>JAHLJT010009436.1:172829513-173474662 GCA_031308135.1 Acheta domesticus | reverse complement strand
CACCGCCGCGCGACCACGCCCACCTGCAAGCACACCGCCTCCGCCTCAACGTTAAACTCTTTGGAGACACACTAACAACAGCGCGCGAAACGAAGTCTTACGCTTCCGTGCAATTTTGAGATCTCGTTCCGGGTGACGCCGCGTACTAGGCTTGTAGCCGGCGACGTTTCGACATCATTTTGCGGTCCCTTCTCAGGTGGTCTTCAGCGCAGACCAAGCCCTGAAGAAGACGGCGAAATTATGGTCGAACGTCGGCTACACCCTTGGTACGCGGCGTCACCCGGACAACCGAGATCTCAGCGCGCGAAACGTGTTTAATTGGACGGTGTTATGGATCAAACGTCTAAGCGCCATTAAAAAAATGGACGCTATCAGTTGCATTGGGCCTGTTCTATGGTACCGCCAAAATTTTGGCGCCAAATCTGTAAAAATCGCCTTCAAATTAATGAAAATTAAACGCCATCATTCCATAAAGGATTTTATTTCGCACAACCGGCTACAAACCTAGATCTTCAAATCTGTTCTTAATTTCACATTATGCAGGTAAGACCAGATATTCCACTCATGTTTGTGTAGTTTGGCTCTTCAATAAATGAATAATTAAATTACAGTTCTTAGAGCTGAAAATGTAAAAAAACCTTTGACCCGAGTTATCTCAAAACGTGAATGATGTCGCCTACCTGGTTGATGCATAACACCGTTGAAATTTGACTGCTGATATTTGGGATGTTGGCATACAAATACATCTTTTAGGAGCCTAGCGCTGAAAATGTGGTTTTCCCAAAATGAATAAATAAGTATGTCCCACCCTTTCCTCGTCGTAATCCACATTACCACCTAAAATCCTCCCAGGAAGTTTCCCAATGGATGTTCCCAAATCGATGGAACGACTCTCCGACTTTGAAACGGATCTTTTGATTTTGGGGTGTACTACACTGAAGCTAAGATATATCAAAATACGAAATTAAATATTCTTTCATTTTATTGCTGGAATAGATATGGTAAACGTATAATTTTCGAAAAACCTGATTTTTATAACCCAAAGCGAAACAAACTTGATTTACGCTTATCGCCATTTAAAAAACCATGAACCAACAAAGAAACAATAATTTGGTCTGACTTACATCAGTTACTACTAACCTAATGTATTTGACTACTCACCAAATGTATGTCATGTATTTTTAGTCAACAGTATAAAAACATACTATTCCAAAAGCGCGGCACGAGATGTACCCTCGCCGCCACATAGAATGGGCAACGGCATATTCTGAAGTCCCAATCCTTCTGCACATTCTGGCAGCACTGTACGGAGGATAACGCCATCTGGTTCTTTCATAGTTAACTATTACAACATAACATTCTCTACCAACTGCCATCGCCTGAGAAGCTGATAGGGCAGATTTCCCCCAGGTTTCACCCAATCATCATCTCTAGTATGAACGTTCCCTATGGATAGGTGTGTTCATCCTAAGGGTTGAGAGTATTGGCGCAGAAGGCACAGGGGGGCGGGGTAGTCGCGTTGCGTCCGAGTGGAAGCCATTCGATCGCATACAAGAAATATATCAATAAAGTTAATATCATACATTACAACATAAAATATTCAGCACATGAAATAGAACTAGTGGATTTGAAAAAGTTTATGCATTGCTTTTTTCTCATAATCCAGATTTACTTGCGAAAATTCAAATGGGTAATATCATCCCCTCTTTTAATGCAAAACAATTGAAGTATGAGAACGAATATTACGAAACCGAGACGAAAAAATGAAGTGGACGGAGGCGGCTCCAGGATCGATAAAATGTTTGTGAGTGGGAAGTTTTGGCGAAGTAATAATGTTCAAATATCAGTGTTTACGAAATTTAACATTTTAGCAACAATTAAACTTGATATTTAGTAATAATTTTGCATCGCTTGTCAAAATTGTTATTTTGCAATATTCACGTCAGAGACAATTTGAGGACACTGTCGGGTTGCATAGTGCACATTTCGAAATTGTTTATAACATTGTTAATTGTTGCAAAATTGTTAATTCGCAGTTTTAAGTTCTGGGACATCAGGGGACCCTTCTAACTTCAGAATTTCAAAAATTGGAAATTGTTAATAAATTTGCAAAATTTGCAAAAAAAATTATTCTTTTCTAAACTGCCTTCAAACAAGATGCAAAATTCCGCAATCCAGTCGGCGCTATCGCCTTTCGTTTTTGAGATATGTAATTGTTTATAAGAAATTCGCATGTCATAACTCCCATTTTGTGGGGGGATTCAATCTTTTCGCAGTTCCCTCACAAATCTACCCTTCAAGCCGTTTTGCAAACGTAACGTGCATTTAGCGGCACTCATTTTCCACCCGAACGTGACAGCACAATGCTATTTGAAACTACCTTCAGAATGCTTATATTTGCTTATCGAGTCCAAATCACGGGAACTTGAGTTCTCACAAATGTTCTCTAAATACGTAAATGCCAAGAAGGTCATCTCATGAAAACGCACAAATTCTCTGAGCATATGAATGAATCAGTCATTTCAACGACGAACCCACTTCCTTATAATAGTAATAACATCCCCAATTTTTTAATATATTGTGTTCTTTAAATGCGTCCCGTGTCTCTGAAAAGCAAACATTATCATTATCATTTAAAAAAATTATAACCATTCTTACACGCAACACTCACAGTGCTGGATGCTCGGATTGACATGAAATTTCACCAGCTGATAGAACACCATGCAAAACCTATATACGCAAATTTTGAAGTGCTATGGAATATTATAAATAGTGTTTTATAGGCATTTTGTATCAGGACCTTTCGTGACCTTCGCGCTTCCCGCAGCGGGCGAGCCGTTGCTTCGGCAGCGATAGGAACGTTACGCGGCGTCTATCAGCTGATATCTGATTTCCAAGCGCGTTCGTTTAAGAATTCGTATTTATCTTTTCTTTCTTCTTCTTTCGTTTGGGTCATCAAGGGACCACGCACCAATTTCGTTGCTTCTTCCTTTGTCCTTCTTTCTTCTTCCTCCAGTACCCTTTGATCTGCTCGCTGTGTATCATCTTTTCTTTATTGTATCTGTTTATTATTTATTTTTAATTGTTTACTGATTTGTTGTGCATTTATTTATTTACGTATTTATTATTTAATAAGTATTGCCTGATTAATTAAACCACATTGTAATCTTTACATCCTGTAAATAATGCCAGTATGCATTTAATTATCGCATTCGAATTACTCATGTATGTTTTCTCGTCCTACTCGTCCATCGGAACCTACAAAGTAAACACCCGTTTTTGTCACTCCGCCTGCCCTCCAAGTAACTGAGACCTTGCCGACACTCCGAAAGTGGAGGCGCGGTGTGTGAGTAACGGCCGCAGAACCAGCGGCGAGCAGCGATTTCCGCCCTTCCACGGTCGGTTTAGCGACTTTAGTCAAGAAAGGTCCCAATACTAATTATCGCAAAAACACTACTTGCAATGGTTCATAGCACGTACAAATTTGTATGTAGGGGTTTTGAAAGGCTCTGAACAAGCTGGAAAAATTTTTAAGTCAATCCGAGCCATGGTGAGTGTTGCGTGTTAGGATCAATAAGTTTCTTTTCAACTTTTGTTGCGCCTTGGTGACGCGTCTACAAGCTCTTGTGCGGGTATTGAACGCTTGATATAATTCTCCTTGAAATTCTTTTTTTAATGTTGTCAGTCATCGTCAGCCATTTCCTTTTATCCCTTCGGCCAGAGGCATTTCACATCTCCATTTAATCGTTTGTAGAAAATAATTAAAGTTGGTATTATTAGCAACGGAATTGTAGCGTTTTATTGAATTTCAAAGGACTGCTTGAATATTTTGGGGTTTAATGAACAAAATGTAATTACCTGAATTTGACGCTATGAAGTGTAACGAAAATGAAACAAAAGTCAACAATTAAATTGTCATCAATATTCGTGCTAAATGATATGAATATATGAAAATGAATGGACGTCTAAACTAACACGTGAATGTAAAGAAACTCACATATAAAATGTATAGAAACGAAGTAAATATAATACCATTCACAGTACTGAAGCATACAGAAATATAACTAAAGTACTGAACGAAAAAGAAGCGGAATACAACGCATTTCAAAGTAAAGCAGGGCATTCCGTGCCGTACTTTATTGTATTTACTCATCAGCGAACAAAGAATAAATAAACATGAACGTGAATCTTAGGGCCACCTTGTTCGTAACGTATATAAAGTGCGATATTGGGTAATCATGAAACCTCTCTCTCTCTCTCTCTCTCTCTCTCTCTCTCTCTCTCTCTCTCTCTCTCTCTCTCTCCTCTCTCTCTCTCTCTCCTCTCTCTCTCCTCTCTCTGTCTCTCTCTCTCTCTCTCTCTCTCTCTCTCTCTCTCTGCACATTATAGACTTAGAACCACACAAAAACAACAAAGGAATTTAAGAAATTGACAAATTTTAGAATGCAATCTCAAATTTGAACCACCATGTAAAAAGAAAACACCAGTTCAATGCCATCAGTGCCCAAAATACGGTCATACGAGAACATACTCTAAGGTAACGCAAATAGATGCGTAAAATGCGGCTTTTAATATTTAACAATTGAGCATCGGAAGATAAAACACAGCCGGCTAAATGCGTTTCCGAGTTCACGAAAACACCCAGGACGATGCCCAATTAGAAATGTTGTCAAATACACCAAAATTATATAAATAAACGAAACAGAGAAAAGAAATAAATATCCCCACTGTTAAAAAATCACTAAAAAGTTCTCGTTTCAGAATTTCCTCCCCTCCTTTCTCACTTCATTCAAATAATACATTTTTTCAACTCAGAAAATTCCTCAAAGTTAAGGAACCCTCCCCATTCACAGAAAAATACCATTTATTGCCCATCTGCTTACATATCCAGTAATCCGTCAGAACCCTCCCCCATATAATCTAACTTACTACCCATCACAAATAGACATGTGCAAGTAATTGAAAATTCCTTCCAAAGATAAGAAAACATTATAAAACAGCAATTCGAAATAACAGGATCACTACATTAATATCCAAAATGCAGAAATGAAGCTAACAAATAAAATTATACTCTGGAACGGGAATGGATTAATCCAACACCGCAGAGAAGTAATAACTACTTAGGATATTCTTCGTAGAACCAAAACTAAACATAAGATTATCTTTGTGACGATCCTTGGTTCGTGCCACACAAGACTGTCTACAGGGACGTAATGCCACTGGATGATCTCATTTCACCGGCAGTACAGGTTTAGGGATTCTCTGATACGAACAGAGTGTTTTATTTCGAAACGTCCGTCCGACGGTCCGTTTGTCAGTCTGTGACCACACTAATGTCTAAACTATTCGTAGAATTTTTTGGCAAAAAACATACCATTATCGATCTGCCCCGACTCGAGGCCCTGCAAATTGAAAATAATTCTTTAAATATTATGGATGATATAGTTGAAGCGATTTTTCCTTCAGATGAAATTAGTTCTTGACAATAAGTTCTTGATAAAATATTACGTAAACTTATCTGAAAATATTGTTGTTTTTGCGTAATGTTTATTGAAATATGAGCAAAATTAAAAAATATTAAAACTAAGATTTTCTGAAAACGGAATCATATTTTTGTTCTTTCACATACTCTATGGATAGCGCTAAATTCACTGAACAAAATGAAATAAACTTTATTTTGATGTATTATTTGTTTTTCAAGAAATTGTTTGCAACAAATGTAAGTTTTCGATACATCTCTCATGTCAGTAATATTTACATTACGGGCGTTTTTAATCAATAATTGCATTTGTGAGTGTAATTGCTTCAAATGATTTCAACTGCGTAAGCGACAGTTTTTCAACAATTTCTCCAAATGTATATAAAGAAGGTTCTGCCCTCTATGATATTCTTAAAGTCGTATTTCAGTTTTATCGATAAGAAAGCGAATAATTGGGAGTAAACAAAAAACTAGTAGTTCTAGAACAGCACGTACTTTCTCACACCATTTCAGAAGTTACCATTATCGAAAATTCTGAGACTTCGACAAAAATGATATCCTCGCCATTCTTTTAATATTTTAATGTTCTATTGGTGAAAATAAGTTTAAGAAAATGTTTTCGGGCATTTTTTGAGAAAATGTTTTCTTATAAAGTACTTAAATTTTAAGCATAAATTACGCAAAAACTACTCCTTTTCTCAAACAATTTTCCGTTTTTAAAGAAAAAACAAATGACCGTTTTTAAAGAGCTGAATTTTTAGAACGGATTCTGTTTAAGGTAAGAATCTCTACCTTCACATTTGTAGTTTTGAAATATTAAGATTAACAATTTTCGAAAATACAGAGTTCGCCGGAAATGGGACTTTTTTCTGTCGAGGAGAAAATTTAAAGAGAACTAGTGGTGCTACAAAATGGCACAGACATTCCCTTATTAGTTTATTTCCTTTGGTCTCGGCTAGCTATTCGAACTTGGTATATACTTTTGCCAGCTACCATCTATCGCCAACCAAAATTACTTTTTTTAAACATTTTTTTTTTAATTTTCCAGTTTCTTAATAGTAAAACGGAAATATTATTTGTGAGAATATAAAAGAACAGTGAAAACTCCTCTTAAACGGCAATTTTCCTTAAAAAATTTGGAGCCATTTTTAAGAGAATGGCATTTTACCGCTACTGTAAATGCGAAATTTGAAGCTCTTTTTATAGGAATCTTTTATGTTTTCGAAAAACTTTATTTGAAGTCATTTAACCCTTCTGCTACTGAGGGAGGTAACTGAGTTACCCCTACGCATATTTTATTATTCTTCCCATCTTATAATTTTCTTACATTTTTGATGTCTTGTGTAGTTTTTTACATACTTATTTAAACTATCATTTTGGAAAAACCTGCGTTTTTTTGCTCTTAGTCAAGCTGGAGTTACTACCTTAGACCCGTTGGTATTGGACGTTCGGGATTTAATAACGTGGTTTGAGGTTATATTATGAGTGGGAGAAGGGAGATGGTTTTGTGGACATTTCTACGAAGTGTTATTGAAGAACTGGTGCATTAACACGTGTATGTGAACATGTCGAAGAATTACAGTCTTGAAAATTTTGAAAAGTTATTAATGATTCACAATCCAGGCGATTTGTGTGAAGAAGATCGTGAAGTATAGATTGTTTTGTGAGCGTGATGAAGAAAATGTATAGGTTATAGATGAAGTGGACAATATTATTTGTGCTGAAGACGAGGAAAACATGAATGATGACGTATTCATCAGTTCAGGAGAGTATTAAGTGAAAGAGACAATACAAATAGTGCAATGTGCTCTAAAAGGACATCATTTGGCATTCGAGACCTCTTCGTTGTGGACCAGGTCCTGCATGTAAAATATATATCGTTAAAATCTCTAAATACTTTATTAATGTATCAAAATAATGTTTAATCTGCAAAACCAAAACAATATTACGGCATTTACGGTAAAAATATAAAAACTCAATTGAATTTTCCCTGGGGTAACTCTGTTACCCCCTTTGGTATTCGACCTATGCAAAATACCTCGTTAGTCGAAGGATTAAATCACTTTAACTCAAAAATACAATAGGGTCATTCTTTTTATATTCGACCAACAAAATTCCCGACAATTTTCAAATTACCTAAAAACACTTTTTTAACTTTTGTTTTGTGGTAAAATTATGAACAAATACAATCTTATATTTTTCTTTTCGGTATTTTGCATGTAATCATTACAAAACCGTTTTTTCATTAAAATACGATCTTCCTCTGCAGATGACATGAACTAGATAAAACGTAATGTTAAGATTATTTCCATAAATTTTGTTTGCATATTTTTCAGATTCCTTGAAGTTTTTTTAAGTGCAAAAGAATAGAAATTACACATTTTATTGCGTTTCAGGTACATTTGTAACGTCATCATTGTAAAAATTATGAAACATTTTCAAAATTTATTTTCCAAAATACACCATCTTCGATTTTCAAACTTCAATTCCTCATTTTCCGGAAATGAGGAATTTTGAGCTAGTTTTCACAGAAAACGGTTGAGTTTTCTAGAAAATTTATACGACACTATTTAAATCACATATACTCATAACATGATAATGTGAACAAATTGTCGCTAATGTAAATATTAACGACGTGATAGACAAGTCAACAAAATTACATTTTTGTAATTTTTGAAAAAACAAAAGAATAGAGTAATATGGCATTTATGTCATCTCATGGAGTACATTTAGCACTATCCTTACCAGAAGAAGGAATTTGGAGTGGCTTTTGAGAAAATGGTGTTTTTGAAATATTTTAAAATGGCACATTTTGCACCCAAATATTACGCAAAAACTACTAAACGGTTCAGACAAATGTACCTGACTTTAAAGAAAGAACTCACTTTGGAGAACGAATTTTATTTGAAGGAAAAATCTCTATCTTCAATTTTGTAGTTGGAGGAAGATGCCGAAAAAAATCCAAACTTTTGCAATCTTCGCAAATTCAGAGTTAACCGTGGAAATCGGACCTAAGCCATCTTAATAACTGTATTTTACTCTATTCTTACAAGACATTTAAAGCAAAAATTAGGAGCCGTTTTTGAGAAAAGTTTGAAATTGTCCGAAGGGCTTCATGTAAAGTATGCCCAAATTGTTTTAAAAATCTTTTCTAAATCTAAAAGCTTCGACTAGAGCCAGATGAACAGGGATTTCTTCAATCTGGAAGAAATGGTACGCATGGTTTAGGCTTCCGGACGGACCGACAGACGGACGTTTTGCTTTCAGTTGCTTTCTTGATATCAAAGACCTAGAAAACCGATATTCTGGGTACACCACGTGTTAGGGGATTTTAGCCACTGGTTTTATACACTTTTTCGTTATCAATGCGCGGCAATGAATATTTCTGCCAAAAATTCGCAATTTTTTTCGCAGCATTACATAAATTTCCCTAAACTACGTATATTACTCCGTATATAGGTATGGATGCGGAAAAGTAAAAATTGGAACAGCTTTTTCAAGGAAAAAATGTAAAAACTATCTATATTTCGCAAAAATTACGCAAAAACGCTCATATTATTGATAAATTGTAGTACATGACCTTAATTTCAAATGTATCTTTAAAGAACACTGTTCATAAAAAAAATCTCTAACTTCAATATTGTAGTTGTAGGAAAGCGCCGAAAACATTTTTGGACGTCTTATTTTTCGAAAAATTAGTTATTTCAACGAAAATGTGACCTTCACCATTCCCGTAAGCGTTCTTTACGCTATCCGAGGCCAAACTTAATCAACATTTTTGAAGCCATTTTTGAGAAAATCATGAAAATATTGAGGCTCATGAAAAAAGAACCCTCAAAATCAAAATGTCCATTTAAAACTCAGAGGGCCTTGACTTCTTTTAAATCGATCGAGGAATATTAATTCGGAGAAAATCGACAGAACGGTTTAGGCGCTAGCGTTGACCGCAAATGGAGGAACGGAGGAACAGACAAAGAGACGTTTTGCCGTCAATCCATTTTTCTGTATCAAGATCCCAAAAAACATGGATTCTTATTTCACATCGTGTTAGAGGAAGTAATTTGCTATATTCTTGTATACGTACACGATTTACCCACTTATTCTTTACCAGGACCTGGCAATAAGAGTTGTTCTGTCGAAAATTCTCCAGTACACGATACAACACTTTCTCTTGTCACGAAATAAGTATGAGAAAGTAAAAATGTATTACAGGCGCCTATAGATAGTTGCTGTAAAGAGGATGGGAAAAATCGAAAAGCTAACTCAGACCAAACGTATCAAGAGACTAACGAATACGAGAATAGCGAGTTGCTGTTTTAATCTGAGGGTTGTTTCTACTTGTAAAATGCAGTATTTTACGCCTCTGAAAGAGACAGGTCTCACATCCACTAGTGAGATAGCTAGTTCTTGCGTGGCTTGGTTATTCTGAGGTATGTGAAAGAATTAATAGGAAGTTGTTCAATTTTCTTAGCCGTGAGTGAAAATATTGATTTTTTTTGGCAACGCTGTGTAGCCCCTTATCTCATTTCACCTGGAGTCGAAAGTTCTTCCAAGCGGAATTGGCAAGACGGTAGTAGCTTGAGGTGTGTGAGAGAAAATCGATAATCTCTCTCAACAAAAGAGATGCATTTATTCAACTCGTTTATGAACTATAATATTCGTAGTAAGCACGAAGACATCACTAATATTGTCGCCAGAATCAGTCATTTTGTGCGTTGTTTGCCAGAAATAGTGTTTTGGAATGAAAAAAATACTATTAATTTTTTTACTCAAAATCTGTATTATTTTTGTTGTGTGTTAAAGACAGAAAATATAAAATATATTTCTACATACATCTGAAATTGTTAAATAATAATATAACATTGTAATTAACTCCAATAGCATAATCAATATCCAGGAAAATTACCACCTTCAATACTCTTTTTCGAGAAATTTAATTTTGTAATGAATTTAGTTTGAATAAATAGTTTAGTAAGTTGGTGGAATTTTTGGTAACAATGGATAAAAATACCTACGCAGACTGGGATTTGAACCCGCTAATCCCCGAGGTCTGGAATAGTATCTCTGTGACACTGAGCCATCCATTCCTTGTTTTAAAGCGTTTCTTATAACAATACATTTCTTATCCACGAAACTTGAAAGCAATATTACTTATACAAAAAATTAATGTCAATTAAATTTCAATGGGCAGGAATCACAGAAGTTTTTCAACTATTTACCTCCCAATGGACGTGAAAATATATACGATCTCCGATAAAATAAATGTAATCTAAATAGTTGGGTCTAGAGAACGTAGCTTTGAAAAATCTAGCGCAATCTGTAGGGTTGTGTGTCCATCGCCATTAACCCCTCATGCAAAGATACGAGTATTTTCAACAGGAAATATTACATTTTCTTGTCGACACACGAATGAATATTTTTTTTCCTTTCTATAAAGAATATTAGAACTTTGAATCATTTCAGAGAAGAAAAACGCTACATAGAAGAAATACATTTATAAAGATATAAATATGAATTTCACTGTTTACTCTGAATTTCGAAAAATTACAAAGAATTGAATATTTTTCGGCATCTTATTAAAACTTGAATATTGAAGATCGAGATTTTTCCTTCAAATGAAATTTCTTCTCCGTATTTAGTTTCTAAAAATTTATCCTGTTAATTGTTTGAAAATTTTGCTTGTTTTCCCTTATTTACTTTGAATGTGGACAATATTAGAAAATATTAAAAGCAAGATTGGATGGAACGGGTTCCAAACTTTTTCAGTAAAATTTTTGTGCGGATAATAGGCCTACTTAATGCACTGTGTAAGAAGACACAAATGTCATTTTGCTAAATATCTAGAGAAGTATTTTTTATCTCCATCTTGTGATTAATATTTACATTGTTGATATGTTTTATACAATACTGCATTTGTAAATAGATGTGCTTCAAATGATTTTTAATGAATTTTCATGAAAACTCAAAAAGTGTCTGTGAAAACTAGATCAAAAGTGCAGAGTTGCAGAAAGCCTCAAACGATATTTCCCCCAAAACGGCTCCAAATATTTTATCGAAAATATTCGTATTGGATTAGTTTTAACTTCTGTAATGTTGTTAATGTCACATTTCAGTTATATTTTAAAGGGACTGAAAAATTGAAAAAATATGAATTAAAAAATAGACAGCAACTCTAGTTTCTTTTCATATAACTACGAAAATGATCTAAAACTTGTGAAGTTTGGCATACAGGGCGTCCCGCCAACCATGGGCCACCCCCATAACGTCTAAACGGTTCCCGAGATAGAAATGCAGTTTTCGTTCAACAATGCGGAATCATGATGCAAATACTGTGACGTAGAGATATTGTTCAAAAAATTTTTAGTTTTCGATAAATTTAATTATCTTTGATTTTTTAAATAGTAGCATGTATTTTTCTCACTAGCAATAGATAGATCATAAATAGACGAATGCAATGAAGTAACATATGTTAATGTTTTGATAGTATTTGACGTACAAAATTATACTTTCTGGCATGTGGTTTTAAATTAAGTGTACATGATTTCCTGTAGTAACCCTTGCAACTGTCCCCTTTGGGGAAAGTTTCCTTCGTGACGCCAGCACTTAAGGGGGAGAGGGGAGGGGCCGCGAAGGTCAACTTCCCTACAAGCGACAGCTCTGACTGCTGCAGCAGGAAAAATTGCAAGTTTAATTTAAAATCTCATGACAGATAGTACACATTTATGCACAAAATACTATCGTAATATTAACATATATTACATCATTGCATTACTCTTTTTATGATCGATCTGTTTCTAGTGAGAAAAACATAGGCTCAATTTAAATAATCAAAGATGATTAAATTTCTCGAAAACTAAAAATAGTTCAAACAATATTTCTACACCACATCACTTGCCCCATGATTACGCATTGTTGAGCGAAAACTATTGCGATATTGGGAACCGTTTGGAAGTAATAGGGGTGGCCCATAGTTAGAGGGACATCTTGAATATCACCAGCTCGACTCTATACTGATGGAATCTCAAAACCTATGCTCCCAAGCTCAAATCACAGTCCGGAGAGTGATTTCGCGGATTTCGAAACACTCCCAAAAGTAAGCTTTGGATTAATGTAGCGATTGTTAATTAAGAGGTGATACGTCATTGTTGCCACAACGTGCAATCCAGTTGGAATAAGCGAAATTTTCGCTCGGATTTAACTTGAATTTTATATTGCCTAATTCGTAAAAAGAACTCGAGAAAGTATGCCCACCGCTAGTTTTTCAATATAGAGGGGACAATATTTCGACACACAATTACAAGCACAGAGTCGAACAGAGTTCCAATAAAACCTCGACTTGCTCGAAATTTTCATATTACGGAAAGTAAGGCTGAATTATCTAAGGATTTGAGAATTAAAGTGTTTACAAAATTGTATTATAGTAACCACAAGGTAAAATATAAAGTGTTTTTATATAATGCATTTGTTCTCAATCTTTCAATATTTGTGTTAAAAATTTTGGTAATTTTATGAGGGTTGTATAACTCACTTCAATATTTGTTATGAAATAACAATTACTGATTGAAATGGAAATGAAATATAATAGTGGATCAAATAGGTGCATTTCATTTCCATGTAATTACATTCATTAGACTTTTAGATATCTAAATATAATACTACATGGATAATGTTAAGATTATCATTGCTATTTGATTTTTTGCAAGTATGTTTTTTTCCGAAATAAGTTTAAGTGAAATAGTTGCAAACTTTTCTCTTTAAGTATAGTTGGGAACATTAATTGCCTGAATGTAAATCTTAAATAGAAACAACCATTTTTCATTAAAGAATTTGATTAAACATAATTAAATCAGAGCAAGCGATTTGAAGCCGCTGGCCGTCGGTTGGTATGTAACTTATGTATTTTTTTGTGTAGAATCCGAATCTGCAATATAAAGGGAGGGGGTCCTCATGTAAAATTCCAAAGTTGGCTCCCGCCTCACACTCAGGAGACGAGTGGAGAAGTTTGATTTTAGGTCTGACAGATGTCCCCCTTATAGATATTAATTTTTTACCTTTGACATTTTTTGAACGTTGCATATTTTTCGAATTATTTGGATTTCTCAAGTTAAATGGGCCACTCTGTATACTTGATAGATGTAGGAAATACGAAGTTCACCGGGTCATCTAGTTAATAATAAATCTAATCTAATGTTGTTGATGCTCATCTGAATGGAAGTAATGTAGTGTCCGTGATGGATCCAGAAGTTAGAGGGTGACATGTGAGTACCCTCCAGCCTACTCTAACCTCGCGATAATACAATAATATATAAAAATATTTGTTAGTTTTTGATCGAGTTACGAATGGGATGTATGAATCATCAGCAAGCACGTGAATGAAATTACTTCTGCTTCAGATACATCCGTTCATCCTTGACACACGTACCCGGTTTTCAAGAAGTAAAGGGGGAGTGAATTTGACAATTCATGAAGACGGTCCGGTAGTCACTGAAGCGCATTGCACTTCTTTCTGAGAAAGATGATTTGCCGTTATATTGCAAACTTACATCTGAAATATTCCGTTTCAAGGTATAAATTTTTTAAATTGTTAGGAAATATGTAGTAATATCTAAAATATGTAAAAACATGAAATTAGACCGAAGTTTTTAAAATTAAGTAAAATAAAAATTGTTCTAATTCACCCAAAATGTCTTATCTCTATAAAATATTACTGAATGCAGGTATCTTGTTCCTGTGAAAATATGTGTTTACATGAAAATCTGTTCCCTAATTATAAGATAATAAAAGGCTTTGTTGTTGAAATTTCAACGTTTGTGTAAATGAGTGCTTTTCAAGTGGCTTCATTGTTGAAATGACTAACTCTGCTGAATATGTTCAGAGATTGTCTGTGTTTCCATAAGATGACCTTCTTGGCATTTACGTATCTGGGGAACATTTCTAAGAACTCAAGTTTCCATGATTTTAACTCGATAAGCTATGACCTCGAACAACGCTCTTGGGTTCCGAGGCATTGTGCAAAAGCATAGGAGTGTCATGGTTGAATGGAAAAAGAAAGATACGAATGTTATGAGGATTATTAATATGCAAAAACTTAATTTTAAAAACGTAAGTTTCAATTGCAAAACTGCACTTCACTGATATTTACTCATTTACCTACGTAAGTTCCTATTCCTTTAATTAGTAATTTATGTAAATTAGCACATGCCAATACTGTACTACAAGGTATTTTTACTTTTTCGCATACTACATACTTGTCTCTGCAAAATTTCTCTCTTGTTGAAATTAAAAGTCCGCATATTTAATTTCCATTGCCATGATTAGATAGTTCTATTAGCAAACATGTCAATATGATATTGTATCGGCATATGTATTGCATTGCGTCGGTACCGCCATGTAACATTTAAAATATGCTCTTTCTTGCTATTCAAATATAACATTTCCAGAGCTACCGCAAATAATGAAGAATAATTTGCACTATGTTGTAAAAACTCTTGCGGAAGAAAGCAATATACCTATTGATTGGAATGAAATTGTGAGCGATGTAACAAGAATGTATTAAATTCGGTTGATTTTCAGTAACTTATGTATAAGGACAAATTACTGACAGTAAGACAAAATACAACATACTGATTATTAAATAACTCTACTGGTTCTCTTGAAACTTAAGATACTGAACATCAACAGAATTTATTAACAGACGATCAACATAATTAGTAAATAATATAAGAATATATTAACATTTTCGGAACGGGAAAAAAAGAGAAGCTGTATGCCTTCATGTCTTCGGAAATTTATTGTTTGATTCAATATTTAATTTAAATTATTGGTCACAATTTTATACGCGATTTTATATGTCAATAATTTGCCTCCCAAAATTGACGGAGAAAAGAATTCTACTGGAGGAAAGGAAAGGTATGATTGGCTCTTATATCAAGCCCCGTCAATTTCGCTTTAAAAGGAGTAGAGAGAGGGGACAGTTTTGAGGAAGAAGCAACTCTGGTAGGTTACCAAAACCAATGACGGACTCGCCTCTTACTCCAGAGTCCAGGATTGGTCGAGAGCCGACCTGTATTATCTGAGTAGTATCTTTAAAATTAATTTCGTTGTAATATTTTCCACGCTAGCCAATAAAAATAACGGTATATATTTTGGTAAATAACGAATATAGAAAATACAAAAATACGCATTATATATTCTGTTCATATTAGCATGCAAAAGCTTCGACATTCAATTTGCAAAATAATTTGTTAATAAGATAATATTACGTACACCAACTCAAATCTACAAACAGAAGTTTCACTGCCGTATTTAGAATAAAATGGAATGTTAGAAAGTTAGCAATACCTAACCAGCAACCATTTCCACCACAATATATGAGAGCGTTAAGGCGGCCCATCCGCTCCCACCCCCTTCCTATATTTTGACGAATACAGCGGAGAAACTAAGCGAGTCATTGCAGCGAGCTATTTTATAAACAATTGCATATCTCGAAAACGAAAGGCGATAGCACCGATCGGATTGCAGAATTTTGCATTTCGTTTAAAGGCAGTTTGGAAAAGACAATAAATTTTTTTTGCAAATTTTGCAAATTTATAAACAATTTCCAATTTTTGAAATTCTGAAGTTAGAAGGGTCCCCTGATGTCCCAGAACTAAAAACTGCGAATTAACAATTTTGCAACAATTAACAATGTTATAAACAATTTCGAAATGTGTGCTATACGACCCAGGACGATTCTCTAATTGTTTCTGAAGTGAATAGTGCAAAAAACAAATTTAACAAGAAATGCAAAATTAACTAAACAGCTAAAAAAACTAAATAGCTAGTTTAATTATTGCTAAAACATTGAATTTCGTAAACACTGATATTTGAACATTATTACTTCGCCAAAACTTCCCACTCACAAATATTTTATCGATCCTGGAGCCGCCTATGCACACTTCATTTCTTCGACTCGGTTTCGGAATATTCGTTTACATACGTAAGTTGTTTTGCATTAAAAGAGGAGATAATATTACTAAATTGAATTTTCGCAAGTAAATCTGGATTATGAGAAAAAAGCAATGCATAAACTTTTTCAAATCCACTAGTTCTATTGCATGCGCTGAATATTTTATGTTGTAATGTATGATATTAACTTTCTTGATATATTGCTTGTAGGCGATCGAATGGCTTGCTCTAGGACGCAACGAGACTACCCCGCCCCCCTGTGCCTTCTGCGCCAATACTCTCAAGCCTTAGGATGAACACACCTATCCATAGGGAACGTTCATACTAGAGATGATGATTGGGTGAAACCTGGGGGAAATCTGCCCTATCGGCTTCTCAGGCGATGGCAGTTGGTAGAGAATGTTATTTTGTAATAGTTAACTATGAAAGATGCAGATGGCGTTATCCTCCGTACAGTGCTGCCAGAATGTGCAGAAGGATTGGGACTTCAGAATATGCCGTTGCCCATTCTATGTGGCGGCGAGGGTACGCCATTAAGAGATGAGGAAATTTCACATCTCGAAAGTTGTCTCCTGAAAACTCCTATTTCCTTGCACATACGAGTTGGTTCACATCAAAAATCGTATTTCCTCACATTTTCAATTCAATTTCAAAAATTTACATTATGGAAGAGAGATAAAAAGCAGTATAATTGTGTTAATTGGGTGCTTTTTTATTTCTCGCTTCATTTTTCTTTCTGAACAAATATATTAATTTCTTTTGTAAATTATAAACAATTTGTAGTTTCTGGAGTGATTCTATGCTTCCATAATGTACATTTTTGCCTATAAATCAATTTTTCAAACCAGCTTTTGAGTGCTTATTGCGGCTCAACCATTCGGAATATCCACGTAGTTTATTAGACAAAATGTGTTTAGAATTGTCTTAAGAGCTTATTTTCGAAGTTTCGACGTTTCCTCTCCGGACACCTTGTATAATTAGGAGAATTCTAGGAAAAAACGAAAGGAAAAATCACTTGCAGTAACAGCGACATGACCCCCGATTCCCAACCAGTCGCCCGGAAATCAGTACCCTTTCACGCCTGATGCGCGAACAACTCAAGAATTCCTTACGTTCCCTCGAAACAGTGGCGTAGCTAGGGAGGGGGCAGGGGGGGCGGCGCGCCCCGGGTGACACCATTCTAGGGGTGACACCAATTAAAATATTTTATAGTTGGAATTATATAATTTAAATAATTTACTTAAAATGTATATATTAATCAAGATTAGCTGATTTGGCTCTATTGTCAATAGAAAATGACATTGCAATAAGCATAGATTTTAATGAAGTTATAAATAAGTTTGCTGCCCTAAAATCTCGTAAAGAGGTTTTATAAATAACATACATTTGTTGATAAATATTTTAAAATGAAACTTAAATTATTTAAAAATGATATTGCAATTATTCTTAATTACATAGAATCTTTTAATATTTTATAAATAACTATCACATGCAAATATGTTTGTATTTTTAATAAAATAATGTACAATCAATGTAACAATAAATATTTTTATACTTAATTTATTGGGGGTGACACCAGTAGCTTTGCCCCAGGTGACACCAACTGAAGCTACGCCACTGCCTCGAAACGGTGCCGCCGAGTGAAGGCCCGGAAGCGGTCACGGAGGCGACTCCGAAGCGCAAGTGTGAACATTCGTCATCGCCTGACTCACTTCCACGCGAAGGACGAGGTGGCGCGGCGCGGCGCGGCGCGGCGCGGCGCGACGAGCAAAATTCTGCCAGAGAAACCACTTGCGAGACACGCGCACAAGATTATCGGTTTTGTAAACTTCGATTTACAGTAATCCCTCAGCATTCGCGAGGGTTACGTTCCTGAAAAGCATCGCGAATGTCAAATCCGCGAATGTTGAGTCTATCTTTTAATCAAAAACCATGGGTTATGTTCCTGGATATAGAAAAACTGTTCAAAAAAGAAAGAAGAAATGATAAATGACTGCAGTAGAACTGAGTACGCACTAGTACAAATAAAAATCACAATTAATACCCCAAAGAGAAGAAATGAAACAATATTTGAAACTTATTTCAAAGTTGAAAGTGATTGGATATAGAATTTAGTTATTTTTAGTTTCATCACCCTACTCATTCTAATATCCAAATATGGAAGAGTTGCTGCTTCTATTTCTCTCCAGGACGTAGTTTTGTTTCCGTTAGTTTATCATTACGTTTGAAGAGGTTTTCTTTGCTGATTATTTCCCGAAGTTACTCTTCAGTGAAATCATTGCAATGACAGATGCACAGATCCTGAATAACTTTTCTGTTCGTGTGGCAAAAACCTCCTACTTGACGCAACTGAATTGAATTATTTCACAATTTTGTTTTTCCATTAATGTGAACTGACATTCCAAATTTGAGATTTTTGCAGAACGTGATACTTCGAGCTCCGGTGTCTGTCCAGTTTCCCAGTTCTGTTCCCAAATGACCCTTATAAAGGAAATGAAATGTGCTCGCTTAAAAGAAAATGTACGACTGAAAGACGCACTCGCGAATGTTGCAGTCGCGAATGTTAAAACTGGTATCATTTCTCTAATCGCGAATGTTCGGAACTCGCGAATAGCGAATCCGCGGTTGTCGAGGGATTACTATATTTGTAGTGACACGTGACGTAAGTCAGCGGTTACGGTGTCATCCAATCGAGAGCTTGAACGTCACTACAGTAAAACAGCTGATTAAACGTCAAATGCCATTATAAATAAATCTAAATATACAAAACCAATAACCCGACTTCAGTTTCAGTCATCCCTCCTCAAAATTAAGCATGACTTTCTCTGGAGAAATTAATCTGATTTTACCCACAGTACCACATATTATTTCCTTTATTGCCATTGTGTAAATTAATTTTGCAGTTAATTTTATTGCAATTGCAATTAATTTTATTTTGTTTAGGGTGCCATAATGCCTCTATTGCTACAGTGCAGGGTGTGAATTGACAATTTTCCCTGAAGGGACATTAATGTCTCCAGAAGAGGACGTATCAAAGAATTGGTGAGTGAAAGGAACACGCTTAATCAACAGTCTCAACGAATCGAAGAAGCTCTCAGGAATGGGACGACCCCCGGCATTGCCTCCAAGTTGTCCTCTGCCTCTGGGCACATGAAAGCCAGAATGTATCCATGTCGTATTTAAATATTTAAGTACTCACATCAAACGCATCTAAATATTTAATTGAGAGTGTTGTCGAGGACACCTAAACAATTTGATCTATTCTGATAAAACATTAATTTAATTAGCAGCCTAATAAAATATTTTATTACTACTGACATACGGCTCTGAGACGTAGAGACGCCTCACGGCCCAGATTTCATTGTTCGTGTATCATTAAAACATTTATTTGTGTTAGAGCGTCTCAGTTGCAATTGAAGGTTAGTAGTATCTTCAATACACGTTTTCACGTCTAGACTTTTTCTATGAAAGACTATATAAAAATACTATAAGACCGTGCCTGGTTCCAAGTATTAATATTGTTTAATCGCTGTGAAAATCATTTTCACCATTATCTTTTATAGAATAAAACAATTATTATACTTCGTATTTCTCTTTTTAATAAAAGGAGGTCGAAAAATATTACAATCTTGTCAAAATTACAACTACTTATTCTAATATACAATGCACGCATCCAACACATAGTTGGACACTAAAAATCAACCAACTTTAAAATATCAATCTACCACATCAAACCGTATTTTCCTCCACTTGAGGAAACTATCCAAATTTCGTGTACATCGGTTAATAGTATTAGAAACGCTTACCTACAACAACATAGTTTCAATTTTCATCTGCTAGTTACATTTAAGAGGAGAGGTTTAAGTCATTAAGAAATTTCATAATTAATCATTTAAGAGATTGTAAAAATGAATAACCAGCAGGTGAGACTTCATGTGTCTCTTAAACGTCCGTAATGTCATGAAATGTGTAGGAAATGTTAATCCCACGAGGTATATAATAGTGATAGTACTGCATGTGCCATGGTTCATTTTCTAAGACGTCCATAGAAGGCTTAAAATAAGTTGATCTTCAATAATACGTGAATTCTAGCACACGATCTCTATCGCTAATAATGTTAATTTCTCGCATTTATAATCACAATAACTAACAAATATAATTTATTGATGGCAAAACAGTGGATCAGAATGGCGTAATGGGATGGGAGTAAAGTTACAGTCTGTTTTATAGACAAAGGATTCAATATCTTCTGGCTGTTAGCTCGCCCACCGTTCATTCACTCGCTTCAAAACATAGTCATGCCACGTGTCCCCACGTATGCATGTACTCATATACGCCCGCTCACGTTCATGACATTAAGGAAGCACTTGATGCCTTCGTAGGGAAGGTTTCGTAATTTCATTACTAAAGAGGCGTCAAGGTCTTCATGCTGCGACTGTCATATGTTTCCTCTATACCAGTGTGCCTGGACGTTTGGGTTCCATACGACAGATCAACGAAAATTTCTTTTCAAATCTTGTCAGGGAAGACTCACAATTGCGAAACGTTGATGGATTTAAAAATTAACCCTTGTGATGATTCATATAATGTAATTTGCTACCAATATATTTAACGGAATGCGTCTAGCTTTATAGAACATGTATAGAATCATTTCATCGATACAAAAAAAACCTTTCGAATCTTCCTCAACAACTCGTGCATTACGTTTTCGTCTACCATAAAAATTGAATCAAAAACTAATAAGTAAGTAAGAACGAAAACTGCCGTATGTTTTTGCGAACCTCCCTTAGAGAATCAGTGAAGAGCGTGAATATGGTTCATCTTCTTCGGTTTCTCATAACTGCGGGTATTTCCTTCTTCATATTTACTACAACACAGTGACTCATCTCAGGTGTAGCCACACCAAGCGCAGAGATTACGTAATGCAACTGTTATTATGCAGCACTGAACACTTGTTCGTGTACATTTAACTTCCGTGTTGTACTGACGATTTCCTATGCGTTCCCCCCTTATATTTTTATCTGTTTTAATTGCGTGTTGTCATTTCAAAATAATTCGATATGTAATAAGTGAAAACATTTGATATCTTGGCAAAAATGCTACTTCGATATTTAATTATACGGAATTATAATCCGATATTTAATTATACGGAATGACAATCGCCATGGATTTGGTATTGGTGCACAATACAGTAACGAGCATAAAAAATCTTTGGCAGACATTGACAAGTTTAGTATTTACAGTTCTAATATTGTTAAGAAATATGAAAATTAGATGTGTGTTGTTGAATATATTTCAAAGGTGTTCAAGAATCAAAGCGGGTTAAATCCATTTTTGTAAATGTGGAATTATGTTGCTTAGCGAGATAATCACAAAATGTACTGGCAACTTGACAAATCTACTCTTAAAACGTGTAGAATTCCAATTTTTTTTAAAAAAATATTCCCTGTTTCATAATGACCACACGACAATTATTTGCACTTTTTGGCAAACTAACTTTACGATTGTATTCCCCTTACCCGGATACCATTGAATTTTGGATTATATGCTGGAGTTTAAAAAAATACGTTTCAATTTCTTTGGCAATACAAACCGTTCCTAGTTGCGAACACATCTGGGTGCGAACACATCTGGGTTGTTGGCTAGGATTTCATTATTGTCTCGCCCATAGATTTGAAAATGCAGGTAAATCCTCATGAAATACTCCTGCTACAGAGATCATGTCCAAAGTTCCGAATAAGTAAAGATGTGTTAAGAGAACAGTGACCTACTTGTAACGCCTTCTGTTCTGTTTCTCATTATAAGTTTACAATATTTATACTATAATATGTCTTCTTTGTACAATGATCATACTGTATCAAAATTAGTTTTGAAATATTTTCAGGGACTGAAGATGTAAAAGAGTGTTTCAAAATATATTTTTTAATGCACGCAAATATTTTATTACAATGGTGCGAATATTGTCTTATCGAATATTAGCCAAAACGCTCTTCGTTACCAGTAGTGATAATTCAACTTACAGTAGTGTAAGAGCGTGGTTAAAATTCCAGAGCTCAAGAAAACGTGCACAGTCTCTCCGCCCATAGTTCGCAACAGTATTTAAATCTTTCTTGACGTTAAACAAATAAATAAATAAATTTGACGGTCAGACTACTTTATCTAGTTAATTCTCTAAAAATTTATGTCCTTGTTTTAACCATTACCACTTTCGTTCCTTGCCATCGGTTTAATTTGGTTTTGAAAATAGTATTGTCAAATTAAATTCATTATAATTTAAGTGAAATTGCTAGAGTGACCGTTCTAAATTTTTCTCCCTAAAACAAATGATTACCTTCAATCCATATAGGTAATCGATCGGTTCAATAGTATAATTACTTTTTACTTTCTGGCTACTGCCTACGCAGTGTAGAGGAAGTCCTGTAACGCTGCGGAAAAAAATTCGGCATAGCTGAAAAACTCTTATTGCCTGGCCTTGGTAAAGAAAAAGGGGATAAATCCAGTTTCTAAATATAGAAAAGAAAATTCTCTAACACGCTGTGTAGCATTAATCCATGTTTTGTGGGACCTTGATACCGAGAAATCGATTGACGGCAAAACGTCCGTTCGTCCGCCTGTGAACCATGCTAGCGGCTAAACCGTTCCACCGATCTGCTATTCTTCAATCGATCTGCCTGATATCGCAGACCCTTGATTTTGAAATGGATATTTTAATTTTGGGGGTACTTTACATGAAACAATGGGACATTTTCAAAATTTTTAAAAATATGGTAGCAATTTTTAAAAATTATATTTGGTGTTGGTTAGTGTGACGGTTCACATGGACATGCCAAAAAAAATATTTGGGAATATTTCGTAAGGAAAAATATTGGCATTGTCAAAGTGACAAACGACGGCGCAAAGGCATAGGAACTTTTGTATGTTTATTACGCGAACATCGCAAAATTTAGTGAAATCCGAGCAAGCAACGACAAATAAATAAGGATATTTTAAGTTGTGATGTACCAATGAAAAATGGATGTGAGGATAATATGAATTTTACAAATTTGTATTAACTTTAATTGACGTCAGCAGACAAGTGAATTAAGGTCATGTCTTTCATTAAGGTCTTGTACATATTTTTGAAAATTATAGTAGTTTTCGCTCAATATTGCGTGCATTATGTGCAATTTAAAAAAAAAACAAGATTTTCTCAAAAAATGGCGGAGGTCTCATTTTCGTTGAAATCCCGAATTTTTCGAAAATTGCAAAAATTCACAATTTTTTCGGCGTCTTCCTACTGCTAAAAATATTTTTTTTCTTAACGTAATGCGTTCATCACAAATACCTTCAAATAAGGTCATGTTCAGTTCGAAAATACGAATGATTTTCTGTAATTTGGTGTCAAACAGGTAATTTTTAAAATTTTAAACAATTATACAATTATTTTCTCAGAAACGGCTCCGTTTCTTCTTTAACGTATGTAGCAAAGAACGGCAAAGAAAGTAGTTCCATTTTCGTCGTACTCTCTATTTTCGAAATCAGGACGAAAAAAATATAAAATTGTAAATTCGAATTTCCCGCGCTTCGTTTGAGGCGGTGTTAATAAAGGCCGCAGGGCCCATTGTTGCATGCGCGCATTGTCAGCGTCAGCGCTCATTGACTGAGAGGAGTTAATATAGACAGAAATTGAGGTATAATATTACATAACCGTTAGTAAGGGCTAGAAAGTATGTACCGTTTTAGAACCACTAGTTTCTCAACATTTAATGGTGACGAAAAACGACCTCATTGATTGCTTTCTGAAGTTTTCAGGACCAATTATAACATCAGAAAACGACGAGTGGCATCACTTGTCTGGCAAAAGAAATTCATAGTTTTCTTCACAATTTTAGTTTTTTTCTTTTTTTATCCACTGCATCGTAATGTTTGCAGGCAAAAAACAGGAATCACTGCACGAAATCAGGCAAAAACAGGAATTTATTTTTTAAAATAGGGATAACAGAAAATTGTTGGAACCACGAAGATGTAATTTGGACAGTTTTGTTTGAAAATTTCAGGTAACTTCTGACTTAATCCTATTATTGTTATTATTGCCTTTAATGTCATCATTGATATGATTATTGTCTTAAATAATTTAAAGTGTAATTCCTAATTATAAAATGTAATTTGTAGTGTTCTGCAAATAGGTTGCATAAACCTATCTGCAGAAATAATAAATATGTAACTTCTATGAACGAAAAACTCTCTTTGCCTAATTTCCGTTCTCTAGTTGTGATTAATGCAATATGAATTCAGAAACACAATGCGGCAACGGTGAAGATCTGTGCTATACTGTATTTCAATTCCTTTACTTTTCCCTGTGCTAGAAGGAACAGACAACGCAGGTCGATCCCACGAAGAGTACCGGGAAACCGTTCCACTGACTCACAGGACACGACATCTTTCGCAAGTTTCTTTCCTTTTCATTGTAGTGCTTAATTCATATTGCGACAAAAAATCAGATTATGAAATTCTCCTTTAAAAATCGCAGCCATATAATGTTTTCGATGTTTCCAATCACACAATCTACATTGAACATTTTCAATTTTCGTTTATCCATATCCATATTATTCAAGATCGTTTATCCATATTTTCGGATTATGAAAGTTTTGACACTTAACTCGATCCTCAGGTCAGGACGAAAAGCTATTTCTTTTCAGAAGATTACTTAAAAAATTAGGTTAATGTGTTTATTGCTCCCTAACGTGTATACTCTTAACTACCAGAATGATTGGTTTTCCATCCATTTATAACCTCTTTTTATACAAGTCTGGGCAACACCACCTACATTTAAGGAAGCATTTTAATGCGATGGCATCTAATGTACGAGGCATTGGTCTGTGCTAACGTGACACGGGTTAAATGTCATTGTAAACGTTTACTAAACTTGTTTCCTTACTTGGAAATTGAGTTATTTTTTCAACGAAATCTACTCGTTTATAACGTGGTACGTTTCCTACAGCGGCGTTTAAATAGAATAACCAGTTGAAGCATGTCAGGCTCTGTCCGGGCATTTATCATTTTTCTTTGTCCCATTTTCATCCAACCTATGATTGATCCAATCCATCATGATCCAGCCACTTGATTCAATACATAACTGTACAATTATACATGACACTTGGAATACGAAATATCAGGTGTCAGCTTCAACGTTCACAAAAATTACACGTTCTTGTTCATTGTCTTACAACACATTGTAAGATTACGTTAAACAATTAAAATCGATGCAAAATTCAAGTGTAACAAATATCATACTTCACTTGTACTATTAAAGGCGGTGCATTTCAGCCTCTGGGTAGATGATCTCCATATGAATGAGGTTTTTGTTCAGTTTCCCTTTATCCAAAGAGTAAATGTTGAAATTACCTCTTGCTGTTTATTTATTTCTTTACCCTGGTCACAAATGCTTCACTCAGCATACGTTTTCGTGATATCTGAGGGACGTTAGTCAGGAACACAGATATTTCGTGAACAGTACTACCAAATAAACTTTCTCCGTGTTCTCGTGGTAGTAAATTCAACCACGCATGGGGCATGATAAGTGATAAGAGCCACATCACGAAACGTATTTGTGATCCCACTGCTTAATTTATAAAAATTTAGGTTCCGGAAAAATATGTAATTAATATATTATTCCAAAAATATAATTAATTTAATAGAAATAGTTGAATATTTATATTATAACTTAATAATTATTCCTGAGGTACCGGAACGCGCCGGTACGTTTCGTTCGGTCAGAAATCAAGCCCTGTGTATTCCTAACTTCATGTAATAAAGAATAAGAACGAGAGTAGGGATTCCGATGCTCAAGAAAACATTCACATATTTCTCTTCCCTCAATGTTACACTTGGTTTTTAACATCGTTCTGTTCGATATTCGTATATTAATAAGTAAAAAAAAAAAAGAATACCATAATCATTTCTTAGGAAGTGAATTCCAACTACAGTACCCTATTGAAGTTATTTATATCCCCTCCACCTCGAGGAACCTGCCTCTTCCCCTCCCCGCCTCGTCTCGTCTCGCCTCGCTTCACCCCTACCGCCATACGTGGAGTTGTAACATACGTAGAGACGTTAAATGATTATTACTTCGTGTTTCCGGGCGCGCCCACTGCAATGGGCATTAGTCCCGTGAGTGTAGTGTATGTTAAATCACATGAGGTGCCAGTGCTCTTCCTCCGCTGGATGACTAGATCCGGTGACAACTCCCACATCGGCATGCGGAGTTTTCCCGTTCAGCTATCTCCCCGCCAGCGGGGAACCACCCCCAGCCGGGTAGGCTCTAATCTCCCGACTGGTTTCTGATATATGTGAGAGTGTAGTGCCTGCAAGTAGGCATGGGGTTTGCGGCCCGTTTAAATAGTACTGCATTCGCCTGGTTTTGGATCGGAGGGATCATGGAACACTCGTAGCAGCCAGCCGCTAGTTATCCTCCAGACGACGCGACGGCTGAATTCGATCTAGTTAACTAGTGTGGAAAATCCTGTCTCCTAACGGGTTTCGTACCCCAGGATCTCCCGGTCAGAGGCAAAGAGAATTTCACGGAGACTTGACGAATTCCACTTTGACTTAGAAAATATGGATGATTTGTTTAAAAAAAACGCATCCAATTATTCAAGTCAAATGCAACCAGCAACACTTGCCAAAGTTTTCGTAAACAAAGCGTTTTAAGGCCTTAATAACTAAAACTTTGAGGTCTCAAAGAAACGTTTTTCACACCATAATATACAAGATGGGACATTCCCCGAACCATTCAATTCACTTTTCGGTTCTACATTTCAATACTATCAAGGCCACCTCAATATTTCAGCCCTTCCTGCTGGTAGCAATTTTTGGGGCGACACGCTTAGAAGGCTTAGATTCGACAATCTTTATTTACGCTTTCTGTTAACACCGTATTTTGTGCAGTCTGACGAGGTTTATTTGCATAATCATTAATTCAAGATTTGCTCTCCAGCAACAACTAGAAGTACTATTATAGTTGCTTGATACCTATGAAGATTGCTTCTTTGCGTGTAGTGAAACCAATCAACGTTTTACCGGTGTCTGTAAGTGCTCTATACCTGATTGAGGAGAGATGTGGGTGCACAGAGAAGAGTGAAGACTGTGTGTTTTACCAGTACTAGTATTTTCGTTATCATTCGATGAAATTTTAAAGTCAGTGGGTTATTTTTGTTTGATATTCTGTAAGTACATTAGAAGTTACATTTATACATTAAAAAATAAACACGTTTCATTAACAACTTTCCTTCTTAATTGAAAGGATAGAGAAATGGATAGGGAAAGGGTGGGTTTTAACATGCGAGAGTTATCGCACGGGTACGTTAGTCTGATATAATTGAGGTAATTTCCGGGATATATTATTTTGTGTTAACATCTTTACAGAAGTGCCAGAAGACTTCATCAAAGTCTCTCGAAAAACAACTCCCGGAAAATTCCAGTTCTACACCTCCGAAAGTAATACGTGGAGTGATGTACTACTAAGTCAATGCAAGTGAGTAACCAAAAGGGAGTGTGCTATTCAAGGTTACTGTGACGTAGGTGGAGAAAGTGTGCCAACAGGAAAAATATTCGACGTGCGAAACGTTGGGTCAAAGTGTGGAGGAGTGCCGAGTAGAACTGTAGGAAGTAGACGACTATGGAACGTCCGGAGGGGAATCCAGAGAATGACGAGAAAGGTGAACAGTAAGGTGTTCTGCTCACTACATTTTACATCTCGCTAACAAATTATTTGCTTTTGAAGAAACAAATTCATGTACGAGTGTCTTCCAACAGTTTCATTGAGCATGCTAGAGAACAACTCATCACAACCAAACTTGAAGGTTATTGCAGTACTTGAAATTAACACGTTAATTTAGATAGCATTGCGAGGTGACATTAAATAATTAAAATCGATATACAAGTTTAAATGTCAAATACATTTTTTTGCACATCTCTTTCTTTACAATTAGAAACTACACTGAAAATTAAAATCCAAAAATTATGTGTATTTTAACAACATTTGTTCTTATTTATACTCCAAAAATCTAAAATGTTAAATGTGCCTGTAAGCAGTAGAAATTATTTTACTTTAGCTTATAGATCAATGACCTTTGCAAATAAGTTTTCAATTACCACGGAGCGGAAATTTCTAGTTTTCAAATGTTGCTATCTTACTTTAATTCATCCTTATACTATTTATGAGAAAAAGGTGGAGTTTCTGGAAATCAAAAAAACTCTCGTGTACGTCACATACAGTTTTTACCATTCTTGAACCAAAGATAAATCAAATCAATTTTTTCTCCCCCATACGTCACATATAGATTTTACTGTTTTTTGACGAAAATAAATCAAATCAACTCCCCCACCACCACTTCGATCATGTTTTTAGTTGTTTTCCTTGACCCATTGAGCAAATCTTGTGATGACAAATATTGTTTTTTTTTTTGTGGACGCAAACACTGCTTCTCTATCCGTCTCTTTTCTCGTGGTAGTGAACCGATTCCTTCACATGGCGCCGTAAGAGATAGCGAGAAACTTGCTGCTTTGCGGATGCAAGTAGTTTTCATGAGACGTGAGTGATTATTTAATGTAATCAAATTTTGTCACAAGTGCTCATTACCAATAGTACTATTAATAGCATAGTATAGAAGAGCGGGCTCGAGAAAACTTGCACTTCTTCCGAATACATGCACGTCACATGAAATACGTAAACCATTTTTGATATTAAATACAAGTTTGATAGAGGTTATTGAAAACAATGAAAACAATTAAATCAATTCCTGAAGATCCGAAATAAAAATATGATATACATTGGGGTATCGTTCTTACTTTCTAATTTTTGTTCAATAAGTTAAAATGAAATTCTACCCATCGTAAAAGGACGTGCTACTTACATTTCTTCCGCAATATGGTCCCCGCCTTATCTTTCAGATTTCTCCGAGTGTTTCACACGGCCTAACGAAAAAAAAAGTTTCTAACATTACAAATGATTTGTTCGTTTTAGAAAATATATTTTAATATAAAAATACGTTTAGGGTAAATCATTGCTAACAGACGGATAAACACGAATGAATTATTAATTTATTTCTACTAAGAAATTATTTTATGCTTAACGGCCATCAGAACAGAAAGAAGTAAACAATTTTCCTGGTAGACAGTGTTGCTGTTAGCACTGTTTTCTGAAACTACAATCACAATTTTATCATTCTATCCGTAAACCCTACTGTACATATTTTGATCCGAAACCATTTTCGTGTAACAATGTGTCCACGGTAAATGCTTCTTTCGTTGATCATTGCTATGAATCATTAATGAATATGATCATGAAGTTTAAAAAATACAAGGAATTATTTGAACTTATATTTTTTCAAGCTCAACATATTTTCAAAAAGTAACAGATAATGCATACACTTCGAATATTGTAATTTTGTTGTTTAATAATATTGAATATTGTTGTTTAACTGCCATTAAAATTAACGGAAATCTCGAGGCAATTGTGCTCTTTAGATGGAGAATTTAAGAACTTCTGAGTTTAAATGAGTAAAGCAATTCTCTATGTCGGTTCTTTTTTGTGTTTTGGGATCTTTGAAAACTCCAAATTTGTGTTTTGAGATCTTTGAAAAACATCCGTATTTCTCATTTCCCTATTTTGAGCTCATGTTTTTGGGTTATCTTGTGTTGAATCTGGCAACACGGCCGACATATTACCATTTTCGTTTTGAGAACAAACAAGAATTTGTACTCGCTTGAAGAGCCTTTGTCAAAAATCTTCGATTGATTGATTGTTAGTGATTCCGGGCGCGTCAACTACCGAGGTCATTAGCCCTGTAAGTGTAGTGCATGATTTTTCATTGTGAGGTGATGGTGATCTTCCCCCGCTAGATGGCGAGATCCGGCGCCGACCTACAGTCGACTAGCAGGGTTTTCCCCAACCAGTACCCACCAGCGGGGCACCGCCCCCTGCCGGGACAAGCGCTAAACCCCCGGTCTCCCAGCGCGGTCAGTGGCCCGTTTGTTAGGGTACTGCTCCGGCATTCGCCTGGTTTTGATCGGAGAAACCACCGATCAAAGCAACCGACCGCTAAAACTCTGTTCCAGACCGACTGAATTCGACCTAGCCGAGAAGCTAGTCTCGAAAATCCTGCCGCTGTCGGGACTCGAACCCAGGACCTCCCGGTCAGAAGCACTGCAGTCACCTCAGCTGATGCACTCAGCCACCCCTCCCGATGAAAATCCTCGAACTTTCAGCACGTTGCAGTTCCAATGTCCCAGTCAGAATCTCGAACTGCTGCTGGTCAACCTTTTTCGACCCCGAAAGAGCAGATCACCTATCGTATTTTGATATTGCTCCTGAATCAAATCATTCTTAGATGTGATGCGTAAAAAACTTAACGAATAATTTGACTGAGGATAAATTGATTAAGGAACTGTCAGAAACGGCACACCTGTAAGTAATAAAATACGTAATAAAATAGTAATAAAAGTTATACTAAATATTCTACGCTTGAACTCCTCTGCCCATGGTAACTCGAAAACTTTGCAGACAACGGATTAAATACAGGAATTATGTCTGAAGAAAATATCCGGCAGTGCCGCAGAGGAAGGAATATTTATTTTTACAACTGTAAGCCTAAAAATGTATGTAAATCAAAATGCATAACCTCTGGGTGGAGGATTTGTATTCCAAAAATCAAGGAAAATCAGCTAATATACTATAATATATAATTCTCGTTTGTACTAACTCTTCCCTATCAAAACGAAATTTTACACTTCATTTCATACGATAAAAAGAAAAAGTGTTATTTTGTAATGCAAATAGTCTTACACATGCAGCGGCGAAAGATAAGAATAAGACATTATTTACGTGTAATACAGAATTTCAAGAAAACTTTAAGAAATACATTATAAGTAAATTCAACACTTTCATCGAAATAGGAAGATAATCCATTGTCGTGCATTGTTGTACGTAAATTATTTCTAATTCATGCTTTGAAATTGATGTTTCTCCACTGCAATTTGGTAAAAGAGGTTTTTCACTTGAGTTCAAAGACTTTATTAGTAAGTATCTTTGTTTCTCCAATTCCAGCGTATAATCGATCCTAGAATTATTAGGGAGCACTTAATTTCTCTCGGAAAAACTATTATTGGGAAAAATTTTGGGGAGTGGGATAAACTAGTGAGAATTTATTTCTGGGCACGACTACTACGCATCTTGGGTGGCGCTTTGAAGCGGTCCAGTAATATGAGTTAGCAATAAACGAGGAAGTAAGACCTAAATCAGTGGCATAGTTAAGGAGGGGCAGGGGGGGCGGTACGCACCGGGTGTCACCATTTTAGAGGTGAAACCAGATAGAAACTTTTATAGATTTTGTGTAGATTATATCACAGATTTTGAAGAAATTATACGTAAGTTCACCACCCTTAAATCGGGAAAAGTGTTTTTATAAAAAAACATGCATTTGTTTACTCGTTATTCTTCATTTTACATTATTTATTTAAACGTTGTTTCAATTATTTTGAATTACACAGTTTTTTAATACTCGTATATTAGTAATAAATATCATGCACAAGTTTATTTGTATTTTTATTCAATAACGTTAAACTATTATGTTAGAGATATTTTTATATATAAATTAGGGTGAGTGATAGCATTAGTTTTGCCCCGGGTGACACCATCTGAAGCTACGCCACTGGCAATGTTGCAAAATAATTAATCCAGATAGTGGCGACAATGGTCTTGCGTAAGAGACTACAATGAGAGTGCGCAACGTGCAGCGAAATTAACAGGGCAAGAATAGGTTAAATGGGGAGAATAATTATCGTTTCCGGGGACGTTTACTACTTAGGTCCGCAAGTTCCGTAAGTGTAATGCATGTCATATTCCGGGGAAGGAGCGGTGATCCCCCAGGGGCCGTAAGGTTCGATTTCGAGCCGGTTCGCGGATCCTCCTCACTTCGGGCACCGCCTAGTCGAGACAAGCGCCGACTTGTGTCCCCACATCCTTAGGATCTGACAAGGAGCAGGGAGAGTCTCCTAACTTTTGATGGAGATATGAAGTGTAAGCTCGTCTTTCCAGTACAGCTCTGATCATATTCGAGTGGTTCTGTAACAGTTAGCTGTTAATATTAGTGAAGCTTACTTGCAACACAGCAGTGAAACTGGTTACTTAAATGCTTAATTTGAATTTACAACACTTTGTGGATAATATACTAAATTTTTAAACGGTGATTGTATTTAGTACATTACCTATTACCCAAGTAACCTAACTCTGTGATAAAAGAATGTATGTATACCTGCCGTAATAAAGTTACATAGGGAATTTGCTTCATCATAGACCACACGCATTTAAATCAATATTCACTATCAATTGCCCAGAAATTTTAGTTTGTGACCCACTGGTCATTTTAATAAATGCGGACCTCAACAATAAACTAGGTCTAGTTGTCCATCAAACAACCCTTCTGAACATCTTGAGATCATTTACGAATTAACAGGAATGTAAAAGCATAGTTTCTTTCGCTACTTGAAGTTATTAGCTGAAAATTTGGCGGTCGTTGGTACGTGGACTGACAACCGCAATAGTTCTTTGTGAGTAATGCGGTTGCAAGGAAGGTGGTCATTTATGGGGAGGGGTGTCGAGGATGAATATATCCCACATTTTCAAAATTTCTTCATCTGCCAAGAAATATTCAACGCACGGTTATTTTCATACTGCTCAGTATTGTGTTGATGAAATCCGTAAGTTGTTTCTTTATCGTCACCAACTTCTCTCAAACACAGGAAATGCAAAAACACATTTGACACGAAATTGAACTCTGTAAGAAAATCGCGATTGAAAGTCTTGTGTTGTGTTATTAAGACAATTAGTCTTTAACTGTCCTCAGCAATAATGTGAAATAAATTAACAAGTATCTATAAGTTAATAATTCTCGCTTATGGACGGATAGCGCTTTTAACAAAGAATATTTGTCAGTTAAACCTCCTAACCTGAACGTAAAATGTTCATGCTTTCATACATTCTTAAGTAAATAGAATTACAAAATCAAGATACTTTTGATTCAAATATTTTAATTTTACTCTGAATTAAGAATTTGAAATCAGATTTATGTGTTATTTCTTTTTAATGGAGCATATCTTTGCTTTAAAAATAAAATGGGGATTAATATAGCTAAATTTGTGACAATAACTCAAGTAACTTCTCTCAAAGACTGTCATGAGCCAGGTACCCAGTGACGTACCGCCACTCCGTAGCAATTTGTACAACTCTTACTTTTAAATTAGTTCAGGGCAGGAATTTATAGCTAATTTACCTTTGAAAATATATTTTATTATATAGGAGCGAATATTTTGTCAACAAAACTCGAAAAAATCTCTCTTTTCTGTATTCAAAATTCGACTAGAATATGGCTTAGGATGGAGACCACAGAATTATGAAAACGTGCACAAAATTCACTTCTCCCCATAGCTCGTCACACGCAGTTTTTAACTGTTTTTGACGTAAATAAATAAATAAAAAATAAATAAATCTCGCGCCAGTTTCTCGTGACGCAGTGCCCGCGAGCTCTGGTAAGCTTGTTAGGCCTCATTCACAATGCAAACTCAAACGTAACGTAATGCTGTAAACTTAGCTGCAAAATTTACGTAAAAACAAGCGTTCACAATGACGAACGTAAGCTGGAATGTAAGTTTCGTCTGAACCAATCAGAATTCTGAAACTGAAACAAACTGAAACTGGAACTGAAACTTGATCGATTCGTCTCTAACATGATGAAAAGATGGTTTCTAACTTTTTCTTCGAGATTCTTAATGATTTGTCTTTATATACATGCGAGTAGATGTTGTAGTAGTGCTCACATTTCCTTCATCTTATAAACAAAGATTCTCTTGAACCAAATTCACGAGTAATTCTTCCGACATAATTAGTTTATTCGCCATCTCAGGTTAAAGACACAATACAAATTGTCGAAATTCTTACACTGAATTCACTACACGCATGAAAAGCGTTCGTAAACTATTTCTCTGCATTACAAAAACAATTACATAACCATAAACTATGGTTCGATTAAAATAAGTTGGTGATTGACATTTGCAAATAGAAGGGAGCGACGTTGACAGTTTGCGTACCACTGACCAGGCGTTCTCGGGACACGAAAATAAATACTTATTAAAGTAACCAAAACATACTCATACTGGATAAAGCTACAGCTTCAGAAGCACAATTTTCAATCACCAACTTATTTTAAATGGACCATATCTGAACACAATCTGAAATCGAACTTCCATGCTGCTCTCCGATTGGTCTTCGGTAGAATTCCGACGTAAACTTAACGTAAAAGCTTGGAGCTTGCGAACTCGTTAAGTTTACGATCTTAAGTCAACGGTTACGTCAAGGTATTGTGAATGGTCTTGCTTAATAACACATTTCTAGGTTTGCGGCTACGTTACGTTTACGTTTAAGTTTGCATTGTGAATGAGGTCTTACCTTGCCTGCGACCTTGACATGACTGCAAGGGTAGAAGCGCACAGGGTGGAGCGCAGCGAGGCAGATTCAGCAGCCAGAGGCGTATCTACGGTATGGCAGACATGGCACGGTATGGCAGACGTGCCGTGGGCGCCATTCACAAGCTTAGCTTTAGCTTTTGACATTTATGGGGAAAAAGAGTTGAATGAATAATTTTTCAATTACGGAATTAAACTATACACAAAACATGAAAAAAATAAATAGTAATTTTTTTCGAAATAAATTGTTCATGGAACGTTTTGAAAATAATCAGAATCTTATTCACATTAGCGTATAAACAACATGTGCCCGCTTCCCGCTAAAACAGTACTCTCTAAAAAAAATTACAGCTACCCTAATTTGAAGTATCCTGACGCGGGCGACAATTTTACGTTTGCCATGGGCGCTGAATGTCTAGATACGCCTCAGCAGCGCATACAGAGCGCGACGCGAACGGGCGCGAATGTTTGAAAAATGGCGCAAGTACAAGAGTTATGTCTGTATTAAAAGATGTATTTAAAACGGAAAGTATAAGTCATAAGCGAAGAGAGGATGAATACAATGTCTTGCAGGAGGATGGGGAATATCACCATACTTCGCGATAAAGAAAAACTGTCCAAGTTTGTGTGAATGTAATAAATGTTAAAAAATGTATGAGATACAAGTAAATACAAAAAGTCTGTTACTTGAAGAATCCATTGCCTTGGCAATGTCTTCCCACATCTTGATAATAACACCTGAAATTGCTCCTCAGCAATTGTTCAGGTGGTGTGTGAAATTGGTGGCCTCGAAAACACTTTGTTTATTAACAGTTCTCCCATCCATGATCACACGCTGGCTGGTTCAGATTGCGGGCAGTTCGCGTGAATTCGCGAGGGAAAAAGAAATCGAACTTGACTGTTCCATAGAGCCGCTAGTACGCGGTCGTGCTCATTGTTCTTGCCACATCGCGTCCTGCAGGGCAGTGTTAACGCACGGGCCCAGGGCTCCCAGTGTTCACAGTCCTCCGATAGTTCTTAAAAAAATTATTTAACACTAAATTTTTCTAAAAATAGAATAAAAACGTATAAAAATTATGTATGATTGAACTACACGCAAAAAAAATGGCATAACGAAGTGATGTATTGCGAATCATTGGATAATATTAGAATACGGAAAGTTGCTGGTTGGTGCGTTTCAATTTTATACTGTACAATTCAATAAAAAATTAAAACTATTTAATTTGTAGCCTTTTTCAATGTAACTATATATCTGTTAATTGTACTTATACATAGATGTTTCAATTTTTTGTTTGTATAATGTTAAATTAAAACACCAAGAAAAACTTTCAAAACAATTTTTAAAAAAATATACAAAATACAATGTGAATTGATAGGATTTTCTTTATATTTCAGCGTCGAAATTGGGGGTGGGGGAGATCGATGAAAGTAAGACTGAGGGGGGGGGCAAATTAACCTATAGGCCCAAGGGCCCGCCATGCCATTAAAACGTCCCTGGCGTGCTGTGCCTTTCTCCCCCGACTGCGAGACCCTCGTGGCGGCCTTGAGCGGACGCCGCGTCGTCGGCGCGCGCGGGGCGCGGCCCGCCACCACTCACCGCAGCCAGCGCCACCGCATCGCGACACCGCGGGCGTCGTGGCGTCGTCGTCGTCGTAGGTCGTCGCTGGTCGTCCCTGGCGTCGCCGTCGGCTGCGCGCGCGCGACTGCGCTCGGGCGGAAGCGGCGGCGGCGGCGACGACGCACGCGGCGCGCAGTGGCGAGGGGGAGGGGGGAGGGGAGGGGCTTCCTGCGCGGTCATCGGGCCCTTATCGCCTCCGCCGCCGCCGCCTCCCCCACCGCCACCGCCAAACGCGGAGAAATTGCGTGTTGATATGCTCCGCTGTGCACAGATTTGGGCAATTTGTATGCAGATATTGGCGCTGACGGATCCAGGGGGGCATGTGGGCCAGGGGGGCGATGCTCGGGGGGGGGGGCATGCCCGGGGGGGCCTAGAGTTTTTGCCCCCGTTTTGTGGGGGGGGGGCAACAGGCCTGGAGTTTTTCGTTTACCTTCCTTTATTTGGCAAAGTTGATTTAAATATTTATTTACTTAAGTATTATGTAATTATTTACATAATAATATTGTATAGTATATCTACAGTACATAAATAATAACAAATGTTTATTATGTAACAAAAATCTACGATGCCTCTCCCATCACACGATCGTCTGTATCCGCTCGTGGATATTGCACTGTGTAGTGTACAGTAGTGTGAATAGATATTGAGCAAATTATTTGCCACGTGCACGTTTTAAGTCGTTTTATTGAGTAGCATGCTTATTTAGTATGTGTTTGTTTAATACGTAGGACTCTTCATGAATAGAGTTAAAACTCATGCCGAATCGTTTCTGGATATCTTTTCTCACAAGATTAGGCTAATACCTAATACTATTAATATTATAAATAAAGCATACTATTGCGAATTAAGCACTCAGAATCGCATGACGCATCCTGGGCCTGAGGGAAGTAATTTAAAATGTAATTACATGGAATTTTTCTGATTGTAATACGGAGTTTACTTGCAAATTAATTTAAATTATTTTTACATTAATTTATTAGCTTTTACCAACGTTGTAATTCTCTATCATTAAGTTGTTTCATTCATGGAATTGTTTTTCATCGACTGCTCCGTCTCCAGCCGTCGATGTTGTCAAGTGACTGATGACGCACGTAGTCCTACGACGAACACTGAGATCCAGCACATCTAGCTGGGCAATGGTACAAAAAAAGCATGTGATGAAATCAGAAGCCGGTTTTTCGTTAGAAACTATAATGTAATTGACACTTTATAACTAGCCAAAATAATGTAATTGACACTTTTTAACTAGCCAAAAAAATGTAATTGACACTTTTTAACTTGCCAGAAAATGCCCCAAACCACTTCTAAACATAACTGATTCCAATGCCACCTACAACAATTTGATATGATCTTGAAGTTCATTGAAACGGCAACAGACACGAAGTAGCCTGATCCCTAACCAGGAGATAAGATGAAGGATCCAGACAAATTTCGTTCATCAACTTAGGTTGCTGTAGTCCTTGCATTTCGGAACAAATTCAAAACGCTAGAGGGAAAATATTTATTTATTAGCATTTGCGCTACATGTCTTGGAAAACTGGAAGAAAACTAGACCGACATGACGCAGAAGCTGTTTCCAAAAGAAGCTGTTTACATATTTAAGTACAGCTACATTGAATGCTTTGAATGTTTTAAGGAGCAAATAAACGAACATTTCTTGGTTACTTTTTCGAACTTTTCCATTAAAAAATTAACTGCTGTTGTGGTATTTCTGATAGACGGCATTCAGCGAGAAACAACACATGGTATGACATCCAGGGGCGGATCCTGTCGATAATTTGGGGAGGGGGCATCGTAGATTTTTGTTAAATAATAAACATATTTAATATTATATTGTATATAATTTGTTCTGTAGATATGATACTATTTTTTAAACTATTACATAATTAGAACACAAACAAATATTTAAAACAATTTTGCCAAATAAAGGAAAGTAAATGAAAACTCAGGGCCTCTTGGGGGGAAGGATCCATGACCCCCATACCCCCTCCCTTCGATCTGCCAGTGATGACATCAACTTCGAACCTCAAGGAGCAATATGCGTTTATTCGGAGACATCGAAACAGTAGCATGCTCACAAGAATCAATAACAAATGAATCTTAACATGCAGAGACCTATCTGCGGTTTGGCAGCCATGGCACGTGCCAAGGGGCGCTATTTAAATTATAACCGCTAAAACAAACAACAAGAATCTTATTTTGAAGTATCCTGACTGAGATGTAAATTCTGTGCTTGCCATTGGCGCCTGAATATCTAGATACACCTCTGTTAACATGTTCGTCAAAAATTAGAGTGGTGTACTAAATCTAAAGTCACATAAAACAATAACACTTTTTACTTTCCCGTATACGTACGTATACACGGAGTGATATACGTAGTATAGGGAAAGTTATGTAATGCTGCGCGAAAAAATGGCCAATTTTCGGCGGAAAAAAATTAATTGTCGGGCCGTGAAAACGAATAAGTGGATAAAACCAGTTGCTAAATTAAGAACAAAAATCCCCGAACACGTGGTGTAGCCAGAAACCCTGTTTCTAGGTCCTTGATACCAAAAACCCAATTGAAAGGAAAACGTTCGTCAGTCTGTCCGTCTGTGAACACTGCTAGCGCCTAAACCATACGTACGATTCCTTCCAAACTGGATATTCCTAGGTCGATCTGATTCTAGTCGAAGCTTTGAGATTTTGAAAAAGATTCTTCAAAACTTGGGGGTACTTTATATAAAGCCCCCCGGGGATTTTCAAAATTTCCTCAAAAACGGCTCGATATTTTTTCTTTAAATTTCTTGTATGAATAGAGTAAAATACACTTATTAACATGGCATAGGTCCGATTTTCACGGATAACTCTGAATTTTCGAAAATTTTGAAAGTTTGAATTTTTTTCGGCGTCTTTCTCCAGCTACAAAATTGAAGCTAGAGATTTTTTCTTCATATAAAATTTGTTCTGCATATTGAGTTCTTTCATAAAGGTGATGTAAATGTTTCTCAAAATTTTAGTAGTTTTCGTGCAATATTGTGTGCAATAAGTGCAACATTAAAAAATTACAAAAAGAATATTTTCTCAAAAACGGCTCCAAATTTTTTCTTTAAGCTTTTGGTAGGGATAGTGGTAAATTTACTCTATCAGATGACATCAAAGCCATACTGTTCTATAGGTAGATTTGTTTCAAAAATTACAAAAATGTAAATTTTTTTACTTGTCTCTCACGTCGTTAATATTTACATTATCGGCGATTTTATCACATTATTATATTTACGAGTAAATATGCTTTAAATAATGTCAAGTAAAGTTTCTCGAAAACACTACCGTTTTCTGTGAAAAGTAGTTCAAATTTCGGCATTTTCAGAAATGCTCAAACGCCATTTTCTCATATATGGCTGCAAATGTTTCTTGAAACTTTTGTAACAGATAGTGATAATTACACTCTTTAATATGACGTAAAGTTTATTTTGAGTTATTTTTTTGTTTTTTCAAAAATTACATAATTGTAATTTTTTTGAAAGATCTCTCACATCTTTAATACGCACATTACCAGCAATTTGTACACATTATTATATATGTGAGTGTAAGTGCTTCAAATAACTTAAAATAACGTATTTTGAAAACTCAAAAATTTTCTGTGAAAATGAGCTTTAAATTTCGCATTTTTAGTAGCGCTAAAAGGCCATTTTCTCTTATACGGCACATAATTTTTAAAAGAAAATCGCCATTTATGACTAGGTTTTTGTGTGCTTTAATATTCTAAAATTAATGTTTCCGTTCTACCAATAGGAAACCGAAAAATTAAGAAAATGACAAAAAAATGTACATTTGGCGGTGATAGATGACAGTTGGCAAGAAAGAGTTTGTGGCAATTCAGAGTAGCTAGCCAAGACCCAAGGAAATAGAAAACTAATACGGGAAAGTTTGTGCCATTCTGTAGCACCACTAGTTCATAATTATGGTTGCTTACGACGCCAAAGCTATATGAGGCGAATGTCTTCCATACTTTTACTAAATAATTAACAATGCAAAGCAAGGTTCAGCTTGGTGCCTGTTCTCCTAGTGCACAGCTTTTTAAAAAATTGTCCATATGGAAGTCGTACCTAGAGACAACCATGCATACGTTCCCATGAAAAGAATATCACCATTATCATCCCCGTGAATTTTGTCGCAGTGTCTTACATCTGTTTTTTCTCTCTCTAGCTCTCGGTGTATAAGTCAGCATAGTGCCAATAGACTAAAAAGTCTGCAGCAGAAAATAAAAGTTGGTGTTTTAAACTTATTTGATATCTTTACATGCGTAATGTTCTCTGGTAAGTTACAGACAGTAAAAGAGTTTTTGCTCTCTGGATCAACCTTGAAGACTTAGCACTTCCTGATTTTCAGATTCGAATCCCGGAATTGACATGACCAGACTATTACAGGAGCCTATTGACATGACCAGGAGCCTATTACATTTCGGACCCCTTCTATAAGTTCGTCATGAAAAATTTCACTTTTTAAAAAGTGAATTTCTAAACAATTGTTTTGAATGAAGAACGTAAAATTAGTATATCCAGGAGGGAAAAACTTGTCGAAAATTACTTGTTCCCTGTGCATCGTATGAGGAAGGTGTTTGTCTTAAATATATTCGGTTCGAATATATAATAAAATATAATATTTCCTATTTTAGAAGATTATTTCTATAATTCACCTCGATTACTAAAAATATTTCACGGAATATCATCCTAAATCATTCAAAAACTATTGTATTTTAAAAAAGAATTTTGCGACCTAAATTTTTGGTAAATCTTTATATTTCGAATGGCATAAATATTGGATAAATAAAAAATTCCCACATTAATTGAGGAAGAAACCACTAGCCCAACCTGCACTTGCCGGCCAAAGTGCCGGCTTCATCCATAGGTTAAGTTAGTTAATACGTTAGATAATAAGCTGCCCCTTTCTTTGCCCAAAAGGCATTTGGCTGCGACGCATGTATCCCCCTGCAAGACAATAAACAACCGCCTCGCCAGGGCTACTGGCGGGGGAAAAGTTAAAAAAACTTGCATTTCATGAACTATTTGCCTATTTACACTGAGAAGGTCGGCTGTGCAACGAAAGTGAGGCGGTCAACGAAAAACAACACTCTGAACAGAAAGGCCACAAGGAACGGAAGGGAACGTCGGACGTTGCCTCTCTTTTCCTTGCTTTTATTCGCTTCCGGCGAGGGAAGTCCCTTCAGGGTTGAACACGGCGGAAATCAACGGTTGCCAATGTGTCATCAATGTAATCATCTCCTCTTTAACGAAGGCACACCAAGCGTTGCAAAAGTTTCCTGTGAACGCAAGCACAAAATCGTGAAAACACGTTCACTGAAAAATCATTCAGAAATTAGTCACAGAAGCTCCCGAGTAATAGAAACTTTATTAGCATCGGTACACAAATTAAAGGTATTGCTAATACAGTAGCAACTCACACCCTCGATTCCACTACTACCACAATTACACTGGTCGACAAAATTTAACTTTGGAAAGTAATGGCCGTTTCTTATGAAAAATGGTGCTCTGATTTCAAATTTGGGGAGCGTTTTCCTTATTTGTAACGGAGATTTTTTGTAATAGGCAATTAAAAGTACACAGTGTTGTTAAGTTCTTTAATTTACATATAATACATATATTAAATCCTTTTTAGTGCCCAGCAAGAGTCTTTCTGCAAGTATATCTTGATTCCACTTTCCCTTATAATATTTTTCCATAGTTGAACGTCTTAAAGGAATCACCATGTTTGTCGCTCATAGCGAGATTTTCAGGAAAGAAATCTGAGCGTTAATCCAGAAAATATATATTAAGGAACATGTTACATCCCAGAGAGATAATTGTAAAGGAGTTCCGACGCTATATCTTCATAGGTCTCAGCTTTTCTGTTACCAAAGAATTCCATTATCACCTTTTGAAGCGACAAGCATACAACCTTTTCAACACTTTTCAAACTTGCCTTAAAATCCCGATCTCTCATAAACTCCTTCATTTGTGATCCTGCAATTACACTCTTCTTTATTTTTGCCTCAATGATCCTCGGGAATTTGTTCTTTAAGTACGGGAAACCTGGCTCACTTTTATCCATCACCTTCGCAAATTTTCCATCAATCCGACTGGTGTGCACGGGAGGAAGATATACGTGTGTAGCATTACAAAGAGTGGCAAATATACATTTTTTTGTCCATGAATCAGAGGTTTTTGAGGTCTGTGCTTCTTCACAAAATGATTTTTGCCATATCCGCTATCTCAGTCGCATAGAAAATAGAAAATTCAGAATATTCGTGTTGGAGAACTAACAAAAGTTCGATAACTTTCAAATCACAGTATACATTTCATGACTACTGCTGGTTCTGTATCTTCGATAACAAAAGTTTCATGACACCATACATCTCGTTCATATGAGCTGCGAAAAGGCAAGAGGAATAGCCTGTTTCTCGTTTCCGATATAAGCCAGGCTTTTAAACTGAGCTTAAATGTATCTACAAACAACCTTCATTTCTTAGGATCATGATGGTCTCCCAAAGCACTCAGTAATCAGCATTAACAGCAGTATAAAACATTAGACTGTCTTCTAAGAACAGGTATCGGAGATTTTGTTCGCTTTGGACAGTAAATATCGTTCCCTTCTGAAGGAGGTTCCAACCCTTTAATCGAGACTCCAACAGCTCTGCCTGATTCTTCGACAAGGTTAAATCACGAGCTACATCTTTTTGTTCTGATCGATTGTTCCTATGTCCTTTTGTAGATATTCCACCGAAAAATGGGTCTTAAATGTCGTCCTTTTCGGTACTTACGTTCAAATCTTCATCGCCAGAATTTTCGCAATGCAAACTCCAATTGTCCGATGGCGCTGGGATTGGAAGGTCATCTCTGTGAGGAACAGGAATATCTGAAGTGAGGTTGCGACACTGAATGGTCTTCTTGGTCTTGCTTGTAATTCCAGCAACTTTGGTAATGCAGAAATAACAGCCTGTGGGTGGTCCTTTGGTTCCCGCCATGTCATGGGAATTGCAAATGGCATGCCGCGAATTTCCGTTAAGCCAACCACTCAGTAGTGTTACGTAAGGCGCACAGAAAATATGAGGGGTCCATTATTTCTACTAATAGCCAATTTGACATCCGACATACAAGTTATATTTATTCTTAAGGGGTAATATTCCGCCTTTGATTCTTGAAAGTTACCTCACCACACACTTAAAAGAAATTGTTTGGGTGGTTTACTCACTGCCACGGAATTGCAAGAAATCTGCTTGCACAAAAATTAACACTAGATCACAACGAAACGAGTTGTGCACTACAGCATTATCAACACCTTTCTCGTTCGACACGCAGGGCGCATCTAACATAGTGTCCCAAGTACACAACGCGCCGACTCGGCGCGTCGTTTACGCGAGTCACTGCAATTCCCTTCGCAAAGCCCGATGTTCCTCAACTGAGTTGACCGGTTTGGCATCTATTTCATGTCTTGAGTGGAATCTACAATATTAGGCAATGTTGGCGACCTCCGTCTTTTATTAAACCTGCAAGCAACTAGCGTTTCAGCGTAAACGACCCGTGGCTATCTGCGAAGTATATATAGTTTTAATAGTGTGCAATTACATGAAAACTGAGCCCGATGGGCAATTTTTGTGGTTGTATTCGGTTTTAGTGCAGCTAATTACATACGAAACAGCTAAAGTTAGCCATTTAACAAAATCACTGTCGACCAGTGTTATTAAAAGGAGAGCTCAACAAAATATGCGCATACTGAAGCTACATTTATTTTTTTACTACAGCTTAATTTTCTTTCAGAAACGGACTCCATTTAGAGAGAACAAATCATTTACTATTCCGGTCATTTCGTCTCAAGAATTCTCAGTAAATGTCTTGTTATCAGAGCAACAGATACAAGGAAGGAAGAGGTTGGATGATCAGTAAACGCCGAAAAATACAGAGGACAGTTTTAAAACCAATTTACAGAATGGTCTGCTATAAATAAATGTTACTAAAACAAAAGGAGGCTTCTGTATTCCGCATGGCGCTGGTGAATAACAATTTTATGCTCGTGGAATTTCAATGCTTATGAAAAAAACATCTCATAGAAAACATCTTTCTAAAGATTATTATGACAATGAGGTGCATGGGAGATGCAAGGTGCTTACAGAAATACACACATAGTTCACAAACATTTATTGATTAGTGATCATGGTAAATGATATGTTCCAAATTTTGCAGTTTCTAGAAACTTGTAAAAACATAATAGAATGCAAATTATTTATTTATTTAATGTAAAATAACAAAAAATTTCTAATAATGTACTGTCTGGTAGACACATCAAAATAATTGACACAGAAGTTTCTATTCTTTCAACGACATACAACCTAAACAAAGTTTGGATTTCGGTGAAAGGATTTGAAAAAGGTTTTGTGAAACTCACTCTGTGCCATTGTGAGTTTCAAAAAAAATTGTACAAGTACCATGGGTAGACGTTAGAATTGAAATGCACTCTCCTTCCACGTTCAGAATTTATAGTCGAAAACACTAGTTACATTACCATGCACCATGTTGTTATTCACTGACTAATACTTTTGTAAAACTTACGATATTTTTCATTCATGAAAGGAAGTATAGCTGGAAGGTCCTGCTTGTTTTCTGCAATGATTGTACGAGAACGCAGCACCTTTTGAAGTTCCTCTATTTCCCCAATCATGTCCCCAATACAGATTTTTATCCATCCTGAAAATGTTTCAGAAATTCCATTCTTGAAGATAATTGAATGATTTCTTCGTTTTTATCCTTCGAGGACAAGCTGCGTTTATTTGATTTCATGACAGAGTGCTGATCATTACATTTTTGGTATTACTTTGTCAGTCAGTTTCTGCAGCTAGATCAAAAAAATCTCATTTCATTTCAACCAACACAAATGGGTTCTTTAAGCGTGAACATCTCACTATGTCTTGTAATGTCTTTGGTACCATATCTTTGCAAACACCTTAACAAAGATTTTGATTAGTTAATCTTAGAATCAAAATTTTGTCAGTAGATGTCAAAAGTAGGAAATGATCTTACACAAACCGTGTAAAATTATAATTCTTAAATAGATTTAGCTTTCTGCAATAAAATGAACCCATGCTGTGCCAGAATACTAGTCTAGCACTTCAAACGGCACTTAAATCAATTACTGCGGACAGAGAATTTGGAGTTACACTTCGCACCATCAATTAGGGCACCTAGAAACTACGAAACGGTTGGCACACACTTCTACCAGATGCAGCGCTTTGACGATTTATATATAATATACCATTTTGCACGAAAAAACTAATACTTTTCTGTGGTGGCACTTATAAGGTTTAGCGTGATCACTAATCTGCGGATTTTTGCCTATTTTGTCCTTCAATGGAAAGCGCAATATTTTAAATTAGTAATTTTTGGGCATTAAGACTATTATATACAAATAATATAGTGCTCATGAATGCCTCTTTCACTATTAATTTATAAACCTATTTTGTTTTTATATAGCTTAATGTTGCCTATCCTTGTATTTACTGATCAAAATGCAATTACCTTTAATCAATTTTTTAAATGCACGTTTTTTCGTGTTTATCCTATAGGTTAGAGAGAAAGTGAACAATTGTCGATAAATCTATGTTCCGTTTTACTGCCACCACAGTGCGAGCATTTCATATTATGAAACACGAGCAAAATCGTTGGTGGTAGTCAAGTTATTTTTTACTTCGAATTTTTAAACAATGTTTTACTCAAAAACGGCTCCAATTTTTTTCTTAAAATTTTCTCCTCGTATGTATCAAAGAACGATATCAAAATTGATGCCGGTTCCATTTTTCGCAAACACTGGATTTTCGAAAATAGCAAAAAGTTAACATTACAAAAGTTCATTATTGAATGCAGAGCTTTTTGCCTTAAATGAAATGTGTTCTTTGAGATCTTTAAAAAAGGCCATGTATATTTTTTTAAACGAGTGGTTTTTGTCGAATTTCTGCTTAAATTTCATGCAAATTTGTTTTAATCTGTTGCGTCTAATTTACTCATTATTATTACTACTTATAAAAAGAATTCTCCAAAAACATTATAAATATTTGCTTCAATTTTTTTCACTGACAGAAAAAGAGACACTTAAGAGAATGCAGAATATCTCATTTTCGTTGAAATTTGAATTTTTGAAAATTGCAAATTTTGAAATATATTTTTAGATATAATGCAAGATAATATATGCTGTTGTTATGCCACTTGTTACAACTTTTGTGTTGTGAATGGCGATTAAAACAAATCGTACAATATTTTCACTTATGTTTAAATTAAATGAGAGAAAAAGCAGTTTTACAATATCAGCTTGCATTTAATGAAAAGCAAAAAGGTAGCTACTGCAATTCAACCTCTTTTTGTCCGAATCGCTCAACAATGAAATAACGGATTTCTACGAGGACTAGACAGAACACTGACGAAAACAACCATTTCATGAAGGTAACTGTATTGTTTTCTTCTCAAAACTTTCCACACAACAATGTAAATAAAGATAAGAAAAATATATAGTGCCTTTTCAAATGCCTATTTTACAGTTTTAAATGCCTATTTTACATATTTCAATGCCTATTTTACATTTTCAAGTGCCTATTTGCCTATCCATTTCTACAGCTTTTCGTGCCTATAAAACCGCAGTTTAATTTTTACGTTTCAAGTATAACGTGCTAGAGTCGCGTCATGAAAATAGATTTGGAAACATTGCAAATAAATTTAATAAAATGTGTACGCCATAGCAAAAAAATATCTTCGCTTCTTTCGATCTACAGCGCATAAAGCTCTTATCGTCAATGTACATATCCGCTATCTCGCCCCTAGAAAATCATACAGAACGGCTTGAATGCGATAACTGAAAGGGGAACGTGATGCAAAGGAAACGCCAATGGAGTGGCACACTTCTCGCTTTTTCCCAAAAACATTCCTGGTTTTGTATTTTGTAGAAAGGCCACATGGTTCGGGGACGTTAAGGGATATTAAGGGATTTTAAAGTATAGCTACAAGGATTCGGTTGGTTTGTAAGCGTGTAAAGTGGTATTTCTTCAACACTGTTACATCAAGTTGAATGGAAAACTTGCGTTTAGCAAGGATTAACATGCAGAAATCAAACACTTTCCCTTGATTTTGCAAAATACCATTATATTAACATTCACATGATAATTGTAGTTTTTTTATAACTATTATAACGAATTTTGATTTATTTCATTTATCATTGTCAAAGAAATAAAAACTAAGAGACGTATTGGGGACAGGTAAAATCTGCCCAATTATTCGTGAGCTTCAGAATCCCTTCTTAATTATTTTATTAAACAGGGCGCCAGAAGCCTTCCTTATAAAACAAAACCCCAAATCCTGTGTAGACATTCATGAAGGATAGCAGGTCCACGTTTTCTGAAAGAAAGAAAAAAAAAGATATCGAGAAAATCCGGTTTAAAAGTCACTTCAGGACGCGAAATTCAAACCGGCGAAAGATGGTGTCTCCTACTGCGCGGAGCATTTCCTTGTTTCTCCGCTTGAGGGCGAAAGCATGATGGAAAGATAAGGGTGGGCTACTCCTGCGCACCATTTTTACTTTCCCGTATACGTACGTATACACGGAGTGATTTAAGTAGTGTAGGGAAAGTTATGTAATGCTGCGCGAAAAAATGGCCAATTTTCGGCGGAAAAAATTTAATTGCCGGGCCGTGAAAACGAATAAGTGGATAAAACCAGTTGCTAAATTAAGAACAAAAATCCCCGAACACGTGGTGTAGCCAGAAACCCTTTTTTCTAGGTCCTTGATACCGAAAACCCAATTGAAAGGAAAACGTCCGTCTGTCCGTCTGTCGGTGTCTGTGAACACTGCTAGCGCCTAAACCATACGAACGATTTCTTCCAAACTGGATATTTCCCGGTCGCTCTGATTCTAGTCGAAGCTTTGAGATTTTGAAAAAGATTCTTCAAAATTTGGGGGTACTTTATATAAAGCCCCCAGGGGATTTTCAACATTTTCTCAAAAACGGCTCGATATTTTTTCTTTAAATTTCTTGTATGAATAGAGTAAAATACACTTATTAACATGGCATAGGTCCGATTTTCACGGATAACTCTGAATTTTCGAAAAATTTGAAAGTTTGAATTTTTTTCGGCGTCTTTCTCCAGCTACAAAATTGAAGCTAGAGATTTTTTCTTCATATAAAATTTGTTCTGCATATTGAGTTCTTTCATAAAGGTGATGTAAATGTTTCTCAAAATTTTAGTAGTTTTCGTGCAATATTGTGTGCAATAAGTGCAACATTAAAAAATTACAAAAAGAATATTTTCTCAAAAACGGCTACAAATTTTTGCTTTAAGCTTTTGGTAGCGATAGTGGTAAATTTACTCTATCAGATGACATCAAAGCCATACTGTTCTATAGGTAGATTTGTTTCAAAAATTACAAAAATGTAAATTTTTTTACTTGTCTCTCACGTCGTTAATATTTACATTATCGGCGATTTTATCACATTATTATATTTACAAGTAAATATGCTTTAAATAATGTCCAGTAAAGTTTCTCGAAAAACACTACCGTTTTCTGTGAAAAGTAGTTCAAATTTCGGCATTTTCAGAAATGCTCAAACGCCATTTTCTCATATATGGCTGCAAATGTTTCTTGAAACTTTTGTAACAGATAGTGATAATTACACTCTTTAATATGACGTAAAGTTTATTTTGAGTTATTTTTTTGTTTTTTCAAAAATTACATAATTGTAATTTTTTTGAAAGATCTCTCACATCTTTAATACGCACATTACCAGCAATTTGTAAACATTATTATATATGTGAGTGTAAGTGCTTCAAATAACTTCAAATAAAGTATTTTGAAAACTCAAAATTTTTTGTGAAAATTAGCTTGAAATTTTGCATTTTTAGTAGCGCTAAAAGGCCATTTTCTCTTATACGGCACATAATTTTTAAAAGAAAATTGCCAATTATGACTAGGTTTTTGTGTTCTTTAATATTCTAAAATTAATGTTTCCGTTCTACCAATAGGAAACCGAAAAATTAAGAAAATGACAAAAAAATGTACTTTTGGCGGTGATAGATGACAGCTGTCAAGAAAGAGTTTGTGGCAATTCCGAATAGCTAGCGAAGACCCAAGGAAATAGAAAACTAATACGGGAAAGTCTGTGCCATTCTGTAGCACCACTAGTTACTTGTTTTGTGCAGCAGCACCAGTTTGTGTCATGAACCACGTAACCACAGTCGGGGCACTTCGTTTGAAAAGCCTGACCAGACGTTGGCAGCCATGTTGCATAGAGAGCGAGTAGTTTTGAGAAACATTTTGAAAGTGGCATAAAGTGAGAATTTTCAACAGTGCACAACCAAATATTATACGATGAAGGTGTACATTATGCAATATTTAAAAGAAATGGTTGATATATCTGTTTCAATGACTTATAACAAGGTGATAATTTTGGTATCTGGCTACATTTAAAATTCCCGCTAAATTGTGACGCCAATTGACGCCTGAAACACATTGGCTGAAGTCGGATACCACGCGGAGTAGCTCATCCATGTCTTTCCGTGATTTCCATGATTTACAGTTGTGTGTAATACATATTCTAGCACAATATATATCACAAATAAAGAAATTATGTTTTATATTTTAGAAAGGTTAGTTAATTTAGTTGACTTTACTTTTTAGTTTTGTAAGTAAGTAAAGAAATCGTACTAATCAGGTGTCACTATAAACACTTCACCACAAAAAATTCACATATTCATATTTACATTTTTTACTTGTGTACCGATATATGTCGGCATTGGTAAATGTCCTTTTTTTCAACACAATTAAAATCAATACACAAGTTTAACTGCCATACTACATCTTTTCTGCAACATAACTGTTTTTTATACAAATGGATACTGTATTGAGCATCAAAATGGAAAGTATTATTAATTGTAACAATTATATTTATGTAATAGTTACCAATTTCCAATGTATTTCTAAAGAATTAAATGCGCCTGGAACACGAAGGAACCAATTGATTGATAGTGATTCCGGGCGCGTCAACTAAGCAAGTCATTAGTCCCGTAAGTGTTGTGCATGTTTTTCATCGTGAGGTCCCCGCTGGATGGCGAGATCCGCCGCGAAATCTTCCCCGCTGTATGGCGCTGACCTACCGTCGACTAGCGGGATTTTCCTCAAACAGGTATCTCCCACCAGCGAGGCACCAGTCGGGACAAGCTCTAAGCCCCCGACCGATCTCCCGGCATGTGTGGTAGTGTAGTGCATGTTCGTGTAAGTGTGTGTGTGCGTATGGTGTGTGTGTGCAATACCACGTACTATGTAAGGGGTGAGGATAGGACTAGGAAGAGGAAGGAAAAATCGCGCGTGGTCCGTGGCCCGTTTGTTAGAGTACTGCTCCGGCATTCGCCTGGTCGGAGAAACCACGGAAAACTACCGGTTAGAGTAACCGGCCGCTAGAATTTTCCTTCAGACAGCGAGTGAATTCGACCTACCTGACAAGCTAGTCTCGAAAATCCTGCCACAGTCGGATAATATTGGAATTTTAATGGAACCTAGGACCTCCCGGTTAGAAGCACTGCAGTGACATCTGCAGTGAATCGCTGAGTTATAGTGTTTAGCATCGCATCAAGTACTCATCTGGAGATAAAAGGGTAAGAGATAAAAACGCAAAAACAAAGTTTTAAACTCTTTCTATTGCTGCAAATGTAGCTTTTTATCGAATAAAGTTAAATAGAGAAAATTTCTTAACAAAGATAATAACCTGAAAAAAAAGAAATCAAAAATTGCTTCTTCTCGAAGACAAAATTTAGAGGGAGGAAGAAAGCGTACAATGTACTTTTTTCTCAACTGAAATGATGTCTTCTCTTTCGGGAAATCTAAATGAAGTAAATTTGCCTGACGAAGAATTCTTCCTCATAAATTTAATTAGAGATTCTCCCTTATCGCATTGCAATACTTGACTAACACTGTGGCGAAATTTCTTTTGCACTCACCTTTTCAGCTTTCTCTTGTTTAAAACAACGAAAAATATAATCAAAATACCATTTACTTAAGTTTCTTCTTATTTTAAATAGAAACATGGGGCACGTACAGATTATCACGCACTTTCCCTCGTTTTATAATGCACTTACCCTTTGTTGAATTTTTTTCTGAGGTAAGTGCGTCATGTAGCTTAACTTACTAAAACCAAACGGTAAAATGTTTTTTTAAGTAGGTACATAAAGTACGACAACCGAACATATAATTTATCCTACTAGTTTCTCGAAAAAGAATATATGAAGACGATAATGTTGGAATCATTCAAACATCCTCAACTTGACTGCAGAGTTGAAACACTATACGTGACTAGGAAACCTAAAGACCTTGTCTCTTGAACCAGAGCGCTGTGCTGTGTTAGCGTGGATAGACACATAGTTTGCACCATACTCTAGAGATGTCTGTGATTATAACGAAATAACACAAAGAAATATGACCGATTAACGCTCTTGCTCCACTTCACCTATTCTCCATCTCGAACAGGTTTACGCCCAATTTCCCTTCATCCACTGAGCAAATGCTGAGGCGACCCTTTGTTTCCCTCTGGACATAAATGTAGCTTCATAATCTGCGTACATCTTCTCGGGCTTTGAGGGTGTTAGTGGGGACAAAAATATGAGTGGATTACCCATTCTGTTTTCGGACTGTGTACATTGCAGAAAGTTAACGTCAATAAGATACAAAAATCTCGATAATCATTTCTTTCTTACAAGTTATTTTGTACAGAACAAAACAGCGTATTGCACAAGTTAAAAACAACAGGCATGTCAGAAAATTAAGTGTAATCAAATCCGTTGAAATACGAAACAGAAGCACGTGATATACCAGGCGCAGATCCACAGGGAGGAAAATGAGGGAAATTTCCACTTCTAAAGTTTTTCAGTAACTATTAATTTTTACTTGTCACGAAAATTTCAAGCAAAAATATTTTCGTGCAAACATTAAAACGAATAAAATTGTATCGCAACATGAGATGATTTTAACGTGCGTAATTCTACATAATCTGTAATACAATATAACACATTCGACCAAAACATTTTGAACAAAAAAATTTCTCCTCCCAAAATTCGTCTCTGGATCCGCCCCTGGATAAACATAAGTTGATTAATTAAAGCAAATACTCACACAAAAAATGTTCCGTATCCTAGAAAATAAATGTCATTGAGAAATCAGATCATCATCGGCCATGAGACGCCATCGTAACTGAACTGGGCAATACTTGCCGTACGTGCGACGTAGAAGTCGCAGACGGTTTGAGTCGCATTTTCCGTGCATGAACCTCTGCTTCGGCAGTCATTAAACATGTGTTGAGCAAATGGTACATTTTGACAAAATACCTCAGCTTTTTTCTTCGAATGCCATTGCCGGTATTTTTGCCATCAAGATAGGTGTCTTGATCTTTCATTTCTTCAAAGTTTTGATCGGTCGCGAGCCGCTAGACTTTCAAGCGTTTGCTCAACGTTGAGCAAACAAGAGACAACGGAAAACGGAATTTTACTTCAGCTATGATTTATCAGAAAGCTGAAGATTAAGAGACACATGACCTGCAATTCTTCTTCCTTCTTTGCCATCTCCTTCTCCTTCATTTCATCCCTCTAATCCTTTTCTTCTTACACATTTCAGTTTCTATTGGAAAGAAAAACTGGCGATTCAAACTGGATATTTTTGATTTCATTTATGTTACCATCCATTGTAAACCAAAGGAAACCCAAGATACAAAGTCTAATTACAACAATTTTATTTCCAAAATATAATGGACCAATCGTCCTACTTTAGGGAGGACAGACCTTCTTTTGTAGGTTCTGCCAACAAGAAAAGTGTCCTCCTATCTATCTTCCTTTTCGATACTTTAAAACTAATGTGTTAATCTAGTTAATCAAATGAGAAATCACGATTAATGTTGATATTCTAGCTGCAGCACTCATCGTAAAATCCAATATGATGGCTATTTCTTGTTCTGATTTCCAATATATTGTTAGAAAATGATATGTTGACAAAATATTCATTCGTGGAGAAATACTCGTTTAATGAAATAATTAAAAGGAATGTAAGCATAATTAGTGTAGTTTTTCTGAAGATCTTCATTTACGTTACGCTGTACTTTTTCTGTGGCGTAGCGTCAGGGGACGCTGAGATGCTGAGCATCCCCGTAAATAATATTAATAAAGAACCCTAAATACTGTATTGATAATCTCACAAGTGTTCCGTTGAGCGAAACACGTTTTGGATTAATTTTAAATTGATTTCCTATGATTGAATTCGGCGGGTTGTTGAAGCTGGCCTGTGATTGCTTGGAAGCTAAAATGCTTCTAGCGTCTGCCGCGAGATTGCGACGAGCAATGACGCATGCGCAGATGACGAGGTTCCCCTTTGACGAGGCTGGAGAGGGTCTTTCCGCCGAGTCGCGCGGTCGCTGGCGCGCAGTGACCTTTCCTCCGATCTGGCGGTCGGCCGGACAACTACCGAGCCCATGACTCCGCCGACGGCTTCTTGAAGTGTTCCCGCTTGACAGACACTACCCCCACCACTCACCCTCGGTTATAATTGAAGACCTCGGGGCAAAAACATGCTATGCCACAATACGTAAGTTGTCAGAAAAAGGAGAGGAAAGGTTTGGACATTCCATTCTACACATTGGAATAAAGAACATTAATTTATGATTTACACTGCCATCTTGCGGCGAATCTTTAAAATAAAAGCCACCATCCATTTATTAAATTATCTATTATTATAGATACATCTACGGGGCATCGAAAAACAATGATATCTTATTTTCATCAGAAATGTGGTGTAACATGTTATTGCCCCAAGGTCTTCAATTCAACTGTATTGCAAAACAGATATACGGAATTCTGGAGTTAAGGAAACTTACGTGGATTGTACTTTCCCACATAGGTAGGAAGGTGAAGAAAAATGTAGTGCCTTTTATATCGAGATATGAAATAATTCGTTATATTCATGATCAATTTATCGAATTTTTAATCCAAAATAATTTGCAGACAACCATCAACCAATAAAATGAAATTCAAATGTAGTTTGATTACTTTTTGTGATTTACTAATACACTGACAAAAAGCGCAAAAGTTATTTTTACATTAAAAAAAATCTATAACTGTCACGCGTATTCCAGTAAATCGAATGAACGTCAGGGCGTTATTACAATGAAATTCGCGAAAATTAAAATATTCAAAAATGTAATGAATATTGAATATGCAACCAGAAAACTTCATTGCAAGCTATGATGGTGAAGCATTTGTGTGAAGACATATACACCTTTAAGTCTGTGAGGTTCAACTCAAAAGTGCAAATCATGGACTTATGGTAGGAATTTAGTAAACAAGGATACATATTTATTTTCCACAAATCATGTGAAATTATGTATATAAGAAACTATACATAAGCAAATGGATAAGTTTATGCAAAATAATAAGTGATTTTAAAGCAAACTATATCCACATTTTATGAGAAAATTATATCCGATATTGTCTTTTTGAGGTCACTCACCGTACCGTAATATCCTGAAACACACAAAAGAAATTGTTACAAGGATTACTTTACCAATTTGATACATGAAGAATTTATGAATGATTTATGTTTAAAATGCGAATGCGTAATGTTTATTGCTAAAACTCTTCATTGGAACGATGATAAATGTTCACTTTTGATATTTTGCAAGAGTTGTATGCAAGACATTCATTTAAAAGTATTATTGCCCACAAAAACAATCTGTCAATGAAGCCAAATAATTCTGTCTGACCTAATCAGAGTCGTTTTACCCACGCAAGTTTACCACACTTGTTTCAAAACATGTGTTTGATCGCCACAACGTTCTTGTCATTAAAATAATAAGATTACTCTGAATCGCAATGAAGCATTATTCTGTAAAACAAATAAACAAACGGAAATGTACTAAATGTACTTATAGCTTCGCGACATGTGGTTTTATCGAGAAGTCTCCTTGTGAATATTGTATGACTTATGAGAATCAGAGTATGTATTATTAATAACTATTGAATAGATTGAACATCTATTGTTCGTAGAATTACTACCTAATTGTATAATTATTCTCATTTGTGATTAATCCTCAAATACCACTCATGATTTTACTTTTGATACACGATGTGTTTGATGCGGTCATAAACTATACAAGAACTATCACAGGAACAGTGTTTTAAAAAAAAATAGTTATCATGGAGATCATTTATATGGTGCTCCTTGTATTCTGTAAAGATGAAAACGGCATTGGTAACATGGAATCCTGCGGAGACCCAAATAATATCCACTCGAAGTTGGAGTATGGAATGTCAGAGGAATAAAAAATGAAAACACTTGGAAATGAACTTAAAATAAAACAAATTAATGTAGCCGTAATATCAGAAACAATGATGAAATGCAAAGGAACAAAATATGACAATTTCAAGTTAGGATTTACAACAGGATGCCACAATATGGAAGAGCCAGTAGTGGAATAGCTGTTTTAATTGATAGAAAGTACCAAAACCAAAATGCACAGTTATGCCTACTTTAGTGGATTCTGATAAAACTATGTAAAATAGAAAGAGGATATTTAACTGCAATGAACGTTTACGCTCCAGAAGAAGGCAAAATAGAAGATTCGGAAACTATCAAAAATTATAACTAGTAGTGCTACAGAATGACACAGACTTTCTCGCTATAGTTTCCTAATCTCTTTAGTCTAGGCTAGAGTTTCTGTTTTGCCCTACCCTTTTCCCAGGTACCATCTATTGGCTGTTACAATATTTTTTTCAGTTTTTTCAATAGTTTTAAAAAATGTTTAAAAATCGCCTACATTTCACTCAAAATTACGCAAAAAAGTGCAGAAAAATCTGAAAAAGAAATATAAGCGGACAATCTGAAAAATAATTACGAATTAACTTCTCTTAGACTCTATATTTACTGTGATTATTTACATACATTTTCAACACATTGTTTTTAAGATTAAATATTTTATTTGTTGTATGGATAGTGGCCAGAAGATTCAAAATATTCAATAACAAAGGAAATGCGATTTAAAGGATTTCTTCGGAACTCAATAAACTGCAACAACTGTGTTCGTTTGCCATCATATTAATATACAAGATTAAAACACAAATCGGGTTGAATACGCGCATGAAGACGTCAGATTTATGTCGAATTTAATCCTGGTGACTTAGCGACAATTTAAATTCGCTTATTAGTATTGTAACGAATGTTTACATATATTTTATTTTGAAATTTGTTTCTTCAGGAACATTGTATAATTGTATAATTTATTTTAAAACACAATTCATCGTGACTTGAGAATACTTCTCGTCCATTGATGTACTATTCAATTAACACGTTTTACAGCAAAAGAGCTTCATTAATAAGCATTATACAGTTTACATTACTTCAGATGAATTTCAGAAATTTGCAGGTGCAAGATACTCTGCACACATCTGTTAAGAAATAAACACATGTATAAATATATACAAAGGCATGACTGTATAAATTAATTTAATAATTCTATTTATCGTTCACCTGTTTGCCGTAATAAAAACTTTTGCTACCAAAATGGATATTCATACAAGGTATTCGTAAATAATTATCCTTCACTCAAGATCTGTTTGTCTCTAATTTCCCTTTACGTATGTAGGTTTACTTTTCTTTTTGATTTTGAGTATAATGTCTTCGCCGTCTCTGAGGAAAATTAGCGGGACCAGCGGGGAATCTTATTGGCTATGTAAATATTGAGGCCTATTTCTCCAAAAGGTAATATCTTTTTAAAAGAATGACATAAATCGAGCAGAATGGTATCATAAAATTGATAAAGAATTTCAAGGCATTTTCAAAAATGTCTTCTGAATTAAAAAAAAAATATATACAAACTTTCAATTACATGCATTTCCTTTCATGACGTCATGAGTCCTAGTCGCTGTCGCGGGAAAAATCGCGGGATCATCTTAAAATCGTATTGGCTTTCAAAAAATTGAGGGAACTTTTCCGTGGATATCCAATTTCCTTTTTCAGGAAATGACGCACTTCGTAAAAACGTCACAACAGGAATATCACAAAAAGAACTGGAGAATTTTTAGGTAATTTTTATAATTTGTTTCATTCCCGAGAGCAGAATTCGAAGAAATGCGCGCTAAATCGCCATTCTTTGCCTCGCAGATCCGTAGTCGTTCCCTCCAGTGCGAATCGAACCACCTGCTGGGTCAGTCGCGGAAAAGTGCGTGTTCTTGTGCGATACAAAATTATGTTTTGTGAAGTTTTGTGAGTGTACTTAAGTGTGTGATGTGTAGTTTTATTAGTGTGTTTACGGTGCTAAGCGTGTGATATTTGCGTCTGAAATGCGTATGCTAGGCGTGTGAAATGTTAATTTGTTGTTCAAAGGAAGGCATTTTGGTTTCAGCGCTTCTCACAGTCTCATCACCTGTCTCCAGGACATCCAAGGTCAGCGTTTTGATTTAAAATAATTTCAAATGAATTTCTGTGTTTAACAATTCAACAGATTCTTTCAATTTTGGACATTCTATTATAACTGTTGCATGACTCAAAGGTTGCGGTTTCGTGTACTCTATACTCGTCTTTGCCAATGTAGATTAACCATACTAATGAATTAAAATTTACGAAACTACTTGATATTTACAGAAAGGGAGTGGGATTTTGTTTGATTTATTAATCTCGCACGTATTTGTTACATGGATTTTTAATCGCATGAGCTCCAAGTTTGGCAATTAATGAGAAAGTATATTTAATATTAAAATCCTCAGGTTAATTAGTTGGTAATTTTCTTGGTAATTGAATTTTGTGTTTACTTCGTTTTGTGTTTCAGCCTTGGATGTTTGTGTCAAGATGCTTGTATGTATAACCATATTGCACCTTCTCCCTGTAATAAAAATTAAAAATCAGGAATAAGTGTTTATGGATTTAAAGGTAATTCTCGTAATCAGTTACCCATTTGACGACCGTAAAATATACCACACGTTTATCCCTCTGTTTCAGATCATTACTGGAATTTTAATGGAGAAGTAGAAAAACTTGGAGCTTGGTTAGAGTGTACGTGATGTGGTAAGTAATAACTGAGTGGGGTGCCGGTCCCTTCACAAACGGGGCGAGATCGCAATTGACAATTGAACGCGCGAAATCAAACTGTAGATCCCGCGATTACTTGTCACTAGTAGCTCGTCGATGGCTCACCAACCGGCACATACAGTTATTTTTAATGTTTTTTGACATTAAATAAATCAATATATAAAATAAGTCATTGGCCTTCTCGCTTCCTTGGAGTGACGACGCCCCTCGCAGACGTACGTGTGCGGGCTGCGTGCCTGGCGCTGCGTATGTGTTGGTGGCCGCCGAGCCCTCCCGACCGCCCTACGGTGACACAGGTTAGACGCAATCACTCGAAGCAAAAAAGTCGGTTCGCGTAAGCGGGGAGGGCACAGCTCTCCGTAGGGCAGTCACATCACCCCACTCAGTACAAAATAACGCGTCACATTGTGCCCGTTATATTCTTTGTTGAGTGTTGATATGTTTTGTTGTATTCTCTTGTTTCGTCTCGGTTCCCCTTTAGGCAGGCTTCCTTTTCAGCAGTTTTCTTGCAGGTACCGCAGCTTCGGCAAGGAGTTGTCATATACTAGCACTGAAATGAACTATATATAAATGTCGAGTATATTGACAGCTTCTTGCTTATTAGAATATAACGGACACAATGAGCAAAACACAAGGGCACACTCTTAAATATACAGTAGTAAAATAGGGTGGGTAGAATTTAAGATTTTTATCGAGAAGAAAGAAGTTCTAAAAAGACACGAATAAAAAGAAGCAAAATTGTCTTAAGCGGCGCATCTAAAAGTGAGTATGCTTTTTAACACATTATACTATGTTGTAGTACTAACACTTAGAAATTCGAAACTTCTTTTCAGACTTCCCATAGTTGAGGCAACGGAACAGAAGACAAAATCTGGATAAAAATGACTAGTGAAGTCTGCAGAAGTCCTTCTCTCAACATCTGCGCCTATAATAATAGAAATTCGGGGCAATCGAACAGCAGTCAGTAAAAGTTTTATAATATACATAGAACGCGGTAAGTTACTATAAAAGAGCACTTCAAAACGATTATTTATATTCTCTTCTTCCTTCTTTCTTTTCTCCCCTCTTTTATCTCCTTTGTTATTCTCTCTCCTCTTCTCTTTTTACCACTTTTCTCTTTTTCCCTTCTCTCTACTTATTTTTCTCTTTTTCTTCACCCCTCTCATAGCGTTTCTTTTCCTTCTTCATTTATCCCCCTCTTCCATTTACTGTTTTCACCTTTCGCTGTTGTCTTTCCTCTTAATTTTCCTCTTCTTTTCTTCTTTTTCCTCTTCTTAATTATCGTATATTCTCCCTTCTCATAGTTTCCCTCTTCTGTATTGACCTCTTTCTTTTCACATCTTGTCATCTTCCTTATTTTTTCGTTTCTTCTCGTCTTTTTTCTCATTTCGCATCTTCTATATTTTCACTTTTTCTATTCTCTCGTCTGGTCTTTTTTTACGTATTGCCTCATCATTTTATATATTTTATTTTGTCTTTCAGTGTCATTTCGTGTGTCGTGTCTGCTAGTGTCGTTTCTTGTCCGTAGTCTTGTCACGTCCTCTGCTGTGTTGTGTCGTGTGTCAAAGCTGGTCTTGTCTTGGTCTGGTCTGGTGTTGGTCTGGTCTTGGTTTGGTCTGGTCTTGGTTTGGTCTGGCCTTGGTTTGGTCTTGGTTTGGTCTGGTCTGGTCTTGGCCTTGGTCTTGTCTGGTCTTGGTCTGGTCTTGTTTTGGCCTGGTCTAGCTTGGTCTGGTCTGGTCTTGTCTTGGTTTGGTCTGATCTGGTCTGGTCTCGGTTGGGGTCGTCTCGGTGTCGTTTCGGTCGGTCTGGTCTCGGTCGGTCTGATCTCAGACGGTCTGATTTCGGTCGGACTGGTCTCGGTCTGATCTGGGCTGATCTTGTCTCTTCGGGTCTGTTTTTTTTGTTGTACCTCCGTTCTCATCTCGCATTGTTTCGTATTGTCTGTTTCCTTCTTTTTCTTTTTCTCATGTTTTCCTTTTTTTCATTTCCTTTCATATTCTTCATTTCTTTTATCTCTTGTTTGCTTTTCTGCCTTTTTCCTTTTATTCGTTTCCTTTGTTTATGGAAATATTACAGTATTTCCTGTCATTTTTCTTTTTCTGTCTTTCTGGCCTTCCCATTCTTCTTGTCCCTTTCCTTTCTTTATTTTTAATTTCTTTTACTTTCGTATATTATGTTTTCTTTCTTTCGAAGTGTGTTCCTTTCGATATGTAATTCAGATCAGTCCATATAACTGTTAGTGCAGAGTGTTCAAATGATGTTGTGCAGTGCTTTCAAATTATGAGAGTCGCGTACAGCGTAGTGTATGATCAACGCATGATACGTGTTCTGGTGATGTTCAGTGTAGCTCAGTGTACCAAGTATAAATTTTAGAGAAGAGTGATCAAGAGATGTGATATGCGGTTTCGTGTAGTTATATGTAGCGATATAATTCAGTTCGATATTTCTGAACGTCAATGTCGAGTGTTCAAGAGATGTGCTGTATTTTTAAATCGTGTGGAGAGTGTTCAGTGTAGAATGTGATTTTTTTGGAGAGCAATTATGAATTTTAAAACAAACACGTGATAGTTTTGGCAATTCTAACAAAAGAAATTAAGTGAACACTCTAAACTATGACTCCATGAGCCATAGGCATACTGAGGAAGGTGGGCTCAATAAATTATACTCCTAACGAGTGTGACGCCGAACCGCAAGGTCACTTGGAAGACGGCTACTTAACTGCTGGGAATGCTCAGCAAGGCAAACCTTTTCCTCCTCTTAGAGCCTCTAATTATTACATGAGAAACAATAATATTTTTTTGAAATTGGATGATACCATGTAAAGATTTAATATTAAGAGACAAATTGAATCAAGGAAGAAATCGCAGGTTCTAAGGAATCGGAGATTGGAAAATAAAATTAACTTAAACAATTATCAAACTTTCAGAGGTTTTAATGAAAATCAAAACTATAACATGTTTATAAAAGCACTCATATTCAAGCAAACAAATTAAAGAAAAAATTGCGGCCACTTTCTAGAAAAAGTCTGAAAATGTCACAGGGGCTGTACGTAGGGGACCCCCCAAAAGTTAAAATATCTGGGTTTAAAAATAACTTTGTAAAAGTTCCAGTTCAAAAGCTTCTAAACTGTCTTGAGATATGCATGACAATACTTACATCCATTCATACTTAGATATCCTCATTTTCGGGTAAAAAATTGCGTGTACACCCTTGCCGCCTTACCTTCGGAACAACGCTAATAGACAATGTGCAGAGTTACAACGAAAAAGGATGCTAAACATGAATTTTAAGATCAACAAAAAGAAATATTATTGAGGTTATCCCATTATTTTCCCTCCATGTTCTCACATACTAGTACAGAGAGGAAAAAGAACTGAGTTCGCGATATCGATTTGGATATTTTCATATCATTGATGTTTTTATGAAAACTTCTAAATTTTAACACCTCTTTATTAAAGCTAATGATAAAAAGAAAAGATTTTTGGCGCTGTGTTTCTACATTATTTACATTTCTTTCTTAAAGGAAAAAACTATTATAAAAATTAAAAAATATATTAATATTTTCACATGGCAGTAAATTGAACATTCTTTCAGGCCAAAGTGACCAGGATAAGCTAGTCGAGTTTTCATCCATCCAAAGTGACCAAGTGTGAAAAATAAGCTAGTCAACTTTTGTAAATTTTAATCTGTTAATGCAATTTTTACTTTCTCGAATATTAGTTGCGTAGTAAGTAGAAAGTTATGTAATGCTCCAGCGAAAGACGGCGTTTATCGGTAGAAAAAGTCGTATTGGAAGTCCCTGATACCGGAAATGTTGTTCCTATAGATGTAGTGAGAAACTACGTTTAACAACCTGTGTCTGAATGTTATGTATGTATCCAATTTTTATGAGCTGTTTGATACCGAAACAATGAATAATTCTTGCCCAACAAAAATATTGTGAAGTGTTCTGATGTGATTCACCATCCACAATGGGTTAGTTAAAGCCTGAAATAGGTTAAGCGCGAACGATTTTAATCACTACAGCGCGAGCAAATGCAAGTAATGTGTATAAAATCGAATTAAAATAATTTTTCACAATTAAAAGAATAACATTTTAATTCATTAATATTATTTACAACAAGTGATGCAAAAACAGTACATACTTTCTCGCAAATTCGGAGAGTTCATCGAAAAGGAAACGTGCACATTTCTTTTAAGCGTTCCTTGTTCTACCCGTGGACAAAAAATGGAGCGGCTTTTGCGAAACTGTGTTTTTATTTTCCCGTATACGTACGTACATACGAAGTAATGTATGTAGTACAGGGAAAGTTATGTATTGCTGCAGAAAATCGATTTGGAGATTTCAACGGAAATACACGTTTTGGGGTCCCCTGATACCGAAAAAGTGGTTCTCTTCAAAACGTCCGTCCGTCAGTCTGTGAACAACCGTAGCGCCGAAACCATAAGTACAATTTCTTCCAAAGTGAATATTCCCCAGCCGATCTGGTTACATTCAAAGCGCGGCGATTTTGAAAAACGTCCTTAAAAATGTCGGAGTATTTTACACGAAGCCCCCCGGACACTTAAAATGTTTTTCCAAAAACGGCTCCAAATGTTTTCTTCAACTTTCGTGTGAGAATAGAGTAAAATACACTTATTAAGGTGGCATCCGTCCGATTTTCACGGTTAACGCTGATTTTTCGAAAATTGCAAAAGTTTGATTTTTTTTTCGGCATCTTTCTCCAACTGCAAAATTGAAGATAGAGATTTTTACTTCAAATTAAATTTATTCTCCAAAGTGAATTCTTTTATTTACGTCATGTACATTTTTTTAAAAAATTAGTCGTTTTCGCGTAATATTGTGTTAAATATGTGCAATTTACACAAATGTAATTTTTTTGGAAAGATCTTTCACACCTTTAATATGCACATTATCAGTAATTTGTAAACTCGATTATATTTGTGAGTGAAAGTGCTTCAAATGACTTCAAATGAAGCTTTTCGAAAACTCAAAAAATTTTTATGATGAAGAGCTTCAAATTTCGCATTTTTAATAGCGCTTAAATGCCATTTTCTTAAAAACGGTTCCAAATTTTTTAAAGAAAATTGCCATTTAGGACGAGATTTTACTGTTCCTTAATATTCTAAAATTAATATTTCCATTCAACCATTAGGAAACCGAAAAATTGAGAAAATGTCAAAAAATGTACTTTGGGCGGCATAGATGGCAGCTGGCAGGAGTAAGTGACAATTCCCAGACCCAAGGAAATAGAAAACTAATACGGGCAAGTCTGTGCCATTCTGTAGTACCATTAGTTTGCATTAATTTCAAGCACAAATTACGAAAAAAACACTCTAATTTTCAAAAAATTGTGCATGATCTTTCCTAAAGAGGTAACATTTTAGTAAAGATTTTTACGTGTTAATTGACTGTCTATTCTTCATTGTATCAAGAAAGGTTCCATTAATTATAGACAATCATATCATGTGAAAATAAAATATATTTAATACAAAGTTGAAGAACCACAATTTATAGAACACATTGATTTGAAAGGTAAGCTTCCATTATTTAATGTTTTCTGCTTACATTATATTTAAAATGTTTCATTTTATTTACTCATATTTATGGAATAAATTTGATTTTAGTCAAAATGTACCTGAAGATGGAGACAAAATATCTCTGAAACGTTGCGAAACTCCAACTGTAAAACTTCAACTTCGTCCTTCAACTTTGTATTAAATATATTTTATTTTCACATGATATGATTGTCTATAATTAATGGAACCTTTCTTGATACAATGAAGAATAGACAGTCAATTAACACGTAAAAATCTTTACTAAAATGTTACCTCTTTAGGAAAGATCATGCACAATTTTTTGAAAATTAGAGTGTTTTTTTCGTAATTTGTGCTTGAAATTAATGCAAACTAATGGTACTACAGAATGGCACAGACTTGCCCGTATTAGTTTTCTATTTCCTTGGGTCTGGGCTAGCTACTCGGAATTGTCACTTACTCCTGCCAGCTGCCATCTATGCCGCCCAAAGTACATTTTTTGACATTTTCTCAATTTTTCGGTTTCCTAATGGTTGAATGGAAATATTAATTTTAGAATATTAAGGAACAGTAAAATCTCGTCCTAAATGGCAATTTTCTTTAAAAAATTTGGAACCGTTTTTAAGAAAATGGCATTTAAGCGCTATTTAAAAATGCGAAATTTGAAGCTCTTCATCATAAAAATTTTTGAGTTTTCGAAAAGCTTCATTTGATGTCATTTGAAGCACTTTCACTCACAAATATAATCGTGTTTACAAATTACTGATAATGTGCATATTAAAGGTGTGAAAGATCTTTCCAAACTTTGTATTAAATATATTTTATTTTCACATGATATGATTGTCTATAATTAATGGAACCTTTCTTGATATAGTAAATATTTTGTTTAAAACGATCATGGGATATAAATTTTGGAAAAAATTGGCTTAATGTTTCAGGCCCTAGCGTTGACCGCGGTCGGACAGACGATTTGCCTTCAATCGAGATTTCGATATCTAAGACCCACAACACATGGACACGGACTACAAAACGAGTTAGAGGAAATAATTTACTATATAAAAGAACAAATTGTATCAATTTTTTCGTTACCAGCACCCAGCAATAAGTTTTTCTGGAGAAATTTCGCAGTTTTCCGGCGCATGATTACAATAATTTCTCTTCTTACAAAGTAAGGGCAAAAACGTAAATAGTACTTTTCATGTAATTTGTGCTTGAAATATTTGCAATCAATATTTATTCAAAAACCTGTCCAATTTTTTTCTTTAAATTTTCCCCTCCTATGTATCAAAGAGCAGAAAAATATATTGTGCTAGACCCATTTTCGGCGAACACTGTGGTTTCATTAATTTAAAATAGTTGTGGCATGATTCGGAACATGCTTCTGTGTGAAATATCACCAAAATACGAATCACAAATGTAACACAGAAGCAAGTAGTAAATCACAAAAGAAATCACAAATGAAATTTGAAGAAACTTGGTAATAAATAATGCTTTTAGGACTTATTTATTGTTAAGCCCATGGGAGCCCCTGTATTCTTTTTTATTAATTTTGTCCAATTAACTTTTCAAACAATCTGTGTAGTTTTTTCCTAACTTCCTTCCTTCTCTTCAACTTACTATAAGTAAAGCAGCACCGATTAGTAAGGCCTTCATTCGGACAGCCATATCAACAGGAACGTTGATTTCAAACATCTCCATTCCATCAACGGTTACTAAAGGACAACATACCACCATCTTCATGGAACCAATAAGCACTGCTCCATCAGCTGACAAAATCTGAAAAACATCGTGAATAACATAGACGTTGCAAAACGTATTTTTCCAAGAATTTAATTTTAAAAGCAGCGGGGATGCAATGACAGTGTTAATTATGACTTTTGCTCATGCAAATCTCTAAAACTTAACTCATTTCTTAATTTAAATATTTCACATTGTTATCTAACATTTACGTAGAATAATGTTGTGGAACAATACTTACATGTGTCAACGTGACTTTTGGTGGAGAAACAAAATTTACATTTGTAGTCTAGAAGCAAAATCGTATTAACTTGCTTATCTACGGTTTCCAGAACACAAGTTACCCTTTCTTGTTACTGACATTGATCGAATTCTTCAGCAATTTATTATAACTTATTATTATCTGATTCGAATTAACATCTCCATTTTCTACCGATTACGTCCAAGTCATGGCAATCTCGTCCCGAATCTACCATCAAGGCGATTCTAAACTGACTGGCATCGTCTTGCTAATTATAAACAAAAGATACACATTTGTCTGCCTATTTGGCTAAGCCGGCGTTCGTGTTTTTCTTATTCAATCTGTCTATCCTTTCTCTAATAATAAATAATAAAAATTTGTACATAAACAATTTTGAAGTTTCAATACAGTCTAGAATGTAATCTTGTTATCTTTCAATCTATGTTTCATTCACACCGATTCTTATTTTCGTAACCATTTATAAGGTTAGATTCTGTGTATTGTAATGTACCGCCCACGTGAGGTGGATCACCCCGCTCTCGAAAGGAAACTGTATTTAATTTTGTGAGCCGCATAGGAATTTTGGAATCAGGTATACTAACGAACGAGAAAGCGACTGCGGCACCGAGAAAAGATCGTGTCGCCTCAGGTGCGGGAAGATGCTCTGACCTGCTGCGTTGCCAGGGTTGCCACATATGTTGCGAGCTTTTTCCCGACCACTACTACGGAATTTCCCCAAAGATCCTCTCCAATGATATAAAATTCCCGAAATTTAAAACGAAACACATTCTCCAAATTATGGACCAACGACATGAGCTGCACCTGACTGATTTCATTGGCCCTTAAATTCAAGTAATTCAAATTAACCAATCATCGTCCTCTAAGCTGCCCAAAGCCGGATACTGTCTTCGTTTTTCTCATGTTTTTCTTTCTCTACGCCTGTCGTTTATTTCCCTCTTTAGATACATAAAAATCAGAGGGAATAACATCTAATGTTTCTTTTTTATTCTTAATGAGAGAATAATATTTCTATCTCGACTTGGGATGAAAACGGTTTCCCTAAAAAATCCCCAAACATTACCCCATCCATTTGTTTTCCCCCATCCCAGTGTTGTCGCAAGCGTTACGTAATTTGTAAAGGGGGGCTCAAGTGCGCGTTTCGAGTGCGTTACAAGGGGGAGGAGGGTATTGAAAATACTCCAGATTTGCGTTACATAATTTATAGACAGCCCCTAATGGGAATTTGCAGCAATTTTCGTCTGTGCCTCCCTGCCAATGGACCCTGAACAATCTTCGCCAAGTCATCCCCCCTTCTTCGCCGGCGTCATCACGGCGTAAGCGCCCCACATCACTCACCGCTCGTCAGGCGACGCCCAGCAGCAGGAGGCCTATACTGCGATTTCTCTAATTTTGTCACTCTAGGCCCATCTTCGCGATGGAATATCACACGGTATTTCGCGTCTTTTTCGGTCTTGCCGGTAGAAGTCGCATCATCGCAAGCACTGCTTGATACGGTCGCGATCATGCGAAATCTAGCGGAACGACTGAGAAAGATGCAAAATACCGTGACGTATTCCATCGCAAAGATAGGATTTGAGGGGCAAAGTTAGAGAAATCGCAGTATAGCGAGCCAGGTTCAACCTATACTGCGAGCAAATCTTCTGCCGACTTGACAGCCGGGAGTGGGGGAGAGCGATGTTGCCACTTACTCGGGCGGCAGACACGTGTTCGTTCTTGCGTCAGATCAACTGTAGATGCATACACGTCCAATTTATTGTATTTTTGGTAGAATTGTAATAATGACACTAGTTTATTTGATGAAATTCTGTTACACAATTTATCGCAGTCCCTTACACTATAATCCTGCCAAAGCCAGCATTAAAGAAACATTTTTGCACAAGCAGATTAAAGTAGTAGATTAGTATTCATTGTGAAAGATTTATAAGAGAGAAGTATCTAAAAGCAAGACATCTGCTCTTGAATACATACCTTTACAGAACGTTCACACTCACACAAAAAAAATTGCAGGACTTTTCGAAGTTACTGACTTTGCCTGTTATTTACAAGGTTTTCAAAGAGGCGTCCTATTGAATGCATTGGCATAAAGATGAAAATTAGAAATGTCCCGTAAGGTGGATGTACATATACATCGTGTCATAAGTATATCAGCCTTTAAGTAAGCCTTTAACACTAGATGTCACAACCGCTCACACGATGCATAACCTAACAAGTAATGGCGCTCCTCTTAGCGCTCGGCGCTCTTCAGTTTTCAGTTGCTTCGCGCTACTATATTTCATTTGTTTCTTAGTAAACTTCGGCAACTCTGTTGTGACATCATCACAATTTGAAGTCTCTGATTGGATAACGGAACCCCCTCTCCCCTCTCAGCCTGGAGCTGTCAAATCGGCAGAAGATTTGCTCGCAGTATACAAGGTTCAAGAACAATCTCCCTCGCCGCCAAGGAGAATAGACAACGGAGGGGCCGGGCTACAACGGAAAGCAGCACAAACTAGATGTAAGATTTTTTTTAATGGCGCTTGCGATTATTTGTAACCTGTGATCTCAATATTATAGCTGGATGCACAACTGAAACTGAACTTTGAAGTACTGAAAATCGTGACGATCGTTTTCCGTTGGGTTGGCTGCGATGAACGTCTACCTACAAACTTTCTTACGAGTTAAATGCGTCTTGTGCATATTATTCGGTTGTAAAGAACGCAAACAAACTGTAAACTACATGTTAATGCTACTTTAATTGCTATAAAAATAGATGAAATATTATTTGGTTGTCATTACTTCAATAATATTGTTTTAGGTTTCCGACGACTATTATTTGCTGTAAGTTGATCTAACGAAATTATTAAACATACAACTCAAACCAAGAACATTCCCTTGCGTAATGTTAAAAAAGTCTCCATGAAATGAAAGACTGAAGTATTGTAGATAAATTGCAATTTGAAAGTATTAAATATTGGTTACTTCTAACTTTTTATTAAGTTTTTATGAAAATAAAAGGGAATAAATGTTAAAAATTGGAATGAGACGCTAATTCCTGCTATTTGGTTCTGAGATAACCAGGTCAGAAAAGATGTTCATCGTCATGGCGGACCGTCACGATTTCTGAGTACAGAGTGTTGCCTCCAGTCTTCACTAGAGCCCACTGTTTGTAACTTTCCTTCATTAATGCATCACTAACCACCCCATCTCTCACTTCCACAATAAGTAAATCCATTTTAAATTCCTCCCACGTCTTTCTATTAGTAATGTCTAAAATTCTAAAATTTCCTCTGAAATTTCAGAGCAGCCGGACAACTGCAAAGAACGAGGTAAATTAGGTGGTAGGGTCACCCACGGAATCTGTCAATCACTAGTGAAGTACATTAGAACAACGACGTGTTCTTGTACTTCAGGAATAAACTTTGGGTCAGGAAATTAAGAAAGATACGGCAATACATAACATGTAATTTGTAAAAGACACAACGAAAATATTATTAAATTAATATTTTATTAGAACAATGCATGTAGAGAGGGACATTGTTATAGAGAAAGAAAAGATAGTCGTGACTTGTTTTGACAAGCAACGAAAGAGAGTTGACCCATAGAGGAGAGATATACTAGAGTGCGCACCGAGCTGCGCAGAAGGCCCGGCCGGGTATCAACATCTCTCCCGCCAGTGTCACGTGACTTTGGGACAGCTAGGTGGCATCTACAAGAACACCCGTCTCGCATTAAATGATTTATTTTTATACGTGCTTAAGATGTTTCATTCCAACGTTATTTTCTCATTTATTAATCAACCCTAAAAATGTTGCTTATAGCAGAAAAGTGAATTTAAGTTTTTCTGCTCTATTTGCTCAAGTACATGAAAATTCCGATTTTTGTCCAACTTGACACGTTCAACCGCATACTCCAGTAAACCTGTTTTACAAGTACAATTACATAGGACTATAAATAAAAAATATTTGTAAAATAAATTAACTCCATGGGATACATTAATCCAAATTTCTATTACCTAATGTTAGACATTCTACTATTGAAGATTCACATCAGTGTCATTTATAATAGCAAGTTATCAAAATGTTATTTCAAGGATTTATAGAGGGAAAAAAGGCTTCTACCTTTGATTTATATTTTGATTTAGTCAAAAACAGTAAAATCTGTATGAGATATATGGGGGAAAAGTTCCACCTGCACTCATTTTCTTGAGCTTCAAAAGCTCTTCCCAATATTTTAACTATAACATTAGACATTTTCCCTCCCGAGTTATATAAAACCTTTTTGCATCGATAAACAAACTGTATGTTTTATTTTTTTCTTTGTATTACTAACAACAGTAACATGCCACTGGCTTTACTCCTACCACTACTAGCAAGTAAGCTCAAGAAAACGTGGGCGTAGTGAAGCTACATTTATATCCAAAAGCAAAACAAGGGGACATCTCAGCATTTGCTCAATGGATTGGGAAAACTGGACAAACTGGAAAAATGGATCGAAATGGGGTCTTTGACCTGGAAGCTGAAGTGCATATTTTTCAAAGAATTTACTAATAAAAATCAACTACAATCATACAAATTACTAACACTAACATACTATAAACACAACTTACACCAGTAAATACACATAGGATTAATGCCCTCTAAATAAAATCATTTTGTTGTTAACTGATCCATACTATTTTTTTGGTAAATTTGGATGTGCTCTCTTCCTACATGTTTTAATCTTATGTCAATATATTTAAACAATATTGCCTTTATTAAATACATCCTGTGATTCATTATGGCCTCTTGACCAATAACATGATATGTTAAATTACTAAAAACAGAACTATTCACAAATTCTCTCAGACATCTATTTACAATTGTACTACATGCTGCCTTTTTAAAAATGTCACCTCTCCCCTGAAGTATTCTTACTTCTACCTCTGCTCTTTTGCAGATTTTTATAACATCTTCAGAAGGGTATTTCATCTTTCCTCTGAATGAAGGAATATGATCCTTCATCAGTATCAGTCCGGTAAAGAACTAGCTTATAGTCCACATAAGCAAGAGACTTTTGCAACTTTGTAACTAAAAATCCTCCAATATAAGTTACAATGTCCACCCACAACATAGGGAGACAATCTAGTTTCAAGATTGTGTACTGATGGCAAGTACATATGGTCAGTTGGTACCTCACTGCCCAGTTCAGGATCATTTACTTGTGGCACACTTGCATACTGACGTGAACTGACATTTAACACAGTTGTTTCATCCTGTGGAACACAATTTGCAAAGTTAAATTGTTATTGCACTTCTTGAAAAGAAAAAGAATTTTGGATCGTAAGCAGTGAACAAATATACACACCGTCCCAAAATAATTACGCTGTAGCACCACAAACAGCACGAAACGCTACATACAGCACCGTACAGCACGAGCTGCCGGTGTCCCAAAGTCACGTGACTTACGACCACATGTTGAAACCTGCGCAGTAGGCTCACGCGCACTCTAGTTGTATCTCTCCTCTACGAGTTGACCACCAGAGATCGAACCAAGAATGGAAAACAAATGAGATGTCGGTTTTGTAATTATTAGATCAGAAGCTATTTGGCCACGGTGAGGTACAGATCGTGTATGAGATGAAATGCGTTTGAGACACGAGCGGTGACTGATCGCAGAGAGGATAGATTTGCTAAAAAGTTATTAGAAACGTTCTAGTCGCGAGAAGGTACAGATTGTCACTACAGGCCGAGACGCGAGAGTTTTTCTTAAGGAAATAGTTTGCAAAACAGCAACGGACTTAGCAGCCACAAAGAAGAATAATGGTTGATGGTAAATGGTAACGGCAGACGACGGCCAAGCGTGCAGTTAACTCATCAACAGGAAAGGACAATCGGGCAGAAATAGGACTTGATTCGTCAGAAATATCATTTGCTCAAGGCCTAAGAATGTCAATAAAATTAAGATGGATTTAAAATCAAAGAAATTGTTTTTCTTAAGTTAGATGATGACCATCAGAAGTTAATTGTAACATCAGAAGTTAATTGTAAAATCAGAAGTTAATTATAACATCAAAAGTTAATAGCAAACATAAAAATTAAGTACCTTTTGAAAGAAAAGAATTTTAAATAAAGAACATGGCCGACACCTCATGTCGCCGATGCTACAGCCATAACATTGTTGTCATTATTAAAATAGAAACCGTTCATGAAAAAACATACTCTTCAATTTCGTTCTTGCTAGTAAATATAAAAATATTACCAACCGAAACCTTGTACAAGCCGTGTTTTTCAGCCCACGATACCAGAAGAAGAGCCCTGAGAGAGTAAGTAAGCTGTAATATCACGAAAACGCCCGCGGACCTATAGCTGAGCTAGCCACCCAAATTATTAGGTCCATAATTCAGAGCGAATTTAAAATAAACAAATAATAAAAAGATAATTTTTCTATGAGAGAAAGTCAGAAACCATTACATGGGTTTAAATTAATGTAGTAAAAAAGAAAAAAAAAGATAGCAAAGGATCGAGAAAACATTACACTAGCGATTGATGCACGGACTCATATGTACTACAGTTTTGTTGGACATACCTTATATTTAATATCTCCACACTTTGGAGAAAACCATTTTGGGCCCTTTATGCGCTGAACATGCCCGAAGCTATCTTCCACGCGAATAAGCAACCTGCCCCAATCCCTCTGGAGTGTTACATGGCCCAGCCTCTCGCCACTCGGGGTGCTCAGTTCCATTGTCTGCGAATTTAAGTTTTGATTTTGCCTATGAATGAACTTACTTTTTATTGCTGATGCTGATTTTTTAATACTTGGAAATGTACATAGTTTCATGCAAAACAAATTTTCAATATAAAAATTGAGAATCTTTAGGTATTAATATTTAAGTATTCAAAGCATATTAACCCTCCGGCGGGCTCGTAGCGGAACTCTGTGCCTCATTCTTACATTTTTGTTGATTTCGTGTAAATAATTGGTGTCACACATATGAGCTCATAGTTATTCTTCATTCATTATATTTTCAACCGGATGAGACTCAAATCACGATTTTAGGCACTGCCGATCGACCGTTACTCAGTAATTCAAAGTCTGCAACGGTTGCGGTAGTGCGTACCGCACGCGCTTTGTCATGTATGTATAATATTTGCGTATTTTATGAATTAGAATTCTTACTGCGTTTTGTTATTGAGCTTTTGTGACTCAGATTTTGAAGTACTAACTGCTAATTCAAATTTAAATGTATTGTTTCCGAACAAACGTTAGAATGCTCGTTTGCACCGTATTCATTCCCCTTCATGTAACACCTAACAAGACACGGAGGAAGCGAGTGATGAATCAGACATTTATTAATATTGTTATTTTGTTTGGTATTTAGTTATTATGAAATAAAATGTATAAAAACATAGATAAAGAATATTTCCTTCACACTCCGTAACAAAAGTAATAACTACAGTTGCCGACACAAAATGGGAAATGGCCAAATTCAGAAGTCCCTGTCTTTCTGCGCGTTCTGGCACACTGTACGGACGATAACGCCATCTGGTTCTTTCACAGTGTACTATTACAAAAGAACATTCTGAACAAACTGCCAACGACTCAGATGCGATAGGCTAGATTTCCCGCAATCATGATCATGGGGGGCATTGAGCGCTTGGTATAATAATCCTCTTTAAATTCCTTTTTTTAAAATGTAGTCATTCATCGTCAGTCATTTCATTTATTCCTTCGGCCACGGCATGTGCTCATTTCCTTTTAATCGTTGGTAGAGAATCACGAGACGTTAGTATTATTAAAACGGACTTGTAGAATTTTGTTGAATTTGAAATGACTGCTTGGATATTTTGGGGTTTAAAGAAAGAAATATTGCTAACTGAATTGGACGCAGTGAAAAGTAAACGAAAAATGAACCAAATATCAGTATATCATAACCAATATTTGTGCACAATTTTACGAATATACCGAAATTAAATGAAGTTCTACACGTGCATACGAAGAAATTCACATTTAAAATGTATAGCGACGAAGTAAAAAAAATGCCATACGCAGTATTGATCCATGTAGAAACATAATTAAAGTACTGGACGAAAAAGAAGCGGAATACCACATATTTCAAACAAAATAAAACAGAGCATTCCACGAAGTACTTCTTTATATTCACCCATCAGTGAACCAAGAAGGATAAATGATGAACTTAAATCTCAGGGCCACCTTGTTCGTAGCATACGCAATGTGCGACAACTGGTAACCAAGAAGCCTCTCTGTCTACACATTATAGACTTGTTAGAATCACATAAACACAACCAAGAAATTTACAAAATTGACGAAACTTTTGAATGCAATCATTAAATTTTAACCACCATGTAAACAGAAAATCTGTTCAATGTCATCGGTGTAAAACGGTGTGCGGTCATAAGAGAACCTATTGTAAGGCAAGGCCTAGATGCGTAAAATGCGGCACTGAATATTTAGCAAATGAATGTTGAAAGGATACATCACAGCCGACTACATGCCCTACATGTCAACACGTACAGAGGCTCACACGAAAAATTTACTTACGGAACCTATAAAAATGTGATTGAGGTAGTGATGTAGCGATTTATTTCTGATATTTTTTTGTTATACTGCATATCATGTGATTAATGTTAAAAAATGAAAAATTTATAAATTTCCAGACGAAAAATAATTTTAAAATATGAAAATGAATTCGAGGTTTCCCCAATGAGACGCTTTCATCGTTCCTATTCATTCGCTCAGAATATTACAATCAATTTCAACGAGGAACGAGATTTCAACGAAAGGGGACGTTTTGGGGTCCTCTGATGCGGAAACAGTATTGTTTTTTCTCGAAACGTCCGTTCATCGGTCCGCTTGTCTTTCTGTGAACACACTAGTGCTTAAACTATTCTGAGAATTTTTTGCCAAAAATATTGCCTTATTGATCTCGCCTGGCTCGAGCCCCTGCAATTTGAAAATAATTCTTTAAATATTGTGGTGATTTAGTTGAAGAGGTTTTTTCTTCAGATGAAATTAGTTCTTGACAGCCAGTTATTTATAAAATATCATGTAGACTTTTCTGATTATATTAGTTGTTTTCGCATAATCTTGATTGAAATATGAGCAGTATTAAAGAGTAGGTATTAAATAATTTTTTTTTTAAAACTGCATCATATTTGTGTTATTTAAATGTTCTGTATGGATAGTTCTAAATTCACTGAGTAAAATGAAATTAACTTAATTTTGATACATTATTTCGTTTTTTCAAAAAATTGTTTTCAATAAATGTAATTTTTTATACATCTCTCATGTCGTTAATACTTATATTACGGGCATTTTTAATACATAATTTTTTGTAAGAGCAAATGCTTCAAATGATTTCAAATTCATTTTCTCTAAAATCCAATACTCTTTCTTTTGAAAGTGAACTAAAAATTGCGCATTTTCATAAGGCGCTTAAACGACATTTTTTCAAAAACGCCTCCAAGTGCTTCAATGAAAAGTGCTTATAAGAAGAAGTAGGTTCTTCTTTCTATGTTATTATTAAAGTCGTATTTCAGTTCCACAGTAATGGAATGATTAATAGAGAATATATTAAAAAAGAGTGGTCCTAGAACAACACATACTTTCTCGCATTATTTCTAAACTTACAAATTTCGAAAATTCTGAAACATCAACGAAAATGAGATCTGCACCATTCTTTTAAGCTTTTCTTGTTGAATTTGTGGAAAAAGGATAAGGAAAAAGTTTGGGGCGGTTTTTAAAAAAAATGTTTTCGCGAAGTGTATACATTTTAAGCACAAAATACGTAAAAACTACGCGTTTTATTAACTAATTTTAAATGACAGTTTTTAAAGAGCTGATTTTTTAGAACAGATTCTTTTTAACACAAGAATCTCTACCTTCAATTATGTAGTTTTGAAATGTTAAAATTAAACAATTTTTGACAATACAGATATCGTTGTAAATGAGACTAACTCCACTTTTTTCCGTCCTTTGATACATACGAGAAGAAAATTTAAAGAAAAAATTGGAACCGTTTCTTGAGGAAAAATTTCTTTAATATGTAAATAACTGTCTATATTTCACACGAAATTACGCGAAAAACACTGATAGTTTTGATAAATTGTAGTACCTGACCTTATTTCAAAATTTGTCTTTAAATAACACTTTTAAGAAAAAAATCTCTAACTTCAATATTGTAGTCGTAAGAAGCCATCGAAAACTTTTTTGAGCGTTGTAATTATCGAAAATGTGACCTGCACCATTCACTTAGGCGTTCTTTACGCTATCAGAGATCAAAGTTTAATCAAAAGTTTTGGTGCCATTTTTGAGAAAATTTTGAAAATGTTGATGCTCTTTACACAGAAACCCCAAAATCAAAATGTCCGTTGCAAAATCAAACGGCCTCGAGATCTTTTAAATCGATCGAGGAATATCAATTTTGGAGAAAATGAGCAGTACAGTTTGGGCGCTAACATTGACCAAGACGGATGAACGGACAGACACACAGACGCTTTGCTGTCAATCGATTTTTCTGTATCAAGGACCCCAAAACCATATGGATTCTAAATATAAGCCACATGCGAAAAAGTGTTATCAACACTGCTTTGGCTGTGAAGTTGGTGATTTTGAAAATATATGTTTTCAAATATTTGTTTTGTTCACATTCTCTATCTAAAACTGTTTGTGAGTCAGTACATGCATTTACTACAGTAATCCCTCCACATCCGCGAATTCGCTATTCGCGAGTTCCGAACATTCGCGATTAGAGAAATGCTACCAGTTTTAACACTCTCGACTTCAACATTCACGAGTGTGTCTTTTGGTTGTATAACATTTATTTTGAAAGTGAAAACATTTAATTTTCTTTATCAGCATCATCTGGGAACCGAACACGGCAGACACCGGGGATCGAAGTATCACGTTCTGGAATAATGTCAAAGTTGTAATGTCAATTCACATTAATAGAACAACAAAATTGTAAAATAATTCAATTCAGGTGCGTCAAATTGCAAGTAAGGATGTTGGCCACACGAACAGAAAAGCCATTTAGAATCTGGATATCTCTCATTGTAATTATTTCACTGAAGATTAGCTTCGTGAAATCATCAGCGAAGAAAACCTCCTCAAACGTAATAATGAACTGCGGAAGAGAAACTGCATCCTGGAGCCATTTCAAAGTCAAATTGTGTTCTAAAACTTCAACAAACTCTGGTGGAAAGGTCATTCGAATACAATCTGAACATGAACAATTCTTCGAAATTGAAGAAAGACATTGATCATCATGAAGTTTCAAATATTGTTGTATTTCTTCTCTTGGGGATGATAATTGTAAATTCTGTTTGCTATAGCGCGTACTCAGTTCTACAGCAACTGTTTGTCATTTTCCTTCCAGTTTTAAAGGGCTTTTCGATATCCAGGAACCTTACCCACCTTTTTTCATTAAAAGATAGACTCAACATTCGCAGATTTGATATGCGCGATGATTTTTGAGAACCTAACTCTCGCGAATGTTGAGAGATTACTATTTTATCTTTCTAAGGAGACAAACTATATAATAGGAATAAAACTCATACCAAGGCAATCAGACAAACCAAGACGGGATTTAGTGAATTACTAACAGTCTCAAAAAACCTCCTATTTCTTGTCGATATATCGCTAGAATTCGGCGAGTTTACTTTCTTACAGCAATTTCATACTACTTTTTGTGTTCTAATTCATAAAACAGTTTTGTTTGTGCAAAAAAGAAAATAACAGTACAATATTTTTTTAAAAAATCCGATTTAAAATCGTATTATTTGGGTCTCAATGCCTCACGTCTATTACGATTTCTTTTTAAATTCCTTGTTCGCTAACGCAAATTTTGCCAGTTTCATGAATAGCATTGAGGAGACAAAAGTAATAATTTTGTAGGTTAGTGGATTTTTACTTTCCCGTATACATACGTATATACGGAGTAATATACGTAGTATAGGGAAAGTTATGGAATGTTAGGCGAAAAAACGGCGGATTTTCGGCGGATAAAATGCATTGCCTGGCCCCGATAACGAAAATGTTTTGACACAGACGTTTAAAAAAAGTACTAATTCTTTTAAAAGAAAGTACGTGACCTGAAGGAAAGAACTCACTATGGAGAACAAATTTTATTTGAAGTAAAAATCTTTGTCTTCAGTTTTGTAGTTGTAGGCAATTGCCAAAATTTGCAATTTTCGAAAATTTAATGTTAACAGTGAAAATCGGACCTATGCCACCTTTATAAGTGTATTTTACTCTATTCTTACGAGAAATCTAAAGAAAAAATTTGAAGCCATTTTCGAGAAATTTTGAAAATATCTGGGGTGCTTCAGTACCCCCCAAAGTACCCCCAAAGATTAATGAATGTTTTCCAAAATCGCAGAGGTTCAACTCAAGTGATATAGACAGGAGTTTCTTCTATTTGGAAAAACTACTACGCATGGTTGAGACGCTAGTGTTCTTCACATACACCGGACAGACCGAGAGGCAGACAGACAGACAGACAGACTGACAGAGAGACAGACAGACACGGATGGACGTTTTGAAAAAAAAATCACTTTTTAAGTATCAGGGGACCACAAAACGTGTATTTCCGTTGCAATATCGAAATCGATTTTCTGCAGCATTACATAGCCTATACAACGTATATTATTCCATATGTATACGGGAAAGTAAAAACGGTGCATTTTCGGCCGAAAAAAATTCATTGCCGGGCCCTGGTAACGAAAAAATGGATAAATCCAGTTGCTAAATTAAAAATGTTCTCTAACACGTCGTGTAGTCAGAATTCCTGTTTTGTTGGTCCTTGATACCAAATAACCAATTAAGGCCAAAACGTTCGTCTGTCCGGTGCATGTGAACAACACTACCGCCTAAACCATGCGTAGGTTTTTTTCCAAATTGAAGAAACCCCGGACTATCTGGCCAGAGTTAAACTTCTGCGATTTTGAAAAGCATTCATTAATTTTTGGGGGTACTTTACATGAAATACCCGGGCAATTTTTTCAAAAACGACTCAGAATTTTTTATCGATAATTATCGTATAGGATTAGGTTTAACTTGAGTAATCCCTATAAGTATTTGTATCCCTATAGTATTTGAGTAAACTCCTCTTGTGCGTGCGTGAAGAAAATACAGTTCCGTGCTTCACGGTTTGACCACTTCCCGTGCACGAATCGAGACATACGAGGTGTCATTCAACGCTTTTCGGTCTCCTGAAGGGGAACTGATAATTTGTTTTCAGATTTGACCATAAGATTCCAAGAAATTGCCAAAAATGTCTTTTTTCGAGTTTTGGCGCTGTGTTCTTTGTATGACGGGAATTAAACCAACGCCACCTAAGTAAATCTATGCAGGTGACGTTGATTAAACCCCATTATTTTGTGGTTATTTTCAATGCACGACACCATATTTTTCTTCCATGAGATTAGCAACCCAGATTTTTGACAAACGAGCGAAAACTAAATGAATATCGCCCGGTAGAATGATTTGTAAATTCTGAAGTATTTCAGTTGTAGTGAAGTGTGAAGTGTTTCATGTGTATTTTGTATAAAAAAATTGCATCTTGCCTTAGAACATTAAATTTGAAGAACGTAAAGTGAATACGAGGGAAATAAGAACTGTGAATACTAAACAATACATTTCTTAAGCGTGCAAAAATCGATTTTCAATTTAATGTGACTTTCAACTTATTCACATAAACATACTAAATAGTAACCTGTTAATGCATATATATGTATCGCCTTCAGAACAAAAATAAGAGTTTGTGGAGTTTTAAAATCTTAAAATATGACAAAAATATGGAAGTGAAAAGCAACTCAGGGGAATCAAATGTAGTTGTAGAAGATTTTGCATCAGAATTTTCCGAACTAATGGAGAATGATATTATATTAGCATTAGCAGAACAACAGCTTACAGGTGTTTATTTATGTTCATATTAGAAAACAAAACGAAAAAATATAGCTGTGCTGTCGCATCATTCATATACCTGTAAGCATTTTCTTACAGCGATTAAAATTTTGAAATTGCAATATGACCAGTTCATATCTCGTTTGGAGTAAAATATACATGGCCATTAAGTGTTGGGAATTTTTTAACGGGAATATAACATTAATAGCTACTACGATTCTTTGGTAAGTCCAATGTCAGATACTCTAAGAACATATTTGAGAAGAAGTGTGAAAGAAATTTTCTACACATGAATATACATTTAAAACAGTTTACCACCACGCCACTTTACATTAGCATCGGCGCATTATCGGCAGCATTATACGTTAGCCTCGGCGTCGCCACTTTCAACTAAGATTCTTAATATCACATTTTTACTTTCCCGTATACGTACGTATACAGGGAGTGATATACGTAGTATAGGGAAAGTTATGTAATGCTGCGCGAAAAAATGGCCAATTTTCGGCGGAAAAAATTTAATTGCCGGGCCGTGAAAACGAATAAGTGGATAAAAACAGTTGCCAAATTAAGAAAAGAAAATCTCCTAACACGTGGTGTAGCCAGAAACCCTGTTTTCTAGGTCCTTGATACCGAAAACCCAATTGAAAGGAAAACGTCCGTCCGTCCGTCTGTCCGTCTGTGAACACTGCTAGTGCCTAAACCATACGTACGATTTCTTCCAAAATGGATATTCCCCGGTCGATCTGATTCTAGTCGAAGCTTTGAGATATTGAAAAAGATTCTTCACAATTTGGGGGTACTTTATATAAAGCCCCCCCCCCCGGGGATTTTCAAAAATTTCTCAAAATCGGCTCCAAATTTTTTCTTTAAATTTCTTGTATGAATAGAGTAAAATACACTTATTAACATGACATAGGTCCGATTTTCACGGATAACTCTGAATTTTCGAAAATTTTGAAAGTTTGAATTTTTTTCGGCGTCTTTCTCCAACTACAAAATTGAAGAAAGAGATTGTTTCTTCAAATAAAATTTGTTCTACATATCGAGTTCTTTAATAAAGGTCATGTAAATGTTTTTCAAAATTTTGGTAGTTTTCGTGCAATATTGCGTGCAATACGAGCAATTTTAAAAAATTACAAAAAGAATATTTTCTCAAAAACGGCTCCAAATTTTTTCTTTAAACTTTTGGTAGGGATAGTGGTAATTGCACTCTATCAGATGACACAAAAGCCATTTTGATCTATCGGTTGTTTTTTTCAAAAATTACAAAAATTTTTTTACTTGTCTCTCACGTCGTTAATATTTACATTATCTGCGATTTTTTCACATTATTATATTTACGAGTATATATGCTTTAAATAATGTCAAGTAAAGTTTCTCGAAAACACTACCGTTTTCTGTGAAAAGTAGCTCAAATTTCGGCATTTTCAGAAATGCTCAAACGCCATTTTCTCGTATATGGCTGCAATTTTTTTCTTGAAACTTTTGTAAGGGATAGTGCTAATTACACTCTTTAGTATATCGTAAAGTTTATTTTGAGTTATTTTTATGTTTTTTCAAAAATTATGTAAATGTAAATTTTTTGAAAGATCTCTCGCATCTTTAATACGCACATTATCCGCAATTTGTAAAGATTATTATATTTGTGACTGTAAGTGCTTCAAATAACTTCAAATAATGTATTTTGAAAACTCAAAAATTTTCTGTGAAAAGGAGCTTCAAATTTCGCATTTTTAGTAGTGCTAAAACGCCATTTTCTCTTAAACGGCACATAATTTTTAAAAGAAAATTGCCATTTACGGTTAGGTTTTTGTGTTCTTTAATATTCTAAAATTAATGTTTCTGTTCTACCAATAGGAAACCGAAAAATTAAGAAAATGACAAAAAAATGTACATTTGGCGGTGATAGATGACAGTTGGCAAGAAAGAGTTTGTGGCAATTCAGAGTAGCTAGCCAAGACACAAGGAAATAGAAAACTAATACGGGCAAGTCTGTGCCATTCTGTAGCACCACTAGTTCTATTTTAAATGGCCTGAAAAATTGAGAAAATGTTAAATAAAAAATGTCAGCCATGGATTACACACTATTACACAAGAACTACAAATGCACAGTAACACTCGAATGAAACATAGCTTTGCTCCAAATATTCAAATTACGGAAAAACATAAATATTCTGAAAAACTTTATACTATAAAATGGAAAGATTTAAAGTTGAAGAATAGATTTCACTGAAAAATATGGTTTGAATTTTGGTGGTGTAGGTCAGGATCACAAAAATCAAATAAAATTTTCGATTTCGAGAGGATTTACTAATAATCAAACATAAATCATAATTGCAAAAGCATTTTACTAAAATTTAGCTAACAATTAAAAAAATTGGAGCAGATTATGAATAGATTTTAAAGACGTCGTACGGGCTTTGCGTGAAGTGACATCCACAATTTTGTTATTAGAATCAAACTCGACTCCCAACGAGTTAGGTTATGCATTTTCGCCAAAATGTCGACATCAATATATTGATTATTTATTTCCTTTTTATCACATTCTCAGCCGTTCTCTATCCGGTGTTTCAGTCAAATGGTAGAGAACGTAGGATTCTGGTCGTTCAATTATTCTGAAAGTAATCATCCTAACTATGGTTATTATTATTTTAAATGATAGTATTAATGTTTCTTTTCTGAGACACGGGCTGCATTTAAATAACACAATAAATTAAGGGAATTGTGGATGTTATTACTATTATAAGGTGGTGGCTCCGCTTGTGAAATGACTTATTCATTCATATGCTCAGAGAATTTGTGCGTTCTCATAAGATGACCTTCTTGGCATTTACGTATTTAGGGAACATTTGTAAGAACTTCAATTTCCATAACATTTCAAGAACCATAATTTTTACTGGCTAAGCAAACGACTTGCGTTCTGAAGGTAGTTTCAAATACCATTCTGGTGTCAGGGTCGCATGAAAAAAGAGAGCCGCTGAATGCCCGTTGCATTTGGAAAACGGCTTGAAGGGTAGATTTGTGAGAGAACTGCGATGGACTTCCAAAGAAATGGGAGTTGTCATGACATGCTAATTTCTTATAAACAATTACATATCTCGAAAACGAAAGGCGATAGCGCCGATCGGATTGCGGAATTTTGCATCTCATTCAAATGCAGTTTAGAAAAACAATAAAATAATTTTGCAAAATTTGTAAATTTATAAACAATTTCCAAATTTTGCAGTTCTGAAGAGGAAAGGGCTCCCTTATATTCCAGAACCGAAAACTGCGAATATACAATTTTTCAACAATTAACAATTTTATAAACAATTCCGAAACGTGCCCTATACGGCCCTCATATTGTCTTTGGGATCCTCATATTGTCTTTGAGGTGAATATTGCAAAATAACAATTTTGACAAGCGATGCAAAATTATTATTAAATACCTGGTTTAATTGTTGCAAAAACCTTAAATTTCGTAAACACTGATATTTGAACACTATTACTTCGCCAAAACTTCCCATTCCCAATTATTTTTCCGATCCTGGAGCCGCCTTCGCACACGTCATGTTTTCGTCTAGGATCCGTAATATTCTTTCACCTACTTAAGTTGTTTTGCGTTAAAAGAAGGGATATTCAATTGTTTTTTTGCAAGTAAATCAGAATTAAAAATTTCCAAATTTCCTTTTCAAATCCACTAATTCTCTCGCATGTGCTGAACTTTTTATGTCGTAATGAATGATATTATCTTTATTGATATATTTCTTGTAGACGATCGAATGGCTTGCATCACGACGCGATGGAGACTATCCCCGCCCCCCTGTGCCTTCTACGCCAATACTCGCAATCATTCGGATAAACACGCGTATCATAGAGAACGTTCGTACTAGAGATCATGATTGCGGGAAATCTAGCTATCAGCTTCTCAGTCGTTGGCAGTTGGTTCAGAATGTTCTATGAAAGAACCAGATGGCGTTATCGTCCGTACAGTGTGCCAGAATGCGCGGAAAGACTGGGACTTCTGAATTTGGCCGTTACCCATTTTATGTGTCTGCAACTGTACTTTGTCGCGAAAATCTAAGTTGATAAATGCGGCACGGAGTGCCGCACGCGCCCGCTGGTGAGAAATGATGGGACGCGCCCGCCGGAGGGTTAAACTTAAATTACTAAAATAAAAAGTGCAAGAAACTTTTTTTTATATTACATGCGTACTTCACATTCATATGTTTCTTAAAAATGTTTTATTGCGAGACATTTTGTATTTTTTTCGGCAGGTCACTCAACATGCATACACCTACCGTATCGAAAAAGTTCCAAGGTATTTTCATGTGCATAACATCATTTGCAGAAAGATCCGACATTTCAAAACGACGGGTGGGTGAGAAAATACTGCAGCCTCTCACTTTTTGCACCAAGTTGAACAGTTGCTCATTCTTTTCATTTTTAATTAAATAATTATATTCATACCCACAAATCTCGGCTGAAAATAAAAGATATAGACTAATTAGAATGGAATATTTGATAAAAAATTCTCATGACAACCCTTGTTACATACTCCGAAGTTTCGTTTTCGATCGGAGTTCATCACCATCAGAGCGAGAGATTTTCAAACATAAAATAAATTAATTTTTACCTTACCTTGGGTCAAAGGGAACAATTAAATTTCTGGTATATTTTGAGATATTTTGTTACATTTTTTAGATATTTTGATATGAAGTCTTTTTGAAAATTTCAATTTTTTAAAGCACAAATTTCAATTCAGCACATAGTATCGAAATATTTATCAAGCCAAAACTAGTGGTGCTGCAACATCACATACTTTCTCGCATTGTTTCTAAAATAACAATTTTCGAAAATTCAGAGAGATCAAAGAAAATTAGACCGATGCCATTCTTTTAAACCCCTTCTATCCGTGAAAAAATCAACGAAAAATGTTGAACCTATTTAAAGATCCGTCTTTAAGAAATATTTCATTAAGAAAAAATCTCTCTCTTTAATATTTTAGTTGTAGAAAGACTCCAAAAAATAACTGAACTTTTGAAATTTTTGAAAAAGTAGTTTTCAACGAATATGAGATCTGCACCATTCTCTTAAGCGTCTCTATCCGACGACAAAGTCTGATAAAACAATTTGGTGTCATTTTTGAGAACATTTTGAAAATGTTTTTGAGGTTTCATGTAAAGTACCCTCAAAAATAAAAAGATTTCTTTGAAACTCCCAAAGCCGTGAGTTCATTTTCAGATTGATTGAGGGAATATCAATTTTGGAGAAAATTGGCTGAAAATTTTAGCCGCTAGCCTTGACCAGAGTCAGACAGACGTTTTGACGTCAATCGATTTTTCGGTACCAAGGACTCAGAAAACATGGATTCTGCCTACATCATGTGTTAGAGGATTTTTTCTATATTTATCAAAAGGATTTATCCACTTTTTCGTTACCAGGCCCGGCAATAAAAGTTTTTCTTCAGAAAATTCGTTGTCCGGCGCATGATTTTATAACATTCCCTACTTATTTTCGTAAGAACAAGAAAGTAAAAATTACTGAAAATCCCAGCTATTAAATTTTCTCTAAATTGAAGTTGAAAAGTTATCACAGTTTCTCAGATCCTTTACTATTGCATCGCAACCAAAAGAAAGTCTCCCAACATTATTTTGTCTTCTCGTATACAAGTAAATTGGAATGGGGCACACAAACAACTTCCTATAAACTAAATATTTATAATTTTTAGTTCTCATTGTCGTTGCAACACCCTTAACTTCCTACATGGCATTTGTTAGTATCCGATTGAGAGAATACATAAATGAATTTCATGTGAAATAAAAACACTTCCCTTAATGTTTGACGGCGTTCTTACAGCCTCTCATTCGTTTCGCAAAAAATATGCTTACCAAATGTTTTGTATATTTGATAGATGAAAATTTTATCTTCATTTATTAATCTCTCCAAACCTCCATCTCTAGTAATCATCCTTGAAGATTCTGCCATTTAGAAAAATTCTGTTGGTGTCTATCAGCTCTAATATTTTCCACGAGCCAGAATGTGTTCCTGCAAATAGAAAATAATAAACCTTCACACTGTTGAATTAGTAAATAAATGCTTAAATATTAAGTCCAATATAATAATATTAACTTATCATTAGTAATATCATAAACTACAATTCTCAAATCTTGATTGAATTGTAAATTTACCCAATCCTTATTTTGTCCTTACTTTTCATAACTGACGGGAACATAGGACACAAAACAGGAGAAAAAACAATGTGTCAAAGGAAAATAAGAGTTTAACTATGCATATTGAAATGATGAACATTGCAGCTGCAGCACTCGCGTCTAGTCCTCGATGAGTCCCGGAAGGTGTCCCGACCAAACGAATGAACCAGCGAATGAAACGCCACGGAATGAAAATCAATGAGAGATTTCTAGACGGAATCAGCAAAAACGCGTTGATGTAATCGGGGTTTTGGAATACGACTCGTGGGTAAATAGCGCGTCGGATCGCTCTAGCGCCAGCTGACGCTCTTGGCGCAGCACTGCCAGCGCTCACGTGCGCTCCTACGACTCCCTTGGAAACATGGCGACCCTCGGCAACGGACCCTCCTTCCGGTAAATGCGTCTTGGGCCTGGTTGATTGATTGATTGATTCATTGTTAGTGATTTCGGGCGCATCAACTAAAGAGATCATTAGTCCCGTAAGTATAGTGCGCGTGTGTGTGTGTGTATGTTGGTAAGGGATGACGTTAGGATAAGGAAGAGGAAGGAAAGATCGCGCGCGGTCCGTGGCCCGTTTGTTAGGGTACTGCTCCGGCATTAGCCTGGTGTTGATCGGAGAAACCACGAATCAGAACAGCTGGCTGCTAGAATTCTCCTCCAGACCAACTGAACTCGACCTAGCTGACAAGCTAGTGTTGAAAATCCTGCCGCCGTCGGGACTCGAATCTAGGACCTCCCGGTCAGAGGCATCAGTTGATGCACTGAACCACCTCTCCCGGTGTCTTGAGCCTGGAAAATCCCGTTGTGAAGGAGCGCGCGTAAATGTTGCGTTTGGGAAAATTTCATGAGGCAACCGCCGAACACGTGCGCATGGGACGCAGAGCCTCTGAGAGGGCGAATTGTGTCTAAGATGCCACATCAGAGTCAAACTAACGAATTCACCAAACTTTCGTCACAGCCATAGAGAGAAAAAGGAAGGCAGTGAAGTCAAGATCACCTACTGGTAGCAGTGGCAGACATTGTGGGATGCCACAAACATCTCAGCGCAACTAGCATCGTGAAAGGAAACTATCAGTACCCCACCCCTTTCCAACTGGGTGGAATCGCAAGTAAAAATAGTGGTGCTACAAGCACCTACTTTCTCGCAATATTACAATGTTATCATTATTAATGTGTACTACGGGACGCCCACATGTTTCATTAATTACAAACAGATATTAAGTGAAAACTATTAACTTTTATTTAAAAAAATTGTACATTACCCTTTTAAAGAGCTAATTTTGCACAACACTTGGACGCAAAAATTTATATCTTCAATAGTTTTGAATATTTTTTTGCAATTTTTGAAAAATCTGAGCAGTGCCCGAAAATGGGACAAGCAACATACTTTTTCCCGTCCATTATTACATATGTGGAGAAAATTTAAAGAAAAAAATTGGAGCGTATTTTGAAAAACAAATCGTAAATTTCAAACGCAAATTACGGAAAAACCACTAGTTTCTTCAAAAAAGTGTACACAATCTTTTTTAAAGAGCTGGGGCAAAAATATATATCTTCAATTTTGTAGTTTTAAAGTTGTTTTTTTTCAATTTTCAAAAAATTGGGGATTTTAATGAAAATGAGACCTGCACCATTCTCTTAAATGTCCTTCGCACTATTCATCAAAAAAATTAATAAAAAACTTTGGAACCTTTTTTGGAAATTTTAAACATGTCCAAGAGGCTTCGTGAAAAGTACCCCTCAAAATTAAAATATCGGTTTCAAATTCCAGGGGCCACAACTTCAGCCAAAACATTTGGGGAATATCAATTTTGGAGACAATAGGCAGAACAATTTATGCGCTACGTTGTGCTCAGATAGACACATTTTACCGTCAATCGATTTTTCGGTATGAAGGGCACACAAAACATGGATTCTTACTACACCACGTGTGAGAGGATTCTTTTCGCTATTTAGCAACTGGATTTATCCACTTTTTCGTTACCAGAACCCGGTAATAAGAGTATTTGTGTCGAAAATTCGCCGTTTCCCGGCGCACGTTTTCATTACTTTCTCTCTTTACGTTTGTAAATGCGAGAAAGTAAAAAGTGGATGTGCACCGAAATATAACAATAAAAAAACAACAAATGTTCTTAAATTTATTTATCTTAATCCTACATAACAAGATCCCGAACCAGCAACAACGCTAGCGACGGGAGGCTCATCGCGTCACATTTCGACTCAGGCCAGATGGACAGAAGGTTCAATTTGGAAAAATTCCTACGCATGGTGTAGGTCCTAGTGATGTTCTCAGATGGACGGACGGACAGACGGACGTTTTGCCGTCGTTATCAAGGACGTACAGAACAAGGATTCTGGCTACGCCACGTGTTAGAGGATTTTTTTCTTTTTAATTTATCAACTGGATTTATCCAGTTTTTCGTTATCAGGGCCCGGCAATGAATTTTTTCTGCCGAAAATCCAACGGTTTTTTCGCGCAGCATTACATAACTTTCCCTATACCACATATATCACTCCGTATATACGTACGGAGAGTACACACGGAAGAGTAAAAATGGAAAGAAAAAATTGGAGCAGGTTGTTTTAGAAAATATATAATTGTTTAAAAGTTACCTGTTTCGCAACACATGTACGGAGAAACTACTACTGGTTTCGCAAAATTGTATTGTCTTGACCTTATTTCAAGATCTGTCTTTAAAGGACGGATTTCATTCAGGAAAAAAACTTCAATACTGTAGCTGTAGGAACATGCAGAAAAAATTAACTTTTGCATTTTTCGAAAAATTTGTGATTTCGACGAAAATGAGACCAAAGCCATTCTCTTAAGACCTGGGCCGTATTCGAGGATAAAGTTTAATTAAAAAAAGAGTCATTTTGGGACATTCTGAAAATAATAATGTAAAAGTATCCCCTAAACCAAAATATCCTTTTCAAACTCACAGCGCCTGCAGTTCCTTCAAATCAATCGAGGAATGTCAATTTTGGAGAAATTGGCTGAATGGATTTGGCGCGACCGTTGACCACAGACAGGGGGACGGACAGGGGAGGCACGGACGGACGCTTTGCCGACAGTCAATTTTTCGATATTAAATACCCAATTGACCCTCCGGCGGGCGCGTCTTATCATTTCCCACCAGCAGGCGCGTGCGGCACTCCGTACCGCATTTATCAGCTTCGATTTTTGCGTCAATAGTTATTACTTTTGTTATTGAATGTGAAGAAAATATTCTTTATTTATGTTTTATACATTTTATTTCATAATAACTAAATACCAAACGAAATAACAATATTAATAAGAATCTGATCCATCACTCGCTCCTTCCGTGTTTTGGTAGGAGTTATATGTCGGGGAATGAATACGGTGCAAACGTGCTTTTTAACGTTTCTTCAGATACAACGCATTTAAATTTGAATTAGGAGTTAGTACTCCAAAATATGCGTCATAAAGCTCAACAACAAACAGCAGTAAGAATTCTAATAGATAAAATACGTAAATATTACAATTACATTGACAAAGCGCGTGTGATACTAAGTGCCGCAACCGTTGCAGAGTTCGAATTACACTGTTCTACAAGGGTTCTATTTCTGAGATAAAGGTGTGTGATTCATTATGAATTTTCAATAGTAAGTTCATATCTGAAATCAAAATGTCGCGTTCATGGATAGTTTTTCAGTAATTTTAGCTTTTATATCATGAAAAAGGTATTATTTTCCGTAAATTGAGGGAAAGTTTGCAAATAACACTTGGCAACATGGACTCCCGTATTTATGTCAAATGTTTTAGTATTCAAATGTTGTACGCCTCTCGATTGTGTACTTTCATAAACACTGCTTACCTCAAACCTAGCCCCACTGTCACTGTCAGGAAGCCTCAAGTTTGAGAACGTTTAAAGTGATTTTTTTTTGTTTTTCGTGGTGGTACAGAAAGTGATAAGTAAGTTGATAAGGAAAGGAGTAAATAAGAATGTCTTTGTACAGCATGACTTAAAGATTATTATGATATAATTTTTATTTTTCTAGAAAATGTCTCGTCGAGAACTATGCTATATCTGCGGAGAATTCACATTTGTAAGAAAAGAATAGTATGTTGCGCATCTGTTTCTTGTAAATTAATTAATTGATGGAAAGGAAAAGAAAATACCATGTTATTTGCTGTACCTATGGTATGGCGAGAACCAAAAAACCGTATATTAGATTGTTATTTCTGTGTCACGAAAATTCAAGGTTTTATAAACAAGAAGTCAAAGAAACACATTGCTTACCCGGACCTACCTTATGCGTAAAGGCCAATGCCACACTCCGGTTCCATTTTAGAAAATATTTTCAAATTAATTATATACAGTGAGTATAAATGGAAGGTATGTAGCGATTTCAAAGTATTAGGCATGCAACAAGGCTACACAAAATATGCTTGTTTTCTTTGAGACTGGGATAGTCGCGATGGAAATTCCCACCACCTAAGAAAGAAAAGGCCGGAACGAAATTGGAAAGTAGATGAAAAAATGTCCAACGTCAAAATCTGGTAGCTCGTGAAGATATCCTTCTACCACCTCTTCATATCAAATTCGGTTTAATTAAACAATTTGTAAAGGCGACGGATCCAACTGGCAAAGTGTTTAGGTATCTTGCTGACAAATTTCCTCGTATTTCAGCAGCAAAGATAAAAGAAGGTGTATTTGAAGGCCCTCAGATCAGAGAACTTCAGATAGATAGAAATTTTGAAACATGCCTCACTGATGCAGAAGCGCGAACATGGCAACGTTTCAAGAACATGTAAGAAAATGTCCTTGGAAGAAAAAGAGCTGAAAATTACAAGGAAATAGTGAATCAGACGATGAAAGCTTATCAAGAACTTGGCTGCAAAGTGTCTTTAATAGTACATTTCATGTATTTTCATATTGACTTCTTCCCAGAGAGTTGCACCGATGAATCGGACCAACACGAAGAGAGATTCCCTAAAGATATATCTACGATGGAAAAAAGGTACGAAGGAAAGTGGATGCCTACAATATTGCCTGACTATTGCTGTAGGATCATTCTAGACAAGGAAGAAACTCGTTACAAAAGAAAAAAATAAAATATATAATTTGTTGTTGCCACATTTGTATCGTTTTCCTCTTTTTCTCTATGTTTTCTTTTAAAATACATGCTACAAACTGAATTCTTTTGTAAATATTGCCTCTGACAGCACCTTCCTCGGCTTTCCTAATCTGGTAGAGTTAGAGTATGTAACTGAAATCAATCATCAAGATCACTGTAAATTATTTTATTGTTATTTCTTGAATTCCGAAAAAAAGTTTACGTTTATAGAGTACCGAAAGATAAAAATTAGAATTCCGGTTAAACTATCCCTGACAGAGAAAAACTGAAAACAGATTTGGATTCACCTTTGAAATTACTATATGAATCACAACTTTTTTTCTCCAGAAATAGAAAAAATATTTTTTGTAGAACAGTGTTATTAATGAATAACTGTTGATCGGTAGGGTCTAAAATGGTGAATTTAGTGTCATTCGGTTGACAATATAATGATTGAAGAACAACTATGAGCTCAGATGTTTAACACCAATTATTTACACGAAATCAACAAAAATGTAAGAATGCGGCACTGAGTGCCGCTACGCGCCCGCCGGAGGGATAATATTGATTCTGACGAAACTACGTGCTAGATGAAGTAATTTACTATATATAGGAATAAGATTTACCAGGGTCCGTTAATAAGAGTTTTTCTGTCGTAAATTCTCCGTATTCCCGTGCACGATTACAATACTTTCTCTTCTTACTAAGTAAGGGCGGAAAAGTAAAATTGTAATGTGCACAGAAGTAAATGATACTTATCTTTTTAATTTCTAAATCATGTCATTTTCTAAAATCTAAGTACTTTATGTAAAAAGTTCACACTGCTTTTTATTAAAAACGAAGTTGAAATTCGTGAAATGCTTGTCGAGGCCTGGGCTTCTATAAACATTGGAGTTGTCCGCCATAAATCATATTCATTTTTAAACACTTTTTGACGATGACAAACAAATAAAAATAAAAGTTGAATGGTGGAATAGCACTCCTCTTAGAAAATGTGAAATTAAGATTAACCAATTTGCTTTGTATAATAAAATTTATATTCTGATTGTAATTTCAATGAGAAAACAACAAAATATTCTGTCATTTCGTTTGGAGTACATCCCCTTTCTGGCGGTGCCTTAGATTCAAAACGAAAGACATATGGGATAAGCTTGAGAAAGAATTGTCATAACTTCTACTCGCTAACATACCACACTGACGATGAAACACTTAATTTGCTTCATTGCAAAGAATTTTCGTAATCCTATTTGCAATAATGAAGTTTTCTCTTGCAATATCTCATACACTTTATTAAACTATTAAATAGACCCTTTATCAATGAAATAATAAAATAATGTCCAACATAAACATACAATCGTTATAAACAAATTTAAAAAATGTCTCCAATTATTGGGACTCATTAGGAAACACTTGTAAAAACACAAGAGTCATTTCATTAGTCGAAAATTATGATAAACTGGTTGAAGAAACATGGTGAAAAAAATTTGAAACTACTAGAAATAAGTATAAGTATAAGTTTAAGGTTATGTAACAATGATGCAAATTTTTTATGATATATTGAAATAATGCTTATGGTGTAATGATACAACTGTTTGTAACCTTGTAATGTAATGTACTAATGTAAACAAAATGAGGTCGCTGATGACCTGAGCTGTTATGAAGCGACCATAAAGAAACATGGTGTACTTACGTAAAAATTATTCCTTACCCGAATGTTGCCTCTTTCCGTCGAATCTCACAAATGAGTGTCCGTCGCAACGGCGCAAGTACTAAAATAACGCTCGTGCACTTGTGATTTCATTATCTCCATCCGCATCCGGAAACACTGTAAATGTGTTGCCGCCTGGTGGCGGGCACTTTTCATACTTTGGAGTCACTTCGTAGTAGTTTATGCAATTAGTTTATAATGTTGACCTTTTTCGCACGAATAAGAAAATAGTCTATTACCAAATACTATAAAGACAATACAGGACACTTCGCGATATATCGAGAAACATCCATCTGGTGGCAGATCCTGGTAATAACTCATACACCCTAACCTCAGTGCTCTGTTGGTGTTTGTTGTCTGTTTGATTTCTTTTCATTTGATTGTCTTTCTGGTCGATTTCTGGAAAACATATTTTACAATACTGTTCTTTACATCATGTAGTATGTGGCTGGTTGTGTAGTACCGTGCCGTATGATGGTTGTAGAAGTGCTTAACAGAATTTGGATGAAAAGAATAAATTAAGAAACTCGCATATTCTGATTAAACAGTATGTGAATGCCACGCTTTTCTACCCAAATGAATTCGCTATTAGTTTTCTAAGACTGAATATGTTTTCAATAAACACTTTTTAAATTGTTTACGTCAAAGTAAACTTGACGTAAAAAAAATTAATGCAAATCATTAATATTCACTTGCAGAATATTTTATGTAAGGGGTGTAATAATCTGTATGAAAGCAGTGGTATCAATGTATTGATACAGTGCTTTTTAAAGGAAGCAAATGGAAAAAAAGCCAAATGTATCAGTGGAAGTGTTTAGGCAAGAAAAATCTTGCATTTGTAACTTTATTCGGGAAAATAATTTTCATTATATGTTCATTAAATGTTCAATGTTCTCATGTCCATTATAACACATTGTACATTATAATTTTCCGTAATTTGAGCCCTTCAATATAATTAAATCACAGCGAGAGTACGTAAAAATAAGTCTTATTTCGTTAGGTAGATTAAAAAATATTTATTTCTTCCGGAAGAATCAAATTGACATTTCTATTTGGCGCTACATTACCAGGTTCTGACACTAGGATCGCTAGTGAGAACTTGTTTCCATCGGTTGCGTGGAAGAACGGGGAACTGTCCTGTATTGTCTCTATAGTATTTGCTATTACTAAACGAACGACGGAGTGAGTTTAGTAATAGACTATTTTCTTATGAGTGCAAAAAAGGAACATTATAAACGAGTTGCACCAGTGCCCTCTAGAATACAAAGCCTGGCGACGGGCAGCCATCTTGCCAATGACGTCACGATGAGTAGGCCCAACAGCCCCGCCGTGGGCCTACGATCTTTGCAACAGCATTTCACAATATATTTCTCCCTGGCACTTCATTTTACACCAATAGATTTGGGTTACGAAAATTGAAGGATTCATATTTTTAGAAATATGTTGCTTTTATTTCAGGACAATGTTTCTTTGAAAGAAAAAAATATAATTTTTCCTACAACTATCAACAAAATTAAAATCAGAAGTTAATAAAAATACACTTTGATTAATTACAGAAATGGTAATTTATTTTGAAGAAAATCATGTCACAATTTACATATATTACTCAATAGATAGTTTGTGTATCACAACAAGAACATTTAAGTAGTTTCTCAATACATATGCATACATATTCCTACATTAATACACACAAACATTATTTTTACAGAATAGGCGATTTAAAATATTTTGGGAAAGAAAATTACAGAAGCAGAATCATGCTGCAGGCTAGATTTCGACCTGAGATATCACGTAACAATTATGTATTTATTAAAACACATAAGACATCCCACATAACGTAATATTTGAAGCTCTGAACGAAAAACGTGATAAGGAAAATTCATTTAAAATACCGAATGAGGAGATCCTGCTAGCAAGTAGATTAATGTTGAATAACAAATTCTTCAAGTTCAGTGATTCTTGTTACAAACAAAAACAGGGGACTCCAATAGGTGGACTCATGAGTTATCTCTTTTCTGAATCGGTTATGCAGCAGACACAGTCATCTTAAGTCAAAATGAAGTAATATTTTGTGCTAAATATGTGGATGAGACGATATTAATTGTTGATGAGGCAAAGGTTGAATTCATTTTTCAACAATTCAATAACTATCACCACAACTATTACTATCACTATCACTGTCACCAACGTTTGCAAGTTTAAAGCATTTTTTAAATACCTATCCTTGAGTTATTGTTGGGTATGAAAGTTTTCTCTCTACAAATAGCTTTGATCCACGCACTCCTTGGCTCTTTCTCATTGGGAAAGCCGAACACACTAACAGCACGGCCGTTTCGGTAGTTCCCTTTACAGTTGGGTACACAATACTTGAAAGGCATCATTGTGATGAGCTGTAAATGAAACAATGAGGGTTTGAATAGTTACAATTTTTTAACATATGTTTACTGTCTAATCACTTAAGTTCTAAACACTGTATGATCAATATGCACAATAACCTAGAAGCCTCATATCATATTTTTACAAATTGAAGCACAAATGTATCATTTGCTTATATTTGCCTTAATTTTAGATCTAAGACGTAAAGTGAACTTAATCAGAAACTACTGTTAATAAATTGTATTTACCAAGTTAGAATTTCCGTAAATAAAAATAATCAAATTGCTGAAAAATCACAACTAACACAACATAGCAACACGCATAACACACGGAGTATCCGGCCGGAGAGTCTCTTTATTTATTTATTTATTTATTTAGTCAAAAAACAGTAAAAACTGTATATGACGTGTGGGGAAAGAAATTTATCTGCGCACATTTTCTTGAGGGCCAGAATTTTATTAAAAAAAAAAAAAACGAAAACGAAAACGAAAAAATTAATTTAGAAAATAATTATTTTAGAAAAATAAAGATATTTGAAAAATGTTTTTTCCCGAGTTATAGAAAATCAATTTCAACTGTAAATGAACTACAAGCAAAAGGAGTGCTCAACAAAACGTGCGCACAGTGAAGCTACATTTACGTCCAGAAGCAAAACAAGGGGCCATCTCAGCATTTGCTCTATGGATCAGGGAAACTGGACAAAAACCTGATCGAGATGGGGGTCATTGACCCGGATCTTCTTGGGCCTACTCGTGCTTACGTCACAAAATCGTCGCCAGGCTTTGTATTCCAGAGGGCACTGGTTGCACACGCTATTTTTTATAACATCATTATAAAGTTATAAATGAAACGAAGTAAGTGTAAGTAAAGTTTTTTAGTTGGCAACATGGACGTTCGTATTATGACGTCACAAGTGTGACAGCGGAGAGCCGATTCACGCGCGCATTCGAATGAAAGATGGCGTCGTTACCAATGGTAGTTTTAGAAAAAGCCTCGAAGGCAGAAGAAAGTTTAATACCTAAAAAGTCTAGTGCATTGTATGAGAAAGAATATATAAAATCTAGGAAGTGGATGGAAACAAATAATGTAAATATTATATGCGAGACAGTTGTTCTGGCATATATATCTGAGTTGGTAAGTTTGTCATACTTTTAATGATTAATACTAGTGTCGAGTTCTCATTTTGTAATTTATGTTATTTTGAAGTCTGCAGTATGTAAGGCATCATGTTTGTGGTGCAGTCATTCAAAATTGAAGACTATGCTGAAAATTAATTGATTGACATCTCTGCTTATAACAAAGTTCAGTTATATACAGAAATTATACAATTTTAATAGTATTACCACTATCATAGTAATACTGAAGTGTAGTGTCTCGGCACGAATTACACCCTTATAACACGCAAAATCGTCAAGCTTGTTTCTGAAAAAAAAAAAAAACAACAAAAAAACGTACTTTTTACGAACTGAAGCTTAAAAAAACACATGCTACTTACTCGTTTATTATTGGGAGACTAGCACCTCTCAAATCCTCCATTTTAATACTAAAAACCAGCTCGTCTATTTTTAAAGCAAATACTACATAATATGTTTAAGAAATCATTAAACAAATTCTGCATTTACACCTTCCATCACGGTAGACACACAAAATCTGTCTTGAAATACGAAAAAACACGTATTCCCACGACCACAAATGCTTTGCGTAATGGAATCGCATTCAAAAGTAAATAATTTTGTTGTTATAGAAACACCTGAATGTGATATTACGAGAAGGCTCTTTAAAATCTAAAACCATTTCTATACTAATATTAGAGTTCAAGCAGCAAGCAAAGCAGCATAGAAACAAGTTTTATTTTTTTTAAAAAAAAGTGTTGTGAAGTGTAATTTTCAATGTGAAGTGATATTTGAAAAGTGTCGTGATGAAGAAGAAATTGTTCGTAAATTTGAAATGTATATCTTCATATGGCTTTGACGAATGGTCATTTCGTGTATATTTATGCTTTGACCCGTCAAAGCTAGTCAATGCCAACATAATTTTTCGCCAGCTCTGAAGCGAACCGTAAGCAAATAGTATAATAGATAATAGTGGAAACTCGGGCAAATCAGCATGGGCGGCACAAGAGACAAGCCCCTAGCGGCCTGAGGTGTACACTACAAGACAGGCGTAAATGTTGCCAATAGAATACAACCGTGTGTACCATTATCTATCATCATTATCATTGGTTTTAATTTATACATTAAAGTACTTGCGGCAGAGCATCAAATAACAATATCTACACAGATATTCTTCTACCAAATTATCTCTCAGACAACTACGAACAAACTTGACTTTCACACCTTGTAAGTTGGCACACACGAATTCTTGCGCTGTAGTTTACACCTCAAACCGCAGGAGAACGCTGCTTTTCTGTCACCAAAATATTCGAGGAGTTTCCACTATTATCTTTTATACTATTTGCCGTAAGCACGGTGTAAGAGATATAGGTGTGTTCACTCCCAGTCTAAAACTGAAGCTAAAGTGAGGCTAGTTCTCACAGCTCTCGCTATATAAGCGCTGCGAACGACTTGGGCATTTTGTTGGGACAAGATGGCTTCTTCTTCTATTGTATTGCGTCAAGAATTTCAACAATGAAAATGTTAAGCGAAATGTGGTAAGTACATATACCAATTATTCACCTTACTCTATCAGTTAATTATCAAATAGGTACACAATCGTTGTAAAATTATACACAATCAATATTGTGAAAATAAACAACCAAACTAGTGTAATCGTTATTTATACACCAATTCGGAAACAAATTCCAGGACTTAAATTGTGCAATCAAAGAATAAAATGAAGAATGCAAATTGAAAATTTACATGATAAAAACTAAAAATGGATGATAATCCAAATAGATTTGCAGGTGATGTTTCTAAGAATGTTTACAATGGTAAACATGCATTTGATATAAGTTTTCAATGATATTAAAAAATTAATAAGGTAACTTGTAGAGGATATGATTTACAGACCATACCTGAAGATAGAATTTGTTATAATTAAAATGGTAATTTTTAAGATTAACAAATGTAAGAATTTATTTGTTTACCTTATTATTTTTCATTCTTGTTTAATTTTGTTGAACTTTCAGTGGTTAAGTTGGGCAAAGATACAGAGACTGCCATTGGAACACCATGCCTATTCATCAAACATTGTATCTGATGACTGTGATCCTCATACTGAACTTTATTGATATGGTAAATATGTATCTTGCTTATTGTGTACTATTTTTTAATTAATATTAATTATTGATTTTTTTCTAATTATACGCAATTACAAACTTCATGACGTGTAATTTACTACCTAAGAATTAAAAATATATTTTTAAAACTTTTTAATTTTCAGAAGATGATTAAGAACAAATTTTGAGGGAAGCAACTGTAATTCATGAAGAAGATTAATCGAATGTATCCAAAGGGTGTTAGACAAACTTGTTAATATTTGAAAAAATATTTGAGTTAGTCTTCTTCGAAAATCATAGGACACGATTGTGAAATGTGAACCAGAGAATGTGTTTTTTGCACATATTGTTGACAAGATGTGATTATAAAAAGGTAACTGATGTTATTTCAATATAGGCATAGAGGTTATGTACATAAATATTGCAGTAAGAACATGGATTATTCATGGTGGTGATATTCTGTGCAGTGGTTCTAAAATGTCCCTTCAAGAATGAAGACCTTCATTTTTTGTTCTTGAAATTAATTTTATGTTTTTGAAGCCGTTTTGTTTCAGTTGATAACATGGTGGAAAGTGAAATGAAGTGGTTGTTAGGTTTTCATAGACGTTAATAGAGAGAACACAATTCAGATAACTGAGAACCGTGTAAACTGTTTCATGAATAGTATGGAATCACAGTAAAATTTAGGATTGTGGGAAAATGCAAGTAAATTTCAGGCGAAAGATATATTAAAACTACACGAACAATGTGTTACAACTATACTACAAATTGGGTCATGCATTTCGCATAAAAATACTTTCAATAATTAAAAATTCTTGCCTTCCGATGTTTATCAACACCCAGAACCATGATATTTTCAACTGAATCACAACATGGCCCAGTTCTATTCACCATCATAGCACTACAAATAGACAATAACACAATCATAACTCTGTGTGAGAAAAGCCCTACATAAGCAAAAATTAAGATATTCTACCTGTTACCAGATGTCATGAAAAGTTACAAGAATAACAACGCTTTTCTCTAATGTAAATTATTATTCTTCGTAAATTCATAGACAAAGCAATTTTACAATGAATGGTTTGCACATATCCAACAGCATTTTGAAATTTTAGTACAGGCAAATGAATGTTAATAATGATAATACTGCAATATATGTAAAATTTATTCGTAAGTTACTTACGTAACATTTATGTACATTAATATATTTAGGAAATTAAGGATGTATGTAAACTATACGTATACTGTTTGTAGGTAGGTTATGTGATTTTCAGAATTGTAAGTCATAAAATTATAATTATTTCAGAAAATAATATGTTCAAATTGAATATTATTTAATATTGAAATAAAGAATTGTGTTGAATTATAATAAACTACATTTTTTTAATTTGTAAAACATTACTAGAAAATTATAATTGACACTAAAATAGATTTTCAATGAGGGTCAGTGATGAATATACTGTTGCAAAGAACAAACCTATTGACTGCTGAACAACATGAATGTCAGATGAATGGTAAATCACTGTTTAAGTGATTTTCGTAAATGTAATCCCTATTGTTTTTTGCTGTTATAACTCCAACTACTGTTTTTAAATGGAAATCCTCATTGTTTGGTACTTAAATCATATAATTGCAAATATGCATGGCTCTCTCTACAAAACATTTCAAAAAAATTAACATCCTTGTCAGCCTGTATAATAGGTCTTTAAAGATCCCGATACATTTACAGTAGCGATTCCCCAATTATGTGTATTCAGTGACGGTTATAGCTTTCTTGCAACGAAATCACCAGAAAATACTAAATGCGCGAGACGCCATCATCAATGCCCAATCCGATCGTGCGCACCGTACGGGTAAGCGAGGAACTAGCTTCAAACTGGCTTCAAAAATTTTGCTCAAAAGGCGGCTAGTTGACACACCTATATATCTTACACCGTGCATAGAGGAGAGATATACTAGAGTGCGCACCGGGCTGCGGAGAAGGCCAGTGCCCTCTGTATTCCAGAGGGCACTGAGAAGGCCCGGCCGGGTATCAACATCTCTCGCGCCCGTGTCACGTGACTTTGGGACAGCTAGGTGGCGTCAGTAAGAACACCCGTCTCGCATTAAATTATTTCTTTTTATACGTACGTTAGATGGTTCATTACAGCGTTATTTTCTTATTTATTAAGCAACACTAAAAATGTTGCTTATGGCAGAAAAGTGAATTTAAGTTTTTCTGCTCTATTTGCTTAAGTACATGAAAATTCCGATTTTTGTTCAACTTGTCACTTTCAACAGCGTACCCCACTAAACCTGATTTACAAGTACAATTACATAGACTATAAATAAAAAAAAATATTTGTAAAATAAATTAACTCCATGGGATGCATTAATCCGAATTTCTGTTATTACTCAATGCTAGTCATTTTACTATTGATCCACATCAGTGGCATTTATAATAGCAAGTTATCAAAATGATATTTCATCAGTCATTCATATTACATTAGTGACATTTATAATAGCAAGTTATCAAAAGGATATTTCAAGGATTTGTAGAGGAAAATAAAAGGCTTTTTATCTTTGATTTGTATTTTGATTTATTTAGTCAAAAACAGTATGTGATGTATGGAGGAGAAGTACAATCTGCACTCATTTTCTTGAGCTTCAAAAGCTCTTCCCAATATTTTAACCACAGACATTAGACATTTTCCCTCCCGAGTTATATAAAACCTATTTGCATCGATCAACAAACTGAAGGTTTTAATTTTTTTACTTTGTATTACTAACAAAACAGTAACAGTTACTCCTAAAAATACTAGCAAGTAAGCTCAAGAAAATGTGGGCATAGTGAAGCCACATTTATGTCCAAAAGAAAAACAAGGGGCCATCACAGCATTTGCTCAATGGATCAGGAAACTGGACAAAAACCTGATCGAAATGAGGGGGTCTTTGACCTAAAAGCGGAAGTACATATTTTTCAAAGAATTTACTAGTTTACTAGTAACTAGTGGTGCTACAGAATGGATTTCTTGTATTTTTTCTGACTTTCCCGTATTAGTTTTCTATTTCCATGGGTCTTTGCTAGCTATTCCGAATGTCACAAACTCTTTCTTGCCAGCTGCTATCTATCACCGCCAAAAGTACATTTTTCTGTCATTTTCTTAATTTTTCGGTTTTTAGCGTTTTCTTGTACATAATTATAAGCTTTAGAAGAATAAAATTGCAGTGTCATGGCAAATGACCTCAGATCTGGAGGATACTGCCCTCTTTCGTCAAAGACTGACCTCTTCACCAATTCCTTACTGGGACCTGGGAGAGTCGTCTGAAAGAAATAATAAATGATATCAATAAAAAATATTCAATAAATGATATTTTTAATTAAAATGTTTTTGAAAATAGATATTTACATTCATGAGAAGATAAGATAATAGCATTAAACGACCACTTTACAAAAAATAACTAAGTGCGTTATCAACACATCTCATCAGGGTAATCAAGAAAAGTATCAGATACAAGTATATTTTGTTGTCTTTCATTCCCTCACTCTAATGTGCAAAGGATAACATGTGTAAGATATATTAACAATAACCTTAATTTGCATTTAATTTGTTCATCATATACAAACACAATACTTCAACAAATACACCTTTCACTCTCATTTAGTTATGCGTCTAATAGACATCTAGAGATTCAATGTGACAAGTGAAATTTAAGATCTTTAAAATTAAATACTCCTAATTAGATCATACTGTGAGAGTGTATTAAAAGTCACACCTCTAAGACGTGAAGAGCATCATCAGACATTTGTGCTTTTTCTTTGATTTCAGTAAGAAGATTTTCCAATGACGAAATTTTCCTCCAGAACTTCATATTCTGAGACCATAAATGCACAATCTTTTTTTTCTGTTCACAGACCTGTTTACGAGCTATCTTTAACACTTGTCTCGCTTTTAATGGAGATTCCATATCTTCATCAACGAAGTCACCAATATATCTATGAAATAAATAAATGGACAAAAATTTTAATACAACATAATTGTAGAATTTTAACAGAAAGTTAAACTGTTATTTCACTTCTTGAAAAGAAAAAGAATTTTGGAATAATTTACATTGAGGAAAATTGTGAGGAAACTATTTCATTGTTTTGTGGGGAATCCTATTGTTGAGAGAATATTAGTCAAGTAGCACATACCTCAAAGGACGCTTTCTGCTTGCAGAAATCCTTTCAGTTGATGATGTGTCATTATTTACACAGTGTGACTCATCTGCAGAAGGTACAGATGAAGAAGTCTTTGAACTAGATTGTGTTGCTGAAACAACAGACAAATGTATCAGAAAAACATTCCTCATTAATTATTACAATTCTACACAGAAAATATTTCAAGATTCCTATAACCTTACCAACATTTGTTGTTCTTTTTACAGGAGATTTTCTTCTCGCAGTTTGCTTATTCAAGTGTTTGGGAAAATTGAATATTGTAGGTACTGCATCAGCTTTAAGCCAAACACCTCCAAACTTTTCTCTATCAAAACAGTTTTCTTCAAAATGTTTTGAACAAACTGGAAAATTTTGTAGGAGTAAAATTCTCCCTCCTAAGCTTTTGCACCCACACTTTCTTCCTTGTTTCATCTTTAGGAAAACTAGAATGCACAACAAATCCACTAAAACCATCCATGATACATCCGAAAATGCATGAATCAGCATCTAGATATTTATTTCGCACAACTAAAAGGGTATAACAAAATATTAAAACAAATTAATAACCTACCTATGAAACATGACTCCTTCTTTCACGTACTTCTCGTTGCAGCCAAAACAACAACAATACTGAACCATGATTTCTAACAAATCTCACACACGTGTGGATCGTAAGAAGTGAACCAATATCCACAACGTCGCAAAACAATAACGCTGTAGCACCAGAAACAGCAAACAGCACGCAAAGATACATACAAGCGCATACAACACGAGCTGCCGGTGTCCCAAAGTCACGTGACATACGACCAGCTCATGTTGAAACATGCGCAGTAGGGTCACGCGCACTCTAGTTGTATCTCTCCTCTATGACACCGTGCCGTAAGTGAACCGTGGCGGGTGATTCACGAGAGTAAATGAATCACAAAAGGAACCAAAGGAACCGTGCCACCCTAAACCCTGGTTCAACCGAAATATTTATTTTAACTATTGAAATATACATTTTTGCACATTTTGTTGCAGATAATTGCAATTTTTGGAATATTTGGTGCTTGTAGACGAGGAGAGTTATATAATTTGGGCACTGATGATGTGTCCGAAGAAGGATCTATATTGATGGTGAAAATTAGAGAAACTAAAACAGACAAACCGAGATTATTTACCATCATTTCAGATGAAGAATTTCAATATGTAGAGCTGTATAGAAAGTACATTAATCTGAGACCTAATAATGTTAAACATAATAAACTGTTTGTGTTTTACAACAAAGGTAAATGCAATTGCAACACTGTTGGTATTAACACCGTTGCTAAAATTCCCAAACTTATTGCTGAGTACCTTACACTCCCAAATCCAAAAAAATATTCTGGGCATTCGTTCAGAAGAACTTCAGCTACAATGTTAGCTGACAGTGGAGCTGATATTACCATGCTTAAGCGTCATGGAGGATAGCGATCCTCAACTGTTGCTGAATCGTATATAGAAGAGTCCATTCAAAACAAAGTAAAGATAGCCAGAAAAATTGTATCAAATGAAAACACACCTTGTATATCAACTGGTGCGTTTACTGTACCAAATTATGTTCCTTCATTCCTTCTTTTAAAAATTTAACAAACTGCACCATTAATATTAACATGCAAAAAGAATAATGTTTTTAGTAATTTCATTTCACAGAATTAGAACCTTTTTATTAATTTCATTTATTTTGTATTTTATTAAGAGAAAATAAAAACTGTGTTGGTATCTTTTATTACTCTTTAGTTATTTCTGTATTATCGAAAGTTGTCGTAGATCCACCAGAAGGTTTCGCTTTTCGCCAGTAGATCGCAGATCAGTCTACTTTCTGAAACCAGTTCTACAGATCTGTCTTTCTGTGAACAGTAGAAAGAAGTTCGTCATGACGTCATGTCGCGTTTAATAATGGCGATGACGTCATGTAGCGTGCGATAAAATACTGGATTATGCACGATTCGGGGTATCGAAAAGGGTCGTTTATAATGATGGTATACAAAAAAGAAATTGACTTAACCTTCCGGCGGGCGCGCGGTAACACTCCGTGCTACCTTTGTGCTTTTATTGATCTCAAAGGGAGTACGGCGATTTAACATGTCAGGAGGTTTCAGTATTCTCACTTGGCAACATTCTAAACGAAACGTGGGAATCTTCGTTCCTACGTCTTCTATCAGCCGTAAAGAAAGTTTAAAAAGTTCTGTCATCCAGTGGCGTAGCGTGACTCACACGTTTGGGGATGCTCAACAATAACACACAAAATGTCACTATCAACTACTTCATCTAACAGGCGAACGCAACACAAGGCAGATACACTGGGACTCTGCTGGGACTACTTCCACGATCTCGTTTGCTTACGACGGTGTAGGCGCTTCCCACAAAATCCTCACAGCAGTCATGGCTGCCGATGTCTTGAAAGCAAATTATACAATGGCTCAGCTTTAATTCTTATACGCGAATGGCAATAAGACCATTTGTTAATTTATACATTGCAGACTTAAATAATATGTCATCTATTTAAGAGATAATACAATTTCTTGGATATTAATTAAAAAATAGTAGTCAGGCACTATTTCTGCAGTTTGTACCCATGACCAAGTGAGGACTCCCGAGTGAGAGAGAGAAAGATAATTTACTGACCGCCTGAAGTGTGCTGCGCTCTCGTGCACAAACGAGCTTCTTTCCGCAGTAGACGCTAGCGTAAAGCAGTCGGGTTTCTCTGGGCCAGGGGTGAAGAGGGGAAAGACAGGGGTGAAGGGGAACCTCGCCATCTGCACATGCGTCATTGCTCGTCGCAATCTGGCAGCAGACGCTAGAAGTATTTTAGCTTCCAAGCAATCAGAGGCCAGCTTCAACAGCCCGCCGAATTCAATCATAGGAAATCAATTTAAAATTAATACAAAATGTGTTTCGCTCAACAGACCACTTGTAAGAGTATCAATACAGTATTTAAGGTTCTTATATACGGGGATGCTCAGCATCTCAGCGTCCCCTGACGCTACGCCACTGCTGTCATTCAGCATTCCGTGCTCTACAGCGCCCACCATTTAGTATACCATAGCGGACATTTTACTTATTCAGATTGTACGTTTACATGTATTTTCGATCACTGTAAGCAACATCAAAGATGTTGAAAGTTGTTTTTTGTTGTTTTTTTCCTATTACTTGTTGTCTTAATTTTGTTTCTTTTTGCTGAAGAGCTGAAACTGTGTAACAGAAAAAATCAGGCATCTTCTTGAGTTACTGGAAACGGCTTGTTGAAAACCAATTGATGCTTTTCTAAAATTTAAGGGCAGTAGACTGCTTCATTTAATTAATTTGTCTATTTATTAACACGTTTCTAGTTAATTTTATTTTTGTTTTCTTTGATATATATTTATAAGGTTTTCTGAAAATGTATTATTTAGTATCCTAGAAGGAAAACTCGGCAGACGTTGTTCTGCCCTTCATCTCCCTCTTTCCACTTCCATCACCCTTTCTCACTGACTCTTCCTCCTTCCCTCACCCTGTCCCTGTCTGTCTCTGTCGCTCTCTATCCCTCTCATACACATTTAATTGCAGATTCTGCACATCTCTGAACAGGTGAGGTAAGCTCCGGACCAGCAAAATGTAATATAATGTTCAAGAAGATTTCATCCAATAGATTACGGTGTGAGAAACGGTTCTTTGAGGCCTTCGGCCTAAAAATTTTAGTTTTTAAATCCATAAAAAGCCTCGTTCAGGAGTTATTTCACGATATAGATTAAAAATCCTGCCCAATGTGTCGCGGATTGCATTTGACGTAAATATTAAGTTTTGCTCCACAGCGCCATGTAATGGAGTTACAACAGATTTAACAGCACATAAACCTTCTAAGTGAAAAACCACGTAGAAGTGCCAACTCCTATGGAGATTGGTCTCACGGTGTCGGAGTTTAGCTCTTTTATATATACATCTATGTATATATAATGGATGGGCAGGATTTTTAATCTATAATCAAAATTATATATTTATATATATATATATATATATATATATATATATATATGTATGTATGTATGTATATATATATATATATATATATATATATATATATATATATTGCGACGAGCTATATGCTCACGCAGCAAACCCAACACCCGACTCCCCTCGCGTCACGCCAAATTAAGAACCCTTTCAATTCGTCACAGCCCCGCGCGAAAGACGCGCGCGTTAGAAACTGCGCCCCCTTTCCTAACCCCGTCCTCAAATAACAAAAGCAGACAGTGACAGACTGCCTCGAGGGATCGTCCCGGACATGCCGCCCCCGCTGGACGGTCCAGCATTGTCAACACAGGAACCGGAACTAGTTGATTAAGAAGCCCTCCCTGCTTTGTGTAGGAAAATCCCCAAATCCCATAAGGCGCCACAAAGGCGGCCGGATGGGCTTGCATTGTCTGTCTCTGCGGCGCGGGCGAAATCTCAAACAACAAAGAGAGCCAATGGGATGCCCAGAAAATGACATCACCCTAAGAAGTGCCCTATTAGCTTCCGACTTGAGTAGAATCTTCCAGAACACAAAATTTCGGCCAATAACATTAGAAATTGCAATCACGTGATTGGGCAAGGCAGTCATGTAAGGAAGAGTAGGGATACGTGACAGAGGCTGGCGAGAGAAGAGAAACTTCGGCAGATAGAATCAAAACTGGAGAGAGTAAAAACGTTTCGAGAAATCATTTTAAAGTCTTAACTTATAAATAAATTCACGTCGAGGAGTGGTCGACGACGTCAGCTTAAGTTGATCGACCGACTCAGCACTGGCCGTCCTAACACAATTTTGTGGAATTTATTCCATTCGGCGGACCAGCATTTAATTAATCAGCCGAGCTATCGTGGCTGCATTAATACAGGGAAAGTGGCGTTTGACGGCTTTCACCCGCTATTCAACGTACGTGGTTCATTTCTTCAACTTCCTGTCGGCGCGAGGCGAATTCCCGGGTACGTGAGCTGCGACCCCGCCTACTACGCCTAAGACGGGGTCAACTGTTCGTCGACCTACCTGTGACAGCGCCCGTCGGAACAGGTATGCAATTCGTCGACTCGAGGTATGAATCTACCATTTGCATACATCAGCAATAATTGCCATGTTAAAGACAGTTTAAAGCAGGGACTGAATACCGAAATAATAGCGGTAAAGGTATTTATACCGGTATAGAAATACCTTTACCTCTATTATACCTTTATTCAAAATACCTTAAAAATTACCGGTATAAGACGTCAAATACCGGTATTTTTAGAGGTATTTTACCTTTATTCGACGTCTATACCGGTAAAATACCTCTATTTAGAGGTATTTTACCGGTATTTTCTCATAAAAATACCGGTATTTTCATGAGAAAATACACAAAAGGCACAAATAATTATTACGTTTTTGTTTATATTGAGGAAACAAATAAATAAAAATCATTAGAAAAACTTTAATTTACGTTCATCTCTATAAATTATAAAAGGTTGAAATATACTTTAATTAAAGTTATAGTAAAAGAGTTGACATCGTGCAGAAAACCCTCTCACAATTACAAATACGTTTAAACAACATTCAACTTTTACAGTGGCATGGAATTCATTAAACCTTTTATCTATATCCAAATTACAAGCCAAAAGTGTTTCAGTGGATATTAATAAAAGTGTTTCAGAAAACACATTTAATTCCCTCAAGGAGATAATTCCGTCAAGTCAAAATGCTGAGTGAATTTTATTCAAAATTCATTCTCAGCGATTTGAGAGAGAGAGAGAGAGAGAGAGAGAGAAAAGAAATTTATCATCATCCTTTTATCATATTTATTTCGTTAATAGTCAAAATTAAACAGCAAATATTCACATTTTACAATTTTATATATTTAATTAAACCCACACATTAGATATAAAATACAATAACATAAATTGATGTTCAGAGAAGTACGTTGGAGAGGCATTTTCTGATAGAGGACGCAATTACATCGTGTCATATTAAACAGATTGCGTTCAATTGTGTCTGCAGCTTCAAAGGGATTCGTGTTCTCCCCGAGAAATACATCAAATCCTGGAACAAATACGCGGTGAGATTAAAACTATATAATGGGCCTAATTAGTCATCACTAAGCGAGATGGACTCATATTTATTTGGTCTTAAAACCTTTTCATTGCATGTATGTACTCATATGAACAAATTAATAACAATTTTTGTCATTTTCAAATTTAAAAAGAATGTTGCTTTTGAAGGCATCTTGAGAAGGAATTAGTGAACATTTTAAATACAGTGACCTCATTCGTATTTTCAAAAGTATATTATTAAAATATTTATTTACTACAATACATTGTTTCTTGGGCATTTAAAATGCAATAATGTCAAGTTTTGCAAAGTTATTGTGAATTACAGGACAAAACTTTCTGCTTTACATTTTGATGACAATATGCAATTATTCAGTGTCTTGTTTTAGTATACTGACATCTTTTAATTCATTTTGCAAGCTGCAGGTCCTGAAAACATAAGAGAAAAAAGTCCCATAAATTATATATTTTGTTCAAGAACTGATAGCAATGACCACCACCTGCATATGGTTTTCTTTTACCATTCAATACTAAAGTTCGCCCACATCAATAAAACCAGTCGATGAAAATCACATAATCACATCCCTCTATGAATAAATCCAATGGCTGGTCGAATGTAGTGAAAACACTTAAACTTCTCCATGTGATGGTACATGTCATATAAGGTCTTAAAAACAATTTAATGAACAATTATTTTAACTACATAATTCAATGAAAATAGTTTTTATTGATTAAAACAAGAAATCAATTATTAAGATTTCTTGACGTATTTGTTATACTAATTCATTCTTTCAATAAAAAAAGAATTTTGGTTCAAATTGATCCTCTGAATTAATAACATACCTTACTAAACCAAATTAAACATTTACAATATCTATCAATCCTGCTTCTTTTATTGATTTTGAAATCCAAAGACAAAAAAAATATACACTATTTAGTCGGAAACCGAAAGACGTGAAGGACCGTCTTAATCTAATAAAACAACGTCAGTAATATTTCCTTTCAGAACACCCCCGTCCAAGAATATTTTTTGAATGCTTAATCCACCGAGAAACTTCGATCTACGCATCTTCGTAGTAGTAGGAATCCCAACACTATTTGAACATTGAAACATTGTCTTAAATATTATACATTGCCGCAACGCTAACAACTCACACTTACGATTAGGAAGCAGGCGGCTAACAAAACAGCCTTGATCTTGACATCCAGATCCGGAGGGAATTTTATGGCGTAGTTGTTGGAATCAGAGAAAAGCTCACGAAAAACCCCTGACCACAATTTTGTGATGCGACCAATTTTTGAGCCATCAACTGCCTGTATCTGTAAAATAAATTATTTTTTACCAGTCCTCATAACTGTATTAAACAGCAGTGAATTTGCGTTTTCCACCAAGAACGTGAACCTTTCTTCAGAATGCTTATACATCATGCAAACCAAAAACTGATTACGTTCTGTTGCAGTTCTGTTTTCAGTATGCACTTTTAGTAGTACACTTTTTATGGTAAATAATTATCGATCAATGAAATAAGTTATAATGCAAAGCGGAATATTGACAAAAAGCGCAAACCTATTTTTAGTTTTAATATTGGATGCATATTACATGTTCATTATTATTCAAACAAAATTATTAGTTTTAATAAAACATTTAAGTTTTCCGTTCAAAGATGTTGCATTATTTAAAAACGGAGACCGTAAAACTGGCTACTATTAAATACTTGCGTAATAAATAAGCCAATAATTGTTAGTACATATGAGTAAAATAACTCAGTGAAAAATGGACGGAAATATAAAAAAATATTGGCCAGAAGCTCTTAAATACTTTTCCAATACAGAGCTCAAAAAGTACATCAAAATGTCAGGTAAAAAATTATTTCGTTCAGTCACCTTGTAATGAACTTCACAATTGCAGAAAGAACAACACTGAATATAACATGGACCAGATATCTTCAATACTGTTTCCCCATATTCGTTTATGACGTGAAACGAAGGTCTTATGGGACTCCACCGTTGCCTCACAGAGCCCAGTGTCTTCCCCTTCGGCAACGAAACTTCGATTGACTGGAAAAGAAACTCCACATCAGCAAGAGAAGGCAAACTAATTATAAATATTCAGTCTTTCCTCTGAAAAAAAAGCATGTCTGTTGTGGCTAAGGTCCAAATCTCGCCATTTCCTCCGAGTAAAGCGGTTAATGTTCACATTATCCAAAATAAGTGGGACAAGTCCGATAGAGGAACAACTTCGAAAGTTACAGCGACAAGGAATAGTAGATAAAACATGATAAACTCGAATCCCTGCGGTTAGGCTAGGTGGAGTTTTTAAAGTTTCTGAGGAACATGTGTAGTTTCGAGTCCCTCTGAAAATTTCTTTTTACACGATTCCTGCTAGCCTAACTATTCGTATTTGCCGTAGTTGACGCTTCGGTACTACTCATTTTCGAGTTGGGATGACGAGGCTTAGTCTTCGACCTTCGCGATTCACATAAAACATACCTGAGACTGCATGCTGTAATGATTTCATTTATTGCATAAAAACCCCGAAATCCCCCATGAACAGTTTTCGAAATAAATGTAAACATTGAATAGACTATAGCAGGAAGCGGCCCAACTATACATGAACCATAGCTAAGCGGTCGACCTGTACTTGAATCGATAGTGACAAAACAAAAGAATGGTGCGCCGCGGAAAAATCATATTTTATAATTTTTGAAAACGCGTACAGAAATAAAGTCTGACAAAATAGCGAATTAGAGATGGAATAAATAAATATTTTGGTGTTTGTTTGGACGCAATCGGACAACGGGTTCGCTTAAATTTTGAATGTGTAGCAATGGAGGAAAAGTTCACGTGAGACGTTCAAATACAATAACATGAATCGCAAAATTTTATAAAGAAACCGTGATGTGGGCGACGAAAGGCGTTGCAAATCAGCATAATTTAAAATTAGCGAAATTATGGAATGCTTAAAATACTTATAGAACGTCGGAATTATTTATTTTGAAGAAATCTTGTATGAGTTAATAATGTCGAAAAACAATTGCCGGAGCAGTGCATAATTACGACATAGAAATTCATCATTTTCGGCATATTAAGCGTTAGAAACGTCTATTTTGGCAATAAAACTTACGTTGAGCACAAATAGTAATAAATAAACGTAACGGCATGTCAAAATAACTAATATTTTAGATTTTAGAAAATTTTATGAAACAACAATAGAGGATGCAAGATTTCGCCGGCATTTGTAAAAAGAGTAGACAACACGAACATAAGATGGTGAATCTACGCTGATTTTGTGTCACTTTTGAGTCAAAGCTCGTGGGGACAAGACACCGAATTTATGTTAGGCTGTGTTAAACTTTTTCTGTGTGCAAACCGCACTTAGAATATTTTTCATCGAACAGTGCAGTGCTGGTGGACATAGAATTATTTTTTTGAGAAACGTGAACGATTTTGGACTTAGTACATTCGCAGCGAGTCGACGCGACGTAGACGAATATGTTTTAACATGAACGTGAAAAAAAACTGCAATTATTTCTGTGAGACACGGTTGAAAGTTTTATCGAACGAATTGTAATTTTATTTTTAAATAGTGAACTTTATTTTCGCGAGGCAGCGACGGCGTCCATTGTTGTCGCAAGAATTATATACTGACGCGACAAATACTTAAAGAAGAAGTTTATTTTGTATGTGCTTCGCAAAAAACGCAGTCATGAGTAATTAAGAAATTCTTGGAGGCTATGGTTTTCTTTTGGATGTTGGTGAATGCAGTTTTGGTGTAAGCTGATCTGTCGTGCAATTAGGCACGCAAAACTGGTGACCGTATTTGGGGCAACGACGACGTGCTGGCTACATTTCGACAAAGGGAAGTGCCCGCATTTTTTTGGTGTAGTATTTCCAGTTAAAATCTGTACAAGACGAAGAATGTTTAAGACAAAATAATTTAAATTCTTTGCAAATTAGTTGAGAGATGTTGTGAAGTATTTTCTAAAATATAATACACGCGAGTTGTCGCTGAGCAAAGTTATAAAAAAATAAATGTTCTTATTAACAAATGGTCAACGTACGTACGAAAAAGTTAGATAAATATTTTACAAAGAGGAATTCCTATATAAATTAAATAGTCAGTTGGTTTTATCATTTGGATTTTTAAGTGTTATTGTATCATATTGTATTGTTAATGTTGCAAAGCGAGTGTGTATATGTGTGTCTTCGTATTGTTGTATTTACATGTCTAGTTACTGGGTAAGGGCTTAACGAAAGCGAAGAGAATTTCCATGTGAATACTTATTGTTTTGAAAAGAAATAAACGAATGAGAACGGAATTTTTCCGAAGTTCTCCTTTCTCTCACAGAAAATGTGTTATTACTTTGAATTAAATAGAAGCCTGGGTATGCTGCAGTATTGAACGTAAGTTTACAGGTAATTCCCGTAGGGGCCAGCCACGACCTGCGACCAAAGAAATTTTCTGTAACCACGTAATAAACAAATTGTAGTGATTTTGAGCGAGAGGGTAAGGAGTATATTACAGTGAATTAGCCGTTACAATGCCAATAAGGTACTTCTCGCGAATACACAAGATTCCTCACATCCTAACAATCATCTCTTTTGCCAGCGCCTTCTGGCGATAATGGCTATTTTGATTTTTTTAGGGGGGGAAGGGATACTTTACATGAAGTCTCAACACTTTCAAAAGTTTTTCAAAAATTGATCTACATCATTTTAGTAAACTTTCTCCTCGGGTAGCGGAAAGGACGCTTGAAAGAAATGGCGAATGTCACGTTTGCATTGAAATTCCTGATTTTTGCAAAAGTTCAAAATGTTTTTCAGCGTCTTCTCACAACTACAATATTGATGATATGGATTATTTTCTTGAATAACATCTGTTCTTCAAAGACAGGTCTACATGAACAGCAAACATGTCATGAACAATGATTCGAAAATTTGAATAGATTTTCCGTGATTTTGTGTAAAAAAGGGCAATTTTAAAGTTATTTTCTCAAAAAAGGGCTCCAATATTTTTCATTAATTTTCTCCTCGTATATTGCAAAGAATGGAAAAGGTAAAGTGGTACCAGTTCTATTTCCAGCGACCTCTCTTAATTTTTGAAAATAGCTAATGTTAGGATTATGCGAGAAAGTATATGCTATTGTAGCTTCACTAGCCTCCAGAATAAAATGAAAGCCTATACACTGAAAACAAGCCGGTTTCCTTCGCAATACATGCTGTTAAAACATATTTTCAATTGACAACGGAATTAATTTGATTTTACTTTCTAGTATATATACGTGTGAGTATATTACAGAGAAATATATATATATATATATATATATATATATATATATATATATATATATATATTAATACATGTAGAGCAGTATATACGTAGTGTAGATAAAGTTACATTTCATGAAGCCTCTGGGATATTTTCAAAATTTTCTCAAAAATGAGCCCAAATTTTTTCTTTAAATTTCTTGTAATAATAGTTAAATACACTTATAAAAGTGGCATAAGTGCGATTTTCATTGCTAACTTTGAATTTTCGAAAATTACAAAAATTTGAATTTTTTGGCGTCTACCAACAATTATAGTACTGAAGATAGCAATTTTTCTTCAAATGAAATTTCTTCTCTACAATTGGTTGTTTAATTAATGTCTTATTGTTTTCAATGTATTAGTAGTTTTCGCGCAATATTGACTGAAATTTACGCAATATTAAAAAATATCAAATACACGAACTTCTCAAAAACGGTTACAAATGTTTTCTTTAAATTTATAGAACGTATAGTGATAAAAGGATTAACTAATAGGACATAAATGCCACTTCGATGTATTCTTTTGTTCTTTTTAAAAATATTACACAAAAGTTTCTTTTAATATATCTCATGCAGTATATTTTTACATTACCAGCGATTTATATACAATATTGCATTGGTGAGTACAAGGTCTTCATGTAATTTCAAATGAAGTTTCTCGAAAACTCAAAAGTTTCCTGTTAGAAGCAGCTTCAAATATAGCACTTACAGAAGGCTTAAACGATATTTTCTAAATAATGGCTCCAAATTTTCCAATGAAAATTTCCATATAGGATTACGTTTTACTCTTCTACAATATTCGTAAAATCACATTTAAGTTCTACCAACAGTTAATGGAAAAATTGGAAAAAAAAAAGAGTGCAGTTGGCAGTGGGAAGAGGGTGGGGCAAGACCGAAAAGGTACCCCAGACCAGAAATAAAAGAAATAAAATGTCTGTGTCATTATGTACGCCACTAGTTCAAAATTACATAAATGTATATTTTTAAAACATTTCTCACGTTGTTAATACAGTGGGACGTCAATTATCCGAACGTCAATCATCCGAAACGTCCAACATCCGAACTCATATTTTCTCTGAATTATACTTTTTTAATTAGGTACCGTACAATATACGCATTCATTTTCTTTTGTAATAATCCCCGATTATTAGAGAATTGACCCCCAATATGATTGACAGTGATAAAATATTAACGAGATACTGTACTATAGTCAATTATATGACTTCAGTGAATTTTGAGAAATCTTATACAGATCCATTTTATGTATACTTGCCATTTTTATGTTCGGTTATCCGAATTATCGAATTTCCAAACTATATCTGGTCCCAAATAGTTCGGATAACCGACGTCCCACTGTATTTCAGTACTTCAAATGATTTCCAATAACGTTTCTCGAAACCTCAAAAGTTTTCTATCAATTTGAGCTGAAAAATATTCATTTTCAGAAATGTCCAAACCATATTTTCTTAAAAATGCCCCAATTTTTTTAATGAAAATTTGCATAATGGACCAGGTTTTACTTTTCTATAATATTCTTAAAGTCATATTTCAATTCTACAGTCAGGTATCCAAAAAAATGAGAAAACGTGAAAAAATGTCTTTCAGAATCCAATAGATGGCAGCTGGGAAGACGCTGAAGCAAAAATGAAAATATAGCCAAGACTGAAGAGACAAGGAAACTAACTAGTACGAGGAAGTCTGTGCCATTCTTCAGCACTATTAGTTATAATTAGAGACCGGAAAAATATGTAGTATAAAACGTCAAAATATGTACATAAATATGTAATGAAAATAGTAAGAATATGTAATAAAAATGTAAAATCGGATATAATATGTTATATTAAAATACACTAATAATAAAACACATTTACGTAATACGAAATTAGATTTATAAAAATTGCTCACTTCACATCATACAACTTTCTTGTCAGTAGTAAAAGCTTCATCTATTGTAATCTAGGACCGTAGATTAGCAGCCGGACTAATCGCAATAGAAGCCATCGCACAAATTGGCGAGATCTACGACCAGTAAGCATACACTGCAGCATCTTCATTGATGTGTTACACGTCAGTGATCGCAAATTTTTCTCCGAAATTAAGGTTACAAATCACAAAACGCAGTGTCAATGATGATTTGGACACCCAGATTTCCCCAATAATGTAGGGAAAATGCTGATATATATAAAAAAATACATCTTTTCATAAAAAATATGCAATTAAATACAACAAAATTGATAAAATAAGAAAATGTATTGTGAAAACAGCAAAATATGTAATATAGTACTAAATATGTACGAATATGTAACGAAACAATTCGATATTGTGTTAGGAGGGCTATGATTCGCAAAGATTACAATTTTGAGAACGGTAAGTAGAAAGACAAAAAATATGTAATTACATAAAAATCCGGCCTCTAGATGTAATTGAATTATTTCTTTACCGACATTTACATTCGTATTAAGTCACCATTTTAATTACGTGACCGGTAACATCGTTCCTGCACTGAACACGGAAAAAATCTCTTTCGACTAGAGTGTCATTGCATCACAGTCATAAACTTGTTTTAAATGGCAGTAAGTTCTTTTAATCAATGCCGTCCAATTCCCAGATTCTGACCATCGACTGAAAAACGTAGTCCTACCTGCAGGCAACAGGGGATCCAGCAGGAGTTGCAGGAAAGAGGCCGCCGCACGTGGACCACTTCTCTCTTCGCGGGATCCACGACCTTGAAACGCGCGGGGCGTGAACTCCTCCAGCACTGGCGTGTCAGGCAGTCGGTCGTCTCCTTTGCGCCGTAGATGACTTGCCCTCTTACATTTTTAATGGAATATTCTTTCCTGGTTTCATATGTTGTGAACACTACAACAAAATACTACATTGAATGAAATTCATGAAGAATGTAGATTAAACTAGAAGTGCTACAACATCACATACTTTCTCGCATTATTCGAAACAGTTACGAAATATTGAAATTTCTGCCCTAAAAACACAGCTATAAAGCAATTCAACCTATTCAAACAAAGCGCTTATGCGGTATATCTCCCATTTATTTCAATAGTCATGAATAGTAGTCATTTCTTTTATTTACAAACGAAACGAACATGAATACAATATTCGTGACACATTATACAGGAAAGCAAAAATAATCGATCAAAACTTTTTAAAGTAAAAGATGCATGTTTGTTAGTTCTAAGTGAAATATATTACTTTATTTAAATTTGTTCCCTTTTATAAGTATATTATCTGCATTATACGATCACGAACGCCGACATTGAGTAGAATTCTAAGATTTGTAAACGTCTTCTAAATTTCAATGGGAAATATAGTTATTCAAATTATCGTTGTCCATATTGTCGCGGCAAAAAGTATTATTCTTTGATTAATAACATGATGATGGCTAAGAGCACATATTTATAGCTAATTTACCTATGAAAATTGATTTTAATACATAGGAGCGAATATTTTGTCAAAAAAACTTGAAAAAAACGCTCTTTTTTCTGTATTCAAAATTCGACTTGAATATGGCTTAGGGTAGAGATCACACAAGTATGAAAACGTGCACAGAATTTACTTCACCCCGTAGCTCGTCACACACAGTTTTTAACTGTGTTTGACGTAACATAAATAAATAAATAAATAAATAAACAAACAGCCTAGCCTGCGCTGACAGTGCTTCAAACGATGTGCGTGAATTTCGAATTTGCAATTTCCATTTTACTTTGTAATTTTCGAAAATGTGTTCGCCTAAAATGAGAGCAACGCCACTTTCTTTACCTTGTACGTGGAAAAAGTTTAAAGAAAAAAATTGGAGCAGTTAAATAAATTGTTTAAAATTTGAAAATTGACTATTTTTTAAACCGAATTACCCATATTTTCGAAAAATTAAACGCAACACTATTTCAAGATCTGGATTTGCTGGACGGATTGCATTCAAAAAAATTAACTCAATATTGCAGGAAGACAAAAAATGTTTGAACGTTTGCATTATTCAAAAATTCAGGGAGTACAACAAAAATCCATTGCCATTTCTGCCAAAGATACGCTATTTCTTAACACGTATTTTGCTTTCTCAAAGGAAAACCAGTGGTGCTACAGAATAGCACAGACTTTCCCGTATTAGTTTTCTATTTCCTTGAGTCTGCGCTAGATATTCAGAATTGCCATATGCTTTTGGCAGCTACCAACTATCGCCGTCAAAACTCCATTTTTTGACATTTTCTTATTTTTTCGGTTTCCTAATTGTAGAACGGAAATATTAATTCTAGAATATTAAAGAACACAAAATCTTAGTCCTATGTGGCACCTATCTCTTAAAAATGTTGTCTCGTTTTAAAGAATATGGCGTTTTAGCGCTACTAAATATGAGAAATTTCAAGATCATTTTCACAGAAAATGTTTGAGTTTTCAATATACTTGATTTGAAGACATTTGAAGCACTTGTACTCACAAACAAAATAATGTTTACAAATTGCTGGTAATGTGCATATTAAACATGAGAGAGATCTTTCAAAAAAATGCTTTTGTGTAATTTTTTAAAAAAAAAAGAACTCAAAATAAACTTATCACAAGAGTGCAGTTAGCACTATCCGATCGAAAAGTTTGAAGAATTTTTTTAGCCATTTATGAGAAAATGGGGTTTGAGCGTTACTGAAAATGCGGAATTTTAAGCTAGTTTTCACACAAAAAAAAAAATGGTCGAGTCCTCGAGAAACTTTACTTCAAATTATTTAAAGCACATATACTCGTAAATATAATAATGTGAACCCATCGCCGCTAAAGTAAATATGAACGACGTGGGAGACCACCCAAAAAAATACATTTAATTAATAACATAAATGTATTAATTAAAATTATATTTTTATATAATTAATTACATAAATTTTTGAATAAACAAAAGAATACATGCAATATGGTGTTTATTCATCTCATAGAGTGCATTTGGCACTTTCCTTACCAGAAGTTTAAAGAAAAAATTTGGAGCCGTTTTTAAAAAAAACTATTTTTTTATTTTTTTTTAATTGCACATATTGCACGCAATATTACGCGAAAACTACTAAAATTTTCAAAACAATGTGCATGACCTTGCACAAAAAACTCACTTTGGAGAACACATTCTATTTGAAGGAAAAATCTCTATCTTCAATTTTGAAGTTGGAGAAAGACGTGGAAAAAAATTCAAACTTCGACCGAGCAATATCCATTTTGGAAGAAATTGTACCTACGATTTAGGTGCTAGTAGTGTTCACAGACGGACGGACAGACGGACGTTTTCCTTTCAATTGGTTTTTCGGTATCAAGGGCCCACAAAAGAGGGATTCTGGCTACACCACATGCTAGGGATTTTTTTTCTTAATTTGGCAACTGGTTTTATCCACTTTTTCGTTATCAGCGCACGGCAATGAATTTTTTTCCGCCGAAAATTCGCCGTTTTTTGTGCAGCATGACATAACTTTTCCTGTACCACGTACGTATATTATTTCGTATTAACGTACGTAAACGGAAATTAAAATGCGAATCTTTTTTGTGACTATAACGAAAAGCTAACAAGCTAAATGTCAAAGAATATTGAATAATTACTTCAAATGTCTTTAAGGAAGTGTTATGAATTGTTCCAAGAAAACTTCTCATGATACTGAATTAATCTTTATTGAAAATTTCTTTTAAATATCAATTGCATTGTTTTTATTTTTATTTGATATTGTGTTAGTACATTGCAAGTTACCATTATACATTTTTAAACAAATAAACGTTTCGTTAACAACTTTCCCTCGTAGAATGGAAATAGGAGGATAGGGAGGAGTGTGAGGTTTAACATGCGAGAGTTCTCGCACGGGTACGCGGAAGTAGTAGGGGAAACGTGTGCTATGGCAGAACACAAAGAACAAAGTTTTTAAATTAGCTAAAGTAAAATAGCTTGAAAAAAAATGAAAAACAAAAATCAAAACGCTCTAGCCTACTATACTACGTGAATTAATTTAAAAAAAGCAACTACATTTAAAATTATAAAAAGAATAGCTCAAGTCACTCGACAACTGCCAATGATCGCAGTCCAAACGCACGATGTTGTGTTGGCGGTATCTAGAATTTTGGCGGTATCTGGAAGTATGTACATCAATGCTCAGCTGAAAACTCATATTGTAAATAACACCGTTTGATAGTGAACTCAAGGTGTTGGTTTGTTAAGATATTCGATACGCAAACATCGTTTGAGCAATATTCCCATGTACCGAAGTGAAGTCTGAGACTACTAAATTGTTTCTAATGGTAACAAATGGTATTTAGAACTCAAAGGTGAAAATATTAATTTGATTATTTTTTTGGCTCTGAATTGGTTTTCTTGAGGTACGTAAGAACGCAGAAAATAATCCAAGACTTTTTAGTATACAAATAATTGTGCAATTTTCGCACCCCAGCAAGCTGGCACCCGGACTCTCCAAAATCCCCTCTGTTCCTCAGAACAAATCAAGGAAATTTAAATAATGTTGCAAAGAGTAGGGTTGTACTTGCCTGATACAATTTTTTTCTCACTACTTTACTTAGCTCTCTCAAGAGTAAAAAACCTGTTCTAATATTTTTTTATTATGAAGGAAAGTGAAAAGCTCTCAATGAAGATTGAGTATCTTCAAATGTTTCTAAAGAAGTATGAACTGTTCCAAAAACATCTCTCTATAATACTCTCGATAATTAACCTTTATTGAAAATTTGTTTCCAACATCAATTGCTTTGTTAGTTGTGTTTGATATTCTGTAAGTACATTAGAAGTTACATTTATACATTATTTAAACAAATAAACACGTTTCACTAACAACTTTCCTTCTGATGGAAAGAATAGACAAATGGACAGGAAAAGGGTGGGGTTTAACATGCGAGAGTTCTCGCACGGGTACGCTAATTAATTTCTAATAATAACAACCCATTTTTACTTTCCCGTATACGTACGTATACACGGAGTGATATACGTAGTATATGGAAAGTTATGTAATGCTGCGCGAAAAAATGGCCAATTTTCGGCGGAAAAAAATTAATTGCCGGGCCGTGAAAACGAATAAGTGGATAAAACCAGTTGCTAAATTAAGAAAAAAAATCCTCTATCTCGTGGTGTGGTCAAAATCCATGATTTGTTGCTTCTTTATACTTAAAAATCGATTGACGGCATTCCGTCCGTCTGTCCGTCTGTGGCCAACGCTAGCGCCTAAACCGTTCGGTCGATTTTCTTCAAAATTGATATTCCCCAGTCGATCTGATTCTAGTCGAAGCTTTGTGATTTTGAAAAAGATTCTTTAAAATTTGGGGGTACTTTATATGAAGCCCCCCGGGGATTTTCAACATTTTCTCAAAAACGGCTCCAAATTTTTTCTTTAAATTTCTTGTATGAATAGAGTAAAATACACTTATTAACATGACATAGGTCCGATTTTCACGGATAACTCTGAATTTTCGAAAATTTTGAAAGTTTGAATTTTTTTCGGCGTCTTTCTCCAACTACAAAATTGAAGAAAGAGATTGTTTCTTCAAATAAAATTTGTTCTACATATCGAGTTCTTTAATAAAGGTCATGTAAATGTTTTTCAAAATTTTGGTAGTTTTCGTGCAATATTGCGTGCAATACGAGCAATTTTAAAAAATTACAAAAAGAATATTTTCTCAAAAACGGCTCCAAATTTTTTCTTTAAACTTTTGGTAGGGATAGTGGTAATTGCACTCTATCAGATGACACAAAAGCCATTTTGATCTATCGGTTGTTTTTTTTCAAAAATTACAAAAATTTTTTTACTTGTCTCTCACGTCGTTAATATTTACATTATCTGCGATTTTTTCACATTATTATATTTACGAGTATATATGCTTTAAATAATGTCAAGTAAAGTTTCTCGAAAACACTACCGTTTTCTGTGAAAAGTAGCTCAAATTTCGGCATTTTCAGAAATGCTCAAACGCCATTTTCTCGTATATGGCTGCAATTTTTTTCTTGAAACTTTTGTAAGGGATAGTGCTAATTACACTCTTTAGTATAGCGTAAAGTTTATTTTGAGTTATTTTTATGTTTTTTCAAAAATTATGTAAATGTAAATTTTTTGAAAGATCTCTCACATCTTTAATATGCGTTATCCGCAATTTGGAAACATTATTATATATGTGAGTGTAAGTGCTTCAAATAACTTCAAATCATGTATTTTGAAAACTCAAAAATTTTCTGTGAAAAGGAGCTTCAAATTTCGCATTTTTAGTAGTGCTAAAACGCCATTTTCTCTTAAACGGCACATAATTTTTAAAAGAAAATTGCCATTTACGGCTAGGTTTTTGTGTTCTTTAATATTCTAAAATTAATGTTTCTGTTCTACTAATAGGAAACCGAAAAATTAAGAAAATGACAAAAAAAGTACTTTTGGCGATGGTAGATGGTAGCTGGCAAGAAAGAGTATGTGGCAATTCCGAATAGCTAGGGAAGACCCAAGAAAATAGAAAACTAATACCGGAAAGTCTGTGCCATTCTGTAGCACCACTAGTTTGTTTTTTAATTGCTCAACATTTTTCGGAGACTTCCTACAAACTACAATTACGAAGATTGGGATTTTTCTCTTAATGAAAACTGTTCCTTAAAGATAGATTTCTAAATAAGGTCACGTACAATTTTGAGTAATTTTCGCGTAATTTTACGTGAAAATACGGGCGAGTAGTACATGCTGTTTTACGAGAAATGCAACAGTTTAGAAATAAGAAAAGGAGCAATGTACTAGGATAGAAGTTGGATAGACGTTGGTAATAGTCTTTCGTTACTAAGTAAAGAAATCAATATTTGCTGCCACAATCAACAATTTACGATGTTTTTCTTTTTTTATAAGAGAATAGATGTAAACGGTCCTTAGATATTAGATATTTACGCAAATGAAATTATGACTATAATTATCATAAAGTCTGCGAATAAACATTTATTTTTTTAGTAGATGCATATGTTAAGAAAGGTAGCCGTGATTTGGACGATTCTGCAGCGAATGGGCAAGCGAATTTGTTTCGTCGCGTTGGCAACCACGCGAGGGTTCTCAATAAGAACGATTGTGCCTCCATAACGTGAAAAACAGTATTTTAGGCGCTGATGGTTAGCAGCTGGGAAGAGGGTGCGAAAACCTAAAAGATATTTCTTACTTAATAGAAACTGTATTACACGAGAAAGGCTGTGCTATTAAGTAGCATAAATTCCGTGGTGGTAATCCATAATGAGAGATAAGGGATAATTATCCACAACAATAATAATTGTATTCCAACAATTACTGTTGTGCACATTATTGTTGTATTAGATATATTATTGTGTTATACACATTATTGTTGTATTACAACAATTATTGTTGTGGATGATTATCCCTTATCTCCCATTACGTAGCATCACATGAGTAACTGTATTTTAATATTATTTATTGTTGTTATTATTATTTAGAAATGCACCTGATGAAGCAGACAAATCAGTCTGAAATGTTGTGCCAATGTCAAATAATTAAACATTTAGCTTCAAATCGACTGTCAATAATTAATAGATACTTTCATCCATTACAATTAACAGTCATAGATACAACAGATCTGTATTTTCTTATTGGTTTGACATATTGTTCATTATTTCCATAATTGTATCCTGGCGTGTAACTGAGGTTAAAGCCAATAAATAACACAGGCCAACGACCAAAAAACTTTTTGTATGTGTTCACCTAATTCTTATCATTTTAAGTGTGCTGATTCCAAAAATACCAATATAAATACCGTATCACCCACCATTTGTTCACATTTTAACATTTTATCTGTATAGCTTGGCAAATGCTGCTCTGAGTATCTAGAAATGTATGAGATGCAGGAAGTTATAAATTCCCATATTTACTATGTGAATGGGATAGTAGGGCACTAGATTAGCATTAGTCTAGAAATAATTGGCCTGTAAAAAAATCTTTAAACCCGGGGGAAGAGAACATTCTACGGGAACATGGCGGATCAACACAAGGTTCTCCTGCCTCCATTGCACATAAAATTAGGTCTCATGAAACCATTGCCTTACCTAAAGATGAGCAGTGTTTCAAGTATCTTTGTGAAAAGTTAACGCCATTGTCTGAAGCAAAATTAAAAAGATGGTACCTTTATTGAGACTGATACTAGAAAAGTGATGTTTGATCCCCAATTTGAACTAAATATATCAGAAAATGAAATCGAGCGTAGAGTGCTTTTAATCACGTTGTTAATACGTTCCTAGCCAACAAAAAAGATCAAGCTTATCAAGCAATTGTTGCCAATATGCTGAATGCTTTGAAGAAATTGAGATGTTCAATAAGCCTCAAGGTTTACTTCTTAAACAGTCATTTATAATTCTCTCCGGTCGATTTAGGTGATGTAAGTGAAGAACAAGATGAGCGTTTTCATTAAGATCTGAAAGTGATGAAAAAACGTTATCAGGGACGCTGGAATACAATATGATGGGAGATTACTGTTGGTCACTTCACAACAGTAAAGCAGCAGCAAACGGCGGAGAGAGCAAACGGCGTAGAGGAGAAAGAGCTGTATCAGGGGCTTTAAAGAAAAAGAGACGAAGAAAATATACGTCAATGGACACGTTAAGACTTTGTGAATGTAATGTTAAGAATATAAAGCCATCTATGTTTGAATTACGTTCTGTTGGTATTTTAGAAGACTTTTATTTTTCACTTTATTTGCATATATAGTATATTTTCCCGTATCTTAATAGATCGAATTCTGACTAAACTGTGAGTGATGGTAAGAATAGAGTTCAGATGTGGATTCATCACCCAAGAAACTATAAAAATCAGCTATTAAGATTTAAAAAGTTTTTTGAAACCCTTTTTTTGTTGGCCTGTGTAATTATTATGTAGCATCGCTAGTTGAGGTGATGACCTTTCTCCTTTGTGAAAGCAGAGCGTTTTTCATAAAATTCGTTACTATTTGTAATTCGCTAATTGGATTTTTGACGAGCACAATATCGAATCAGGTTTTATCTTTATTACTTCATTTGTTTCTGGAATACATTCAGAACATCGATTGTTCGACGAATCATGTTTTATCTTTATTACGCCATTTGTTTCTGGAATACATTCGGAACATTGATTGTTCGAGTAAGAAAATGAATTAATATTTCGAGGTTTCGTTTATAATTGTCTGTAGATCATAAAAATGGTATTGTGGAGATATAATAACAATAAATAACAAGTCAATTTTCAGCAGCAAATGGATTTGATTCACCAACCTACATTTCTTGCTATACCTCCAGAGCGTCTTGCCGACTTACGGAAAATGGAGATGAAATTCGTGGCGCTCATGTTTGTCATGTTGTGTATTGGAGAAATATGGGCGCCATTTAGTTCGTAAGTACTTGTATTTTTAATTTTTCATTATGTTGATGTACAGCAGTGGTCGCCAAATATATGGAGCTTGTGAGCAACCATACCGTTTTCAATCAAACTACAAGAAATCCACAGATGCTACAGAATGGCATAGACTTTCCCGTATTAGTTTTCTATTTCCTTTGGTCTGAGCTAGCTATTTGGAATTGACACATACTCGTGCTCATTCATTCATCTATCGCAGCCCAAAGTACATTTTTTTGACATTTTCTTAATTTTTCGGTTTTCTAATGGTAGAACCGTAATATTAATTTTGGAATATCAAAGAACAGTCACACCTCGTCTTAAATGGCAATTTACTTTTAAACAAATTGGAGCAGTTTTTAAAAAATGGCTTTTAAGTGCTACAAGAATCGCGAAATTTGAAGCTCTTTTTCACAAAACCATTTTAAGTTTTCGGAACATTTTATATGAAGTCATTTAAAACACTTTAACCTACAAATATAATATTGTTTACAAATTGCTGGTAATGTTCATATTAAAGATTTGAGAAACCTTTCAAAAAATTACATTTGTGTTACACAACAAAACAAAATACTGAAAAATGAACTTGTCTAGGCTGGGCGGTGCCCCGCTGGTGGGAGTTACCTGGTTGGGGGAAACCCCGCCAGTCGACGGTAGGTCGGAGCCGGATCTCGCCATCCAGCGGAGAAAGATCACTGCCACCTCCCGATTAAAAACACGCATTACGTTTACGGGACTAATGACCTGAGTAGTTGACGCGCCCGGAATCGCGAACATTCAATCAATCGAGTGATCTGTCTGAGCTCTGTAGAACAAGTCCACATTATCCAACCGTGAGCATGTCCACGATCTACCGAAAATTTCCCCGCGATCTACTAGTTACTCACGATCGACGGTTTGGCGATCACTGATGTAGAGAATTATGTAATAAGTTTTTATCGTATAAACGATACATAATACAGTATAACGATATATAAACGATAGAGATATTGCTAAAGGCTGGCTATCTTTGAACCCCATTTTTTAATTTACTCACGTATATTAATTTGATCTTTACAGAGATCCCTTCTGCTTGAATTTTTGTTTTTACTGTAAGGAGTGCTTGAAGCACAATGATCCTGCTTATTGTTTGCGCCAACCAAAGTGTTACGAATGTTCTAAAAATTGCAATCGTTTTATGAGTTGAAATGTATTAGCAAGTACTAGCAGATGTCCTTAATAAAAGTCTCTCTCCTCTGAAGGAGTGCTTCTTCTCAGAAATGTAGAGAACCCATCAAATGTGATGAGAATATTATCACGTTTCAATAAAATCTGAAATGAAGAAAGATAATTGTATTCTGATTATTCTCTATCTATCTTGTTTTTAAGTTATTTTCTTAGAGACCCCAAAAGATTACTTCCAGATCAGAAGCAACGCCGCTGCTGATTCCTGTCAAATGTACTGTACTCCAGGAGGCGCTGTAAATTTTTCTAGTTTCTCCGAACTAGATTGGCGAGTGAAGCCAAGTGGGAGAAGGTAAGATGGTGGCGCGAGCAACTCTTGGTTTCACTTATACGGCTGTTAACCCATTAGTGCCCACTGGCAAAATTTTTTGCCATGGATGTTATTTCTTGCATCCGTTGCATTCTTTTGCAATACTTTGTGAATTTTAGTTCTTCAGTAAACGTAGACATCCTAAACGAAACATATAAGTAAGATTTTTCATTCACAATGCCAGATGTTGGTTTAGCCGTGATCGCTAAGTCATTGTACATTCCTGGCCAGTGTATACACATGACATAGGTCGGTTCGAATCTTCATCTAAAACCGTGCTTAGCTGCTATAAACCTGTGGTTAAGTCGGAGGGAGAGGCCGATGTAAAACAAACGGTGGTTGGTCCGCATCGAAGTTGACGGGGTTATTGCGGTTGCACAACGCAAGGCTCGCTTCACGCCGACCGTTCCGAGGCCTGCAACCTTCTCTACAGACTCGCCTGGTGTCGGTGTTTGCCAATACGGCGACCTCACGCCACACTAACATGTGCAGTCTGTGGCCGTGTAGCGCAATAAATATTGGTCCTACAAATGTGAAAGAGTAATCATTTCGTATGCGTGGTACTCTCTACCTGCCTGCCAACAATTATCGCAATCCGCCTCGTCCTCCTGGCTGCAGCTTTTTTATGACGATGACTGTATTTAACAAAATGAAAAGATCAGTAAATGATCGTTTATTACCATATCAAATAATTCTTGTAAATTATGTTTTAGCAGCTGAAAAATGTATATCTAGTTTAATCATGTGACAAGCAACCATGAGTATAAGTACTATTTTTCATTTAAGGTACGTAGATGAGAAAAGTGAAGTTGTCAATGCCACTTATTTGTTAACTTTTCTCCTAAGGAATTCGGCTTACTGACTTTGCATCGTATCATCAAGTAAGAGAGATATCACATATAATTTAATCATTCAACTACTTAATGATTGAACTAAATAATGTAGCTCCAATTGTTTTCTGCACCGCTCATAAATGTGTAATACGTCAGGTATTATATAGAATGCAATAGAGGTTATGCTATGGAAGAGCAATGCTTACGAATACAGTGAAATATTTCCAGTGGCACCCACTAAAGGAAATCTCGAGATGTTTAAAATTAAACATATCAGACAGTGGATCGCATTGTTGCAATTATTACTCGTAACTTTTAAAAAAACGTATGAGAATACAACCCAATTGCTTTGCACCTATGTACAACGCCTCAGAACGTGGTGGTAGTAAGATGGCGTCACGCGCAATTTCTTGATTACCCTAGCGTCCAGCATAGGCATTGCCAATCTATATGCTATATACCTGTGGGTTCTCCCCTGGCTATTTGCTTAACTAGCTGGTGACTAACAGACATAAGCCGGTATTTCAGGTTGGTGTTTTTTTATAATTAAGTTTGTACATATTGTTTAATCAAACCATAGTTGACATTTTAAATATTATTCGCTCACAAAGTTAAATTAACATGAAAGTACAAAAAAGTAAATACAAAAATTGAAAAATACAAATGTATCTTAAGAAATAAAAAAAAATTGAGTTACAGAAGATATTTTCTAATTGTTTTCAATATAATTTTGTTTGTACTTGGCGCGACAGTCCGCGTACTGGCCATGGTCTACAAGCAGCGTCCCGGCCTCGCGGCCATGGGTTAAGTAGGTACATGTGGTTAGCCCGAAGGCATCCCCATACGGTATTCTCGCCTTCTCAACCTGAGAAGTGAATTTTCTCATCGTCACACAGCAATATTCTGGGACATTGCAAGGAAAAGCGCACTATTAACTTGCCCGACCGGCAATTGAACCCGGGGTCGTGTCACAGAAAGCGAGCACGCTGACCAATGAGCTAAGCAGCCAGGGACCAATTATGTAATTTCCAAATTATTTTCTGAGAAATTATCATTTCTTCTATCAAATAATATTCATTCAGGGAAAATTTCCTTCTACATTTAGTACGTTTGTGTGCCGAGCCTCACTTTAAAGTACGAGTGCACGCAGCTACAAGCGGTAAAAAAACTGCGTTTATTCTTTCTTGGTTTCCTGGAGCATAATCTGTTCCGAGAATTTCGATTTGAAATGCAATGCGCTTGCCACCAAGCTTCGCGCCCGAACGTCTGGTCAAATGTAACTCGCGCATGCAGTCTCGGGTTGGTAAGTTCTGCGAAGACTAACGGATATATGATCTGATTGGGATGAGGACCCCCAGCATAGCGTGGTAGCACCGCGAACCATGTGCATATCCGTGCTGCAGAAAGTCATAAATTTTAATTAGACGATAGGCATCATGAAATGTATAGACGCTCAGTTCACAGGGCAACAAAATGCGGAATTAATATACATTAAACGGTTTCACAGACCACACGAATGCATTACTGGGTTATGTCATTAAAACTCCTTTCTTAAATAAAACATTTAAAAAAGATAAATTAAAACAAGTTGATCATATAAAAATTGTATTTTATGCAATAAATTATGAATCTTGCAAATTCGTCCAGTAAAATCCCAAAATGTGCAATTTCCTGGCAGCATTACCTTAAACGTGCAATATCGTGCAGTAACTCCCAAAACGTGCAATTTAGTTCAAAATAAAACTAGTACTAAAATAACGTCCGTTTCATGATTCAAATTTCTGTCAAGGTTTCATCGAATTTTAAGTTAGCAAAGAAAAGATGCAATTACACGGGAATCCGGTCTTTAGTTATGACCATAGTAATATTACATCCCAATTTCTGTCCAAAAAACACATCTCGACCATTACTTGTTAAATTCATTACCAATCATAGCGCATTAAGTTCAAAAACTGGATTTTAGTTTTCTGCTCTTACTACGTAAAAAAGAAGTACAATGGTGCGGCGGAAATTGCCGATTTTTCAACAGAAAAACTCTTTTTGCCGGGTCCTCATATTATACGCGCATGTTTTCTTGAGCCTCGGAATAGCTACCCCCATTCCTTTAATAACATGGCTCCAAATTGTTTCATTAAACTTTGTCCTCGGATACCTTAAAGAAGTGGCGTCAAGATCTTCTACTGGTGGCAGTGGCACGCCTCGCGGCACCATGCCATGCCACGAGCTTCTCTGCGCCACTAGCGTCGGTATAGGAAACTATTAGTAACCCCGCCGTTTTACAATAGGGATGGCGTTGTCTGGTGGCGGGGTAATGAACTGCATGGAGGGGCGATTTCGTTGTGGCACTCGTGCCACGGATTCCCGCTTGTGGCATCGACCTTGACAACACTGGCTTAAAGGGTGCTTAAAAGAATAGTGAGGGTTTCATTTTCTTTAAATTCTCTTAACTTTCTAATATTTCGAAAGTTATTAATAATTCGAGAAAGCAAGTGCTGTTGTAGCACCACTCGTTCGAATCATCTATCCATTTAATAAGTCACTTCCTTGAGGTCTGCGACCAAAAACGTATGGTAACTGCTGTTCTACAAAGACAACGTAGTAATAACGCAGACATGCCGAAGGATATCTTTCCAGAAAATTTAAGCCGAAGGATATCTATCCAGGAAGGATCAAGCGTATCTTTACTTACCCCCGCAACAGCTCAGAGACTGTTCAACAGATAAGTAGTTTACATTATAAAGAGATTCTAATCCAGGAGGCACTGATGCGGGAGCGGCTGGTTCAGGAGGCGCTGTTGCTGGTAGAACTTCATTTGGCAGAGAAGGGTACATTGGTCCTCCGCTTCTTTTTCTTCGTATTACAACTCTTCTTTACCAACCTCGGATTCCTCGCAAAATCTACAAATGAATGTGAATTCGGTTAATACCATGGCATCACACACTTTGACGGTTCTTCAGGGTCAGATCTATAAATAAATCGCAAAGATGAAGAGAATGTACATTAAATTTTAATTTCGCTGAAAGAATAGGACCAGCACTGTCGAGCCATACAAATACTAGAATTTAAGAGCATCCTTTGGATGATTCAAAACGTACAGAGTAGTTGTTCCTCGTATTAGTAAAATGAAGGGCTCAATTTTTAAAATACGAGGTATTTACTTTAGCCAAAAATACTGTATTTGTAGGAAAACGCCAAAAAAATGAATATGCAACTTTCGAAAATTCAAGGAGTTAAATAAAAATGCGATCCGTGCGATTTTTTTAGGCACCTTCGAGGAAAACATTTACAGAAAAAATGTGGAGCCATTTTTGAGAAAATTCTGAAAATGTTGAGGCACCACCACAAATCAAAGTATTAATTTCAAATTCAAGAGGCCACGACATCACTCAGATCAATCGGGGAATGTCGATCTTGCTGAAACTTCTGCTTACTGTCTACCTTCCAGTGTTCACAGGCGGGTAGGACGCACAGACACGATTTGTTGTAATCCAATTTTCCGTTCACAAGGACCCAACAAACAAGGATTCTGACTACACAACGTGTAGAGGAAGTAATTTATTACGTAGAGAAACAAGATTTGTCCACTTTTTTGTTACCAGGGACCGGCAATTTGACTGCCAAAAAGTCGTCGTTTCTTTCCTTCAGCCTTACAATACTTTATACTATACCGACACCACTTTATATACCGTCCTTTGATACATATGAGGCAAAAATTCAAAGTAAAAATGACAGCCGGTTTTGAGAAAATATTTTTTCTTAAAATGCCTATAATTCACCCAAAATTACTTTCAAACTACTCATATTTTCGAAAAACTGTACTAAATTATCTCATTTCAAGATGTGTCCATGGAGAGCAGATGTTATTTCGGACAAAATTTCTATCTTGATTTTTATACTTGAAGAAAGACGCAGAAAAACTTTGAATTTTTGCACTTTTCAGAAAATTGAAGATTTTTAACTAAAATGTGACTCATGCCATTTTTTGAGTTTCTTTCGCTATACTTTTAATAAAAAATCTTTGGAGCCATTTCTGAGAAAATTTTGAACATGTTGAGGCGTTTTGTAAAGTATTCCCCGTAACCAAAACGATAGTTTCAAAATCGCGGGGCCACGAGTTCATTTAGATCGATCGGGGAATATAAGTTTTGGGAAAAATCCTTGTCAGGAGTTATTAAATAAAATATAATATAAAGAGAAATATGCGAGTATGATTTAAGCAATTTCTTCAGTAATCTACGAAAAAGGACACATCTAAAAGAGAAATCTGTGCTCTTTTTAAAGAAATAAAACAAGAAGCACGCGGGCAAGTCAAACTTCACAGCGGTTTGCGTCGTAATTCCGAATTGCAAATCCAATACGCCAATATGGGATCACTGGACTTACCTTCCTGATATTCAGCTGTCTTCGTTGCTGAGTGGATCGCGACCGCGCCGCTGGCACTCGAGCAATGATTACAATCAGGCCAACGGGCGGATCCTCGCCCACGTCCGTATCTTGTCCGGGAAATCGAACAGTACGGGCAGGTCTAATCTCGCGGCAAATTATGCATTATCAAAGAATCTCGTTTCCGGCTTCGTTAGTGCGAGTAATGTGGACCTTCCACTGGCGGCCGGGAGTTCGGTTGATCGGGTTGACCCGTGGTTTCTTGTGGTGTCGAATATTCGAAATATGGTTGATTACATTACGTACTGTAGAAAGAGAGATATGGCATACTATTCTGGGGAAGCTCATCCTGTAGTATTCAGACCTTCAGATTGCAAAAGAAAATTATTCGAATAATGAAAAAATGCCTTCCACGTGATTCCTGCAAGCCCCTTTTCATTGGGCTGGGAATCCTACCATTGCCTTGTCTATTTATTTACGAATCTGTAATATTTGTCAAAAATGACCTACTTAACGGAGGGAACATATTTTCATGCAATATTGATATTTATAATTACAACACACGCCGTAGAAATCACGTGCATCAAGTGTCAGTATCAACAGCTCAGTACAAGAAATCAACATACAATACATGTACGTTACTTTACAACGCATTGCCAGATGACATAAAACAATTAAAGTCGGTATACAAATTTAAGTTAAAAGTAAAATCTTTTCTGCTGCAAAACTGTTTCTATACAATTAGAGACTATACTGATCGTGAAAAAGAAAAATAATGTAACAAAACAAAGATATATAATGAATTAGTTTATGTTTGCATTGTATACATTTAAAAAAATATTTAATACGCCTGTAACAAGTAATGTACTTCAGCTTCCGGGTCAATGACCCCCATCTCGATCAGGTTTTTGTCCAGTTTCCCTGATCCATAGAGCAAATGCTGAGATGGCCCCTTGTTTTGCTTCTGGACGTAAATGTAGCTTCACTGTGCGCACGTTTTGTTGAGCACTCCTTTTGCTTGTAGTTCATTTACAGTTGAAATTGATTTTCTATAACTCGGGAAAAAACATTTTTCAAATATCTTTATTTTTCTAAAATAATTATTTTCTAAATTAATTTTTTTTCGTTTTCGTTTTTTTAAAATTTTTTTATAAAATTCTGGCCCTCAAGAAAATGTGCGCAGATAAATTTCTTTCCCCACACGTCATATACAGTTTTTACTGTTTTTTGACAAAATAAATAAATGAATAAATAAAGTAATTTGCTACGTACAGAAGCTCAAAAAATTGAAATTTTCGGTGTATAACGAACTTTTCGGTATAAGGAACCCATTAAAGCCCATCTTGATTTTACTTTGCCCTGATATTACACATAATCTATATATAAATAAAAGGGAATGTGCGTATGCGTGTCACACAGAGACGCAAAGATTACTCGACTGATTTCATTTAACTTTTTTCACTTTGTTTTTATTAGTAAAGAGAGTATTTAAAAAGTGGTTTGAATTAAATCGGGCACGTGGGCGTTGTTGATTTATTCGTTTAAGACCACTCAAGCGCCCCTGCACTCTACGCAACCCGCAGCACATTCAAGACTTCTTCACTGCAAGCGTCTTCACTGCATAAAAGTATTCTGCCCCTGCGATTGTGAAATGCCGGCCGGAATTACTGCTTCAATATCGAACACGTAAATCAAATGTCTCCCAGATAGTGTCATAGTGAATGCATGCCCAAATTTGAGGGAGAACGTTGTACCAATATGATACTTGACAACCATGTCCAAACTAGGACACTGAACGTTCTTGCGAGAAAGTCTTTCATCTATTAGAATTTATGCATAGCATAGTGCAAAACATGATTAACAATCACGTGCCCACGAATCTGCGACGTGCAGTACACTGCAGTAGCGAAGCATTGCTGGGTCCTAGTAATAAATAGCGCGGTGTTTGGAAACTGTCATGTCACAGTTGTATTGACATTCTTGAATGGATAAGCGTATATACTTCTAAACATCCTACAATACTAAACATAGAGTAGAGCCGTCCTGTTGCAGTGACATGTTTCAATGACCGTTATAGAATTCATATTTCTATCCTATGGATTCCAAGAGTTATTTCTCAATTGATTCAATGGACAAGCCGCACATTCGCTCTCCTCCTTGTGTTTATCTTTTATAATTGTGTGTTATTTCCAAAATAGAAAAACTCTTTTCTACGGATGCTATTGTAGCTGGTATCTGACATACTATCTAAAGAGACAATTTCCTTAAATACGTATCGAAATTTTCTTCTTTAAAAATGTTTACCATTTCTCATGGAGATCTGTCTTAAAATGTTGCGATTCAATTACAAAAATCAGTTCATTGTTTAATCTCAATTATTCAAAAATTTTTGTAAGTAATGTTGGAAAGAAATTCTTAGAAAAATTAGTTGCACGATCAAAAGCAGATATTTTCAATTAATCAAAAACTTCTCTTCAAATGCAAGTGAATGAAATAGTTTTTGTTTCAGCTAAAGTACAATTTCATCAATTTCCTTCAGATTTCATTACCACTAAAAAACGAAAAACACTAACAATCCCAGTAACAACATTAATAAGGAGGCTCACAAAAATAACACACCGTTTCCCTCACAAGTTCACACTACGCTCTAATGAAGCGTTCCACCAAACGTGGCCGGGGACAGCCGAGATTCCACGAAAACAGCGATGGCCGCAATGCTTATCGTCGTCGGCTTGAAGCTGCCGGACGAGTCTTCGTGAGCGGCGACGAGCTCTCAGCACCATGCGCTATTACTGGCGGATCCGTTACATGCTTCTCGTTCTCATGGCTATTTCTAAGCGATTTTTAAACTGATATCATTACAATGTCTCTATATTTTTTACTACTATTCAGTTCTCCTCTAAGTTTTTAAATGCTTTCGTTAGGCCATCGCCGCATCTACAGATGTCTGAACGCTCTGCCACAGAAGAAGTAGTATGCTACAAGTAGCTAGCATTTTGCACCATTAGGCGTCTCTTGAATCCCAGTTTCCAGTTTTGTCTGTCTTTTGCATTACCTCTCCTAGCCATTGCCTTCTCCATTTCATACTTTCACGTACTTCGTCTTCTGTGAGAAGTGGGTTGCCAATTCCAAAGCTTTTGAGGACATCGTTAATCTTCCATTCTGTTTAAGTAGTCCATTTCTATTGCCGTAAGTTTATTCTCATTATCTTTGTATATATCCCAAACTTCAGGCCCATATTCTCAACGATAATCTCATTTAACCTTATTTTAACACTACTTCAGAATTCCATATTAAGTTGCCCTATATAGCTTGATTTCCTTTATTTAGACAAAGGAACAGTAAAAACTGTATGTGACGTATGAGGCAGAAGTACTCGTACAAACTGCGCACGTTTTCTTGAGCTACAGAATCTCTTCCCCTCCTTTTAACTCTAAATAGTTGAACGATGCAAATGAGCACCAACAAAGCGAGATTAGCAACATTTGAAAACTATCCCCCCCCGAAAACTTATTTATATCGGTAAACGAACAGCTGATTTGATGTTTTTGCATTGCCAACAAAATAGTAACACATCCCGACTCTACTTCTACCACTCCCAACAAAAGCACAGCTCAACAAAACGTGTGCATAATGAAGCTATATCCTGTAGTACCCAGACCTTTAGATTGCAAAATAAAATTATTCTAATAATAAACTAGTGGTGCTACAGAATGGCACAGACTTTCCCGTATTAGTTTCCTATTTCCTTGGGTCTTCGCTAGCTATTCGGAATTGCCACATACTTTTTCTTGCCAGCTGACATTATCACCGCCAAAAGTACATTTTTTTGTCATTTTCTTAATTTTTCGGCTCCCTATAAGTAGAACGGAAATATTAATTTTAGAATATTAAAGAACACAAAAACCTAGTCATAAATGGCAATTTTCTTTTAAAAATTATGTGCCGTTTAAGAGAAAATGGCGTTTTAGCACTACTAAAAATGCGAAATTTGAAGCTCATTTTCACAGAAAATTTTTGAGTTTTCAAAATACTTTATTTGAAGTTATTTGAAGCAGGTACACTCACAAATATAATAATGTTTACAAATTGCTGGTAATGTGCATATTAAAGATGTGAGAGATCTTTCAAAAAAATTACAATTATGTAATTTTTGAAAAAACAAAAAAAAACTCAAAATAAACTCTACGCTATCCTAAAGAGTGTAATTAGCACTATCCGTTACAAAAGTTGGAAGAAACAATTTGCAGCCATATATGAGAAAATGGTGTTCGAGCGTTTCTGAAAATGCGAAATTTTGAGCTACTTTTCACAGAAAACGGTTGTGTTTTCGAGAAACTTTACTTGACATTATTTAAAGCACATGTACTCGTAAATATAATAATGTGAAAAAATCGCCGCTAATGTAAATATTGTCGACGTGAGAAACATGTGAAAAAATTTACATTTTTGTAATTTTTGAAAAAAAAAACTATAAAGCAATGTGGCTTTTGTGTCATCTGATAGAGTACATTTACCACTATCCCTACCAAAAGTTTAAAGAAAAAATTTGGAGCCGTTTTTGAGAAAATCTTGTTTTTGTAATTTTTTAAAAGTGCACATATTGCACGAAAACTACTAAAATTTTGAAAAACATTTACATAACCTTTATGAAAGAATTCAATAAGCTGAACAAATATTATTTGAAGAAAAAATCTCTATCTTCAATTTTGTAGTTGAAGAAAAACGCCGAAAAAAATTCAAACTTTCACAATTTTTGAAAATTCAGAGTTATCCCTGAAAATCGGACCTACGCCATGTTAATACGTGTATTTTACTCTATTCATACAAGAAATTTAAAGAAAAAAATTGGTGCCGTTTTTGAGAAAATTTTGAAAATCCCCAGGGCGCTTCATATAAAGTTTCCCCAAAATTTTGAAGAATCTTTTTCAAAATCTCAAAGCTTCGACTAGAATCAGATCGACCGGGGAATATCCATTTTGGAAGAAATCGTACGTATGGTTTAGGTGCTAGCAGTGTTCACAGACGGACAGACGGACGGACGGACAGACAGACGGACGTTTTCCTTTCAATTGGTTTTTCGGTATCAAGGACCCACAAAAAAGGGTTTCTGGCTACATCACGTGTTAGGGGAATTTTTTTCTTAATTTAGCAACTGGTTTTATCCACTTTTTCGTTTTCACGGCCCGGCAATTAATTTTTTTCCGCCGAAAATTGGCCATTTTTTTCGCGCAGCATTACATAACTTTCCATATACTACGTATATCACTCCGTGTATACGCACGTATACGGGAAAGTAAAAAATGCCATCCACGTGATCACTGCAAGTCTCTCTCGATTGAGCTTGGAATCTTACCATTGCCTTGCCTATTTATTTAAGAATCTGTAATTTTTGTCAAAACTGATTTACTTAACGGTGGGAACATATTTTCATGCAATACTGATATTTATAATTACAACACACGTCATAGAAATCACGTTCATCAAGGGTCAATATCAACAGTTCACTACAAAAAATCCACATACATGTACGTTACTTCACAACGGATTGCCAAATGACAACAATTAAAATCGGTACACAACTTTAAGTTAAAAGTAAAATCTTTCTGCTGTATAACAGTTTCTAAACAATTAGAGACTACACTGATCATCAAAAAGAAAAATGTTTATTTTAACAAACGAAAGATGTATAAAACATTAGTTGATATTTGTATTGTTTAATTTTAAACTAAGACTTAATATGCTTGTAACAAGTAATGTACTTAAGTTTCCGGGTCAATGACCCCCATCTCGATCAAGTATAAGGTTGTCCGGTTGTTAGTTTCCCTGATCCATTGAGCAAATTCTGAGATTATTCATTGCTTTGCTTCTGGACGTAAATGTAGCTTCACAATACGCACGTTTTGTTGAGCTCTCCTTTTGCTTGTAGTGGTAGGGGTAGAGTTGGTGTGAGTAACGATTTTGTTGGCAACGCAGAAAAATATCTGCAGTTCGCTTACCGATTCAAATAAGGTTTCTATAACTCGGGAGCGAAAATGTCAAGATTTCATATGTTGCTAACCTCGCTTCTTTTGAAACATTTATCCATCATTCAAATATTATAGTTAATATGTTGGGAACAGATAATGTAGCTCAAGGAAATGTGCGCAGGTGGTACTTCTTCCCCATACGTCACTTACGTACTTTTTACTGTTTTCTCTGCCAATCTCAACATTTACTCAATGGATCGGGGAAACTGGACAAAAGCCTGATCAGCATAGAGGTTACTGACCCGAAAGCTGAAGTATTTGTTACAGGCATCACAGAGATTACTTGTTACAGGCAGATTGTCTTTTTTTAATTATACAATACAAAAGTAAACTTATGCATTATATCTCATTGTTAAAATAAATATTTTTTCTTCTAGATGGTCATTATAGTCCCTAGAACTTGTGTAGTGAAAATTTTCAATATATGTTTAAAACAGTTTAACGCGTCGGCGACGCCATATTCGGTTAGTAATAATTCATTCAAGCAAATGAGCGTACGCTTGGAGGCAGTTAAGCACAAAACATTAGTGCAGCAAAACTTGCTCAATGCAGAATCATAAGGGATTAGTATTTTTCCTTATGAGACAAAATTTCGCATTAGGAAATATAATACTGTAGAATTTGTTTGGCAGGACCGCGATTTATGTTCACATTAGAGATGTTCGCATTATCCGCATTGAGAAAGTTTCACTATTGTACACAAATATAAAAATTGCAAAAAATAATACACACAATATCGTAAAAACACAAATATATAATACAAATAAAAAAGAAAATAGACAAACTAGTGGTGCTACAGAATGGCACAGACATTTTTACGGAAACAGCCATTTTTTCTTTTTCAGTTTTTTCAAAAATATTAGAGAGACTTTTTTATGTGCGAATGGAAACCTTTCTGAATAAACACGACGCGTTTTCAAATTGCCAACATGGATTCCGGAAATCAAAATCTACGGAAACAGCCATTTTTTCTTTTCTTAAGGATGTTGCCTCATCATTGGATCAAAACGAAGCAACTATTGGAATATTTTTAGATCTTTCAAAAGCTTTTGACGTCATTGATCATAACATTTTACTTTCAAAATTACCTTCGTATGGAATCCGTGGTATTGCTCTAGATTGGCTATGTTCGTACCTTAAACAACGATCTCAGAGAGTAGAAATACCTTACTGGAATGATGGAACTTTATGTACACACCTTTCCGGTTCTTTGCCAATTGTACGTGGAGTCCCGCAAGGATCGATTTTAGGCCCTATTCTCTTCCTATTATACGTAAATGACATGCCCTTAGCGATTCAAAACGGAAGAACAGTTCTCTTTGCGGATGATACAAATATTCTTTGCAACAAAGAAACCGTAAATAGTACAATATCAGACGTTTCAAATTGGTTCCGTAATAACAAATTAAAAGTAAATGAAAATAAAACAGTTTCAATGCAGTTTTCCACATCAAATAAAAAATTCTGTACTCCATTGAAAATGAACGGTGTGACATTGACTGATGTTAATGTAACAAAATTTTTAGGTCTATCAATTCAGTCAAACCTCAAATGGAATGCCCACTTAAATGAATTGAACACAAAATTAAGCTCATTATGCTACGCGTTCAGAATTCTTTCAAATTCCGTCAGCCTTCATACAGCTCGTTGTGTATATTTTGCCAATGTTCACTCCCGCCTGAGATATGGCATAATATTTTGGGGAAACACATCTTATAGTTCACAGACTTTCAGATTACAAAAAAGAATTGTACGAATAATAAGCAAATCCAACCCACGTGATTCTTGTAAGTCACTCTTTATTAATCTAGGAATTTTACCATTACCTTGTCTCCTGATTTACGAATCAGTAGTTTTTGTCAAAAATGACTTACTTAAGGACGGGAATATATTTTCAGCAAACGCCGATGTCTATAAGTATAACACACGACGTAGTAATCATATTCACCAGGTGGCAGTATCAACAGCTCACTACAAAAAATTCACATACAATTCATGTACATTACTCTACAACACTTTGCCAGAAGACATTAAACGATTAAATTCCATAGAAAAGTTTAAGTCCCAAGTAAAATCTTTTCTGCTGCATAACTGTTTCTATACAATTCGAGACTATACCGAGCATCAAAAAGGAAGGTAGCATTAATTTTAACAATGATAGTTAATGTAATTATTTATCAATTGGACTGTATAATTCTAAAGAACCTGTAACAAGTATTGTACCACAGTTTCTGGGTTGATGGCCCCCATCTCGATCAGGTTTTTCGTCCAGTTTCCCTGATCCTTGAGCAAATGCTGAGATGGTCCCTTGTTTTGCTTCTGGACATAAATGTAACTTCATTATTTGTGCACGTCTTCTGAATTTCAGTGGGAAATATAGTTATTCAAATTATCGTTTTTCATATTATCGCGGCAAAAAGTATTATTCTTTCATGAAGAACATGAGGGTTCAGGGCAGAAATTTATAGCTAATTTACCTTTGAAAATATATTTTATTATATAGGAGCGAATATTTTGTCAACAAAACTCGAAAAAAACTCTCTTTTCTGTATTCAAAATTCGACTAGAATATGGTTTAGGATAGAGACCACAGAATTATGAAAACGTGCACAAAATTCACTTCTCCCCATAGCTCGTCATACGCAGTTTTTAACTGTTTTTGACGTAAATAAATAAATAAATAAATAAATAAATTCTAGTCATTTTAGTCTTGGCTATCTTTGGTTTTACGGTTTTATCCACCCCCTATGGCCATCTGTGGAACATTTTTACACATTTTCTCAATTTTTCGTTCCCCTAATGGTAGAATTGAAATGAGGGTTCAGAGTACGAAGGATATAATTGCATTTTTGGTAAATTTTGAGTTAGGAGTACAAGTGCAAAGTTAAAGCTTAATTTTATTTCTTGTACAGAGTATTCAAATTAGTGTTACTGCGTTCCAGCGGTGGAAAAAATGTCTTCCGTAGCAATTTCTACAGTCACTGAACTTTGAACTTTTGAGAAAATTTTGAAAAAGATGTGACTTCATGTAAAGCACCCTCAAAATTAAAATATACGTTAAAACTCAAAGGGCCTCGAGTTTCTTTAATTTGATCAAGGAATATCAATTTTGGAAAAAATCGGATTTAGCGTAAACCACAAACAAACGGACGGACGGACGGACGGACGGACGGACGGACGGACGGACGGACGGACGGACAGACAGACTTGGCGTTAATCGATTTTTCGGTATCAAGGAGCCACAAAACATGGATTCTTACTGCACGTGTTAGAGGAAGTCATAGGAAGTAAACGAACAAGATTGATCAACTTTTTTGTTACTAGGGCCTGGCAATAAGAGTTTTTATGTCTAAAATTCTCCGTTTTCCAGTGCACGATTACACGTTTTCTTCATATGAAGTGAAAGCTTTTTCGATATGAGGGGATCCCTACACGTATTTCCGTTGAAACCTCGAGATCGATTTTTCGCAGCATTACATAACTTTCTCTATACTACGCATATTGGCCTCCTCCGTGTATATGTATGTATACGAGAAAGTTAAAATAGATAAAAGCACCTTATCAATACTCCGTACCCCTCTCTTCACGTCACTGCGTGTCCCTTCGCTACCCAGTAATTTATACATTATCGGCAAGTACATGCACAGCACTTTGCCTGCATTGCTTGCTTGCTTGCCTGTTGGTCTTTCTTTATCCTGAAAATCGGCACTCTAAACTCACTTTCTTGAGAAAACTACAACCGCTAACATGCGTGACTCTCGGGAGGGTCACTAACACCTCGCAGGTAAATTGTTCCAGTCAGCAATCGTTCCATTTGAAAAGCTGGATTTTCCTACATTCACTCTTTATTTGCATTTCATTTTGTGTATGTGGTTGTCCCCCCCCCCCCCCCAGGACTTAATCCCTTCAGTCCTGATATTTGCTAAGTGAAGAAAAAAAAATTACGATTTTGAATTTGAACACACTGAATGATACCTACCTAATGTTTGTTAAGAAAATTTTTTGATACGACTTATATTTTTCGAGAAAAATTTATGTACTCTTATGAGTACATTCGGTCTCAGTAGTAAAAGTAATATAACATAAGTTAACTACATCATTCTTTGTTCTGTTGTATTTTATTTATCAAATAGCGTAGTGGGGGTGCAGAAAATGAACTCAGTGAGAATAATTAAAGTCAAAAATATAATAAAAAACGTAAATGATGATCAATTAGCAAAACAATCGTTCAAAAAAAAGTCATATGCGAATCTTGTTTTTGTGTCAAATTTATCTTTAGATGAGAGTAAAACCTAAATGAATACTACGTTCTAGTTGATATGAAAAATCGAAAAAAAAAAGAACTATTGGTATGTAAATAAATAGTACACATAAAAATAAATGCACAAACAGTAATAGTAAAAAAATGAATGCCACAAAAATTAATAGAACAAAATTACATTGTTATGAAAAGCCACAAAACAGTTTTTACCTCTGTAAAGACACAAATAAATGTTACATTTTCTGGATTTTATTCTTATGCTTTCTACATTTTGTGCCCCATGGATTTGGCTTGCTTGTTATATATTGTTTGACCAAGAAATGTATATCTTCGTCTAGACATACGATTTTCTTCAGTTTTCAAGGCTAAACAGCGATCACGAATTGCATTATAAATAGTAGGTCTATAACTTTGAAAAAAATTGTCTCTATTGTCGGATGGTATTTCCAAATTGTTAACCAAATGAAGACTTGTTCCGAGTTAAAAAATCGGTCTCTCGTCATGTTGTCACCAAACACATTTACTTTTAGCGCAATATCCCAATACATTCAATCCTGGGGTACGATAACATTCCTGTCATTACATGTTTGCGAAAAAAAGACCCAAAGTGTTTGCATAGAAGTAGGAGTAAATTTACTTTTCCTTTTCTGTAGAGCACAGATATTAGTAAAATTAGCCATGGATTCAAATAAACTCAATGGGATGTATTTATCAAAATAAGCAATTGTGACTTGCAGTTCATTCATTTCAATTAAATTTGAAGGTTCAAAATGAATTACGTTAATATTAGAGAATATTGCATTCCATCTGACATTTTTAATTTCTGTTACATTCACATCATGATAATTATTTCTCGATTCAAATTCAGTTTCTAACTCTTGTCCTAAATCATTACTGCCATCTTCTTCAATGAAGTTTATCTCGGAACTATCATTTTCGCTTACTCGATCTGCACTAATTCTCGAAGGACGTCTAGTCCATCTTTCAATTAATGGTACACTATCAACATCATAGTCATTTTTGCTGACAGATATATCACAGTCAGATATCTTCCTTTCAGTATTTCATCTAAAATGTCTCTCTCTAACACCAATTTGTCGTATCCATCCGCCAAAAGCGATCCTCCGCGGAGCCGCATCTATTTTGAGACCTCGTTGCCACACACAACACTTGAGAACAAATGTACACGAATGAGAACATTAACATTTTGCTCGTATATTTATACACTGTTGAAAAGTTTTCCTTTGTAACAGCAACAATCGCTTATAGATGCGTCCAGAAAGACTATACTAAATCAAAAGAAATGTTCGTCCAGAATTATGCAGATTAGATAAGTGAGAAGTTCAGAGAAAATGAGAACACCAAATTAATACAATAAATCGCCGATAAATAATTAAAATGTCGGAATACTCCGAAAGATAAAATGAAACAACAATGCTTGAGATAAAATACTAAGCAAATAACACAGGGGAGTCGATTTCAATGCTTTTCGTGAAGCAAGCATATAGAAGCCAAAATATTTAAAGTACTCATTTGAGTACACTGGGCATATACGAGCATAATCACCGGAGGGCGCTGCAAGTTCAAGTTTCCGGACACTATAACCGATATCATTAGTCTCAAAAGATTAATGAATGTTTCTTATCTGGAAATATGGCGGTGTTCCTCCCCCGCCAGGGGGGTCTCAGGAGGTTCTCTGGAGCCGACCTACACGTCGGTTTGCTGGTTTCTCCCCCAGCCGAGTCAAGCTCTAAGATCCCGACATGTGTGGTAGAGCGATGGATGTATGTGTGAGAAGGGAGAGGATAGGATAAGGAAAAAAGAAAGATGTGTAACAAACATCTGTGGCCCGTTTGTTAGGGTACTGCGCCTGCATTCGCCTGGTGTTGATCAGAGAAACCACAGAAAACTACCGACCAGAGCAGCCGGCCGCTAGAATTGTCCTACAGCGGCAGAATTCGACCTACTAGCTAGTGTCGAAAATCCGTTACCGACGGTGTTTTTTATTTTTATTTTATTTATTTACGTCAAAAACAGTTAAAAACTGCGTATGACGAGCTATGGGGAGAAGTGAATTTTGTGCACGTTTTCATAATTCTGTGGTCTCTATCCTAAACCATATTCTAGTCGAATTTTGAATACAGAAAAGAGAGTTTTTTTCGAGTTTTGTTGACAAAATATTCGCTCCTATATAATAAAATATATTTTCAAAGGTAAATTAGCTATAAATTTCTGCCCTGAACCCTCATGTTCTTCATGAAAGAATAATACTTTTTGCCGCGATAATATGAAAAACGATAATTTGAATAACTATATTTCCCACTGAAATTCAGAAGACGTGCACAAATAATGAAGTTACATTTAAGTCCAGAAGCAAAACAAGGGACCATCTCAGCATTTGCTCAAGGATCAGGGAAACTGGACGAAAAACCTGATCGAGATGGGGGCCATTAACCCAGAAACTGTGGTACAATACTTGTTACAGGTTCTTTAGAATTATACAGTCCAATTGATAAATAATTACATTAACTATCATTGTTAAAATTAATGCTACTTTCCTTTTTGATGCTCGGTATAGTCTCGAATTGTATAGAAACAGTTATGCAGCAGAAAAGATTTTACTTGGGACTTAAACTTTTCTATTGAATTTAATCGTTTAATGTCTTCTGGCAAAGTGTTGTAGAGTAATGTACATGAATTGTATGTGAATTTTTTGTAGTGAGCTGTTGATACTGCCACCTGGTGAATATGATTACTACGTCGTGTGTTATAATTATAGACATCGGCGTTTGCTGAAAATATATTCCCGTCCTTAAGTAAGTCATTTTTGACAAAAACTACTGATTCGTAAATCAGGAGACAAGGTAATGGTAAAATTCCTAGATTAATAAAGAGTGACTTACAAGAATCACGTGGGTTGGATTTGCTTATTATTCGTACAATTCTTTTTTGTAATCTGAAAGTCTGTGAACTATAAGATGTGTTTCCCCAAAATATTATGCCATATCTCAGGCGGGAGTGAACATTGGCAAAATATACACAACGAGCTGTATGAAGGCTGACGGAATTTGAAAGAATTCTGAATGCGTAGCATAATGAGCTTAATTTTGTGTTCAATTCATTTAAGTGGGCATTCCATTTGAGGTTTGACTGAATTGATAGACCTAAAAATTTTGTTACATTAACATCAATGGCACACCGTTCATTTTCAATGGAGTACAGGATTTTTTATTTGATATGGAAAACTGCATTGAAACTGTTTTATTTTCGTTTACTTTTAATTTGTTATTACGGAACCAATTTGAAACGTCTGATATTGTACTATTTACGGTTTCTTTGTTGCAAAGAATATTTGTATCATCCGCAAAGAGAACTGTTCTTCCGTTTCGAATCGCTAAGGGCATGTCATTTACGTATAATAGGAAGAGAATAGGGCCTAAAATCGATCCTTGTTCGATCCTAAGGACATCCCGGTCAAAGTCGCTGCATAAACAGTGGCAATGCTTGCTCTGAGCTAAATCAGGCTCCAAGAAAACCCCAACAAAACTCGTAATTAGGCAAACGTTCTACCACGAATTCCACTTTGTAACAATATATTACACATTTTATCATAAATGTTTCAGAATGAGCAGAACATCAATATGCTTGCGTTAGGTAAAATTAAAGATACGTGTACAATGTAAACGGGGCATTCTATTGCATGCTGAATGAATTCTTGGTATTGGTTTAAGTAACAACAGATGGCCGTCCCATTATCAGTCCGATGTCACCAGATACCGCAGTGTGCCTCTTTATGGTGCCCCGTCAGAAGCAAAAAAATTACAGGAAAGCGATCGGGAATTGTGCTGGCCAATTCTTAGCTCATATTAATACGAGTCTATGTATCAAAGAGGAAACTATTCATTGTCCATAGAAGTAATTAGTTACGCTTTTTTAAATATTTTATTAGTACACTAAGTGTGTGTGGGGGGTGCGTGCGTATGCGTGTGCGTGTGGGGGATGCGTGCGTGTGCGTGTGTGTGTGTGCGCGCGCGCAAGCGTGCGTTTACATCATTTAAGCTAGTGGCATCTGTCTTCTTTTCCAGAAGTCTGGAAAAGAAGCTATTGTCTTCTTTTCCAGAAAGATCAGTTTGATACAACTTCATTAACAATAAATTTGATATACGATCAAATGCTTAATCAAATGCTAAATCAAATAAACAATAAAACTGAAATCAGTTGGTATAGATGATATTCCTGCAAGAGTAATTAAATGTGTTGCAAAATATATATCTTAACCACTAACTGAGATGTTTAACATAATTATGGAAACAGGAAATTTTCCTAATCATTTTAAAAAGCCGAAGTGACACTGTGCATAAAAATGGGGGTGAGGATAATACTATGAATTATACATCGATCTCATTGACCTCAAATTTGTGAAAATTTTGAAAATCAGATTTCAAAGTTTTAGCGACAAACATAACATCATTCATGTTTATCAGTTTGGGTTCAAGTAGGTAAAAATACCACTTATGCTGATGTTCATATTACAGATGAAATTAGTAAATTAACAGATAAAATAGTGTTTATTTTCTCACACTTAATAAAAGCTTTTGACACAATGACTCATGAAATCTTATTAAAAAAGCTGTCATCTATGGACACAGAGGAATTGTTCACAAATTGATCAAAAAATATTTATTAAATACAACACAATATGTGAATGTAAATGGCCATTATAGTGAGCTGTGGGTACAGCATGCGTCAACGCAATGCTACTGTAACATGGGCCAAAAGGACTGGCTGCATTAAGTGCGAATATCAGTGCTATCTTTCCCACCGGACTTGCTTGTGTCTCGCCCATGTGTATTCTAGGTCACCAGTAATGTTCTTTAGCTTCTGGATTTGAGAAAATGCTATGATGGCCTCTTTTTTGCTTCTGAATATAAATATGGCTTCACCTTTAGCTAATAGTGGTAGGAGGAGAGAGGTGGGGGTGTTACTATTTTGTTAGCAATGAAAAACTAAAATAAAATCTGCAGTTTGTTTATAGGTTCAAATAAGTTTTCTATAACTTGGGAGCAAAAATGACTAAGTTTTCAAAATTTGCTAACTTTTCTTCTTTTGAAACTTCTATTCATCATTGAATTATTTGTAATTAAAATGTTGGGATAAGATACTGGAGCTCATGAAAACATGCATAGGTGGTACTTCTCCCCCATATGTCACATACAGTTTTTATTGTCCTTTAATTAAATAATTAAAAACTAACAATGATCCAAGAGTGGAGCACGCTAATCTAAACATATTGAGTTTTTGTTTTGCCCATAATATTCAATTTCTGTTGTTTTTCTCATTTCTACATTTTCCCCCCTTCAGTCCCCTGGAAAACATAAAAGTGAAGTTTTGCTGTATATGAGAATGATAAAATTGAATACTGAAGGATATAAAAATTAAAAGATCCAAGGTACAACCCTTTAGCCAATTTTTTTTCTTTTAATGGTAATGTCTTAATCAAATCCTTGTGCATATAGGATTGGAGGTAAAATAATTACAAACATTCATGGCTTAAAAATTATACAGAAGGAAGGTATACACAAAATAAAGAGATATATTCTTCTTGTATCAAAATTTGACACATCTTGAAAAGAAAGTTTCGTCTCACTCTCACCTTTGCAGCTTTTAGAAGAATATTCAAAAGGTTTTTCAGAATGTACTGTAATGCAACATGTGACATACTTCATACATATAGAAAACCAGTTAAACAAAAAGATACCAGACATTTCTGGCATGTAGCAATCAACAAAAAGCGAGAGCAAGGGACAAATGCATACATGCTTGACAGCATTCTGAGACATGACTGTTAACCCACTTCTTTGGATAGCCAACAGCACGAGATACAATTAGGTACTGAAAGGGGTGGGGTTGCAAAAAGGCAGAAAAGTAGTAGGAGTACTGAGGGACTCTTGACATTATTAGGATTCAGAGACTTGAGTTATTCAAAATTAGTCGGATTCAGACACTGCAACAATCAGTGATGCAAATATTCAAGTTTCAACTTTCAAATTAAGAACATACATCCAGTTTTTAAAGCAATTGCAAGTATAATACCTGGTGTGTGCAAATGGGCTTTATAAATTATGCACAAAATCTGAGGTGTGATTGCGAGACATATACATGAAGCAGGTTGGATGTTGTGTGCTAAAATGGAGCAGATTGTGGCACAGACAATTGTGAGCACGTGCAAGGTGGGCAGGGAAGATGGCAAATGAAAATGATAGTAGTACATGAAAATGGGAACTGGATGCATGGCTTGGACGATGACCCACTGTAAGAATGGAGTTGGCAGATGGTGTTGTGGTGAGAAATCAAAATGAGAAAGCATGAAAGCATACCTGCCCAAAGTACTAATTGTTTTGCGAACTTTACATTAGTGTAAAAGCAATAGTAGGTTCAAAAGAGAAGATTCAACTGAAAATAGATTCAGTAGAGAAGTTTAATTGTGCATTGCATCTTTCAGTTTTATTTATCAAAATTCTTTTATGTAGTATTAAGTCTATATTATCAACCAAAATCTGTCTTATTTCTTTTCCTGCATTCCTGGTCACAACTTTATGTTAGTGTGTGTGTGCATGAGGGAAGACAATAGAATATCTCACCCCCACTCATCATCAAAATGTTTGTGATAAGTCCTTGTTTTCTGCTGGTTGCATAGCCAGGCAAGGTTGTGATAGATAAATCTTGTCTACTGATAGATAAATCTTGAACATGACATTCTTCAACAAAATTGCTCATTACTTAATAACTGATGGAAATCAATCAATCAACACTAACAACAAAACAGTTCTCTGGTTGCTCTGACACGGGTCCACGAGGTCAACACTAGTCTGAATTTTGAACTGCAAAGACACAGGTGAGCATATAACACATGGAATGCAAAAACTGATACCCGCAGTTGCAAACAAGCATAGGTACTAACATTTTCTCGAAGATATTGCTGTGTACCACATATTCACCACATGGATCCAGATAAAATTTTCACTCCTCAATCCATACAGTGAAACTCAGAGCCCAATTTAGTTACAATTTTTAAAAGTTAATTACACTTCTTATGGATCCATTGGAAAAACAATAGTGTGGTCTAAGAATAAAATAAATTTGGAATAATCAAGGCAATGTGTTAAGTTTTGAGTTATACTAAAGGTAAGGCTGTTAATAACCAATAATAATACATAAATAAATGGTGGTAAACACTTTGTTTATTGCTGTGTTTAATACATACAATAAACAATATTCACATCTGAAAAATCTCGTTCAGTAATCCCTTTAATGTCGAGACACTGAATTACACATTATTTCCTGCACATTAAAAGCTGGCTTACCTCACAGCAGGAATGAAAAGTTTGATGGCAATAAGACTAACAAATATAAAAGACAGTTTGCATTAAGTGCATCAAATATCAGACTTCCGCAAACACTGAATATATTTGGTAACCATTTGGGAAAGCTGGGGGCAGTAGCTGCTTGAACTCACACAACATACAGTCTTTAACATGTTAATGTACAACATAAACATATTTACAATTATCTAATACCATGGACAAGTCATATAGTACATTTTAACATAAAAATAGTTGACCTTTTCACAACATCCATGTAGTATTCTGAACAGTGGAGGCATTTATACAATAAATAGCATTTTTCTCACTTCTTCAGCAATGTTTCAATAAACTACTTTTCTTACAGTACGCCAATATCCAATTTTCAATTGACTCAACTTGAAGCCATTAAGAACTGCTTCATATTATCCAAATTCATACAAAATATAATCATCTCTTAAAGTCATCATAAATACTATTTTTTAAACATTCACATAAGGCTACTGTTAACAGCCATATTAGGTACAAGTAGAAAATCAATTCAATTGCAGAACATAAAAAAACTGTTTATGCAATTTAAACAATTGGGAAATTGTATTTGGAGGAGTTAATACCAATTTGTTAGGTATCATAAAGAATATCCTACACAATATTATTAGTAATATGAGATAGTAACATGTAATGTTTAAAACAGATATATGGGCTTCATGGACACCAACACTTGCAGACTGCCAGTAATAGTCTTCACCTTCAAGAATTTGGGAATTCTTTCTTTATTTTGCAAGAGCATTGAATTCCTTTGGAGAAACTAAGGAGGAATCGAAGATGGGAATAGGACCAATAATGGAAATGTATGAGAAGGTTGTTTCCTCTCAACAGCAGATCTGCCAAAATATTCATTAAAGAGCACTGCCTCCATTAATTCATAAAATAATGTGATTCTATTTTCTCTCTCCTTATCTTGTGCGTCTTTGCATACCAATGAACACACAACTTTATATTCACATGATTTGATAATATAACTATGGCTGATGTGTCCAACACAGAATGTTACAATAGTTATTTATAGCAAATTGAGGCGAGACAATGTATAATTATGTTAATCTGCATTATTATTAAGTGCTATGAGAATATAAAGTGCTAAGAGATAAGGGAATCTACTTACACTGAAAATACTAAAGAGCTGCATGGATGGGTCTCAACTGTATTGATTGCTTAATGTACTTTTCATGTTTACAGAGGTCAATAATTCCTTTTAAATACATCTCTTCATAGAATTAAAAAATTTCAGATGCCAAGTGCCTGCTGACGCAATGACAAAAATTAATCATACAAACATCTAGTTTGAGACATCCACCATTCAGTTCTCTAGGTACAAAATAGAGGTCACTGAAGATGTACATCTGACAGTCATTAAAAAGCTTCAGTATCAGGCAATTTTCACATCCTGAAAAAGAAAAGTATTTTCATTCCATATATCTTTCTAGAAATTAACAAGACCGTCAATAAAATATATTCTGATGTATCCCTTAAAATATTCTGTACTTTAGTTTTCAATAAACATAAGATTTACAAAATTGCTTACATTGCAAGTTAATTTTCAAAATGAAGATAGATTCAACTTTTGTAGGGTAAATAAAATTTATAGTTCATCACATTTTTGTGTCATTTACATGAGAAGTGTGGTTTTCACACAGCACCAAAATTGGTTTTTAATCTTTTGGTTTCATGATGCACTGATCGACAGGTGCCAGTGTTCACATCTACACATTCTTTTGAGTGGTGGAAATGGGTTTAAATTGGACATTTCTAATGGTTAAATAAGTTTAGAAATCACACCTTCATTCAGATTTTCCTCATTTTCACTTTCTTATTATAATAAATATTACTAGTGGGAACCCATCAAAACTTGACTGTGAGATCTGAGATAAACGTAAAATTCTGTGCCCAGACTAATGTTCACAAAGCAAATTCTTAAATAGGAAGAAGAAAAGCAAACTTCTCTTATTTAATGCTTATTTTTGTATCTCGGCAGATATTCACTCTTATGGGCAGGATGATTAGATATTATACAGCACAAAATCAATAATGTTTGATTAATTAACTTACACTATCGAACACTTCTTGTTCATAACCATGTGCCAATGCAATATCAGAAGCAAATGACACAAAAGATAGATCACTATTGTATTGTCGGACATTATTTTTAAGGTTCTTTGATGTGTCATCATCTCCTATTAACAGCTGTTTAATTTACTTTGGCAATTGCTTGAAGGCAAATTTATTTTTACATTTAATCAACATAGAGTAAACTGGTTTGCAGAATTTCTCTCACATGGGAAGTAGAAAGCAGAACAAAACTGACATTTCATAGACAAAGAACTACCAGAAAATGGAATGACTTCACTATCACAACATAACATCTGCACTGATTTTCTCTTTCCCTATGTACAGATAATGTCCATTTGCGTCTTTTGGAGCATTTGGGCAATGACTCGGAATGCGACATAACCTCTAACAACTTCACTATTTCAGTAAAACTGAACAAAACCACTGTCCGAATGTGCTCTACAAAATACACCACACCAAAACGCTATTATTTTTATATGAAACAAAACTTTATAATTGTAAACAAATCACAACAATCAAAACATCAAGCGTTATGATCTTACATCTATCAATATTGAAACACAGACATTGGAAGAAAACAACTGACAACAAGTGTACAATTAAAGAATGTTTTTTTTTACACCATAAATCTTGGTGAATCAACACAAACAATATCCAATAACACATCTAGGGACCACATTCTTTCATTTAAAGGAAAAATAAATACAATAGGTTCAGTAGAAGCTCTAAACGAAGCCATGGTACCTTATTTTTTTAAATATACAGAGAAGATTATAAATATTATTTTCAAAAAACTTTACCCTAATGAATTGTTTTAAATTATTACCAATTTATAGCTTCCATTAAGGGCATATCAACACTAATACTGGCAAGCCAAAAGATCAAGGGTAAAGGTATAGGACAACTGCTGTAGTCTGTGGTGGCTTCCACTATTTCTCTGATTACTGCAAGGCATGCAGAAGCATGCTGAAGCAGCAACCTATACAACAGGCCATGGATCACCTTCCTATTCCATTCCTTTCCTTTCCCTTCCCTTCCCTTCCTTTCCATTTCTCCAATTAGAATTGGTATGTTGTAGGGTAGTATAACCCATACCTTCCCTCAACCACCATACATTGGCAGAGAAGAGGGAGCTGTAATGAATAAAAATGTTTATCCTGTAGGACAGGGCTGTCAACTTAGAAGGGCTTATGGGCCACATACCAAATTCTAGTTAAGCCGTAGCACACCGTACTTTTAGATAGATTTTACCCCAACTACTGAGATTATACTGAAACAAATGTATTGGATATGACTTTTATTCAACGTACTTAATGATTAATGTACATGCAACAAGAAAATTAATATATCATTAAATAAAAATAAGATGAATTGTTTAGTGAGAAGACTGAGGACATTCAGCTTCATTCACATTTATAATTTGTTATGTAATTATAAAAATGCAGAAGAGAATTACTAAAAAAAAAAAAAAAAAGAAACATATTGGTTGGTATAATTATATTTTTCAAAGTAGTTGCGGGCCGCACAATAAGATCCGACAGGCTGCATGTGGCCCATGGGCCGCCAGTTGGAAAGCACTGCTGTAGGCAATGGATCTCATTGTCAACATAGGCTTTCATTTTAATTCCTAAGAAGGACTTGACCATGAGTGAAATATGTAAGAATGGTTTAAGTGTAGTTTCAACTGTGAATGACATTTATGGAGGTTCGCAAAGATTTTAAATGTGAAAAGAGATAAGCAATAAAAGTATAAGAAATTAAAGGCAAGCCTTTCAATCAAGTAGTAACACTTCAAAATATCTTCCTCACAGCACTGATAAAAATTTCATGTAGAGCAGTTTTAATACATGCCATACACTGACAATGAAAATATATTTTGCACAGAGAAATAGAAGTCTCATACAACTATTACAAGAAGGTAGTCTGTTTCTGTGCTCCTGCTGTATATTGAGCCATGAAACAGTCATAATACCAACTTTCCTATATCGAACTCCACTTGACATAGCACCACAAAAAGGTTAGTTAAAAGGATTACACTCACCTTTTAAGTAAGACACTTAGTGGCCTGCTGCTTGGAGGAGATTAAAACATCCCAGGCCGGTCCCTCTCCTCGTTGCCTTTCTTCTCAAAGAACATCACATCCTGAACACAAATTAATTACCTCAACAATATCATTACTTTCCAAACCACAATGACCAGGGCTGTAGATAAAAAAAAATTATGTAGGTAACGTAGACAGCCACCAGCACCATGATCACAAGCCCACAGATAGGAGGGCGGGAGGTTTGTGAGGTATCACTTCTTGCTGGCTTCTCATAAAACAACATATCCTGAGGACAAATACACCCAATGATGTGTTCTGCTACAAACAATATATCTTGGGTGCATGGCAATTTAGGCTCTTCCAAAATTTCTATTCTCCTGCCAAAATTTAATTTTGTTTTGTTTTACCTGTTAAATCATGTAACATGTTTCATGTTCATTCATACAACTACAAGTACTCTTTGTTGACTATATTTTAAAAATAGATAAAAAATTACCTTAGATTCAAACATCAACTGTCATTTTAAAAAGAGGAGGATTCAAAGCCATTAGACAATGGGTTAATTTATATTAGTTACATCTAATTCTTATACTGGTTCAGTCTGAACAATTATGAAATTAATAACTACGGAAGGATAAAAACTACTTCAGAAAAACCCCGATCATTTTAGTTATTCAACAGATTATTCCCAATAATGAGATAATTCCTAAAACTGATATAACAGAGATGTCAAAGTGGTGACATGTGCCAGATGTGTCTTGCGAAGTACTTTTGTGGCTCATCGCAACAAAAATATGTAAAGTGATGAACATCTTTGCTTCATAATGAAAAATGTACATTTAAATGTTTCAATTTCATGAGGAGAAATTGCACAGAATTATAAGTAGGAGGTGGATTTTAATGAAATGTAATTTTTTTTCTTTTCACTTTAGAAAAATACCACTTAGTACAGGCATTAATGTTATGTTATGGAAAAAAGAAATGGCCCACTTTTATACGTCATGTTTCGACACTTTTTGTCGATTTTGACTAATACGTCATTTTTTACCTTTTTCTGTCATTTTTAATGCATTTTTTTTTGCTGATTTCTTTGATTTTAATATTTTAATGGTCCTTGCTTCAAATAATATTTATGACATGGAACAAACGTTCTCTACAGAATTCCGGAGTAACACATTTGATTTCTTTGCTCAGAAATTGTCATGTCAGCCGTTATGAGTATACCATCTAAGGTTCCTGTGACACCTATCAGTGCCTGTGACACCTGTCAGTTTGGCCAACTGCACAATAAATAAAGACAGATTTTCTATTAAAGAACAGTCCAATCCAAAAGTTTGTGAGCTGAGTTCACTTGAACAAAAGGCTTGAGCCTCAATTATATCAGTAACTTATTACTTGATGGATGTTAGATATCCAACAGTATGAGATGTTCATCTGAACTGGTTTTGATTACATTTTTTATGTAATTTTTCTTTGCTTTTAGAGCTTTTTTATAAAATTTTAAGAGCATTTTATTGATCATTTTTGGTGATGTTTTAGGTCATCAAAATCCACCCTCTCATTATAAGTAATTATCTTACAAAAAGTGTGCATCAATTACCACTTGAATTCATAAAAAGTTTGGTGCCTATCATAACTTAAAATAAATCTTTAAAACTTATAAATCTTTAAAACTTGACAATCAGAATTAAGTAACAGGAACACACACTACATAGCCTGTTGTATTTAACCTAATAAAAACAGTCCTGTAATAATAAGAAATGAGAAGGAAACAAAGAAAATAGAAAAAGTAATATGGAGAAAGTAGACGACAAAAAGAAGAAGAAGAAGTAAAGAATACAAAAGCAAATCCTGAATTAAAAAAAGGCAGGGCCAAGATTTGTATGAAATTTCATTATTGTTTGATGATCAGTTACAATCAAACTATTGTCATATGTTTACGAATTACTTTTCAATTACGACTCGAGATGAAACATGCTTGATTCTTATTTCCAAGTTTAGTACACATTTTCACAATGGTATTTCAAGGAACTGTTAACAATGTGAATACAATGAAGGACTATAGTGACCATAAAAAAATATATATATATATATATATATATATATATATATATATATATATATATATATATATATATATATATATATATACATATATACACACACACACACACACACACACACACACACATATACATATATATTTATATTTTAACAATGATACTGAATGAACTAGTTAACATTTGTACTGTATAATTTTGACTAAATATGCCTTTAATAGCTTCAGAATCAATGTCCCCATCTTGATCAGGTTTTCTGGCAAGTTTCTCTGATTGATTGAGTAAATACTGAGATGGATCCTTGTTTTGCTTCTGAACATAAATGTAGCTTCACCTTTTACCTGTTTTGTTGAGCTCCGCTTTCTGCTACTAGTGGTAGGAGTAAAGCTGGGGATGTGGGTTGTGATTTTGTAAGCAGTACTATAAAATAAAGTCTGTAACTCGTTTAATTTTTCTGTAATTCAGAAATGAAAATGAATAGTTTTCAAATATTGCTAACCTTGCTTTGTTGGCATTTTTATTCATCATTGAACTGTGTGTAATAAAAGGGTGGGGAAGCAGATTCTGGAGCTCAAACAAACAAGTGTAGATTAAATCTTTCCCCCACATGTCACATACAATTTCTTATGTTTTTCGATGAAAATAAATCAAATCAAATCAAGGAAACCTAACACATTGTTGCACATCTGAACTTTTAAATTCGAGCTTTCTAACCTACTACTTTGTAAATGACCAACTGAGTGAAAAGGATTAAGGAAATTACTTTCAACAACAGAAAAATGACCATTCTATTGTAGTTCAAAAAATTACTCAATCTGGGTCTACAGCTAACATTCAGACAGTTCTTTGACACTACTATTAATAAAACTTAAACATTTGATTAATTCAACATTTTCATCATTATATCCAAATTTTAGTCCAAATTAAATATTGTAAATATTATTAGTCCACATGTATGTACCTATTTTCAAACATGTTATTCCATATAAGTCCAAGCCCTGATAATAAGACATTACAATTAACATAAATCCAAACAACACACAACCTCATGCCATCTCATTTTAAGATTTTATCATATTGTATCTTGCTTTGGCAAATATACAAGAATAAAATGAAAGATGGATACTTTAGGACAAACTTCAAGCACTGTCCTAAGAAGTAAATAAATCATTTCCAACTATTATTTTCTGCAGTAATTCAATCCGGTTGCAGTCCCCCCCCGAAATCATTACAATTAATATAAAACTATCCTTAGTAAGTGCAATCTTCTGAAACTATACATATGTTTTATCACATGTTGTACACTTCCTTCTCAAGCACCATTGTTTCATTTTTAAACATGCATTTTAATTTTAATTCCCCCCGGAAATAAATTTCTTTCAAAATTTAAAAAAGAAAATTTATTTTTAAGAAACATATTACTGAAATTGATCCAAAATATATTTCACCATTAAAATCAAAGGCAAAAATGTCAAAAAACACGTCTGTAAAGATTTTGCATTTTGTATTTTGAAATTTACAGAACTATTGTATAAAACTAAGTTCCATACACAGTATTTTATTGAAATAACTGTGTGCACTTCTCATCATTTTCCGCACAATATTTAATACAAATTAAAGCAAAATAATTTGTTTAAAACAAATATACATGAATAAAACAAATGAAGTTATGAAGTTACATGTGTTTTCTGCTAAATGAACTGTATTATGATTTGCTGATGCAAACAATACTTACAATTAGGAAACATGCTCCCATCATTACTGCTTTCATCTTCACATCCAAATCCATGGGAAACGTGATGCCAAAATGATCAGCATCCGTAAAAGCTTCTCGGAGCAATCCAGCCCACTGTTTTGAAATTTTACCCACTTGAGTAGCACCATCTGCTGTTAAGATCTGTAGGGTAAAGGGTTAAACAAATGACAGGCTTAAAACGAATTTCGAAGACAGGAATTAATAATCCCACTGATAGGGGAAACCAGTCACTTCCAAAGGGACCAATTAGGTGCAATAGTTTCCAATAAGTCACCATGAACACCCCACTACCCCATAGGTCATACACAGTTTTTTGACATTACATAAATAAGTAGAAAGGTGCTTTCTGTGGGGAAGGGGAAAGAAAAGTGGAGCATTATAAAACTCCATCATATGTCATCATTTGTCATGATTTGTGCACATACATTATCAGCCTTTAAATATGTTCGTTTGAATAAAATAGGCATTTCCCTAAAAATCCTATGTCTAATAACATTTATTAATATTATTATTATTATTATTGCTTCCTACTATCCTCTACTCATGATAGTGAAGGGAAACTTAATTTAAGTGCATCTGCAGAGTTTGTGTTTATAGGCTGCAACCATAAATTACATTGCAGGACCATACAATATGAAATAAAGTTTTCAAACCAAAAACTAACTTAAACACACATGCAACAATAACTTTGAATTAAATCAAATCAGTTGTAAATGCAACTTTTAGTAAGTAAGAAAATCATTATGTTATGAGAGAAAACACACCACTTGTCTCTCATATGAACAATTTGTCAATTTCCAAGAAATATCAGACAGATGATATAGATAAATACAATCAACTTCTTTATTAAATCCTTAGAAGCATTTCATCATCACATCAGCCATCCACTGATATTAATCTATCCAATATTGGGTTACTGATGAACTTACCTTGAATTCCACATCACCACAAATAGAGAAAGTACAAAATGGACCCTCTATCCGCAGCACTGTGTCTCCAGCTGCATTTTTCACTCTGAACTGTGGGGTTAAAATGCTCCATTCTTGCTCTACTCTGCCCACCACTGTGCCCGGAGGTGAAGACACTTCCATTGACTAGACACACAACGCACATTGACTATACTAGATTAAAAATTGGATTCTCTTTCATTGCAAGTAAAAAGTTTATGAAAAAATTTTTCAAGAAATCTGGAATTTTTTGACATTTATTTCAGTAAGGCTTCATTCTGAGAGTCCTAATAAAACCCACTTCCAAAAAAATACTAGATATCGCAACTAACAATTTTCTTTCGGAAACATGTTTCTTCCAAGTAAATTTGTGGAGCAAAGAAACCTTTCATGTACTCTAATTTTTTCAATTCAATAAAATTCTAAGATTATAGAACTAAATTTGTTCCACAAACATATATCTACAAAATGTAGGTGGGTCATTCCATGCGAACTCAACATGACGACCAACCCGACCATCTCCGATTTTTAAATAGACATGATTTTTGTATTCTTTGGATCAAAACTAAGTGATTTCCAAGATAAAAGCCTTCGAAAATGGAATTCACGAGCCAGGAATTAAGAATCTGTTTTTGTGAATTTTAATCAATTTTTAAGCAAACATAATGAATTTATTTTTTTACAGTTGTTTTGTTTCGGATTAAAAATTTTGTTCAGCATGTTTCTTATGAAAAACGTCTGAAAAAAATGAATATCATATTTAGAAACCCGATTTTTCACAAGAAAATATCGAAAATGAAGATTTTATCAATTTTTATTAAAAAATCGATTTCTCAAAAACTTATTCTTTTAAATTTGGTTTAGCTGGCTCAAACGCTTTATAATGGACCATATTACACTAAACTATTTGTTTCCTTTTGGGGAATAGCTATTAAAAGGGTTTAAAAAAACTTTATTTCTGAAACTCTATTATTTTTTAACGTTTTTCGCTAATCTGTAATATATTCAGTACATAATCAATGAATGTAACATGTTTTATGTGTTTGAAAAATATTTTTGAATATTTTTAAATATTTTTCATCACATTTGAACTAAAACATACTACTAGATTATTGTTTGGAATTTTTAAATAGCTATTTTAAAATTTCAAATTATTTGAAAAAAAATTTTATTTTGTACATTCACATTGAATAAACCTAATAAAAATAAATTAAATAAATTGTTTAAATAAAAATTCGTCATTTGCAATGTCAATAATTTTCTTAATGCGTTTATTTGATACTCACGTTTTTCTTTAAAATCAACCTCACGTCATCTGTTGTTGGAAAACTGAATTATCTACCTTTATTGTCTTTGACTGCTGTTTCATCTTTTTTAAATCAAAACATAGAGTATATGAATGAGCTTAACCTCACTTATTTTGTTTTGTATCGAGAAAATTATTGTTCTTGAAAAATATTAATGTAAAATGTATTAATTTACTCATTCTGTAAAACATGACTGAAACAGGTTGGTAAACAAATCACATGTCTATTGCTTTCCAAAGCTAGATAAATAAATATTGAATTGATTTTCAGTGGAAAATATTTGTCATGTCGGAGCATCTTTGAATTTGAACTGCTTAATGGATAAGGATTTCACAATTTTTGATAGTTTACTGAAAGAACAACAGGAACTTTTGAAATGGAGAACAGGTATTTATGGAGTTCTATTCAATTATAATTTTTTGTCTATAAATGAAGATCTTATTAACTGATTTTGCTTTTAATAATAAAAATCATAATCACTTATTTTTATACAAGCAAGTATACACTTACATGTTAATCAATTTACATTAAAGCTATTGTTATATGTATGAAAAAATCGCACCTTATTTAATAACAATGATTTTAATTTTCAGGTATAAACAATTTTGAACTTCAGTCAAAGATATGCCAAATTCATATTGCTAAGTACTTAAAAAATTATGAACTGAATCAAAAACACTGTTTCAATCCAAATTCGATTCATAAAAAACCGATCACAAAAGGAATTCGCACAATTACACTGGATATAGCTAAAGATTTGAAATCTAAATTAAATATTGACGTGACACCGGGCATGAAGTATTGCGATTCTTGTCGCAAATCGCTAAATGAACAATTACAAGCTTATGTAATGGTTGCATCGTACGATACTGGAGAAGACTCTCATACAAGTGAAACGGATTCACAACCAGCAATGTCACAAGTATCAACATTTTCAGAATCCAATTCCCAAACATGTTTTGATAATATTTCGGATGTATTAAAAAGTCTTAATATATCTCAAATTAATTTGAAAGGTGTAGCAGATAAATCAAAAGCTTTTCATTTAAAAAGGACATTGGAGCAACTGAAGTCATGGCTAAAAAGTGAAAACAGCATTTCATTTAGACGAAGAAATAGATTCGACACCGCATGACATAAAAGAAAAAGCAAATAATTATAATTACATGTTGACACAAATTAAAACTGCAATAACAACGTGCAATTATTCTACCAAATTGCAGCTTCTGACTTTAGTACCAAATTTAGAAAAAGTAGAACTTCAAAAATATTTAGGCATAACTCGCGCCACTGCAGATGCTGCTCGTAAGCTAAAAACAGAAAAAGGTGTTTTTGCAATACCAGATAAGAAACATGGCAGCACTATTTTGTCAGAAGATGAGAAAAAAAGAGTAATCAACTTCTACACAGATGAAACTAATGGATATTAAAAAATGCAACCTGGTAAAAAAGATTGCATGAGTCTTGGTAAAGGAAAATATAAACAAAAACAGTTGCTGCTATTGAATCTTCGTGAGCTGTACGTAGCTTATAAAAAAGAATTTGAAGATAGATAGGTTTTTCGACATTTTGTTTGTTACGTCCGAAGTGGTGTATTCTCGCAGGTGCACCAGGATCACACAATGTGTGCGTATGCACTATTCATCAAAATGTTGAGTTGCAAATGTTTGCAACAAATTCCAAAGTATCAAGCAAAGAAATAATGATAAAACTCGTTTGTGACCCTAATAATCGAAATTGTTTACTAAGGAATTGTGAACAGTGCCCAAAAGAAGATGAAATAGTAAAAATGTTAGAGGACTTATTATTCCCGAGTGCTAGTCATCTTTCAGAAGAATCTGAAGAAATTCAGGACGAAGATGAAATTGATGAAACTTTTATAGAATTTAAGCAATGGATCAATGTCGACAGGGATGAACTTATTACGAAAAACATGTCAAAAACTGAGTTTATTCAGCATTTGATGGAAGGTTTTTTAAAACTGATTCCTCATGATTTTATCACAAAAGAACAGTTTAAACATTTGAAAAATAGGAAAGAATCATTGGGAGGAGACGCTTGTATTGCACTGCTTGATTTTAGTGAAAACTACAACTTTATTGCACAAGACCAAGCCCAGGCTTATTATTGGACAAAGAAGAGTTGTACAGTTCATCCTGTAGTAATTTATTACAAAAGTGAAAATGAACTAAAACACCAAAGTTTTTGCTATTTATCAGAAGATTTGAAACACGACGTTGCTTTTGTCAAAGTTATCAAAGATAAAATCACCGCTTATATAAAGGAAAAATTACCGAATATTAAAACAATTCATTACGTGAGTGACGGCTGTCCAGGACAATATAAAAATTGCCACAACCTTTTAGATACTTGTGAGCATCAGGAAATGTACAGGATTCATGCTACCTGGACATTTTTTACCACAGCACATGTTAAGTCACCATGTGATGGAATCGGGGGCACAGTAAAACGAGAAGCTGCAAACGAAAGCTTAAGAAGACCATTAAATAATCAAATTATGGACGTTGGAGCGTTGATGCAGTTTTGCCAGGAGTTTATAAAAAATATACATTGCGAAGTAATACCGAAATCTGATTCTCAGAGGGCAAGAAGACGCAAATCAAAAGCTGTAAGAGTTCCCGGTACGCGCAGTTATCACGAATTTGTTCCGCTCTCAAAAAATGTTATACAGTGCAAAACTGTAAGTTCAGATGAAAGTTATGTTTTCACTTTCGATTTAATCAATAACAAATCTATTGTGTAAATATTATGTTTGACAACTTATTTTGATAAAACAAATAAAACTATGAACGCTTAAGAAAAGAGTTTTAATCATTTAACTACACTATATTAAAAAATGGAATCAGTAACAATGTTGTATAATTTTATTAAAATTTTAAAATAGCTATTTAAATATCCAAACAAAAATCTAGTAGTATGTTTTAGTTCAAATGTGATGAAAAATATTTAAAAATATTCAAAAATATTTTTCAAACACATAAAACATGTTACATTCATTGATTATGTACTGAATATATTACAGATTAGCGAAAAACGTTAAAAAATAATAGAGTTTCAGAAATAAAGTTTTTTTAAACCCTTTTAATAGCTATTCCCCAAAAGGAAACAAATAGTTTAGTGTAATATGGTCCATTATAAAGCGTTTGAGCCAGCTAAACCAAATTTAAAAGAATAAGTTTTTGAGAAATCGATTTTTTAATAAAAATTGATAAAATCTTCATTTTTGATGTTTTCTTGTGAAAAATCGGGTTTCTAAATATGATATTCGTTTTTTTCAGACATTTTTCATAAGAAACATGCTGAACAAAATTTTTAATCCGAAACAAAACAACTGTAAAAAAATAAACTCATTATGTTTGCTTAAAAAATGATTAAAATTCACAAAAACAGATTCTTAATTCCTGGCTCGAGAACTTCATTTTCGAAGGCTTTTATCTTGGAAATCACTTAGTTTTGATCCCAAGAATACAAAAATCATGTTTATTTAAAAATCGGAGATGGTCGGGTTGGTCGTCATGTTGAGTTCGCATGGAATGACCCAGGTAAGTATCTCCTCTAATAAAAATTGTTTGTTAAGGGCAGAAGAAACTACAAAAAGCAAAATAGAGAGGAAAAGAAAATAAATTTAACCTATTGTTTTTAAGGAAACTAAAATGAAAAGGTAATAAAATTGCAAGTAAATTTCAGAACACTTAATATAATACCTGAAGACAACATGGAAACCAACAAGAATCACAAGCCAATGGACGGTTCATGTGTATCACTTCATTTTTAAAATTATCCAAAATTTTGATGTCCATGGGCCTCCATGGCCCACAGCAATTACGAGTCAAGCAGTCAGAATCTTCAACAGCATAGTATACTTTCTGCCCCATACTATTTTTAATGGTAAATTTATTCTTAGACTCAAAGCCAGTTAGAGCTGTAAGAGAGAAGACATTGTACAATATCCATGCATTTTCCTCAAATATAATCAGTTGATTAGTCATAATAAGTTAAGTATACATATAAACAATTCATTTTAATTTAACAAATTTTTCTATTTTACATTTAATCAGATCTCATTACACAATTCGGTTGCACTTCTAATAAATGATAAAGAGATGGAAAACCAAGAATTAGAATTCAGATTTATTATTTTTAAAAACAGAATATTTGTTATTTCATAGGATTAAATTCTGGAAAATTCACAAAACTGCACTAAAAACAACAAACAACAAAAACAATTTACTAGGAAAAGACCTCAAGCCTTTCATCCAGCAACAGAGCATGATGACAGCAGTGAACATTACTAATGGCTTTTTTTTTTTCACCCAATCACTCTATAGCTGCCTTGACTATGCAGCTAGTGCAACTACATAAATACTTGAGCCAAAACTCTTAAGTGACATGTTCTTGTTGATAGCCGCCACTGATATTGACTTGTTGAATGGAAGACACAAGTTAGAAATAGTAAATAATAAGTTGTAGGTTTTATATGACAGCCAGCCTTTAAATTGAATTGTTTATATAAAAAATGTTTAGACAGTAAAGGATTATATTCATAATCATAAGACGAGTATACATATTTCTTACTAGATTAATACATGTATACCCATAACTGATGACCCCGAATTGATACTACTGTTAACAACTCTTTTCTTTTAACTTTTCACTGCAGTCACTTTGGATTCTTAACTCAAGTGTTCACATTCAGCCATACCAGCTCCGAGGCACCTACACACACTCATCTGTTGCTATTAATACACTTTCACTCAGCAGGTGAAGTAATTGAACCCAGTCATGGTTACGTCCAAAGCAGAAGAATTTAAACAACTATCCACAAGCTTTTAAATCTTCCAAAACATTAAGACATACCTTCAAGAATTTCAACTTTCTGATGGACCAACAGCTGATCAATTTGTGTAAGATACTCCAAACCAGGTGGGATACCAGGGTTCCCTTGGGGCATGCTCATCCAGCCACCTACAAAAATCATGACTCGGTAAATCCATATTACATAGGTATTAAAGGTTCCTTACTCAAGAAGTTATAACAAAAGCAGATTTAAGGTAGTTTTTAAAGAATACAAGGAGTAATCAGTTCCAGAAACACTTACATAATGGGGTAAAAATACAACTGATTAAAATAACTAAACAAATAATGTAACACATACGAATAAGCGTTGATCAGAATTAAAAGTAAACAACACTTTTATAATGCTATAATACTATAATTAGCAACTTACAAATGCTGCTATAATACTGAATTAGCAACTTACAAATCCAAAACTTATTTCAATCATATATAAAACTCAAACACGCAACCACCAGTATTAAGTGTTTCTTCAAAGCAAATACTGATTTTGAATTCAAAATATTTTAAAAAATTTTCCTTTTCTTTAAAAACTATTATCCCAGAGAAAGCCCCAAATGAAAACAATTCAAACACAACAAATCATTTCACAGAAAGCATTTCTGTCAAACTGTATTAGCTTTTTCTCAATCAATAATATTTTGATAACATAATTTATTGAAATATATTTCGTCATCAATATATCATCACATCACAAATCTGGCATGTACATAATTGATGGAATATTAATGGTTGGCATGTCTGGAAATTCAATAGAAAAAAGTAGTTAAGTTCACAATATCTATGAATTTAAAATGCAAAAACCTTGTAAATTTATTTTATGCCTACTTTCAACAATATAGAAATAAATACACAATATCACCAGAAGTAATTTGTAAAGCATACACTTATCTACTACACTAAAGGGTGGAAGCACTATTGATGAAAGCATTGCACTACAAATAAATGAATGCAAAACCAAAATATATAATTAAAAGAAAAAGAAAAACACCACACACACTGACCACCAGAAAGTTCAAACACTTCATAAAATGCAATAACCGATATTTCCAAGACTACACCAAATCAATTTTCAGAAATTCCTAACCTTCTCTCTTCATCAGTGATCAATTTCATATAAGGCACTTCAGTTGTGGCTCCAACAAACAGTTCATCAGGGACACCAAGCATTGCATTGCTAAGATTTTGTAAAAACCTTTCAAGTGCTTGCTTTCTACCTCTTGCAGCATTCTTCAATCTATTATGGGCATATATCAAACGTCGTTTCAAACCACAAGCTCTCCAAGACACTTTGTATTTAGAGAGATCTTCATTACTTGTAAACATAGTGCGGCAACAACACAACTCCAATTGAGTTTCTAGTAGGTTCTACAATAACAATGTGAAATTGAATTTCACTATTTCATTGAAATTACAGAAACATAACCAATATTATATGATTTTTTATGTTAATGTCCATCACACTTCTTTAACACAAAGAAACTGTCATTTGAAGTAGCAAAATATGCAAGTTCACACAAAAATAATTTCTTTACATCACTGATCTTCCAGAAGACACAGTAATAATTGTCTGCAATCTCAACAGTTATGCATTTAGAATTGAGAGGGGACTCAATCTTACAATTTTGCTTATCACATGACCTTTGTCAGTTGTAAATAGTGACAAGCTTTATCTCCACCAATTGTTTGTTTTCTGGTCTCTGGGTTCATTTGTGAATACCCTTAATCACCTTCTATGTCCATATAATCTGAGCTGGCACTCATAACTCATAAGCCCCATGCAAAGAAGGCTGAAATGAACACAGACTTGCCCACGTTAGGAAGAAGCACTTATACAATCAAGCTCATCAGCTCTTTCAATTGCTCCCCAGTTACTGCTTCACTAGGCAGTCTAATATCCCACTCTTCTTCGTCCCCCTTTTACGTCCACACCCTCATGGCACAAAAGGCAGATCAGATGTAGAAGACAAGAAACTGTGCACTGGAAATCTTTTTCCATAATCAATCATATCTACCTTAGACAAAGGATCATACTAGGGCCTTTAAAGAAAAGAAAGTGAACTTTTATCTAGACAGCTGATAACAAGATAAAACACAATGCAGGGATACACACTTATGTAACACTGAACAAAGAGATAAAAAGAAGTAGGCATTCAAGAAATGAGATTGTTTTGAAATATACGAGATTACAGGTTCATGCTATAGGCCTAGTTTGCATGAAATGTGGTAGTTACAGCAACAAATACAAACAGGGTAATATGATCCTACTATGCAACATAATGCAAGGACTCTTATCATTAACATATAGACATTTGCACTATGTGATATAATTAAATTCTCAACAATAAACAAGATAGTTAAATGTTTCCTAAATTGATTTTATTGTTGATAAAACAAGTCCCAAATTCCTTTATTATTAAGGTAAAAAGTATGTTTAAATGCAAAGTACCATTTCCAGTAACACAACAAAGAACTTGAATCACATGATGCAAAGATTTATTTCCAATTAATTTTGCTAAAGAGCATTAATTAGATTTTACTCCACACTTATTCTCCCCTTTTACAATAGTCCTCAAGGCAACTCTGCCTCACAAGAGAAGTTGTCTTTTCTTGATTTTTTTTTTTTAATTTATTTTATTTAAAGTCGCATCAACGACAAGGTTATTAGCTCAATTATTATTCAGTCTAAATGTGCAGTTTTCTGATCATGTGCATTTCATGCATGAAATTAAATTTAACATCACAATATACAAAATACATCAATTAATAAAATCTACAAGTGAACAGTGCTACAATTCATTAATACATTGGAACCTCAGTAACTTGAATCTAGAGGGAGAAAACAAAAAAGATGAGTTATCAAATAATTTGAGACTCTGGGAGGAGCAAAATAATCTGACTCTAAGAAAGATGAAGGGAAAAATAAAAAATTCAAAAATCACAGAATGCCTCCCATTCACACACTTTCCATTGGAAGAGAAAAAAAAAATAGTCCATCCCATATCATGTATTGAAGGTATCTAAAAGAATCTAGAGCCTAAAAGATGCCACAAAGAAACATTTGAATAGCACTTTCCTGCTCAAAGAAATACCTCAGTCATGGCCTGATGGAGTTTGTGCTGTCATCACACAGTATTTGATACTGCAAAATAAGTTTACTAATATAATTACTAGCAAATAAGATCATCAAGTCTTTGGATCAAGGTTACAGCGTAATCTATGATTGTTTATGATGACGAATTCCAGAATAAAGGAATTCCAGTATTAGTTGAAGTTGTAGTTTTAAGGTTCCACTGTATTTAACTGTATGATTGTTCCAAATTACTGAACTTCACAAGACACATACACGACTTTCCCATTCGTTCATGATAAATGTCAAAACCACAACATTCAGTCATACACAATGCATGATGTAACAAAAGGAACACCAGAGCACAAGGCATACCTGGTGGAGGTGGCTGGTAGGGAGTCATGATTGCAGATCCACAGTATGGACCACCTGGATGAACATTTGCATGAATATGTATATAAACAGAACCAATCAGAAGGCAAAAATGTTTACTACACTAGATATGAAACTGCCAATCGTTCTACTGGTCCAAATTATTTTTAATATCTTTTCTCTACTCTCTGATTCTATATTGTCTTTCTCTACAGCAAAAGTTAAATCATCCATAATGTTCAACACAACTAGAAAACAAAAGGAACACCAGAGCGCGAGGCATACCTGGTGGAGGTGGCTGGTAGGGGGTCATGATTGCAGATCCACCGTATTGACCAACTGGATGAGTGTGCGCATGAACATACATACAAACAAAGGCAATGTAGATGATGCAAATACTTTCTAAAATTGGACGCAAAAGAATTTCTTTTATCCCATACGAAAATTCAAGGTAAGTATTTTCAATATCTTTTCAATTCAGCCAAAAGAAGAAGTGAAGACAAAAGTAGTACTCCTTATACAATGTATATTTGTTATGTATAATGTCTACTATTAGGGACCTAAAATAAAATAAAATTTAAAAAAAGAGAGAGAGAGAAAATATATATTCCCTTTTTGTGGTGGGAAGGGGATCTCCTAGCTGTGACAGAAGCGAATAATGGAGGGGGACGGGAAGTGATAAACAATGACAATTCTTGAAACATTTGTTTGATTATTACATTATTAACATCAAACAAGAAATGAATGTAAAAATCAATCAAAAATGTATCTTGTGATCACTTTTGAAAAGGTGTTTAAAAAATCTTTATGAAATTTGAACATGAATTATGATTTGAATATATATATATATATATATATATATATATATATATATATATATATATATATATATATATATATATATATATATATATATATATATATATAAAATCTTCAGCTAATGTACATATATATGAATAATTTCCAATGCACACAAAACTGCAAGAAGACCATGCAACCTCTGGCCCTGTGAGGTGTCTATGGTTTCTTTAGACTCCCAGGAACTTGACAAAAATACAAAAACATCTGTATTACTAATTTCCCGTACGTGCAGAAATTTAAAGATAACTTGGCAGTCTTCACTGTATGTCTGGTCTATGGCTTTGTTATATACCAAGGAACTCAAGAAAAAATACAAAAACCTTTTTATTACTATTTTCAAATGTGCACAGAAATTGAAAGAAATCTAAGCAACCTCTACTTATGCCAGAGGTGTCTATGGATTTGTTAGACTCCCAGGAACTTGGGGAAAAATACAAGAATATCTATTTTCAAAATACAAGAACATTATGTTACTATTTTCAAATACGCACAGAAATTTAAAGAAAACTAAGCAACCTCTAGCCTTGCCACAGGTATCTCTAGTTTTGTTAGACATACACAAACTTGGGGGAAAATACATGAACATTTATGTTCAAAATATAAGAATATTATGTTACTAATTTCAAATGTGAGCAGAAATTGAAAGAACTCTGGGGAAATTCAAAAACAATGAAACAATTTTGATTTTTACTGATAAATGCAAAAATTTGTTTTTCATTTTGCCTCTTTTTATACTGTACATCTTGACTGATTTCTCAAACTCAAGTGTGTCACTGTTTACAACACACCTGACGTCTTGTGACAGCAGGGTTCTCAGGAAGAGGTCATGCACCATTACATATTTGCTAGTTTCATTTTGCATTTTGGAACAGCAGCTTTTTCTTCTTCTTATTTTTTTAAGTTTATTTATTCTAGATATAAAAAGAATTATTGAACAGCAAGTCTATTGCAAACTATGTTACCGCAGTATTTGTGAAGAGCATTTTTGTTAAAATATTTAATTTATTGCAGTGTTAGAAGAGAGAATATTAATGCCCCAGTCCAAACTTACATTTACACCTCATTTCAAATTAATAATCCCTGTAGCATTATCAGTGGTACTAATTCCACAATGCAATAATGGAATAATAATACCAAAATGGTGTGTCAGTATCTATTCCAGACAGATGCTGACCACTGCACACTATGCTTCTTTCCCACCTCCCATCCTTAAGGTCTGGCATAGGGCTGATTCTCCACTTCCATATGGCCCATCCCATCCCTACCATCGATCTCTGTGAATATGTGGGTGTTGAACAAAGTCCACACTAGGCTGTATCACAATTGGACAGAAAGAGAAGAATTGTTATATTATTGTTATGTATGTACTCCCATATAGATGAGCAGCATGTGATGCTGCAGCACTATTTGTATACTAATTCAGGAAAGAGGTTGAATGTTAGAAATTCGGCGTGCGTGTGCGCGTGTGTGAGCGTGCGTGTGGGGAAAGGAGAAACATAAAAACAGCCAATAATGGAGAATATAGTATTTGAATGATCCCTTATGCACTCCACAAATTTCAGCCCCATAATAATGTTGTAAGCGATACATCAATTCACACATGAATTAGTTGTAAGTCAAGAAATTATTTGTAATATTTTTTATCCTTTTTCAATCACTTCAAATTTTTTACAAAATCATTAAATTATAAACAAAATTGTATATCAAATCCTTTTTATGACAAACAATAGTACTTTTCAATAATAAATAAGATCTGACCCAGATTTTACTACAGAATACACAAGACTAGCTGGCTCAATAGACCATGCATTTCATCTTGGAAATATCTTTTAAAACAATTCAAAACATCTCCAGAGAAAACATCTAAGATCTCAAATTATTTCCAACTTTGCAAACCTCATACAAAGCAAGCTCCCTAGCTACTATCATCTGTGAAAAGAAACTATTTTATGATTTTGGTATAAAATTATCAAGTTAAAGGATCTATCCTAAAAGATGGTTGAGAAGTGATTCCGTGTGTAATGAAACCTTGATATTTGTATAATGTTCAGAATACTAAAAAACTAATTTTCAAGTGGTTTGAAACATTCTCTTCTCCACACTCTCCTTAATCACATAAAAAGGAACAATATATTTTTAAGCATTTATCCTCAAATTAAATAAAACAATTATTATATAGAATTAGAAAATGGAAGTTTTTTTATTTAAATCATTTTGCTTAATTGGAACAGAGCTGCAAGATTGAAAACATTGTCAGACATAAATGTGGAAGTTAATTTTTTCCTTGAATTTTCCCAAAATTTGGAGTGGTGGTACATATTCATATAAATTCAACATCAGCTAGTTGACAATTTTCATTGCTTTGAAAATCAAGCACATGAAATAGTTACATGTATTATCTGAATAAATAAGAGAAAAAGCACAATGAATAGTCAAATTCAAAATTAGAAACTGGATACTATACTGTTTGGTGGAAAATTTGAACCCTCAACATGTATTTTAATCAATAATTTTATTTTAATATTATTATAATTAATAATTTTAATTATTAATTTTTACAAAATTCCTTTTAAATGTGATGTTCCATTGTTTATCTCTTTTTTGCTACATTAGCCAGAATAAATGGCTTTTTGTCAGCCTATTTTAGGTTAAATAAATGCCTCACCTTTACTCTGTTTTCTCAAAACTTCCGTATTGTGGCATAGCATGTTATTGCCCGGAGGTCTTCATTTCTTATTTTGGCTTTTCAAGTTACTAGTAGTATTGCTCTCAGATACCTCATTTGGACTGCCTCTATTCTCTGTTTGACTCTCTGTTTGGGTGTCCATGTTTTACTGCCATATTGCAGGTTTGGTTTTGCCACTATGTTGTGGATTCTTATTCTTGTTTCTTCATTAATGTTTCGGAAGTGTCTTTATGCAGGCATAGATCTTGTAAAATTTTGCCAGTGGTCTCAATATCATCCTCTCTTAGTGATATCTTGTTGTTTAGATATGCGAAAATTCCTACTTCAATTATCTTATTATCTATTACAATTTTTACTCTGCAGTAGTATTTTCCTGCTATTTCCTTTGCCTTGGTTTTTTCTACTGATATTTTCATTTTGTATTTCTTTGGTATTCTCTTCGGTCTGTGTGCTGCTTTTTGGAGTTCGTCTTCAGTTGTAGCTAGTCTCACCTGATCATCAGCATGCAATATTGTTGCTATTTTCTTGTCGTGTCTCATCATTATTCTTCCTTCAGTTTGTTTACTCTACTCTTTAATCATATGGTTTATATTTATATATTGAATAACAAGAGGGAATGTGTGCATTCTTGTTGTATCCTAGTTGCATCCTAGGTGTAGTTGTAGTTTGTGGGTATTGCTCTGGAGATGCTTCCATCCATTTTGTATTTTAACCTTTGCTTCTAGGAATAGTTTTCTTGCTTTTATGAGGCAATTGTACACCCCCTCCTTCTTTTAGTATATCCTACAGTTTCTTTCTGTACACCTTGTCATAAGCTTTGTCTTAATTAACAAATAATAGGAATGTTGGCAGATTTTGCTCATTTCTCTTAATGATTTGTTCCACAAGCATTGCATCACCATCAATTATGCTCCTACAACCAAATTGTTCATCAAGTTTGTTTTCCATGTATTCTCTTGGTTTGTTTTTCAGTATACCTGCATATATTTTGTAGCCTATGTTTTGCATGGCAATTCCTCTATACTTTTCACATTTGCTTTTTGGCCCCTTCTTACATGTGTTCATCACTAATCTGGTTTGCCATTTTCTTGGGAGTTTTAGTTCTGTCCATATTTTATTTATGGCTTCTAATAATTTTTTGGGGTTTCTTTTCCAGCATGTTTCACTAATTCTATGTTTTCATTGTCTGGCCCTCGACTTTTCTGATTCTTTGTGTTCTTTATCTCCACCTTAAGTTCTTCAATTTCTATGTCTGGTATGTTATTTTTTGTTTGTTTCCACACAACTTCATGGGTCCTCCTCTTCATTCTGCAATAGATTTTCATAGTGTCTTATCATTTTCATAGTGTTTCTTCTGGACTGATGTTTGTATATACGGGACACTTTTTCCCATTTTTAGTTTCTTTAGTATTTTGAAACCTATTCTTTGTGGTCCAGTTATATCTCATTCTATTGTATTAGTGTATATTTAGACCTAATGAAAATTTTTCACACATAATTAAAAAAGATATGCTCACAACATCTTGTTAACAATGAATTGAGCAATATAAGGAATATAGGAAAAAGCCACAAGATACTAGTCAAGAATAATTATATTATATAAATTATGCAGGGATACTTTTCAAAGGTCTTATTAGGATTAATTTATTACGCATACACAATAAGACACAAACGCAAAGCATTAAACCTACAAATTAGTTTTTAAAGAAAATTTAGTCAAACATTTCAAGATCAATTTCTGAAGGAAACCCATGTAACACAAATTTCTAAAACTTCAAAAATTTGATTACAGAAAGCATTAGAACAACTAGAAATTTATTATTTTCTACAAACTCATGCACACGAATTCCTCAGCTATGCAAATAATTTATCATTACCAGCATTTTCATGAGAAAAAAGATTTTTAGCCTCTCAAAGAAAATTAACCTCAAAATAGACATTACCAAATTTAAAAAATTTAGTTATATCTCTTCCTATTAATTTTCAAGAAATACAGCAATTTATTTATAGCACTAATGTTACCTTAATGAAACAATTGTTTTCTGGATAGAAGATTATCAATTTTCAAAATATATCAAGCATAGATCATTAAAGAACATTGAAACCAAAATTTTGAAATCAAGTACAAATCAAATTCACCTGACACCCTGGGCAGCTTAACTCTTGCCACTCTTTACATTTTATATAAAATGAAGTCATTTTAATAATGGAACGTAGATAGTAAAATCATTAAGATAAGTACACAATGAATATTAGTTAAGTAATGAATACTCTGCATGATGTAGTGAAATGCAAATTCTTGAACAATTACATAGAGAAATATTGTAATAGAACAATTTGATTAAAATAATAAAAACTGCTACATTGTGGAAAACCATAAAAGTAAAATTTCATTAGATATGGATTTGAATTTTACTTCAATTTCTTGTTTTGAATCAAAATTTATTATTAATTCTTATGTTTAAGAAAAATGAATCAGTATGCACCATTCATTTCCTTTTGAACTGAAATTGTGAAACACTAATTTCATTCAAAATCACTCATTTAGACTTAAAACTAACTTACTTTAAGTCAAAGAATACAAATATTTCATCAAAACTGAGAGTGAATTTGGAAAAAGGACAACAAATTAAATTTTAGCTACTTCAACAAAAATATGACTTGATTAATGTTACATATATTTATTAACACAAATCCTTCATCAATGACGCATTTGTGGGAAATCCATACATAAACTGTCAGATCATTAGTTTTATTTTAGTTAGATTTATTCCAATTTAATTTTCTACTTCTAATGTAAACATGTATTAATTAGACTAAATCAACACTATGTTTTGAAGCAATCAATGGCACTCCAAGTGTGAGCAATATCATAAAGGAGTGCAATCAGTAATTAAAACCCAGCCTATACTGTAATTTGTACACTGTGTAAATCTGGTGATTAAGGAACACTGCAAAGTTTAATCAATGGGAAAATATCAGTGAAATAAAACTGCTTTGGCCTTCAAGACTGTTGCACAAGCACAAAGGTGACCGGATTTGAGAAATTGTAAACAAAAATTATATTAACTAGATTCTTCAGAAAATAAAAAGCATCTTCTTAGTGCTCCTTGTTCTGGTGATCTACTTTGAAAGCCACACAATCCTAATGGCTCTATTACAACGCAACAAGATAATTGATATGTTGGAGCTTCTGAATAAATCATTTCTAAATCAGGAACAAACAGTACAAGACTTGATTAAGAAAGTGTTTAAGGGGAGTAACAAAGCAAAAATCTGAATTTTCACATTTTTATTTTTTAGACTCATTAAAAACTTTAATGTTTTCATAATAAAATGGTATATTGTGCATTGTCGAAATAGCATTGTTGGTGTTTTTTATGCCATTGTTGTTAGGTCTGCAGCTGTCACAAGGCCCTCCATGTTTACAGCTGTTTTGTTCAAAAGGTCATAACTCAGTAACTAACCAATTTAAAAGGCTGTGGTTTACAAACACAAATTTAGGACATTTCAATATTGATGTTGGATGCACTGCCTGATCTGTTTGGGCAGCATTGGATTTCTTTCTAGAGTGTTTGTTAAAATGAGTCCTTTAACAATTTAATTGGACAAGGCTTCCTAAATAAATATTTGTGGGGATTAAAACATTGAAATTGGGAGTTTGTGATGAAGTAATATCATTCAGTGATGGAAATTCTGGAAGAATTAAAATACTGCAACAATTAGGTATTGTACAATGAGTCAATATAGCGAAAGATGTCCAAGATATGGATGTCAGAGGAATTCAGAATGCGCAGCGAGCGGCAGATTACTCATCTCAGGAGGCAAGATTACTGAGAAGAAAGTGAAAAATGGAAGAAAATAACAAAAAGGAAGATGATCCTGAGTATGGCTCAGCATTACACTAAAACATCATATTGTTAAATATGAGTTTCTGTTACTTGTAGTAACTTTAAAGTCCTTTTCTGCAAAACTTCATTCTTTGCTACATTTGCCCCAAAATTTCAAAAACTAAGCTACATTGTTAAAATTTTCAGAGTACATTCCCATAACAACAAAACAACTACTGAACTAGAATTAATATATCTGAAAATAATTTAGTAAGAAAAAAACATTTAAAAAGTCTTACTTACCAAAGAATTTTAAAAAACAAACCAATGACACAAATGGTATAATTGTAGTTCAGTACATGTACAATACAACAATAGAGCATCTGTTAAAATTTCAGACCTATCTTTAATAGTTTCTTAGAAAATGGGGTGCAAACTCTAGTAAATTAACATTTCTGGTATAGGGCCTTGTTACTCCCCTTAAGAAAATACCCACAACCTTTGCAAACAAAAAATAGTACTGATAAGCAAGATGAGAATTGAAAATTAGAAAAATAAAATTTAAATCCCAAATCAAGAATGATGAAGGGAGCAAGAGAGTACATAGTTTCAGAAAAAGGTTGGATTCCTGAAAATAACAATGCTTAATGCAAGAAACCATATTTTGTGATATGCAGCACTGAAAGTTCTAGAATTCATATTTGATCAGTTTAATCTCTTGCTCCTTCAGCAATCAGAAAACACATCAATATCAAGTCTGGACGAACTCAAACATGTTGAAAATTGGGTGCACTTTTATGATACCTAATTCTTCATTCAAGGGTAAATAAGGTTTTACCTTGCTTCATTTGGAAACATACTGAAAAACAGCACGATACAGAAATGGTGGAATAATGTATGCCACACCCTGTCTCACATCACAATTTGACAAAGCTTCCCAACCCAGACAAGTTAGCAACCAAATTTACTGCATACCGTGACCGTTGTATTATAATCTTTGGTCCAATCAGCACTAAACGTGCATCTCTTTCACAAATTTCTTTTTCAAACCATTTTAGAACAACATTTAACTGACAATTCCTATTCAGTTCGAAGATCCACTTGGCAACTGATTATTTTTCTGTTATGTATATATATATATTTTGATATATTTTCGGTTATGAATTGAATTGAATCGATGCCTTATTTGTTGATGCCTTGTTATTCAATTATAACTTTATAACATTCGACAATATTCTTTTTCATATTAACAATGCCAAAAAGCTTGTTCAGCTTGAAACACTCCTGATTGCATTTTATTAATTAACAATTTTCCACAATATCCACAAATTCTAAAGGAAATGACGGAAAACACAACCTCTAGAGGACATCTTAATGTTTGGATCTAGTAATATCAGCTCAAACCTTTTTTGGAAAATATTTTGCAGACCTATAGTATTCTAACTGAAATTATATTTTGTCAATATCAGAGTAAATAAAACATCTTTGCACAGCAACACTTTAACAAACCACGTTGGTTCCATTTTTGAGTTAATGTAATTGGGTATAAAAATTAAATTTAACAATTATTCATGACTTCAATAACTAACTTCAATTTCCATCAAGATATCCCCTTCCCCTTGGAAATAATTAAAATGCAAGTGCCAAAAGCACTAAAGGCTGTGTAAAATATATTTTAGAACCTGGGAATTCCACATTAACGTCTTTAAGCAGTAAGATGTTATGTGAGTGAACAACTGCTGAATGAATTTTAAATAACATTTATCAAACTATTTCTATGCTATCACAAAGTGTAGAGAACACAGACACGACACCAGGGGAAAGGTGGAATTCTCTTTTTCTTTTCTGTACTTACCAGTATTACATGCCCAATTAAAGAAAAACTGTAAAAGTGTTGCAGAATAAACAATTCAGTAAGTAAAGAAGATTAGTATATATACTCATGTGACTTACAAATGCTTAAAAACAACAACAAAAACGGTAAAAGTATGTCGTATCATGGGAACTTCTTACAGGAAAATACCTTTTATTGATGTAATTTTTTTACATTAAAATGTTTAAGCACATTAATTAAAAATAAAACAGTATTTATGGGTTGCCTAAGAGTCAATTCACAAGGACAGAGTTTATAACACAAATTTTTCAAGGAATTCTTGCCCTGGAAAATATCCTCAGCAAGAGAGAAATGTTTTTAAAACACTCCATAAAAGTATGATGAAATTCCTCTAAAATGTCCACCTAATAAAAAATTAAAATATTTACTTTTTCATTAAAAAAAACTTTTGTAAAACAAATCTATTTATCAATACCACCATCCCATATTAAATTAATATGAAGATGACCATATAAATTAATGTAATAACCTTTCAAACAAATAACACCTAATTTAGTGACTATTAAATTATGTAAAATATATAATATCATTTACTTTATACAATTGTTCACTTTTATAACATTCATTAACAATATTAAAATGAAATAACTACATCCACGGAGAGTATAATCGTTTGAGAATAACAAATGACCTGCAACAAAGCAAAATGTGATCTAAAATATAAAAAACAGAAGGAATCTTCAAAAATTTCAAAACAATGTTTTTCCCCAATTGCATTTCTTCTTGACAAAATGAAACAACAAAAATACATATCTACAAACTGTGAGTCATGAATATTATTAGTGTATTAGTCAGAAAGGAACATAATGTATCAAAAGATGATCTTTCATCAAAATCCAGGATCTTTTATGGACACAAATATTTATTTAAACATGTTCTAAAAAATAATACCATAAATTCATTATTTATATTTGTCTTAAATACTGGGTTAAGTGAAATGAATCCTTAACACTAAAGACAAGTTTGTTCTAGACCAACACACTATTCAAGAATGTTCATTTCAACAACTTTATTTCCATATAAAATTGCCAGAGTCTTTGTGGCTGTAATCATTCATTTCTTGGATTATTACGCTGAGAGAAATTAATACAAATTATCCAAATGAATAAATATTTCTTGAATTTTTCTTTATAGACAATTAATGAGCAATTCTTTCTGAATTTGAAAGTAACATAGAAGTTTAAATAAGGCTAGAACTGACATTTGTAAATCACATGACAACACCATTAGCGTCTTTAAAGAGAGTTAAAACACACACACACAAAATATCTGTTCATTCTTCAATTCAGTCATTCACACCACAGAGCCAATGGCAAATTCAATTTGACAACATCAATTTACCTGGGGCTTGAGGAGTTGGTCCACCCGTCGGCTGTTGGGCAATCGGTTGGCCGTAACCTCCTGGCTGATATCCTCCTGGTGGAGGGTAGCCAGGCTGGTAGCCAGGTTGCCCCTGAGGCGGTGGGTACCCTGGTTGGCCTGGAGGATAGCCCGGCTGGCCAGGAGGGTACCCTGGCTGGCCAGGGGCATATCCAGGCTGGCTCCCAGGAGGAGCATAACCAGGACCTGGTTGGAAGCTGGAGGGTGGAGGGTATCCCCCTTGAGGTGGGGGGTACACACCGGGAGGACCTAAAAGGGAAAAGATATGATTAAACAAGACAACATCTGCTTGATATACACATTCATCAAATGCCTAACAATTCTAGGAAGACAAGAATTCAGGAAAGAAACACTACTAAAAATTAAACTTTTAATTTAGGTACCATTAGCTGACATAACCTGACGTTGTCCAGGAATAAGTGATAAAATGATAAATTATCACAAACATCTATTCGATTGAAAAATGAATTTTTTACAGTACAATATGGAAATAATTTTAATACTATCCTCCCTACTCTCTCTCTGCTCCATCGCACCTGAACCCTCCTCATCAGAACTTATTTTCAACATCGACCTTCAATTGCTCAAAATCTAATAGCACTAGCAGAATAAATTAATATGAATTCAGTAGGGCATTTTATGGGCTTTCAAAATACACTTTGAATAATTTCCTCAATGTTTTCAAGATATTTGAGGGGAAAAAGGATAAAGAGAACTTCTGTGTAAGGAGAGCGAAAGAGACAAAGGGGAAGCTTCTTCAACAACTCTTGGAGAAAGTGGGCATCCTCTATTTTGAAGGTAAAAGTGAACATTATCAATAATTTCAGATTATCAAACGTTTTCTCTCAAAAGGCTCATCTGGTATGTATTCATCAATTTTTATAGACATTTTGGAAGTAATGTAAGGAAATAAATTGCTTGTCCTACGGATAATTGTTGAATTAAATTAATTTTGGGATGAGCTGTGAATTGAAAAGCAACTAAACCTGCAACTGAATGCACTCCTTAACTCTGCGACTGAAAGTATGTCAGCAGAAAATTTTTGTTTGGTAAAATAAAGAAAGTACAAGAATGAATAAACATAAGAGAACAAACACTTTGGGAGATGAATAAATTGAAAAAAATGTCTGAAAAAACGTATTACTTTCTGTATGGTACCTAAAAGATCAATTACAGTATCAAAAAGAGTGTTGGTAATTTTGACAATTATATGAAGTTGATACATATTTGTGGTCACCCTCATTTACTGGTGAACGAGTGAAATAATGAAGGAAGTGAAAACATGAAAGGTAGAAGATTTTGAAGAAAGATATTCAACAGTACCTGCCACACTAAAATGAAAAAATAACCTCACACTTTACGTACAATATGAAGTGAAGACATTTAATTACACAAAACCCCAAAAGATAAAGTTTTATTTAGTGATTTCTGGTACATCATTGTAAAGGAAATAATCAGTTTTAAACTGCTGGTTTTCCGTTCAATTCAATTTTCAAACGATTTACTACATTTAAGTACACTGATAAGCAAAGAGATTTAAGAGGCACTAAGTTAAGTTTGAAAACAACTTTTTATGAAAATCAAATTATGCAATTTAACATGACATTACACAATCATTGAGAATTATTTACAAATATTCACATTACTTTAGTATGTTCTGGATGGGAATTTTGTTACTATATGCTTTAAGCCCATTAATTGTAGATATACACAGATGTTAAAACTATTTCACAATGACTGACATTATTACAAATTATGTAACATCAATGTGAAAAGATTAACCAACAGACCGTAAAGGGGGAAAAATGAAAATAGATTTAGAACATTAAGGATTACTCAGACACTGACATTACAAGAACAAATCTCAACCTCTGAGTTCAGTGGTGTAGCTAGTCATTAAATCACTTTTCTTTTAAATGTAACTCATTAGTAAAACAATTGAGAAATCTCAAAACAATGAGAATGACTTATGTTTTTATTTTCTAATTCTCAATATTTATATTAATTTTCTTTTAATGTATGGTATGTATATTGCTAGAACTTGTACTTTCCATTTTTTAAAGTAAAATATCAAGTTATATTTATAATTTGTAAGATGAATTAATATAATATGCATGAAAATTAATTTATTATACTATCCAATTTTCCACAAGTGAAATTTATCAGCTTGTGACATCCCTTTCAAGCTGGTACGTGTACAGTCCACACCTTGGCTCACACTTCTCTAGCACTACTTATGAGTTTGTCTACCTACAAGCAGGTAGAATTATAATTATTATAGGAACAATAATTATTGTATGGGATTGTGTGTTATTATCTAGGGTAACTGGAAAATATTATTTTAGTCATAATTTAAATTACTGGCACCCAGCTAACAATCAACTTATCAAAAATTAGGAAGAACAAAAGCAAAACAGATTGCCAATATTTAAAAAATATTTGGCATTTTGAAAATGGTCCGTATATTTCACAGAAATGTTTTCAGCACCACAGAATAATAGAAGTTTCTTTTCTAATTTCTTGTAATTACTACGATGCAGTAAATAAAAAATATCACAGTGCACTGTGAAAGTGCCACTTCAAAAAAAGACAAGTTAAAAGGTGATATGACAGCAATGGAATTGTTAATAAAATAATAAGAAACAACACAATGAATCACAAAATCTTTGGAAGTAAACATGCAACAAGAGAATAACAAGAAAAGTATGAGCAGATGAGAAAGTAATAATTGGGTGCAAATAGCAGATTACAAAAAGGCTTTTTAATTAAATTCAAACAAGCTAAGAAATGCCTCAGTAACCTGTCAAAGTAGATTGCAGCTCACCATTTGAGATAGTATATGCCACACCTACACAAAGAGTTACGAAAGTCACTTTTCAAACAAAAGTCATCGGTTGATAAACGTGGGAGATTCAAAACTTCCATTGCAAGAATTCTAACAATTTAATAATAATACATCATAACTGAATAAAATATACTATTACACTTTTATTGCCAATTTATTTAGACCTCTCCCTGAGGAAACCACAGAAAAACCAAAGACCATTCAAACACTCTTAAATAAACAGATTTTTTTAAATTGAAATTTATAATCAAAGAGGATCTACACATATTCAATGCCAGAAATAAAGATAACGTTATCTATACCACAGAGAAATATGTCAACATGAATCCCGGGAAAAAAATAATTTATTAAGAATTGTTCTAGATGAAATAATTTACTGTAGATATCATTTAAATAGTTAAATAAAAATAGATGAATAAAATATTCTCCCTGCTGCCAAATACATTTGAAAGATTTCTTGGCAAAGATCGCAAAAATCTACTTCAATTTGAAAAGCAATTTTTTCTTTTTCATTTTTGAAGAAAAGTTTTTAATGATAATGTTTATTTCACAATTACCCAATTAATACATTCTAGTACAGAAGTTACATGATACAAAAGAAAATATATAGATACAAGGACGCAACCAAGAATCACTTAAAGTCAGTCAGCAGATCATTTTTAAATAGTTTTACAATATTTTGATCCGAGATAAAATAGATTTCATGGTCTACTATAACTTTATTAGTATGTTAACACATTTTCCACATTGGAGCATTACACTAATGGTTTTTTTTTTTTTTTTTTTACATTCCACTGTCCTCATCCTCACAAAGCCGATCATTTGCTTGGCTTTACTGACAATACGGTCAACATGTATATTAAATTTCATTTTGGGGTCAAAAGTTACTCCAGGTCTTTAATTTGGTTGACAGATTCCAATAGATGCCATCTATGTTGTAAGAATATGTTATGAGACCAAGTACAAGAACCGTATAACTTTACATTTACTGACATTAAAATACAGCAAATTATAACTGCTCCACTTCAATAACCCATTAATAGCCTGCTGAAGTATTTTATTGTCTTCTATGATTTTGATTTCTATATATAACTTCAAGTCATCCACAAACAGAAGAAATGGGCATCCCAGTAATATTGATTTTATGTCAATGATAAATGTCACGAATAATAATGGTTCTAAAGTAGCTGCATAGGGTTTACCTCAATAGTTAAAGAAATTTTTTGGAGATGTATAATTTATATTTTACATTTTGAACTCTATTGGATAGGTAAGTTTTGTAACCATGATAGTGGTCCACGGAGAACTATGAATTTTAACTTTCTTACTTTGTGATTAACGGTATCAAAGGCATTTTTCAAATCTAAACATATAGAATACACTTGAGATTTGTTTTCTAACTTTTCAAGTGTAAAATGTTGGAAAATAATTAAATTTGTGGTTGTTGTTGACCTTTTACTTCTGAACCCATGTTGTTTCTCTATTTTGATTGGGTTTTAATAAAGCAAAACATTTTTCTGTTACTATAGATTTCAGCAATTTAGGTATGGTACTTTTAATGGATACTGGTCTGTAATTTTTGACATTGGTAATGCAACATGATTTATGTATGGGAGTTATGAAACTTTTTCCAGACAGTTGGAAAAAATCTTTCATGTGTTAAATTGGCAATGCAATGTTTTCAAAATCACTGACGGGATTCCACCAGGTCCACACCTTTATTGGCATCTAATTTCGCAATTGCTATGAACATTTCAGCCTGAGAGAGAAATGTTACCAACATTTACAACTGAATTTGTCTAGTTATGAACAAATTCCACTTCATGAAGTTGTCTTTGAACACGTACTGATGAAAAATAATCCGCAAAATCTTTATATGTGACCATTCACACCTCGTTTGAATTTGGAGTATTTCCAGAAACGTTTGATATTAACTCCAACTAATTCTTTAACCATATTGACATACGAGTCATAGTCTTTTCTAGCCTCACGTTTACACATTCCACGAATATAAGAAAAGAAATTGTAATCCTAGTCTAATTTTCAAACTTATATGTATAATGTGCAACATTTTTGTTTGAACAATTTAATTGATTTTATGTATACCAAGGTGGATACTTAAATGAACCATTTATGTATTTAGGGACATTTTTTTCTATTAGATTACTAATTATCGTAGAAAAGCATTCAGTATCTAATACAGCTGAATAACTCTTAAAGATTGGTTATCAGTGCAATGAGGTTAATTCGTGATTTATGCATACATAAACTGCTTTTTCAAAATTGTACCTTGTTTCCTCAAAATTATAAATATTACTTTAAAAATCTATTGCAGTCATAGTGAATGGAATTTACTTGATGAAAATTTAAATAATTAACAGTATTTACCAAGACTAAGCTTGAGTAAATCTCATCTGAATGAGCATTTTAATAGATACAACTTACTTCATCAGCACTGCACCATGAAGTATGAGGCAGATTAAAATCACCCAATGATAGGAACTTTGTACTTGGATCCTTATCAAAAAAAAGTTTCCACATTCTCAATAAATTCTATCTATGTTTGTAGAGGGGACTTCAGTGATATATAAATAGCACCTATTATTGTTCATAGAACCTAACTTGACTAAAATAAACAGTTGTTCAGTCGAATAGTTTGATAATGTTAGTCACATACTAGCAAATTTATGGTGAATCATTACTGCTACACCTCTTCCTCTAGTAAACTGGTTTCTGTCCATCCGAAAAATGTTGTAGTTGGGTAGAGAGATTTCTGCATCCGGTTTTCCCTCATACAGCCAGGTTTCAGTAAGTGAGATAATATCTGTGCCATCCAAGTAGGATCCACAGATGTTGAAGTTGTGAAATTTGGTATACAGGCCTCGCACATTTTGGTAGTGGTTTTTAGAGAATTAAGCGTATTAGTCAGTCCAATGGCAGTTCCAGCAAGGGGATCAAGCCTCCCTCCCAAATAACATTACTTTGTAATTTTATTTAAAACAATTACCAAATATTTATCACATAACATTCAAAGGAAGAGTATGTTCCAATTAGTATAATACTTTTTTTTCACCTTAACAATTATTTAAATAAAAAAAAAATTCAAAAATACTTAAAGAGGCAGGGCTCATTGAACTGAAATTGGCACCCCTGAAAGATCTGCTCCTGGTACAAATTGATTTTATTCACAAAATGAGTAGCTAATTACTCAAATTCTTTGTAAGAAGTGGTTGTCTCTTCCTCTCATTGATACTAATGTTAAAAAAAAATAATCAATGATGCTTTTTATGAAGCTTTTGTCATATTTCTCAGAAATTGCTTTTTATAGTGAACTATTACATGCTTTGTTTACTAATATTAAATATCAAAGCAAACAATGTATAAAGAATGCATTGAAATTTAGAATTTTAGCAGTCCATACATTTTTATTATATTTTATTTAACAATGCATATATTACAATACATAATATGAAACAAAATCTAATAATAATTAAAAACAATGTCATACAAAATTGACAGAAGTGGTACTCTTCACCAAGTCTTACCTCCATAGGGTGGTGGATAACCCTGCTGATTATTTGGTGGGTAAGACATTATTCAGTAATTTAATTCCTGCAACATAAAGCACAGCTATATCTGCCACCCTTGATATAAAATGATTACAATGAACGTCATGATTAATAATGTTTTAGCAAAGATCATCAGTTTACATCTGGGTTTTCAGGAAGGTTGACTTCCTGACCTTTCAGGAAGTAGGGCATCTGAAAACTGATGTACACTCATAAATAATAGTAATTTTATAAAATACACAGTAATATATGCACCGAAGATGCTATAAACAAAATATCTGAACCTGTCAAAAATATTAATTGCAGAATGTAGAGCTCAGTAACTTAATATTATACACATTTCATATTCCCAAAACTTCAAGTTTGCTATGGAAGGTCATCGTTTCAAACAAGTGTTTTACCTGAGTATTTTTGGGAATACTCGGCACTAACAGAACTATATTGGTGCACATCACATCACTTCCAATTTTAAAAGCTTACTCGGCTCCCGATATTTTAAATCAGATCTTTAGAGAATTACGTAAAAGGTATATGTTTACATCTGCAAATATTTTTCCGAGGTATATCTGGATTACATACTTAGGTTCGGCAAAAAAACATGCGGAGAATACGTATAGGAAAGTATCTTAATTTCACATTAGTGTCGCATGACAGTAAAACACTGTTGCATTTTTTACGTGAACCCCTTTGGTGAAAACAATTACATACCTGGATAAATCTGATATTCACTTCAATGATTTAAATGACGTAACTTGGGCCACTCCCACTTAATTATTCATTCTTACTTGCTAACCGAATGCCTGACTTTTCAGGAAGTAAAACGTCATGTGACTGAACATTTCACTTCCGGATTTAGTACTCGAGTTGGCCGGCAGAGCTCGTCGTTGTTCCAGTCGGGCTCGTACGAATGCAAAAATCAGTCTTGTAAGATGGCGACAGCAGTGAAGAAGTGAGCTTGCGATGGCTGAAGATAATCTCATTGTATGCCACAAATTTTGGATATATCTGCCAGTGGACGAACTTGTGACTACGTCGTCGGCTGCTTCTTCATCGTAGTGTAGTTTTGTACCAGATTTATTGACTGTAGTGCGCAATATCCAGCCCCGAAGATGAGAGAGTTCAAAGTAGTTGTCCTCGGTTCGGGTGGGGTTGGCAAAAGTGCTCTTACTGTACAATTTGTGTCGGGCTGTTTTATGGAAAAATATGACCCGACAATCGAGGATTTCTACAGGAAAGAAATTGAAGTGGACAATTCTCCGTGTGTCTTGGAAATTCTCGATACAGCTGGAACTGAACAGTTCGCGAGTATGCGCGACCTGTACATAAAGAACGGACAAGGATTTGTTGTGGTATATAGTCTTACAAATCACCAAACATTTCAAGATATCAAATCAATGAAGGAATTGATAACCCGTGTTAAAGGCACCGAACGAGTTCCGATGTTGTTGGTGGCAAACAAAGTGGATCTCGAGCATCAACGTGAGGTGCAGACGATCGACGGCAACGGGCTGGCGCAGATGTGGGGGTGCCCGTTTGTGGAGGCAAGTGCCAAAAACAGGACCAATGTCAACGAAATGTTCGCCGAAATTGTCAGGGAGATGAATTTCAATCCGGAAAAGGAGAAGAAGAGTTACTGCTGCTGCACGGTTCTATAATAGGACTTGTATAAAAATATTTCTGGCCAAGCAGGAGTTGAACAAACCAGGGAACATATTTTTCAACTATTGAGCATGAGAAAAATACTGGATGTAAATTTTAGGGCCTACGTTTCTGCAGTCTGTCATGTAAAGTTGCAGCCAGCTTCTTAGGTGTTGAACCTCTTTTGTTTTACTGTTGGATTGTGAAATCTGTATTATTTTCTTTAGCTTTAAACTTTAGTCAGTTTCACATGCCCTCTTCACTTATTTTATCTGCACTGTTAAACTTCTGCTTCACGTAATAAATAGGACCTCCTGTGAAATACCAGTTTTCAGCAGGTCTATCTCTGTTCACATGAAGTGCAATTTTGTTCATTTTCATACTGATGCTGGCTTGGGGGTGATGTAAGATGACAGAAACAAAGCTTCAGTTAAGTTTTCTCTTAAAATTATTTGTGATATTGCACTGTACCCCCTGCTGTTGGTATTGTTCATAACCTAGTCAAAGAGTTTCTGGCATTCACCAGGTACCACTATTAGTGAGTCAATGTATATTTTGTTACATGGTGCATGAGGGGCAATAGTTGTATATTACAATTTCTCTTGGTATTGTGAGTTGCCAATGTAACTTGGTTCAATTCATGTATGTGCATTGCAAATTGAGAAAAATAGTTAAATGCTGTACATCGATTTAGCTTGGCCTAAATTTGTTTCATAGCAGTTAAAGAGGATGAATACTGTTTTGAGCTGTCAATTTGAGACCAAATAGGAATATCACGCACATTGTATGTAACGTCCTAAATCGTTTGATAGTTGGTGCTGTGTCCTTTTTAAAAATAATTTGCCATATATAATGTTAATGACTGGCTTTTGTGTATATACAGCTATTTTAACACTTTTATTTCCTTGAGAAATACCCTCTACATATTTATGATTACTCAGTGGAACAATTTTATATGATGAGGATACGTTCAAGAAAAGCAGTGTAATATATTCTCCTGCATCGTACATCTGTGGATATGTGTGATGATAGTGAACGCCAGGCCATGAGTGTTCATTGGATGTGCAGGAAGATGGGCAGAGTCATGTGCCGTGTGCAGATGTGTGGTGTGCAAAAAAAAAGTATTGTATTTCAGAGTGTCATATTTGCAAATTACTAGCTGTCATATGTACTTAGTGACAAAGGTGTATTTTTTGTGTGTGGATGTGAGCAAGTGAGCAGGAGTCTCGTCGGACATGTGATATAGATATATATAACACACCTATACAAATATATATGCTGGATTAAAATTGAAGGAATCTATGGATTATCGTATATGCCAGGTACTGTAAAACATATATCATAAAATTCCATCTATTATATATTTGGCATAATGAAAAGAAATTGTGTTGTAAAAATAATCACTGAATTGGGTCCACTTTTGAAAGTGCTTTGTTGGTATTTTCTTCCATGCATGTAGAGTATTCCAAAGTGTGCACCTTTTGTATATATGGATATGTTCAGTCTACCACAAGCTTGCCGTGAGTTACATAGTCCCTACAGTAGAATCGGGCAGTGTTTTACCCACTCGGATGTTTTAAGAAATAAATTTGCTTTGCACCAGTGCAAACGTTACAAAAAAAATCCGTCTGACGTATTTGGTATCACTTTTGTAAGGAAAGAAAAATAAAACAACCATATCATTCACAGTAGACGTGGCGCGCGTGCTACGGGGTGGGACGAAGGCATTTTCTTCAGGAGAGAGACAGAAGACAGACCGAACGCGTTCTGGGGCGGGGGGGGAGCAAGGTGCAATTACCGATGAAGCAGGTGGATGAGGCCGCTCAGGCGTAGGGTGGTTGACGAGATGAAAGGAAAATTTAAAGAAAGAAAAAAAGTATTGGTATCACAAGTGACCACAGCCCAGGTCTTCCCGCGGGCGAGCGAGTCGGGTCGGCGTTTTCGATCGGCGCGGGGCGAGGTGAGGTGGGCGGGCGCGGTGACTGCCCTGGGCGACGGGGCGCTCACCCCGCCGCGGGCCGCACGCGTGCGCTCGCTGGGTCGCACGCACGCGTGTGCACGCCCTCCCGCCCCGGGCGAGAGAGCGTACTGCACGTCGCGGGCCCCCAGACAGCCGCTCATGTACACTGGCGTCCTGTGAGACCGCGACCTGCGGACAATTTCTCTCCCAATGTGGCACTGGGCGCATTTACATTTTACGTTCACTCAACGCCAGAGCTTTTTTGTTCTTTAGAATGAAGCGAATTGTCTTCGTCATTATTTTAACCTAGTCGCTGGCGTCCAAATTGAATGAAAATATTTATTAATCGTATTTTATAATTCTAATCACTTTCTATTGGAGTGATCTTTGAAGGCCGTCGAGCCATTTTACAAGGCCGTGTGTGCGCTGAAGTGCCATTATGATATGCCGCTGTCCTGCGCCGATTCGAGTATGTGACAAGCAGTCCACGTTGCGTGACGTCCGAAGGCAGCGGCAACCGTTCGGCGCCGAACGTTCGAGAAATTTATGAACCGGTAGTCGACCCCTTACTTTACGAGGCAAAAAAAGAGAATTCGCGAGCAGACATCATCGGCCGTCGGTGCATCCGACGGTCGTGGCGTCTGCACGCCCCGCGTGCTCCATCTTGTTGCGTCAAAGAGAGAGTCACCGCTGCTGACCGGCCCGTGTGGTTGCGCCGCGGCCCGCCGTAACCAAATGCATTAGCACGTGCTGCCGCTGCCTCGTATTCCCGTTGTTCGGCGTGGACTGCTTCTCGCGCCCCGGTTACTACGGTCGGCGGCGCCGTGCGCGCTAGCCGTGAACGCCGCGATCGAAATCTGGAGGGATCGCTGCAAAAGAGAGATCTCCTCGCCTGCCCGTCCGGGTACAGAATTAAAGAAAGAAAAAAAAAAAGGCTGCGGAGGAGAGGACAGACGAGGCCCTCCGCCTGTCAGGCTCCCCCTCAGCCGCGCGATCAGGCAACACCCGCTACTGGCCTCGCGGCAGGTGACGTCAGCCCGCGCAGCTGTAGCTTTGTTCCTTCACTCAACGTCTCGGGAGCAGACGAGAGGTCAGTTGCGCCCGCTTCCTCAAAGGGGGGGGGGCGGTGTTTGGGCTCCCTGAATGTTAGGGTCGGAGAGGGAAACAAACTTCGCCTCGCAAACATTTTTGGATGTAGACGTACGATCATTTTTTGTTTTTTTGCATTTTTTTTAATTGGCGATTTTTGTAGAAAACGTCCTCCATGACTAGTGGTTTTCTTGTCCTGACCTACTTTTTCCGAAGGAACAATGTTGTCGCCCTGCGCGCGGCGAGCAGCGGGTGTTGGGATAGGCCGCCCAAGCAAAACCATCCATCCCGCGCCGCGGCGCGACTTGTGCCGTTCGTTCTTCCAAGTACAAAATTCGCAGGCCCAGCCAACGATTCAGTAGGACGCAACCCTCAGTAGACGCGCCGTTCATTACTCGGGACAGGTCGCCTACGTGCACGTTTGTAATAGGACTCTCACCCGCCCCCGCACCTTCCTGTTTTTTTCGGTCAGTGTTTTCTTCTCCATCGTGCCGGCGCGTTCAACAAGTTCGCTCTCCATTTGCTGCAATAGTGGTTTTCAAGAAAGTTCCGGTCGTGCTATCGTTGTCCCTTAAAAGTGTTTGCCGTAAATGTGTTACATTTCACTGTCCATAGATTTAGTTGTAGATGTATCAGTTTACGAGATACGTGGATCAGGTGGGTGGTAAGCGGAAGAGAGAGAGAGAGAGAGAGAGAGAGAGAGAGAGAGAGAGAGAGAGAGAGATGTAATCAGTGATGTTAACCAGAAATGGGGATCGAAGCCCGCGGTAGGAAAGTTATCGGAGCGCCGTGGGTGAATATTTGTGTAGTTTTTCCACCGCCGTGTCGCCAGGGTCCTCCCAGCCGCCGCCGATAGCGACAGAATTTCACGTGGCGCTCTGCCGCATTTCGTTAGCGCCGCGTCCGGTCCCACCGAAAAAAAAATGAAAGAAGCGAGAACTTGTTGAACGCACCGGCCGGCCGCTCGTCCACGCGCGCGCTCGAGCACGTGGCGTGGGTGGGCGGCCCCGCCCCCGCCCGCCGGGCAGAGCGCCAGTGCCTTGAGCCTCTTCCGCCTCCGCCTCCGCGCCCGCGCAGCCGCCCCGTTCCCATCCCGCCCAAGATCTGGGTCGGTTGCGCTCCCTGGATTGCCACCTTCCCTCCCTCTCCCCGCTCTTTCTTTCCCACATCTCTCCCCCTCCCACCGCTCGCTCTCCCGCCTCGGTGCCCGCCTCCCTACAAATCACCCGCGAAAAATTGAAAAATGTCAGATAAAAATGACGTCAGAAGCTTTCTTATTGTATGTGGGGTTTTTTCCTAGTACTCGTCGTCTTGGGAGGATAAACTAAACTGCTTGCAGGTCGCTGTGAGCAAAAACTATTTTAGGAGGATTTTTACATTCGTTTCCAGAGACTGACATCGGCATAGGTTACTTCGTAATTGCATTGATGGAAAAAGTGTTTTTTGTGCATGTTGTCATGGGTTTGGCGTGTGTTACCAATACTGCTCCACTAGAGGAAAAAAATATCACTTTACCATTATCCGTATGTACATAAATGAGACATGTATATCATCCTAATATTATCATGTGGACTCATAAATGTGTTACTTTACATAAAACAAAAAAATACATAGATTTTTAAATGTGTAACAAAGGACAGATATGTTTTAATACATGGTTTATACAAAATGTGTGTGCTGTTTTTGTGTGGAGCGTTCGAAATGTTTAAGAAGGGCATTTTTTGACACACCGCTAAGCAAATCCGAAATGAGATTGTTTTGAATAGAAAGTTAGAAATCAATGCAACACATTAGTACTTCTTTAATTTGGGGTTGCCCCCTCACGTGGCAATAGAAAAATTCTGTAGATATGGATTTGCAATAAGTTTGAAAATTATTTTTTGACATTACGAGTCATAGCCTGTAATAAAGGATATTAAATTTATTGCAGTTGATAGTTTTATAGTTGCATTTTCTAATATTTAAATTCTAGTTGTGGATATGACTAGTAATAAATTGATGTTACTCTCTAACCTTTGGATATGGAAGTGAAATTACAAGCGACCGGTCAACAAGCGCCCTTCTTTCAGGCGAACGGTCCATACCCGCATCCTTGTTCTTGAACCTCCACCCCGAGAGCTGACGCCCTCAGAGACTGAACTTTTAGTAGATTCCTAATTAGCTTGTGTAACTTTTTTAAATTAATTTAATGAATCGTATTGAAATTGTTAATTAACAATGTTCAAATGGTGGATGATTAACTCTTAGAGATCATTGTTATTTTTATGCACAATTAATTTCCTATTTAAGGCAGTTTCATATTTGGGGCTAATTTTATGAAATTTAAAAATGTCAGCGCTGAGGGAATCCTATAAAAATGGTTTAATTAAATGTGCATAAGGAGTTTTGCAAGCTGGCGACGAATAACATTTTTGGGAGGAAAATCGAATTCCATGAAATTAATACAACATATATTATGGCTTCTTAAATTTGAATTTTATATATTACAAAAACTTGGCGCCACTGTACATTTGATATGATGTTCGTCTCTGCAGTACCTGAATAAAAATATTACTGTGTGACTTACTTTAAGAGGAACAAGGCTCCGTGGGTTTTCACTGTCTGAAGCTATTTACTATAATTGCTTGCGCAGATATTCTCCCACATACGTCACATACAGTTTTTCTGTTTTTGACCAAATAAATCAAATGAATTTTCAATCCAATACGTAACAAAAGCACTTCTGAAACATGTCAACCGAGCACAAATAGTAAGAGTATTACATTCTTTCAATAGTCACTTAAACGGGACCCACAAACAAAAATTAAACTCTACAAATTTTATATCACAGCCTCGCATTAACTTTTTAATAAAGTTTTTTTAAGTTAATTAAATATGGAGATGTAACGTAATGCATTGAATTCTCCTGGGCCGGGCGGAGGCTGTCTGTGGCTGCTGCCTGCCCCGCCCTGCCTTGTGCGGCGGGCGCTGGCGGCCGCGGTCCGGGACATGTGTGTCGGGATGCAGTAGGCTGTTGCCGCCGCCGCCGCGGTTGCCAAGCGTCTGCTTACGTCATCGCAGGGGTGGCCACGACGGCGCGGCCACGGCCCCGCCCGCAGCGAGTGAAACTAGCAGGCGGCGCGCCGGCCGAGCAACAGTTGCTCTCCCGTGAAGGCTGGACGTGCTATTCGCGAGGGTTGCATGGAAAGCATTCGTAGCAGGAAAGAGAAATTCTCGGACTGGTGTTACCGATGAGAATCATATATTTGATTCTTTTGTTTCAAAATCATTCAGATGTATTAATATACAGACTAGCAAGTATAATACTGATTCAGGGCCTGTGATCTGATTCTATTCATTTCGTGCTGATTTATGTTTTTTATTTTCGCTCGGGCAGAGACCAAGAAAATATGTTTTTTCTATGGTGGCATCAGCGTTGTTTTCTCTGACTTTTATAACGGAGATATCTGCGAATGACATTATGCTCCATGAGAAGCTAAAAGTATGCAGAAGTGCAACTTGTTATTGGAGGGAAGGTAATGACATGTGGACCAAAATGGCCGGTTGTAATACGTGACAAAGACAGCATTCTGGATCCGAAAGAAAGAAGAATCTTAGAAGCATTTCAAAAACGAGAAAGAACATTTATGCGGGACTGTTTCCTCGAAAAGTGAAGCATGTGCAGCTTATTGTAGGGGTTCGTAATAATTCTTGCGACTGTCATTTTGCGGTTGCACAAAGAATTATGATGCATGCTTACTCATATCAATGACTTTCAACCGGTGCTGAAAATGTGCAATTGATGTTGGTAGCAATACGGGTTTTTCATTTAATTTTTTACTAATATAAGTATGTTCTCATGTTTGATAATGGCGCAGTTGTGTGCGACTCTTTGTACAGAAACGGGCTTGAAGAAATGAAAGTTATCTCATGACCCAAGATTACCTATTTTGAATACCTAGCAGAAAACAGTTATTAGAAGTCAAACCATAAAATACTATTCGGTTTTGAGAATAGTTTTAAAAATCTCCCCTTTAGAAAATAACTTTGGACAATAAAATCTACAACTTCGTTTAAATTCCTCCATCAGTTTACTTTCTGATAGTGTTCACGATGCCAACAATTCCTAAAAGAACTAATGACAAATTTCCGTTGTCTGCGAGCGCAATTCGAAGTCTAGCGGCAGCGCTCTATGTCCTACGCAAATTTGGAGAGTCTGACGAAGCCTCGCCCATTCACGAGGGGGCAAGCGTTACTTGGCCGGCGGCGCCCGGTCGCGATTGGCGCGTAACTCCACAACATCTGCTCGTCTGGAGCAGGAGCCCACTCATAAATAACTTGGCGACCTTGCAGCCGCTCTCCGGGCACTATCAAGCCCCGGTATCGCTAATGAACTTGGGTTTACAGACCCTCGCGGTGTAATATGCATTCCTCCGCAGACGGCGACTGGTGCGTAGCGAATATTACGCATTCCTACAGCCAATAAAGCGAACAATTGAGGGTATAGAACAGCGGCGAAAGCGCCTATGCGCCTTCATAAACAAGAGCTGAATTCATACCCCATAGTAAGCAAGAGTTCATCCAGTCCGCTTCCTTAGTTTATTGTTCGGTGGAATCAGTGATGTGAACGAATATAATCTATCATACCTAATTCGCTTGGGAGGATGTGAATTTAGAATATCAAATTGAAGGCTTTCCATATTAAGCGGTCCTGTGCTTTGTATTATTTTAAAGAAACTTGGTCGAGGAAATCTAATATTTACAATTAGTGCAAATGATACGATTGTTCAAATTGTCACACTAATCCTCATAAATAAACAAATTATCGGATTTGGAAGACTGACAAAATCTTAATTCGCACGACCTCAGATGACATGTATAACAATTAAATTCAAATTGATTGCTTTCACTGCGAAAAATATACGGTTCACAAAATGTGTAATTTTTAATAGCCAATTTACAAATTATATTTTCCTATACCACTTTCTCATAAAAAATTATTGAAAGATTTGCACGCACTGTATACGCCCAGATTCTCTATCACTAGTTAGTCATAAGGTTGCCATGTAACAACTAAAGAAGAATTGCGGCCTAATACTAACGAGCATGATGGAGAAGCGTGGCTTATATGGTATTAATAACACAAACACTGTGCCTAATTTTATGTACAAATTCATCTGTGTGCATATAAAGAAATTTTCAAGTAAACTTCAGTTTGTTGTGAAATAACATATTTAATATGCAAAATAATACTTAAAGTACACTATCAAAAAAACATAAATTATAATGAAATATTTGAATGAATAACAGATAATTCAGTCAGTCATTAACCTTTAAATTTGCTGTAGTTCATTATTACTACGTGTAGGGATTCACATAGGTGTATAGACGATTTTTAATGGATGTAGGTGTCGTGCCTAATTCACGCTTGGGAGAGCTTCGACATCAGCATTAAGGGTGAATTTGATCCACTAATTAAAATATTACGGTGGCTTGGAACGTGCATTTTGGAACCTTCACTAATTAGAATTGGATAAGGATTTTTTTATAACTGTTTACTCACAAAATTTACATGATTTTTAATCCTTTTAAATATTAATGCATAAGAAAAAAATCTCTTATAGATCTACATAACAATCTACTTAATAGATTTAATCTTTAGTAATTAGCTCATAAACTGTCATAGACTCGAAAGATTCATATAATAAGACAAATCAGCGCCAGGGATCGATATTGGAGGTTTAAAAAAATCGTAATGAAATCAACCTAATGATTATTTCTGATGTACACACTTTTTATGAATGAATTTTATTTTACATCTTTTTAAATACAAAAGTTGAATAACTATTAATGACAATAATTACATGATAATCCAACATCAAACGGGCTCCAAGAAGAATGAATAGAAACTTGGATAAAATTCCAATCCACTCATATTCAACCTCCAAGGGCAGTGCAAGATTTATTAGAAAATTATTTTTAACCGCTCTCGCAAAGCCTAATTATTTACTAATTCTTTTTGACCTGTGGATATATTATTTCGTTTCTTTTAGCTGGATTTATCTGTTTGGATGTGAATTAATGTCTTTTTTATTAACATTGTTATTCCTTAAACGTTGTAATGGGTTCAATCAAGCTGGTTGGGTGGTACTCTGACTCCAAGCTCTCACACTTAATTGCAGAATTCTTTTTTTAATTAACAAACATTTCTGCCAAACGGGAGTTATTTCTTTTATTTTGCGTCCCCCTGCTCGAAACGCGCTCTTTATTCCCCCAGCCTTATTAGCGTGTAGGTTACGCTCGGGGCTTGGGGCTGTGGCAATCGCGTGCGATACAGCGCCACAGGAAGCGGCGGCGGCGGTGGCGCTGCGGTTCGCGATAGCGGGGAAACCGCTGGCGACAGCTGCGTCGCGCTTCCTCCGCGCTTTAAACCCACGACGACGACGCCGCCGCCGCTCCAGCTGGGAGAAGCCAGCACAGCGCAGCCCTGCAGGGGGAAAATCTAATGCTGGACGGCGACATTTTTTTTATTACTAGGGAGCGGATTTCTATGATTTTGCATATTTTTCTCCATTGCTACAAGGCATAGCTAAGAGTAATTTCTTGGCATTTGGTTATAATTGGGTGCTTTGTAGATTAATTTGTTAGTGCATATTTGTGCACATTTGATAGATTTTTTCCTGTTGGGGCATATTCCTGTAATTATGGGAGCATATTTTGTATATTTCGTTAAAATAGAGAACATGTTTCGTGTTTTCATAGAATCTATTTGTGAGCGTTCATTGTTAGCAAAAGCTTGTCACATTTTTTTTCTATTCTATAGATGATAAAATACTTGTGCAAATGTAGGATATTTCTTGGTATATTTTTAAACCTGGCAGAAAAAAGTGAAAGGAGGCCTACAATGTAGATACTTCACTCAAGCACACATTTACTTCAATTATTTCTCCCGAGAAGTAAGTTAGGCTATATTAGGTTTGCACAAAAATATTTGTTTTCATTCCAAGCATGCTTCTCCTGAATTTTATCAAGAAAGGTTTAAACAGAAAATGAAATATTTTTAATTTTAATTGCATATTAAAGTGCATATTTAAGACTTTTTAGGTCATAAATGCATATTAAAATGCATTTTTGAGAATTTTTAGGTCATAAATGCATATTTTATAAAGCATATTTTAAGATTTTTAGGGCATAAAAATCCGCTCCCTATTTATTACACTCGCGCTTTGGACGGGCTGGAGTTTGTGAGCTGTTATTTTGCGATTTGCATTAGTGTCTTCCCGAATATATCAGTATAGCAAGATCTTATAACCGGTCGTGTAAACAACCTTTAAAAAATTTAACTTTCATGTTTAGTTGTCTGCAACTTTCGTGAATATAATTTCTTACGGCATTCGGACATTAATAATTCCTGCACAGTTTTTACATTTTAACAATTCTGGATGTTAAAAAACACTCTTGAGATTACAAACGTTTAGATGTTTGTTTTACATCTTCAGACTGAAAATAATGTAGGTCCTCCGATATTATTTCGAATATACAGAGAAATAGTATTAGATGTGAATATTGAAATATTTTAATCCTACAAACGTTTCAAAATTATCTCGGCTTTTTGTGTGAAAGAGGACACATAAAAAATTGAGTGACCTCTTTCCACGACCACATGCTCAAAAGACCTAAAAAAATAGTTTCAAAAAATCCATGTTTTAGCATACGTGGGTTGGTTTTTTGAAATCTCTTTCTCTGTAACGGGTCAAAGTCGTCTCATAAACGCACAATCCAAGAGAGGTCTTATTTGCATAAGCCATCACACGTAAAATCTGACTTGAAATAGGAAAACCTACACAAGTACTAACGATAGTTCGAGTGTTAAATATCGAGAAAATCGAAGCTAAAAGATCACGGAACACCGCCGTTATTGAACGCATCGAGATAAAAAGAAATATAATGACTTGGAGAATGGAATTTTCAAGGACAGGAATGTACAAGATGATTCATTTCTTGACATGATCACAGAAGCTCACTGGCTTTTAATCGCGAGATGAAGCTTAGTGTTGGTAGAAGGTATTTTTGAAGAACGATCTTTCATTATTTCGATGGAAATTTTTAAACACTAATTTTATTCGAAACTTTACTGTCACCGAAGCCCTAGAATTCGATTTCAAACTACTTCACTGTAAAGAAACTACCATGTTTGGCTTTGAAGAGATCGCTAGTTATGGGGAAACTCGAGGAATTGGAAAACTAGATGACCTAATTTGTTCTCCAAGAGGGCTTTTTTTCGACGGTTACCGAACTGACGAATGTCCATAGATTCAGTGACAACATTATTATACGAGAATCATTTTCGGAATTAAATATGTTGATGCGCTTACCATGAGTGCAATCGAAATGACCACCATCAGCCTTTGGGAGGATATCCATTCCAACCGTATTAACCTGCTATTAATTTAATTGAGCATTAATGTCATATTTAGAACTCGAGTACATTGTTTTCATACATTAGTAAATTACCAATTGCGAATTAAATTTAACCACATTAGTAATGTGGTAATTATATTTTGTGGATAATGTGTGAACTTGTCGAACATGAAATATTTCCTTTAAAAAAAGGTGAGTGTCGATTTATATCACGTGGATTGCGATTTCATGGATATTAAAGAGTTAATAGTATTTTATGGATAGTATAATGGTTACATGTCCTTTCGGAATTTACATTCAGCTCTTTATGTCCTTATGTGGTCATTGAGTTCGTTGCACCGAAATATGATCCTTGCCCCATTTGTCATTACGAATGATGACGTTAATTTTTCGTTCTGTTTACGCAGGGTGACTGTCACAGTGTTACATGACACGTTCTGAAATTCTTCGTGACTACAAAGGCGTAGGTGTTCAGGGTTCTGTTTCATTGTTGAGGAATGCATCCATCATCGGTGAATCACATTAAATGCTTTCCAAACTTGTGGCCCAGGGATGAGTCTTGGGAAACACTGCAGCACGTAATGCAGTTGATTAGAAAATTTGTGTACTGCGAACGGAATTCAAATTTAAGAGCAAGAAAATATATTCTGTGCATTCACTTACCAACACGTGAGTTAATAATTAAATACATAAATTGAAAATAGAAAGTTTTTTGATGTTCCATTGTTCAGATTAACAAAAAATAACGGGTAAGGTAAAGGATATGTCTTTCAGCATTTCAATTCTAGCAGTCACGTTTTTTAAATAAAAATTTGATGAAAAGCATCATTCAGAGGTTGTAAAGTGCTTCACTCTCATTTGTATTAAAAATTTGGTCATGTTTCGATATTCTTTATATGAGTGACGTTTAGGAATACCTTTCAAACGTAAAGCTTGTAGGTAGCCAGTTGTGGCTGAAAAGCACAATGTATGAATACTGTACGACCGGTTTGTACGTTTGTGAAGATACACGAATAACAAAGAAGCAGTGACAGTAAATGAAACTTTAAATGAAACATATGTACACATTCATTACACTTCGGATCTTGTTCTAATTTGCATACAACGTTTTCATGATGAACTGGAAAGACACAATAAATATTCAATGAGCTGTAACGGAAGGGGCAGACGGCGAAATTTCCACTGAAAGTTTCACGTTGATACTAGAGCAATTGGAGGAAACCCTGTCTTTAGCAGGTATGACTAAGCAGGTTACGTTTATGGCTCAGGTGGGTGTGCACGCACTGCGCCCATTGTGGTGGTGGTGGTGGTAGTAGTAGTACTGGGAACAACGTAAGTCAGGGCCCACAAATCTGATTGCTTATTGACCGCACCAGTGGGCGTTGGGCGTTAAACAGTTGCCACTACGTCAATGGAGTGAGGTAGCGTTTGTAACAGATTTACAACAGGCGCAAGCCCGACGTACGAGTCGGGTTTGCTCGTGAATGTGTACCATAGTTCTGCATGCTTCGTGGGTGAAGGGGAGAGTGCACGAACATCCCCCTGAACGTGCAGAAACATCACATCAGCGGATGGAGCTCAACGTAGCCGTATGTTAGAGTTGAATTTTTCTTTCGCATGGAACAACGAAGGGAGGGGGGTCAGGCAGAGAGCGTGTGAATTGTTACATACCAGCCAGTGGCGGAAACAGTGAAAGGGCATGACAATACCAAATCTCAATTTACTCAAAACAATTATCACAACTTTTCAAAGGACTACATCCATCAAGCCCGAACGACGGAATGCATTTCAATAAAAAAAGTAATTTTCCTTCAACGAATTTATATGAAAAAGTGTGAACTGAAATTACGCTCCCTCTCTCCAAACACCTTCTCCTAACACCAACAGCACAGCAGCCGGAAGCGAACGTGCCGCCACAGCAGATCCTCCTCAACGTGCAACTTGGGCGGCGAGGGCAGCAACACTACACTTCGATTTTTTTTAAGTGGTCGATGGTATTAGGTCATCGTTACACCTCCTGCCTTGTAAAATGAATAGTTTTAACAGAGGTAAGCACATTTCTGAGGCTCGAGCCCCGCTGAGAAGGACGTTCGCGAATTAATTAAAGAGATTTGCCATCGGCCACTTAAAAAGAACAACTAAGTACACAACGGACGGAGCTGAAGCCGTTGCCGCCACCGCCACCACCGCTACCATCACCGCCACCTCAGCAGCTTCCCGTGTCGTGACAGGTGAGGTGAATTGAATTGATGTCTTATTTTACGTGGCGAGACTCAGGCCATAAGGCCCGCTCTTCCGTCTGGCCACGCAAATTTTGCTACCTCCTTTCCTAGCGGAAAGAAGGTATTACTTGGGCGACGAGACAGGCGATTTGAATTTAGCTCAGAGGCTTCATTTAGGCTTGATCTTTTACGAGCAATAAATCTACTAACATGGGACAGCCGGCTTTACTTCCCCTCCGAAGAAAGCCGTTCGAAGGACTTTTTTTCGCCCTTAAAATCCACGGCTTCGATCGGGGTTTGAACCTGCGGACTTGGGACAGTCCGATACGCTAACCGCTACACCATCACCGCCTGTGAGGAGCGGGACGGAGGAAAAGCGCGGCGCGGGCGGAGAGAAACGTGGAGCGACTGAGCTCGCGTGCTGGGCCCGGGCGTCGGCGTCGGCCTTGCGCCTGTGCGCTGGCGCGCGGGAAGTGTGGCGTCGCGCGCCGCGGCGCAGGGCGGGCGCCGCCGCCAGCGCCGCGAGAAAGCGCCGCAGATTGCGGCCACTCACCCTGCCAGCCGCCGGCCATCCACCCGCGCCGTCCCGTCCCTTCCCGTGTCGTCCCGCCCCGTCCCGCCCCGTCCCGCCCCGTCCCGCCCGCCCCGCCCCGTCCCGTCTCGCCCCGTCCCGTTCCGTCTCACCCCGTCTCGCCCCGCCCCATCCCGCCTCGTCCCGCCCCGTCCCGCCCGCTCCGTCCCGCCCCGTCCCGTCTCACCCCGTCTCGCCCCGCCCCGTTCCGTCTCACCCCGTCTCGCCCCGCCCCGTCCCGCCCCGTCCCGCCCCGTCCCGCCCCGTCCCGCCCCGCCCCGTCCCGCCCCGTCACGCCCCGTCCCGCCTCGTCCCGCGTACGGGCAGTTTGCTGATTTTGGAAAATAAGTACGGACGCCAGGACAATCGCTAAATATACGGACGTGCCCTGCTGAATACGGACACCTGGTAACCCTAGGCGGGACAAGATGGAAAAGACGGGCGCGTAAGATTGAAGGGCTTGGCAGCTGTTAGTCCTATGTCACAGAAAGTCTCAAAATATATGTTACAAACTTCTAGAGCATGTAGAGTTCTCCAAGATGAGTAAATTTTGCCAATCAACGTGTGGAAATTTTTTGTAATGAAGTTAACATACGTGACGTTTGGCCCTCATCTCTTGTACCGTTGTTCGGCAAGTACACTCAATCTGATTGCGATAGATCATAACTTGCCGAACACTAACGCATCAATAGTTGCTTCATCAGGGGCAAATGCATAAATTCCCTGAATGAATTTCCTACCAAACGTTCCTTGGAAATTGTGTTTCTCTTCGATCCCTATACACGCTCTAAAAGTATGTGGCATTCATTGTGAAATATACTGTACATTAGACAGATTTTGACGTACAACTATCACGCCAGAGAAGCAGTCTGATGTTTCCAGAATATTTATCTCGATCAACAGACTAGAAAAGGAATGAGTTATATCTACAGTGTGAATTGGAAGTAATGTCATCTCGCTCTGTCGCGTCCGCTCCCGGCCCGTTCCGCCCCGCCTGGACCGTGCACCCCCTGCCCGCAATACCTACATGCATTGTGGATTGCATTAACCCAAATATTTGTAACGTAATATCGAGGTATCATGTTGAAACATTGAAAGTTAAGATATATCAATATATACATTTTCCTGAAAATTAGATTATCGGTTGAAAAGTTGTTAAGGACTGTAAAGGCAGGAAAGACATTTATTTTATTGCCAATTCTATTTCTCCATTTTTTGTAAATATGTATTAATTCTACTTACAGAGACACAAATCGAAAGATTGACTGTCGTATAGAAGATAATATCGCAATGTTTGGCAAAATTTGCATAGGACTGCCCCTGGCTCTTCAATTACAGTGCGCTCAGTCCTCGATTCTTCGGACCAAAATACTTTAGTAACTCCTGTGTGACGAAGCCGATTGTCCGCAGGTATCGTCACTTACGTTTTGCGCGGTAGGAATGACGCATCAAAATTACAAACCAAACCCAGAGTTAATGCACTTTCAATCTGACGTCTTAAAATATCTTACACCATAATACCTTATTTGTTTCTAAATCAGACTATATATTTCGTCCGCTCTTTCCAATACTTTTTAAAGGAAAGTGCCTGGAATCGAAGGGTGAGTATAATAAAATAATAATAATAATAATTAATGGTTGGAGTATAATAATAGTAATAAAAATACGTTTGGTTTTTCACTCAAAATTAATGGAGCAAAATCTAAAAGAATATATAAATGTATTCCAATTGCAATAGCATTCAAAGAAATCAACTTCAATCAGTAAAAATATTATCTGTAGTAATAATAGTGGTGAGCGGTTTGATAATAATTTAAAGAAGCTTGAAAGAGGTAGATCTGGATCATTAACTCCTCGGACCTACAGGACCGTGATTCTGGAGATATGTGGAGTTGTTTGCAGTGATAATTTCATCTTAGCATTGGATGAGGTATGTTACAATTTACCCCTCACACCGTGAAGACTGGGGTAAACCTTGGACCACGAATAATCATAATAAATTATTGGTCACGTCATTAATCTGTATGAATCTCTTCGGTATTGACAAGTTTCATTGCACCTACATTCCAAATTACATTGCACCGAAGAATTATGGTTGTTTCCGCTAGCATTAAGGAACTCGATACGAAGTGGTCTTTTAACATATTGTATTTATGAATTGAACTGGAAAATGATGTTCTACCTACAAACAATTTATGAACTGTTATAATGAATAATTTATGAATAACTTTGACAAAAACATTTTGTACTTTCATTTTAGAAGTTAGTTTAGTTTTTGTATCTGTTAAATTACATTGTAAGAATCATTTATTGCGATGGTTTCAAAAATAAAATATCCCATGGAATAATATTACACGCTTTGACGTGTATGTTCTTTAAATATTTTCTGGTTTCTATTGAATTTTCCATCGGAAAGCTCGACATCAATGAAGAGCAGATAATCAGCGAGTGGTTTAGAAGAAACTTTCTGACTCTTTGTTCGACTGCGAATCACGTAAATGCTTTCATAATGTACGAGAATGAAAAGTTCTGTAATTACGGGACTAGGAGAAAGTTGCTCTTTACGATCGTAATTATCTATATTTACTTTCATCTTCGGCTACTTTGAAATGAACAAGGTTATCTGTCTGTGGATATGTGTCAAGTGCTCGTCTTTATGGCATTTCTACGAAATGATGGAAAATTGCACGTGCGTTCAGATCAGTGAACCCAAACACTATTATAATCAGTATTAACATACTTGAAACGAAATTCGCATATATTTTGGTAGATTTTATATTACATGGTAATTGTATAATTACGTTTTTTGAATGTACAACGGCGGTGACAAAAGATTCGCCGTGAACAGTCTTTCTCATTTTACACGACACGACATTAACTATGTGGAATAAAATTTACGAGGATACTAAAAATTCCAACCCAACAGGTAGATAATTTTTTCCTTAATGGATTCTTTGGATTAGCGGTAGAGGAAGAAATTTTACGCACGAAATAACCAGATAACATTTGCTTCAGATTGGCACGTATTCTCGCAAAGTTTCGCCTTTTTAAATAATAGAAAATTTCGTATTCAAAGGAAAGAGGACAGCAAATGATAATAAAAGACCAAATAACAAAAAGCAAAGGCTTATATTTCAAATTTGATGCACATTTTAAATACCGAACGTTGATAGAAAATAACGGGTAAGAAAGAACTGCTCAGGACAAAACAAAAAGAAACATACATGCGTAAAGCTGTTAGAAGGTAAAAAGAACAAAAAAATCAATTTCTTAGGCCTGATGATCCATGTATTAACTGAGTTGGATTCTACGTAATGTGTCTCGTAACTTCATTTTCTCCCTGTTCTGTTGTTTCTCTCTCGCCTTCCGTCCCCGTTGCAATTTTGAGTTTCGCAAGTGCTCGCCAGCCATTGCCTACAAGATAGACCTCCACTTCCTCCCAACATATACGGTGGTTTTCCTGCACGTTTCTGTCGATGACACACTCTGGATAGAAAACCTCTACTTTCGAAGCAGTCCTCCTTTTCCATCCTCCCACCTTAACGTAAGCTTTTCCAAATTATTTGCATTATTTTCTTCGCAAGGATTATCCCTCAGGGAATATTTTTTCGCAACTGCATTTCTCACCTATCCCAATTTGTAACTGTCTCGATAGCGGTGATCATAAATTTTCCTTGACTTAGGGCAACCCTCCCCCAATGTATGTTCAATAATGTTACGAACGGAATGGAATAGTTCTTATCGTTGACTGCTTGAATTGCATGTTGGTTTTCTAAAACATGCTTCCTAAAATGTCCCGTTTACGAATAAGGTATTAAAATTCTTATTGTACTTTCCGCACTGTAAAACTTGCCCTTACAGACGAACGTCTTGAAAGAAATTTCTCGTATAACGAATAACCTGGCAAAATGAATACGGATTCATGATTACATTTGACCACAGTCCACTATTTGTTTAATAATAAAGTGGTTTTCCTCGAAAATTACAATTTTGAAATTCAGTTAGTTGACAGAAAATTTTCGTGGCATATTACTACTTCCAACGGAGATTCGTTGACATTTTCTCCTCAAGCAGACGAATTAGAGAGGGGAGAAACAAACGAAAAACACGGCAATGCCTGCGAAGACAAACCGTGCGCAGAGGCGCTTCGCAAGACGGGAGCGCCTCATGTCAGGCAATCGCCTTGTCCCCGCGGACACTTGTCGCTCGCGCGGCGGCGGCCGGCAGGTGGGGCGGTCTCTAAAACGGAAGGCGATCAATCACGCGCCGCCCCCGCCCCGCCCCCGCGCGCTCGGCGCTGTGCAGACAGATCGGGTTCCGCGCCCAGTGCACCCACGCGACAGCCGCGTGCGCCCAGCGCCAGGGCCGGGTTAGTGACGCGACACCGACAAGAAAACACCCATGTTCAAAATCAAAACATCGATGTTAATAATACATCGACTTAAAACATCGATGTTTTTAAACATTGATGCTTTCTTTAAAGTTGGCTTAGCAACCTCTGACATTATATTCGTGCGCAACAAAATTTAATTTGACAATGGCTGTGCTTATTAATTTATAATTAAAAAGTTTTACGTCTCTCCTTGAGCGAAATACTGGAAAGTCGAAGGAAATATAGGCCATCAGGATCATATCGAACCAGGAATGGTTGTCAACTCGATGAAGATAGAACAATCCGCGTTCGTTTCGATCGAATACAAATAGATATTGTGCAACGGGATTTCCTATCTTCCCTGTTTATTCCCCAAAATTGGGTTGCCAATGCAACGGATTCTTTACTTACTCACTTACTTTTAATACCAAAAACATTATTATAAATCCCGGCGTTGCATAAATTTATTGGGTCGTGGGCTGTGGATGCCTCCATACGGACCTAGCTGAAAACAACATTTAATACAACAGCATGCACAGGGAAACAAAATACTGAAATAAGAACACTGGGTTTTCTTTTCAAAACATGAAAACAAGAACTTTAATTCGGTTATTCTTTCTAGCTGCGGCAACAATGTAACTAGTAACATCAGCTAAAGCTTGGCATAATTGTTATGTTTCCATTTTTTTTAATAACTCACAATTAGTTGTAATACCAAAACATAATTAACCTCAATCAGCTGATCGTAAATCAAATACCAAAGAGGAATTCCTTTTATGCCAAATGAATTTAATATTATTCTAAAAATTTCCGCACGTACGTATTTATTCTTACAACAATGCAAAAATGAAAATTTATTAACTTTATACAATACTGACTGAATGGTTCTTATTTTGTATTAACTTTACTTTGAATTCGCAAATTCTCTAGTTTCCATTAATGTTTATATCGTTTCTGGGTGTCGCGAAATCAGATTTGGTTCAATTAGTAGCGTCGCGAGTGTTCGCAGATGCGCCACTTTCCTGTTTGTTGTGAAGAGCAGCGCCGTTGCCAGTTCGGTTGATTTGCACGCGTCCACTCGCGTGCACCGCCGTCTTGCACATCGATGTCTTGCACGGGCCGGTCTTCCTCAAAATAAACTCCTCCAGAATTTTTTTAATAAAATTGTTAAAACATTTCCGTCGAAAAATCACAGAGAAAATATACTTCTTCTTTGAAAGAAAACAGTACCGCCTCACAAATGTTCACGTTTATCAACTGCTCAACCCAGCACCAAGAAAATGTCTAAGTCCGAATAATTAAAATTTTATCAATCTGACGGACATGGATTCGATGTTGCCTCGACAACTCAACAAACCGAACTGTCTTCCAAAATCGCGTCGATTTAACATGATACCTCTGTTTTTAAAAAATGCCGGCGAACTTCCTTTCGATTTTTTTCCATTGTCGTCACCGTAAAATTTTGTAAAATGTCTAATATTTGATGTTTTGAACTAGTTTCGGGTTCATTCGTTCCAGTTTGTGCCCAATGTCAGGATTATTTTGTCGAAACTGCGGTTTTCAAGATATTTCGGGCCGAAAATCACGAATTTCCCTCTCGACATTCTACAACACTTCGTCGTTTGTTTTATCATATCATCCTCTTTTAATATTTATTTATTTCCACCTTTCCAGTGTTCTATAAATTATTAAACCTAGTTATAAATTTTGCTGAGCTCATCTTACGATGACTCCCATCGTCTCTCGTTGTTTATTTAGCGTTTCTTTTCGAAATCTTAATAATTCATTGTGTGATGCTTTGGAATGTTCGAGTAGCTTTTTCCCGAACTCGTTTTCTTGCAATATTAAGAGAACCCGTCAACCGATCACGTTCAATTAAACTTTATAATGTTCCTTTAATTTTCCTTCATCTACCAAAATGGTCACCGTTTCTGTCCAATTTTACAGAGCCCCGAAAATTCCAAAATTGTCAAATCCATTTTCTACAACGCGATGCTCTTTTGTCGTGTTTATATCGATTTCTGCCGCACTTTGTTTACATAACAGACTATAGATGGTGAATTATTTATTCCATGTCCACACTTGTTTCTGGGAAATGTCTCGAATACTAGAATTATTACAATTGGTATCATCAGTTATTGTTTGTTATTGTAAATTTTACAAAATTGTTATTAAGGACATCTTTCACCCACGGACAAAACAGTGAAAACCTAAAAACATCGAACCCAAAACATCAATGTTCAAAGAACATTGGTTTTAATACATCGATATTTTACCCCTAACTGGTGAGGTGCTGTGTCTGAAACCGCTGAGGAAAAATAAACGCGTAACCCTCCTTTCTGTTATGTCGCAAAAAGTTTTTCTTTACAGTACCATCCTGTCTCTTTCTAAACTACGCTCACTCGCGGGGCAGCGGATCCAGTGACAGCCGTTCGTCTTTGAGGGCCAGTTGAAGTTTCGGAGGGGTCTCCCAGACCTCACATCACCAGTAGTGGAACTGTTCTTCCCATAGTGAATGTGCATTGCAAATTTTTTATTAATGGATAATTTTCGTGGAACAATGCATTATCGTTATTGAAAGCTTTTTTATGTAGTGAATAATATTTCAAACCATTCTCCGAGTTCATAAGACAATTAATAGAGAAGAAACAGAATGGAACAAATTATAACCATAAATTTACTTGGCGAGTAACAAATAATTGTATTATTTTCATTTTACGTATTAACAACAAATCTTTTGTATTTTCTTGTTCACTATAGTATTGTTAACCAGAAAAAAATTGTCATGTCAACAAGAAATGGAACACCGAAAATAGTCTGCCTAAAACTTTCGGGATCTCACAGACCGCCCGTCATGGGTAAGAGAAGTTTGAAGGCACCAGTTAACGGTTAAAACATCGATATTTATAGAGACATCGAGGTTTTCAAAACAGGGACATCAATGTCGCATCCCTAGAGCGGGTGACGAAGCCGCGGAGGTCCTTGGTGCGGATAAACAGCACGGTCTCCACTCCATTATCGCATGTACACATGCAGTAACGGGAGAAAATTGAGGGAATGGAAGCATCTACCAGGTTGGAAATGGTCTCCTCCAATTCGTTTTCAACGCAAGATTCGAGCTAAACAAGAAATTCAAAGTTACGACTCTGTCCAATGTAATTTTCGAATCTCGTCTGAAATAATGAATCTGCGAAGCTCTATCAGTTGCACTAAAGGCCTGATAATCGGCACCGGTTGTAACTATGTATTCATTATGGCATTTTGTATAATAGGGAAACGTAACGAATTCATTTAATTCGATTATTCAATTTTTTTTATGTTTGCAGAAAAATAGTTGGATCTGAGAAATGAAATGAATACAGAAACTTCAAAGAGTGGTAATAAAGAAATAGAAGTAAACACGTTTCAATGAAATGATAACGTGTAAAATAAATTGTCAATTGATCATGTTAATTAATTATCGTTACACCAATATTTTCCTTATCTTCAAAATCCAGAAGAGAGTCCATTAATTTGTCAATATTGCCAGAGTATGTTTACAAACAAATCTTAGACAAATATAATATTTCGCTCGAAATCATTTAGCGCGGGGCCCATGGCACGCGCCATAGGTTCCAGCATGCGCCACATAGGAACACGCGACGATGTGACGAAGGTGTTAGTGGCAGCGACTGCGGGAAAGATGGAAGAATGCATTAGTAAACGAAAAAGTGAGCCAATGAATAAATAAATAAATATAAACGGCTCCGCTGTTATAACGTATCGCTTATGTCCGAATTGCTACCGGTTCGAATCCATCTTTCGACTTATAGGTCGTTGACTTCCATGTTTTGTGTTGGAGATGACTTCGTGTTGTATCAATGCAAGTGTCTAGGAACAGCGTACAAACGTGAAGTGGTTCAGGTTTGGCTCAGAAAGGTCATTTTAATTTATAATACATGACTGTCTATTTTTGATGAGGCTGAGATGATTGAGCTTCTTTCATCCGTTTGGCTCTTTAAAAAATGTAGAAATATACTTAAGTTTTCATTATAGCAGGAATGGATTGCCCGATAAAATTACGCCTCTGCTCAAAGGACCATCCAGGAAAAAACAAGCAATTAATTAACGAAATCAAATGCCAAGAAGTTGACACCTTTTTAAATTACTTAGGTTTGTGTGCTTGGTGACAATATGACTACGGAAAAGTACATCTCACAGGGCGGCACATTTAAATAATTCTGTTGATTGTTCAGTGTTTCCGGGTCATCAAATAATGTGATTGTTAGTCCCGTAAGTGTATTGCATGTTATATCCCGGGAGGTGACAGAGTTCCTCGCTCCGCCGACCTACTCGTCGGCTTGCAGTGTTAGTCCCTTCCAGTATATAACTCCCCAGCGGGGCCCCGCCCCGCCTGTAGAACCTCTCACTTCCCGATGTGTGGCTGTCTAGTGTGTGTAAGTACAAGTAAGGAGAGAGGGGGGAGGGCAAGGATAGCGCGTGGTCCGTTTAACTAGGTTCTGCTCCTTCGTGCATCCGTGTGGGTGGTATTGATTGATTACTAGTGTGCGTCAATTGCTGGCGTTAGTCCGGTAAGTGTAGGGCGTGCTTTTTGCTCGGAAGGTGGCTGTGATCTTGCCCCGCTGGATGGCGAGATCCCGCGCCGACCTACCGTAGGCTAGGGGGGTTTCCTCAACCAGGTATCTCCAACCAACGGCACATCGCCCCTTCCGGGACTCCAAACCTCCGACCAGTCTCCCGACATGTGTGATAGTGCAGTTCATGTTAGTGTAAGTGTGTTTATGAGGTAGGATAGGACACAGAATGGTAAGGAATTATCGCGCGCGGTCCGTGGCCCATTTGTTAGAGTACTACTCCGGCATTCACCTGGTGTGGATCGGAGAAATCACGAAAAACTACCGATCAGAGCAGCTGGACGCTAGAATTCTCCTCTAGTCTGCGACAGAACTCGACCTAGCTATCTGGCTAGTGACGAAAATCCTGCCGTCGTCGGGACTCTAACCCCTGGACCTCCCGGTCATAGGGACTGCAGTAAGATCAATCGATGCCCTGAACCATCTCTTCCGGTCCGTGTGGTATTGATCGGAGAAATCACGGAGAACTTTCGACCAGGGCAGTCAGATGCTAAAATTGTCCAGTGGTTGAATTCGGCCGAGCTGTGGAGCTGGTGTCGAAAATTCGCTCCCAATGGGACTTGAACCGTATGAGCTCCCGGTCAGCGACGCTGTTACGTAATTGAAACAGACTACGGTGCATGTAAAACTCAAGGAACGAATACGAGTATTTATTCGAATAGATTTTCAATTCAATGAAAATACACATAATTGCGTAGTGATGCTAAAACAGCACATACTTTCTCGTCCGTACTTTTACGTAAAATTGCGCGAAAATAACTGAAATTTTCGAAAAATTGTGCATGATCTTATTTCAAAATCTTTACGGAACAAATCTCATTAAGGAAAAAAATCTCTATCTTAATAATTGTAGCTGTAGGAAGACGCCGAAGAAAGTTTTAATTTTTGCAATTTTCGAAAAATCAGTTTTCAATGAACATGAGACCTGCACCATTCTCTTAAATGTCCTTCACACTGTGCAATGACAAAATTTAATGAAAAAAAGATGGAGCCATGTTTTTGAAAATGTCCCAGAGGCTTCTTGTAAAGTATGCCAAAAATTAAAATATCGGTTTCAAATTCAAGGGGCCGCGACGTCAGTCAGATCGATTGGGGAATATTAATTTCGAAGGAAATCGGCTGAACGGTTTAGCCGCTAGCTATGTTCACAGACAAACGTTTTGCCGTCATTCGATTTTTTGGTATCAAGACCCACAAAACGTTGATTCTGGCTACACCACGTTTTAGAAGATTCTTTTCTAAATCTGGCTACTGGATTTCTCTCCTGTTTTGTTACCAGGGCCCTGTAAAAAGAGTTTTTCTGCCGAAAATTCGTGTTTTTTCGCGCAGAATTAGATAACTTTCTCTCTAGCGCGGTAGCGGTAGCCGTGGAGGTAAAATTATACGAAGCAAATTAGTGTGTGTTTTCTTCCTCGCACTGACGTTGAACTCAGATTGACCTACGTTCGCCTCCCATCTGGCGATGCACGGCTCTGACCTTGCTGTTCGCTGTTCGGAACACACGTACCACTGCATTATTGGGTATTGTCCGGTCAGTGCTTGTAATGCGAATGATTAGAGAATATTGGGAGGCTTGTTCTCGACATTAGGAGGAAATGGTGTGACTACCTCACGACATGTTCACATTTATGTAATCCCATGCCGCCATAAATAATATACTAAGTTAGCTTGCCTGCGGCGAGAGAATTAGGAGCAAGTGAACGTAACGCTCATGAAAGAGACAAAATGGGGCACAATGAAAAGGAAACTTGGACCAGAAATTTCCAGTATCTTATTTTTTTTGTATTCTCAAAACGGAATGTAATACAATTTAACCAAATTTGAAATTGTTATATTTTAATTACTCGATTGAACTGAAGTTAATATGGCACCAACGCAAAGAACAGATCAACGTAGTATGCTTCAATCATTATAAATATGTGGAACATAGACACAGCAAGAGTAAATCACATGTTTTGTACTTCGTGCTCTTGACTTTGGTGTAATAAAATTATATTGTCAACAAAAGCAATATCTTCTTCTAATAGAATGCTAAGAAATATTGAATTGGGAAAGAAAATCATGTTAGGACAAGTGACGCAAGAAAATTATCATGGGGTAAAATTTTGAAAATCCATACAGGAGTTCTTATTTACAAGCAAACTTCAACAATGTACATTCAAATCGTCATAAAATAAGTATTTCCTTTCACTAAGTAAAAGAATATAAGATTAACTTCATTATTTGTATAAATCGTTAATAAGTATCGTATTAAAAACATGTTTCATTGTTGGCTATATCACTAGTGTTCACACCTCAGTGATAGCATGACACCTCAGTGACATTGTCCTGATTAAACCATGTTTTATTTACCAGAAAAAATGTGTCGTTTGTAAATAATAAGTTCCTTGGAAAAGCAGGCCCAGAAAAATAGTTGTCCCCCTCCCTTTTTGTAGGCTGCACAGACTATTAGCGCCCGGGCTGGGACGGTAAAATCAACCTTGTGCCCCGTAGGGGCGGATCCAGCCGATCATTTTGGGGGCGGCCATCTTAGATTCTTGATAAATAATGAACATATTTGTTGTTATATTGTATATTATGTTTAGAGTGTACCGGTGATAGTATACAATATTTTTTTTAAATAATTACAAAATTTCATCATAAATATTTAAATCAAATAAAGGGAAGTAACAAACGAAAACCCTAGTCCTTTCGGATGGGGCGGGGGAGACATGACCTCCCCCCCTGAATTCGCCAATGGTGTCCCGTTATGTGAGGGAACTGCCCCGGCGTATGACTGGAAGTGGTCAAGGAAACCACGGAAACGAAGGTTCAGAGAATTCGGTCTAGGGATGCAATCCCAGCAGGCGCCGCAACTCATCGATATTAAACACATGAAGTAAATCTCTGGTTGTCGGGATCATGCCTGGGATGGCTCAGTGCAATACCTATTGCCACTACAGGATCTCTGGCGGAAAGGGCCTAGGGTTCGAGTCAGGACGGTGGCAGATTTTCGACGTAGCTTGGTCGAATTTATCCGCGGGAGGAGAATTTTAGCTGCCGACTGATTTGACATGTAATTTTCGTTGTTTCTACTACCAGTACCAGGCGAATGCCGAGGCAATACCCTAACAAACGGGCTGTATTCCTTTTCTCATCTTTGACTCCTATTCTACCCTTTTTCACACACGTACTTAAACGGACTACACTACAACAAATGTGAAGAGCTTAGAGCGTACCCCGGATTGGGCGGTGCTCCACAGGGGAGACACCTGGAGAAGAGCAAAGCGGCGTGCAAGACTAATGAGTAGGGAGCGGATTTTTATGCCCTAAAAATTCTTGAAATATTCTTTCTAAAATATGCATTTACGACCTAAAATTGTGAAATATGCACTCTGATATGCAATTAAAATTAACAATATTTCATTTTCTGTATAAACCTTTGTTGATTAAATTCAGAAGAAGCATGCTTGGAATGAAAAAAATGTGTGCAAAAATAATATAACCTAAGTTACTTCTCGGGATAAATACTTGAAGTAAATATGTACCTCAATGAAGTACCTACATTGTAGGTCTTCTTTAACTTTTTCTGCCTCGTTTAAAAAATATGATATCAAGAAATATCCTACATTTGCACAAGTACTTTATCATCTAGACAACAGAAAAAAAGGAAATTGTGAGAAGCTTTTCTAAGCAATGAACGCTCACAAATAGATTCTATGAAAACATGAAACGTTTTCTCTATTTTAACGAAGTATGCAAAATATACTCCCATAATTGCACGAATATGCCCCAAGAGGAAAAATAGACCATATATGCATACATATATGAAAAATAGACCATATATACATTTGGATAAGGAAGGGGCTGCTTCTAAATAAACATCACACGAATGATTAAGATAATGGATTATCATCGGCAATGTAGTGTTAAAAAAGATAATTGAAGGTAGATGAAACAAATGAACACAAGACAAAAAAGAAATATAGTTAATACTATAAGACATAGTACAGCGAAACGAAGTTTAAAATGTAAAAAACAAAGGTAGAATGGATTTAAATAGTAAGAAAATGCAGGAATGGCAAACCAATTAAGAAAATAAGAGAGCGCCAAGGGAAGAAAATCATCGATTTCCATCAAATTGAGTACACAATGGTCCTACACCGGAAGCAGATTCGTCCTGAGGGGATTTTTGCCGTCCCAGGCATTGGACCACATCTCCACTCGTTCAGTAACGCCGCCATCCGCAGTGATGGACAGGACCGTCGCAGAATTCGGGAAAGCAGCCAATCGATTATCCTCATCACGGGCTAAGTGGCGCGACCTCCGTCGGAATCCGACAGGCGCGCGAGGACGCCCGGCGCACGTGGGAGGGGGAGGGGGAGGACGCGAGGCCGCGGCGGCGGAGAGAGGCCCGGCCGAGGTCGCCGATCGCCGCGATTTGTGGGCGGGAGGGGGGGGGAGATTGAGTGATCGATGGATTCGGGTGACGTGCTCGCGCCAGCTCTTGTTGGCGTGCACCCGGGACCAGAGTTATGGTCATTAGAAGAGTGCCTCGGACTGCTATAGACAAGATCGCGGGTTCAAACCCGATCGAAGCCGTGGATTTTTAAGGGCGAAAAAATCCTTCGTACGCCTTCCATCGGAGGGGAAGTAAAGCCGGCTGTCCCATGTTAGTAGATTTACTTGCATGTAAAAGATCCTCATGCCTAAATGAAGCCTCTGATCTAAATTCAAATCGTCTGTTTCGTCGCCCGAGATAATACCTTCTTTCTCCGCTACTTGGTGAACGGAGTGTAGCGAAATTAGCGTGGTCAGACGGAAGAGCAGGCCTCATGGACTGAGTCTCGCCATGTTCGGGGCTACTATACACTTAATGTTCATGAGTGGACTGTATGAATGGACTGTATTGTTGAAGTACAGTAGTCCCGAAACCCTTTGATAGCTCTTGGGATTAGCGCAGGAGTGCAGGATGCATATACGAGCAAGTTTCCAGCACAAACAATATTTAATAACTAAATGCACAGTATTTACACAGTGAATGCACAAGAAGCACAGAATTCAGATGAAAAGTTCTCTTGGTGCATTAATACACCTGTCCAAGCGTAGTTATTGTAGTGACACCTTGGACCGCCGTGGCTACCTTACGCCGACCAGAAGCAGCCGCGAGTTACATAGTTCAACCAAAATTGCGGGCGCAAATCCACGCAAGAGCGACAGACACAAATAAAGCGTGCACTGCCACGATTAAACAATTTATGTGCGAGCCGTATGCAGCTCATTTGCACGATTATAGATTCTTTACACGCTACTGCGCGGAGCCCTAACACGCGCGTCTATCTTGCACGGTGTCTTTATGCGGACTACCGAAGTCGGTTAAGCCGAATTCGGTTGGGGCAGAGACGTTAGGAGAGGGCTCACACGCGCGGCAGAGGTGGGGATGGCGATGGCCAATTACCACTTGCCATTTGATCTGGATTTGCAATGATCTGGCAGTTTTTGTCCGTTGCTCCTCCAACGGACCGAGCTGTGGGGGTGAATTGGGCAGGCGGTCACGTACGAGCGGCCACGCCCGTCCGTTGGGAGAATACGCGGAACAACGGATGTGAAGGCGATATGTGATCTCAGCGGTCAACGGCTGCGCTCTGCCGATTACGCAATTCAACTGTTCTGCCTTGCTTGTGAACGTATTTATTTCTGCTTTGCTGTGGGCCCGAACATACACCCCCTGAAAACCTTAGGGGTTTTCACCAAAAATGGGAGGGCACACAGCATAAGGCTGTATAATTAGACATATAAAAAATATGGTACATATGTGGATGGGATGAGTGGTATGGAGTAAGCCTTGTTGTGCAAGAAAATTTTTTTTTTACATATAATAAAAAATACTAATGCTAAATTACTTAAATAACTAATGAATAGAAAAATGGGAAAATAATAAATGTGAGAATGTCGTCGGGTAATAGTCACGCACAGCAGACTGACTGGCCAAGCCTGAACATAGGTAAGAGGACAAATGCCGAGGATGACGAGCCAAGACTGAAACGCGATCACAGAGGGATAGAACAGTTCAAACTAGGGTGACAACCATGCACTGAACACAGGTAAGAAGACAAGTGCCGAGGATGAGGAGTCAGAGCCTAGAATGAAGAGTGGACAGTGGGAGAGATAACAGTAACACAACCGAAGCGGACAAGACAACATCTGCGCTGATTCAAGACATTAATCCTAATTAATAATGACCAGAGTGCAATACCTTAGTCCTGACGTAAACATAAGTAAATATAAATTCTCTCAGGAGAAAATAAATTTGCGTGCATTTAGTGCACAAAATTAGGGCTGTTACGCCGCTCGTTACGTGTATCCACGGCGCCTCCCAAAATTGCTTGCATTTGCAAGTCTTCCAAGTTTGGTTGCCTTAGCTACCTGCCATTACATATGGACTAGGGGGGTCAGCAAATAAGTTAAATTGCTTGCCTTAGCTACCTGCCTCTTCATGGGACTAGGGGGGTCAGCAAGACTTGCAAGTTGCTCGCTGTGAGCTATTGTTATACCTAGAGCTACAAGCTAGAGATGAATTGCACAGGAAATGACGAGCCCGATTCAAGGAGTGAGAGTGACAGGTAAAGCACAACGAAGGGCGAGAAGCCGGCGACAGACTGCGGCCGACCAGTTCCTACGATGTGTGAGCGAAGAGGAGTGACGACAATTATTAAACTAACAAACCTTATAGACTAAGACATGGGACAAAAACACAATCAATAATAATAATAATACATCAAGACACTAACAATGACAAGAACTACAACTAACAAGACATGACAAATAACAAAATACAATAAAATGACAGACCTTACAACTAACAAGCTAAATGATACACCTAACCTACGCTAAATATGACTGACTGGAATGATTATGTACATCTTATACATTCACATTGCCGACAGGCAAGGGACATAGTCTATTGTAGTTGTGGCGCATGAACTTGCCACCTTGAGTTGCCCCTGACTGACCTCACACCACCATCCTGGCTTGTGACGGAAGTAGGTAACACTGAATTTTAAAATACTCTTTTCTGCCCTATGAGCAGAGGGAATACAATATTTTTCCCTTAAGTGGGAAATTGAAGTTTGCCCTGTTGTGTGGGCCAGGCTCTTGTGAGCGTGCATTGCAATTATAATCACAAATGAATTTAGTTTTGGCAAATTTAGCTGGTGGGTTGCATTGAATGGCAACTCCGCCTTTGCTGGTCTCCCGCCCACTCTAAAACATCCATCAGAATGAACAGAGGGGTGAGAAGGGGAGAGCTTGCTTGCCCCAGGGCAATCATTGCCTCTGGACAGTGACCTGAATTCAGGAGACAAGGCGCGTTGCTGTGTGATGCTAATGCATCTCGATTCAGCCCTATCCAATTCTGATTCACAAATTTTTAAATGTTCTGTGGGGGATGATACATGATCACACCCCCTAATCTTAAAGGGAGTGACTAGTTCAATGGGCGACACAGGGTCGCACCCCCTGATTTTAGAAGGGGAGACAAATTCAGTAAAATCGCACCCCCTGGTATTTGAAGGGGTAACTAAATCAGAAAATGAACTTAAATTTGATGTGTTAACTGAAACACAAGAAACATTACGTGAATTTGATTGCTCAGGCATAGGTGAGCATAGCAGTAATTGCTTAAATGAATTTAAATTAGATTGAGAGGTGTCATTGTTTACAGAATGTAAACTTGGACAGATAGATGAATCAGTATAATTTACCAACAGAGGAGCTGGTTGCACGCAACTTAAATTGGCAGGATCATTACTATTTAAAGGATTGTCACATGAATCAGCTGATAGGCTATTTTCATGAGACTTTGATAAAACATTTACACATAAATCAGCTAATAAGCTGTTGTCATCAGGCGTTGGCAAAACATTATCACACAAATCAGCTGATGTGCTATTGTCATGGGATGTTGACAATTTGGCAGGTTCTTTGATTAAATTAATTGAATTAATTGCCTCAGAGGTACATGGAGTTGAAGCAACACAATCAGTTATAAGAGGGCATTGTGAGGCAGTGACTTCTACCTTTTCAATTTTGGTCTCTAAAACTTGAGGTTTTTCCAAAATTTGTGCCTTTAAATCCCCTGACGTGGACGGTTCCAAATTAAGAGGCAGGGAAACAATGTACCTTCCGGTATGATCCCTATCATAAGTAGAAGCAAAATGAGCTTCGGCTAATTCTTCATCAGAGAATTTTGGACAAATGGGGGTAGCCTCTTCTACCTCCCAAAATTTCTTAATAGATTGTGACAGTTCACTGTCAGATGTCAAAAATGTACAATTGGTATTGACGAATGCAGGACGCAAAGGAGTATGGCCTGCAATAACCCAACCTAAGCGGGTTTCCTGTAATGTGGGAAATTTCCCATCGACTCTTTTCCTATTATTGAGGAGTAGAGTATCAAAAAATGTGTCTGCACCGAGCAGTACATGAATAGGTTTACACTCATTAAAGAGCGGATCTGCCAAAAATACATCAGTAGGCAGACTCCATGAACTGGAGTCAAAACTTTCTTTAAGAGATGTTGGAAGATCTGGTACAACAAAGAAATCAATTACCTTAGACCAAGGGCTATTATTTTGGCAAGACTGAATTTTAAGCTGAACAACATAATTAGCTGGCATTGAATCACGGCCTATAGTAATAATATTAATGTTAAATTTCTTTGTAGGTAATTTAAGTGTTTTGACAGTTTCCCAGGTAATTAAATTTATTGCACTACCACTGTCAAGGAGAGCATTCAAATGATAGGGCTCACCTTTGGGGGTGAAGCCCAGTACCCTTGCAGTGGGCAATAGTACCCTATGGCCTGCACTAATGGTGCTGGCAGCTGAGAGAGCAGCTGGTTGGGGGGCTTTTATTTGAGATTTATCAAGATGCACAAGTTTATGATGAGCCTTATCACAAATAGAACAAGTTCTTTTGCAATTGACATGTCTTTCTGACTTGAAAGTAAAGCACCTGACACACCTATTGTTGGCTTCCACAAATGCCAGCCTGTCCTTCCTTGACATATTCAAAAACTCAGGACAATCGGCTAAATAATGTTCTGATTTACATTTTGGACATTTATAGCCAGGGTAAGGTTTGTTTGATTTACCATGATTATTATTATTCTTTACAAATTGAGATGAGGAAGTTGGCATGACACTGAGGCCTCTTTGTTGGTGTTGTAAGAATTTCATTAATGACTGAAAGTCAGGATAATTATCAGTGTCCAAGGATAACTCCCACTCCCTGAGAATATTATGTGGGAGTCCTTTGGTCACAAGAGCAATTAATAATAAGTCAGCAAGATCAGAGTCTTCTTTAAGGGCTAATAGTGCATTAATATGCAAGTTGAAAAAATCAATTAAATTTTGTAGGGACTTGGCACAGTCATGATTTAATTTAGGGGGGTTTAATATAGCAGTCAAATGTTGAGCAACAATTAGTCTAGGGCAATCAAATCTATTTTTTAATAACTGCCAGGCGACAGGAAAATTAGAATCTGATAATTGGAGATTATGTAAAATTGCCCTTGCATCGCCCTCTAAAGCACCATTCAAATAGTAAAATCTTGAAGAGTCTGTTAGACTTGGATTATTAATGACAATGCTTTGGAAAATATCCCTAAATTTAGGCCATTCTAAAATATCACCAGAGAATGTTGGAAACTTCATTTCAGGTAATTTGAATGGGATTGAACTCACACTCAAGGCTTCTGATGCACATGAGGGAACAGGTGAGGCTGGGCGTGATTCAGGAATTATATGTTTATGTTCAAATAGAACATCTTTTGCCCTAGCACTAACCTTATCATATCTATCAAACACTTCCTCAGAAGTGGTAAGCAATTCTGAATCAGGTTCTAATTCATCGACAAGATCTTGTGCCTTGTCATGCACCTTATCCAATTTGTTAGATTTAACTAATAGCTCTCGATACATTTGCTCATCTGGGTCACTGAAATTATCAATAAAAGATTCAAGAGCATTGATTTCGTTACTTAGTTTAGTGAGCTGAGACTTCACTGCTCTGTCTGAGGGTTGATGAGCCATGGTTATTAATTAATAGGGTCACCACGCAAAGCAGAAAAAATACACAAATGAACCCAAATAAACACAATAAAATTGAAATAACACTTCCGTAGAAACACTGCACTCAATTCACTGAGCATGCACACTTTGCAAGGCAGAATCAGCTGATTGTTTCCTACTTACATTAACGTGATGAACAACTGACTGCTGCTGGCCAACACTTATTTGTAATGACTCTTGGTCACAGATAAAATAAACACTTAATTGAATTGCCATCAAATGACAGTGGCAAATTAAATTGATTAGCACACACTGCATTTGAAATTTGCTGCTTGCATGTAAATAATTAAATTAAATTCCTTAATGACTAACCTTATGTTGCTAAAAAATGAAAAAATATTACTAACACAATTATAATACAAGTTGCAAGCGGTAAACACAGACTTCATGTGTGCTAACAGATTAACACAGTGGCACTTATACACTTCACACAATGAAATACCTGAAAAGAAAAACAAAAAACACACAAAACATTTCATAGATTTTGTAGAACACAAAAACAAGTCAATATGCTGTTCTTGGAATATGAAAAAGAAAAGAATTGCTGTCACTGAGCAATTAAATAGTTGCATCGATTTAAAACTTGATTACAGTGGTGAACAAATTTATATTCTGCCCACAAGATTTTTATAGAAAATTATTTAGCTGTGCAGGTTACACCTTATGCACAAAACCTTTACATTGAACAGCAATGGAAAAATTCTACTGAACACATTAAAAATGTTTTACTTTGAAAAACACATTGATTGGGGCATTCTTTTGCACTAATAGGAACTTTTCACCACACAAATAACACTGCTCTTGAAGCACACATTAATCGGTGCACAATTTTTTACAACTGAAGACTTGTTTCTTGAAGCACGTGTTGAAGTTGGCGGCATTGAAGAACAGTGGATCGACATCCGCAGAGCACGGTCAACACTTGCAGCTACGGAGAACGCTAGTTCATATACCATTAGGTCACAGTTTCAAAATCCGGCTCGAAGGCGCCATGTTCGGGGCTACTATACACTTAATGTTCATGAGTGGACTGTATGAATGGACTGTATTGTTGAAGTACAGTAGTCCCGAAACCCTTTGATAGCTCTTGGGATTGGCGCAGGAGTGCAGGATGCATATACGAGCAAGTTTCCAGCACAAACAATATTTAATAACTAAATGCACAGTATTTACACAGTGAATGCACAAGAAGCACAGAATTCAGATGAAAAGTTCTCTTGGTGCATTAATACACCTGCCCAAGCGTAGTTATTGTAGTGACACCTTGGACCGCCGTGGCTACCTTACGCCGACCAGAAGCAGCCGCGAGTTACATAGTTCAACCAAAATTGCGGGCGCAAATCCACGCAAGAGCGATAGACACAAATAAAGCGTGCACTGCCACGATTAAACAATTTATGTGCGAGCCGTATGCAGCTCATTTGCACGATTATAGATTCTTTACACGCTACTGCGCGGAGCCCTAACACGCGCGTCTATCTTGCACGGTGTCGTTATGCGGACTACCGAAGTCGGTTAAGCCGAATTCGGTTGGGGCAGAGACGTTAGGAGAGGGCTCACACGCGCGGCAGAGGTGGGGATGGCGATGGCCAATTACCACTTGCCATTTGATCTGGATTTGCAATGATCTGGCAGTTTTTGTCCGTTGCTCCTCCAACGGACCGAGCTGTGGGGGTGAATTGGGCAGGCGGTCACGTACGAGCGGCCACGCCCGTCCGTTGGGAGAATACGCGGAACAACGGATGTGAAGGCGATATGTGATCTCAGCGGTCAACGGCTGCGCTCTGCCGATTACGCAATTCAACTGTTCTGCCTTGCTTGTGAACGTATTTATTTCTGCTTTGCTGTGGGCCCGAACACGCCACGTAAAATAAAGAATCAATTCAATTCAATGTTACTAGCGCAACATTTCTTGAACGAAGGATTGAAGAAATGGAGGTGGAGTGGGGGTTTTAGTTACGAAATAGGCCACTAGATTTTATGAAGCAATGCCAACCTCTGGAGAATCAGTCATATCTTCGCAACTTTCTCAATAATTTGCGTTCTAACTTTCTCAGGAGTTCGAGGTATCTCCTGTGATGAATCTTCACTTGCTTCGGTCATTTCTTTAAATTTTTTGGAGAAAATCACGGACAGAAGTTCTCGCTTTAACAGCAAATTGTTTCAATTTCGCGCCAGTGAAGATGTTTGGAATGTTGTCATTACTGCTCGCTGCGAGCTTTTGCCACCAACTACTAATTTGTGCCAGAGAAGGGGTAGCAAGGTCATTGTTCAAGATAAGTTGCGCGAATATTACTCGCCTTTATAAAACAAAACGAACTTTATTTCCCTAATTTACCTAACACGAATGAGTTCTGAATGTGGTAGCTACAAGGAAAGAAACAAACGGCAATACAAAATTATGGTAATGACGCTCGCCTGTTTTTACAAAATTAGGATTTCTTATAGGAAATGATTAGGTGCAGAACAGAGTGGAAAAACGTTTAAACTCTGAAAACAGAGCAGAAAGAAAAGTGTTAAGCGGCTATGTCCACATACGCTCCAGATGCAACTCTGAAAATATGATCTTGGGAACCTCGAGATAGCGGAAGCAGGGATGGATCCAGACGATATTTTTTTGGAGGGGGGCATCGCAGATTTTTGTTAAATATTTTGTTATTGTATATTATTGATGTTCTGTAGATATGATACTACACAATATTATCATTTAAATAATTACATAATTGGAACATAAATATTTAAATGAATTTTGTCGAATAAATGAAGATAAACGAAACCACTATACTTTTGGGATCCCCTGTACCTGCCAGTGGGCTGAAACGAGGATGACGTCCCAGTCCATTGGAATGCTGCAGGCAAGAAAACTAAGAGGCTCCAAGGAGTGTGGCAAGAGGGATGGAAAGGTGTTGGAGTCAGGTACACTGTAGGATGTAAACAGACACAAAATAATGAAACAATCAATGGATGGGGAGTTCTGCTTAAAGAAGTTCAGTTATAGGATACTTATTCTCGTATTACGAAGGAAGTCTTTTAACAGGTTAGTCGTCACTTGCATAAAAACATTTTTTGAAGTCCATTACATAAGAAGAACGTAACAAGAGAGTTGTTAGAGAACATTCTTTAGCAATTCCAGCTTTTTTGGTGGTCGGAAGATTCTAATGATTTATTATTATCCTCATTATTGTAATGAGAGTTGTTTTTTATCTATTTTGTTCACGCGACTCGTATGATGAGTGTTGAAACATTGTTTCATACATTAGTGCGCTGGCTGATTAAAAAAATTGTATTTTGTGTAAATTGTGCATCTGCGGAGTAAAATTGTGTTGGCAAAACATTACCTAGAGTGCCAAGCTCATGAGTTTTAAGTACACTACCTAGGCATTATATTAACGTTCCTAACGGCACCTCACACTATGAAGGAAGAACATTTGCCTTTGTACTTGTTTATCAAGTCTTATCAATGGAAAATGTGTTCTTTGCAACTATTTTCTAATTGAATAAATATCGTCCCAAATCGGAACATTTCCTGTTATTTGGAACCACTTCCTGCTTCGTTAAAAGAACAGTTGAAATTGAAAGTTGGGGTATGTGATTCAAATGAAGACATTTGTCTGTCTGATCCACGGGGGGTCATAATGTAGGCCATGCATTTCAATGACATTTGCGAGTGAAAGTCCACTCGCCTCGTCGTTCTTTTTCTTTCCTTTACGAATGCGTTGCACACGTTATCATAGATGGTCTGCCCCCGAGAAGACAACCCACGTCTCCAGCGGCAGATACAACGTTGTATGCTGGCCAACCGGAGAAAAAGGAAACCAGCTGAAACGTACTGGGTTCTCCGCACTGTTAGTGACCGATAATACAAACAGGATGTACCACTATAACGACAGAACGAGCCGGGAGCCAAGAGCACGTCGCATCATCCAGCACATTCGCAGATGATGCCAAGGCAAATAGTGCATCGCACACGGCGCGGGGACAAGAGCGCTGTTTGCATTGGCTGATTCACAGGACGGCCGCAAGCCGCGCCACGCCATGCGTGCGTGGGAGAGCGTTACTTCCGGCACTGGGCGTCCATTCCACGCGCCTTTTTCCGAAAACGATTGTAACTTACAGTACAAGGGGAGAAAATAAGATTTCTCGATGAAAAAAAAATGGCCTTGTAGGGAACGATAGCAGGAGGGCGAATCAAGAAAATATTTCACGAATTAATAAAACATTTCAGGAATTAATAAAACATTTCAGGAATTAATAAAACATTTCAGAAATTAATGAAACATTTCAGGAATTAATAAAACATTTCACGAATTAATAAAATATTTCACGAATTAATAAAACATTTCAGGAATTAATCAAACATTTCAGGAATTAATAAAATATTTCACGAATTAATAAAATATTTCAGAAATTAATAAAATATTTCACGAATTAATAAAGTATTTTTACTCTCGAGTGTCCTGATCATTACGTATAAACAAAACGTGATCGTTCTGTGATGAGAAATTGTTTTGTTTTCTTGACTTCGATATTATGAATGCATTGTAATGACGTGACAAAATATTAGAAAATTATTCGTTTTTGCCAATATTTTTGTGTGTAGTTCCATCTTCATTGGAGCACGTTAGTCTCTAATATGACACATTATACACGATACTGTTCAATAATATTTGATAGAACTAATGGTACATTATTAAAGAATGTCATTGTATTAAATTACGTGCGTTGCACCGATTAAACTAATTTAAAAACTATGATATTTTTATAATATTTTTTAATACTAATAACTATCATTCTGAACGCCCTACGGTATATATTGACTATTTGTGAACTGTCATGTTTGTGCTTGGGCATGCTGAACTACGATTAAAACGGGAAGAATTGACGTCCCAATTGATTAAGAGTCTGTATGCAGCATTTGGGCGTTGTTAATTGCAAACCATTATTGGCACAACAAATTTATCAGGAGTTTCAAATACGGATATAACGATTACCAACTTTACAGAACACTCACAACGTCACAGAGTTATTGAAAAAATCCAAAATGATTCTGGAAATGCAGTCATTCGATTTACAGCAGAGAGGTGCTGTTCACTTGTTCATTGAGTTTCCCGGAAATAAAACAAAATAGCGTATGCAGCATTTGCTGAGAGTTTTACGGAGTGGTACAGTCTGCATCAAAGTAAAAATACTGCGAGGCAGAAACGTAGTAGTATGACATAAATATTGTCTCTTAAAATGGCACAAAAATTGACATTACAGTAGCAGTCCTGCATTCATCGGTTCTAACCTCTGCTCTAATCGGTGGCCATATTGTTCGAATAGTTTTGTTCATTTGCATTCTATTGAGATGGGAGCGGCCGAATCGCGAAAACAGTCGGTTGTGTTTGGATGCTTGTAGGCACGGAGCAGTTGCCACTGGGAGAAGAAAACACGTCCTTGGCGTCGCGGGCTCGAGAGAACGCCAGGGAAAGGTAGTTCTACTGCCCGCCGTCCAATAATAGATTCGAGGTCTTCGGCTCGTAGTGTGTAGTTCTACAAAGAGTACTAACCCGTTTGGTGTCAATGGCTGGCGGCGAGAGCGTTTCACGGGGGGCGACGACCCCCTCTCCCCCGCAAGCAGAAAACCTCCCTGGACAAAAGAATCGTTTACTCCCAACAGACCGCAAAAAGTGAAAAGAAGTTTAGTTTGCATATGTTCGTCGTATGGTACTCAGTGCCAAATAGTACTTGACTTCACTTTATATAAATAAATATTTCAGAACGCGATTTATTGGAATAGCGTAGAAAAATTACCCTAGACTACAAAAGCGTCGCCTGTAAGACTACGCAACTAGTGCCGAAAGCTTCCTCCACCCCTTTCCCCTCACTCTCCGTTTCTGAAACTCTAGGTACCTTCATTGTGTGTCAAGCCAGTGAAATACACATCACTAGGGAGCGGATTTGTATGATTTTGCATATGTTTGTCCGTTGCTTCAGGGCATAGCTAAGTGAAATTTCTTGACATTTGGTTAGAATATGATGCTATATAGAGTAATATGTTAGTGCATATTTGTGCATATTTGGCCGATTTTTCCTGTTGGTTTATATTCGTGTAATTATAGGCGCGTATTTTGCATATTTCGTTAAAATAGAGACTTATCTCTGAAACGTTTCATCTTTTCACAGAATCTATTTATTTGTGAGAGTTCGTTGATTCAAGAAAGCTTGTCACAATTTTTTTTGCTTTGTTTTCTATTGACGATAAAATACTTGTGCAAATGTAGGATATTTCTTGATAACATATTTTTTAAACAAGTCTGATGAAATACAACAAGACATTTACCAAGTTGAATATTTACTTAAATTATTTCTCTCGAGAAGTATGGTATATTATAATACGTTTGCACAAAAATGTATCTTTTCATTCCAAGCAAATTTTCATTTCATTCCAAAAATTTTATAAAGACAGGTTTGCAGAAGAAATGAAATATTGTTAATTTTAATCACATATTAAAGGGCATATTTCATAATTTTTAGGTCATAAATGCATATTTTTACAAGCATATTTCGAAATTTTTTAGGGCATAAAAATACGCCCCACTTGCGCGCGTTGCCCAACATTTCCGGTGAACCCCAATACGCATCGTCCTGTAGACTACGCGTCTGTAATTACGTTAGTGCTTTTGGCGCTATATTGCCTAATATTGTTAATAATGAATACGAAAATGAATAATGAATACCTTGTCTTGTGGCATTAAAGTGTTGTTTTGAACATTTAACAATCATACTGGGACGACAGCGATCATAACGACGGTCACGACGTATTACTACGGACGCTTCTCAAAAGCCATGTGTGGACAGCACCAAGAAAATGTGTGCTCTGAGAGTCAAGTTATTTAGGTGTATCTATAAAAACCTTTAAGATGTATTTTGTAACTCCATATCATATATGTTCAGTCTATTAAAATTAGTATTTCATTGTAAAAATGAGTTTTGCTTTATTTTTACCCAAAGTATTCTGTTAGACTACACTTTTGTGATAACGGTTGATAAAGATTGCCTTTGTAATCTACGGTTAAATAGGTAGTATATTCATGTACTGTATAAAACTACTTTCTCGCAAACTACATAAGTGGTAAGTGCCCTCGTCTACTAGAAATGAAAGAACCGTTCCCATCGCTAGTGATATGAATTTTCTTCGCAAAAAAGAAACAATAAATAGTACGATTTCAAAAGTTTCAAGTTTATTTCGTAATAAATTAATAGTTAACTGAGGAAAACGGCTTCAATTCAGTTTTGTATTTCAAACCGTCAATCGCAATCGATACTGAAAATAAACAATATGCATTTGGTTGAAGTTAAGGTAACAACATTTCGGGGACTCTCAATTCAGTCAAGCCTCAAATGGAATATGTTAACTGAATTAAACACTAAATTTAGTTCATTACGTTACGCTTTCAGAATTACACAGTCAGCCTTCATGCAGCTCACTGCATGTATTTTAAAGTGTTCATTGCCCCCTGAGATATGGCATAATATTCTGAGGAAGCTTATCTTATAGTAATTAGTCATTTAGATTGCAAGAATAAAATATACGAGTAATAAGCAAATGTCATCCATGTGATTGCTGCACGCCTCTCTTCAATGAGCTCTGGATCTTACCGTTGCTTGCCTATCTATTTACGAAGCTCTATTTTTTCTCAATACAGATTTACGTAATAGTGGGAATACATTTTCATTCAATATTGATATTTGTAATTATAAAACGTGTCTTAGAAATCACATTCATCAGGTGTCAATACCACCAGCTCACTACATGAAATTTACATACAATGTACGTACGTCGCCTCACATTACCAGATGACATTAAAGAGTTAAAATCGATTAATATATTTAAGTTCAAAGTAATATCGTTTCTGCGGCATTACTGTTTCTATAGAATTAAAGATTATACTGACCGTAAAAAAGAAAAATAATATTTATTTTCACAATGATGTATAATGCATTAGTTTACATGTTTATTTACAATTTTAAAAATACTTAATGTCTGTAACAAGTAATGTACTTCAGCGAGCCCCCATCTCGATCGGGTTTTCGTCCAGTTTCTCTGATCTAGTAAGCAAATGCTGAGATGACCCCTTGTTTTGCTTCTGTGGCATAAATGGATCTTCAGTACGCGCACGATTTGTTGAGCTCTTCTTTTGTTAGTTGTAAGAGTAGAATCGGGAGTACTAAAAAATCCAAATCCTTAGTTCGTGATACAAATATTTCCTTATTTGGGAGCGAAAATGTTTAGTTTTCAAGTGTTGCTAACCTCGCTTTGCTAGAACTTTTGTTCATCAATTCAACTATTATGGTTAAAAGGTGGGAAAGATATTCCAGAGCTCACGAAAATGTGCGTTAGAGGTAGTTTTATCCCATACGTCAGGTACAGTGTTTACTGTTCTTTGATAAAATAAGCGAAATCAAATCGCAGCTCCTTGAATTTGAAACAGTTCTTGTAATTTTTGGGAGTACATTACATGAAGCCCTCAAGAACATTTTGAAATTTTTCTCAAAAATGGTTTCAAATTTTTGGATTAAAACTTGTCCTCGGATAGTGTAAACGATGTTGTCAAAAACGATGATATTTCTAAAGTTACTAAAGTTCAAAATGTTTTCGGCTTTTCTTCTTACAAGAAATGCATTGAAGATAGAGATTTATCTTATGATTTTTTTATGAATCTATTTTCAAAATTAGATCATGAAATGCGGACATATATATTTCTTTCAAATGTGGTTAATATTTGAGTTATTTTAAAAACAAGATTTTCTCACAAAAGGTCCAACTTATATTGGTGGTGCTGCTCACACTGAATAACATGACATAAACGTAATTTTGATGTGTTCTTAATATGTTTCAAGAATTACACCAATATAACTTTTTATGTATCACTCATGTTGTTAATATTTACAGGTATTATATTATACCTTACTGAACTTGTGAACAGAAGTATTCCAAATATATTACGAAGTTCCTCGAAAACCCAAAGGTTTTCTCTGAAAAAGAGCTGAAAATGGCGCCTTTTCAAAAGTACTCAAACATATTATCCTCAAATATGGTTCAGAAAAAATGCCGATATGTAACAACTGGGATGAGGGTGGGGCAATATCGAAAGGCTAGCCTACACGAAAGAGATCAGAAAACTAACAAGAGCGAGAATCTCCATTACAATCTATTGCACCAGTAGTTTATATTTTCGTTTAAGGTGAAATACATTAAACAAAAATATACTAAATATCACGGACGGACAAGGAAAGTGCTCACCAAAGAAATCAGACGTTCTACCACTATCCTTCAAAAGCTCATTCCAGGGAAAAAAAATCTTGTCTCACATGCCACGATATGGAACACTTAATGAAACAGTGAAGAACATCAATATCAACTTTTTACGCCAGTAAAATGGAGCCTAATTTTAGTAAGTTAATTTTTTCTTGAATCATTCGCAAAAAAACGCAATTTCAATTCGTCCTCTGAGGAATACTAACTGTAGAGATGTCTTTTTGAAAAGATATATTTTATTGCTGAACATGTTGACATGTTTTTCCATGCTAAAAGAAAATCTATCTTACACTTGGGTAATTTGAATCGTTTGCTCTTTACAATTCTAAGCGTAAGTGTGTATGCAATTTCAACGAAGTGGTTGTTCCATGACGCATCATTTCTATTCAGAAAAGAACGGATGATTAATCGCGTAGTTATCAATAGGTAGGCATGTCACATACAACCTTGAGCGCGAACAATTCAATTGTATTGTATTGTGATTGTTTGTTAGGAAAGAATGTCATCATCACTACTTAGATTAACCTTGCTCTAACATTCAACCGAACAATGCATTTAGATTTACCAACAAACTCATTCCAATTTACAAACATTCCCTTTATTGTTATCCATGAAATGTTTCAGAAAAGAAACTCAGAGGGGAAAGGTAATTAAGGGGGTAAGGGTTAAAATATCGTACAAACTCTCAAAAGGGTAATATCAGTCATACAAACTTTCAGCAAAACCGATATTTGAATTATTTATTAAATACTTTTATTTACCAGAATTACAAACGACCTATTTCTTTGCAAGAAATCGTTCATAAACTGATATTTGATGGCACAGATTAGATATATTAGCCGTGTAAGACATGAATAATTATGATGTCACATATTCTGCCAATCGTAGCGAATGAATCGTGGGATGATGGCGGTGATCGGCACAGACGAATACCGTTGTTTTGCATGAATGTCAAATACGCGTGACGTCGTAATGCAGTTGTGCTCCTCCCCGCTGGACCGCTCTACACATTGGATAGGGGTGGGGGAGGGCAGAATGAAGTTGTTTCTAAAAGTTTAATTTGATTCTCTTATAAATTTAATAATTTAATAATACACCTAATGTCGCTCGTTTTCAAAACGTTTCCTTTCGTTTCTCCTTTCCCTTCCCATCTCCAAACAGAGGGCATCTGTTTGGCCGTACTGATGAAGGATTTTCGACTAGTTAGATAGTTCGGTCGAAATCAACCGTTGTCTGGATGAGAATTCCAGTGACCCAATGATCTGATAGGCAGTTTTCCATGGCTTCTCCGACTAATACCAGGCGATTGCCGGTGCAATACCCTTACAAACGGGCCACGGACCGCACGCGATCTTTCCTTCCTCTTTCTTGACCTTCCTTCTCCCCTTCCTCGCACAGACACTTACTCGTACATTGCTCGTACACTACTCTACCACACCACACTTACACTTATTCGTAACACTTATTCGGGGGCTTAGAGCTTGTCGTGGCCGGGGCGGTGCCCCGCTGGGGGGGGGAGGTACCTAAATACGAGTCCCCTCCCCTCCACCGCCCCCAAACCAATGTGTAGAGCAGTGCCGGATCTCAGTATCCAGCGTGAGAGGAGCACCACCACCCAGAGGCGTTTCTACGGAATGGCAGACACGGCACGTGCCATGGGCGCCACTCACAAAGGGCGCTTTTAAAATATACCCGTTAAAACAAGTAACAACAATTGTAATTTGAAGTATCTTGACGGGGGCGCAAATTCTATGCCTGCCATGGGCGCCTGAATATCTAGATACGCCTCTGTCACCACCTTCCGAGATATAGCACTCACATACAGGGCATTACACATTCACGGAACTATTGACCATAGCAGTCGACGGGTCCTATCAATCAATCTGGCCAGTGGCGTAGCCTCAGTTAGTGTCACCCGGGGCAAACCTAATGGTATCACCCCCCCCATAAATTAAATATAAAAAACTATTAATGAATAGTTTATATATTATTTAATAAAAATATATTTGCAGATGACATTTATTTATAATATATTAAAAATGCATTTAATTCAGAATAAATGAAATTTATTTTTTAAGTAAATAATCTAAGACGAAGTATAAGTAATTGACTAGTGCATGTTTTTATGAAAATATTATTTTTAAATAAAACATTAAAATTATATAATTCCAATTATAAAATGTTCTAAATGGTGTCACCCGGGGCGGACGCCCCCCCCCTGCCCCCCCCTATACTGCAATTTTTCTAACTTTGCCCCTGAAGGCCCATCTTCAGGATGGAATATGTCACGGTATTTCGCGTCTTTCTCAGTCGTGCCGCCAGGTATCGCATGATTGCGACCGTGTCAAGCAGTGCTTGTGATCATGCGACTTCTTGCGGCACAACGAAGAAAGACGCGAAGTGCCGTATGATGTTCCATCGTGGCCGTAGAGGCTCGAGGGGCAGAGTTAGAAAAATCGTAGTATAGCTACGCCACTGAATCCGGTCAATCAATCGGCAGGCGCCTGAAGGCGCGTGCTGGACGGCGTTGCAGCGCCGGCTGCGCGTCGGGTGCCCGCTCGCACAGTGTTGGGCCGGGCCGCGGCGGGCGGCTAAAAATGACGTGTGAACGAGCCATTCATTCGGCCAGTGTTTGGCAACGCGGCGACCCCCACGCCCTCTTAACGAGCACCTCCCCCCCCCGCTCCCCGCCACCAGCCACGGGCCCACGCCTCCCGAGAGACAGAGAAAGAGACAGACACCGCGAGTGGAATGTGCTGGAAACAGAGCCTGTGCAATGCTCGCGCGCGAAAGCGATTTTTTTTATGTGCAGCTTGTGAGAGACCAGAGGACACGTTAAGCACCTCCTGGTTGAGGCTGAATGGAAAGGAGATAAATGGAAAAACGAGGAAGGGCTAGAAGGAAAATGTGATTGTGTCTGATGAAGTGGGTCTTGAAGGAAAACATGATTGTGTCTGAAGTGAGACTTGAAGGAGCATGTGAAGGAAATATAATCCTTCATAAAGTACAAAAGAAACCTGAGCTGTATATAAGCCTGCCCTGACAACTGGACTTGGTCGAAAAGTTCTTGGTACACGCAGAGATAACTAAACGATACCTGATCGTTGAAGTATTGAACGCTATGACACCTACTTCTTAATAGTGAAGGCATTCTCAAATTGCGGGCAGGTAAACATGTAATATATATATTCAGGAAAAGGAACGAAAAATTGTTCTTCTTTCGAATGGTTGAAACTAAGCTGCATTTTGCAGTATCAACCGATAGGCTCTGAAATACCAATGACACGTGTAACAATGAGTGTGTAGAAGTGTTCTACGACTGTCAAAAAGCATTTTCATCACGTGTGTATTGGCTAGAGAGAAGTGTTCTCTCGCTCAGTTGTTTCCCGTCACTCGGGTCGACAAGAAAGCGAGAGGCCACAAGCGGAATGTGCCGCAAAAAGAGCCTATGCAATGTTCGCGCGCGAAAGAGATTTTTTGATACGCGGGGCTTGTGAGTCACGCAGTAAAACGCGGGCTTCGTGTTGCATGAGGAGTTGCTACATGGATGCGGGTCGTATGTCTTCGATTCGACAGAGAGGGGGGGGATGGGTCTGTTGGTGAAGGAGACGGGCGTTGGATTATCCAGACATCTGTCCTCTGGAGAGACCGAGGGGTCATTGTGGTTTTGCTTTAAAGGTAATTACGTACACTCGTATAATCATCCTTAAAGAAGTAAAACACTTCATTGGGCCTTTCTGACCTTCGCTTTCAAGATTATACTCGTACATTTACGTCATGCCGCATTCATGTCATCATTGACACGAAGAAATTACGCGTGTCTTATTGAAATGGACAAGAATTCCACCTTTCCTCAAGAGATAGGTATCATAAATGTTCTACCCTTATCGAAATTAACATCGTTCGCAGTTGAAGTTTTTAAAAGAAATTGAAATGATTTTATACTTTGGAGAGCGTTAATACAATTATATTTGCATCGTTGGGGATACGTTCATGCCAAAAAGGACTCCTGGATAGGGAAAGCAAATATGGTCTCCCATCGACTTTAGAGCCAGTTCCCGGGCCCTCAAAATATAGTGCAGAATTTAAGAGCTGATTAAAACAGGCAATTATTTTAAAATTTTGAGGTTATCTATTCTCACAAAAACATTCTGAGTGTTATTTTATTCTCGTCTCTGACTCCGAAAAATTGTCCGAATAATATTCCGATACCGAATAATATTGTTATAAATATTCATATTTATGGTTTATTAATGAAAGAAACATGCGTTCTCCATCGAAACATGGCATGGGGAAAAATATGGATTTGCACACGGAAACTATGAAAGAGAAATGTACTTCGTTTCGCATAATGACATAATGGCACGTTTCTACGAACATCGTCTCTTTATACCTTGAGAATGTTAATGATAATTCGAAATGACAAAGTAAAACATGTGTCATGTTTCATATTTTTTCTGATTTAAAATTGTTTTTAATAAAATATATTTTCAATGTAACTCACAATCTAAACAAAACTATAAATAAACTTGGCATTATTTCGTTGTGTATCGAAAGTGAGTCATTGATTATGCAATACGGTTTTCAGAAGTAGATAAGACAAACTATAGAACAAACTAACCGCATGGATAGATAGTACACAATTAACTGTTTACACTCTTCTACAAAACACGACTCAGTGAAAACTTGTAACGGCACAGAAAAAGAAACATGAACTGATATATTTGTTATTTGGTGAATAATACCTATTCCTTCTTTACACTATTGTTTTGAGTCTATTTACTTTTGCAGTAATTACTTATTGGTTAATAAACATTACATTGCAAACAAGGAGTACAACTGTATACAACACTGAGGTCATATCTACTTTACTGCTTGGATACAAAAGAAGAAAAATGTAGTGGGTTTTGTGATTCTTTAGTGGGAACTGGAAACAAAACGCCCCACTTCTCGAAATCTCTCTTCTTCTTTATTTGTTTTCCCAATTAATGTAAATGGATCTGTAATGCGGCGCATCTCATGAACTCATTCTTACGACATTTGAAAAATAAGATTTAACTACTGCCAAGAGACTACCGCTGAAACGCGGCAATTTTGGTTCTGAACTTTTTGCTAGAGCTCAATCAGTTCGTTATATTTCAATTTAGATTTCAGAAAAAATGTGTCATGATATATTGTAATTTTTAAATTGAATATTTCGTAACCATTGTCAGTTTCAAATATCATAATTCTGCCTACTTTATAGAACCAAAAATGAAGAGAATCCTTACCCTTCCGTACTTGAAGCAGTGTTGGCCACCAGATTTATCAAGTTCCCTGTATTAACAGTAATAAAACAAACACATAACCCCTTTGTGAAGATAATGCTGATATTCCAGATTCCAATTTAAGAAGGCTTCATTTCTAACATCACGGTAAGTATTGATTTCTTGCTTTCACTTGCCACTTTCCATTCTCCAAATGTTATTTCATTTACATTTATCAGTCTTGTATTTTTTATTTCTCATAAATATAATACATTCGTTTTATCGTGATCTAAGAATTTCGATACTTTCATTTTGAAAGTCAAAAACAAATAATGTGGCTTTTGGGAAGAAAGTGTTATGTGAAAACCTTTGTCCAATGTTGCAACAAGTCTATCGCCTTTCTCTTTCTTTCCTTCTTTACTTCTTTCTTTCCTTCCTTCTTTACTTCTTTCTTCCCTTCCTTCTTTACTTCTTTCTTCCTTCCTTACTTTCTTCTTTCCTTCCTTGCTTCCTTCTTTCCTTCTTTCTTCCCTTCTTTTCTTCTTTGTTAATTAATTAATTTTAATTATTAATATTTATTTATTACTGAAGTTTGATGACTGCTGGAGGAGAAGCTCGTTGTCGGTGTCAAGTCTTGCAATCGCTCTGGCCGAGAGGCGCTGCGCTTCCGGGCCGAGCCGCGGGCGGAGGCCTTGCGCGGCGCCCGCGCACCTCCATTTTCGGGGCGACGCCCGCCGCCGCCGCCTCCCCCGTCGCCGCGCTCTCGAGCGGAGCGCCGCCTGCCCCTCCCCTCCCCCTCCCGTGCGGCGCTCAGCTGATTGCGCGCCGCTCCGCTGCACCCCGGCCGGGCGGCGTCCTTGAGGCGACCTGCGCCCCCGCTTCCCTCCCCCCGCCCCGCCCACAGCGGAGCGCAGCGCTTACCGAATTACGGCCTCCGTCAGCAATCCCTCCCTCCCGCCCGCCCGCGGTGTCAGGTCGCCGATGATTGATGCTCCGACGCCGATAACAGAATGTTCAGTTACCCAAAAACGCTTTCTGAGGGTCAATAGGGCGCTTCCTCTCTTCCAAGAAAAAGGGAATCGACGTTTATCGAATTCTCTGCTTTTCGAGAATTCCCATTACTATGTATTAATGTAGTATCTCAAATGCAATGGTGAGAAAATATTTGATAACAGTTAATTCTCTTTTATTTTGTAAATAAATAATTTTTACATTTTAATCTCTAATGTAAAACAATTTAATCACTAAAATGACTAAGAATTCCTCTCTTTAATCATAGACTTCCCTTTTGAGTTTTTGTATTAAAGGGTTTTAATAAAAAAAAAAAGAATTGGTGCAAAACGTAGTATTTGAAAAATAATTTTCTTCTAAAAAGAGTCATCTAATTCATTATTTTAGACAAATATCTTCTTAATTTATGCTTTTTAAAAATTTGGCGACTGGTAAATTTTATCGGGATACAAATTTACGAAAATGAATTGACTTATGGGCCCAGCATATACCAAAATCCTCCCCTTAGTTGGACATTGGTGGGGCAGCACGTGGTTTCCGACTGGCCTGCGCGTGCACATGTATGGCCACGGCGGGGACAGAGGAAGTGGCTGTCGGGAGTCTGTTTGTATATGCGCTGCGCTGCCCATCGACGCACGCCGATAAGGAATCACGCGAGTGGAATGTCAATGTTTTACGTGCGGCCGGCTCGGGTTACAGTGAACTCGGATGTAATGAACCCTCGGTTGTAGTGAACTTAAGTCACTGGCACTATTCCACTGACATTATAAATAAGTAGGGAGCGGATTTCTATGATTTTGCATATTTTTGTCCGTTGGTTCAGGTCATAGCTAAGTGAAATGTCTCGACGTTTGGTTAGATTATGATGCTCTATAGATTAATATGTTAATGCATATTTGTGCATATTTGGCAGATTTTTCCTGTTGGTGCATATTCGTGTAATTATAGGCGCATATTTTGTTAAAAAAGACACTAATCTACAAAACTTTTCATCTTTTCAAAGAATTATGTAATTGTGAGCGTTCATTGATTCGAAAGAGCCAGTCACAGTTTGCGTTTTTATTTTCTGAAGACGATAAAATACTTGTGCAAATGTGGGAAATATCCCACATTTGTCTTGAGGACATAATTTTTTAAACCAGTCAGAATAAATTCTACAAGACATACAATGTACTTCACTAAGGTGAATATTTACTTCGATTATTTCTCTCGCGAAGTAGGGTAGATTATATTACGTTAGCACAAAAAATTTTTTTTTCATTCCAAGCAAATTTTCGTTTCATTCCAAGAATTTTATCAAGAGAGGTTTGCAGAAGATATGAAATAGTGTTAATTGTAAGTGCATATTAAAGGACCTATTTCAGAATTTTTAGGTCATAAATGCTTATTTTTAAAAGCATATTTCAAGATTGTTTAGGACGTAAAAATCCGCTCCCTACAAATACGCATAAGTAGATTCGGTTATAGTGAACCTGCACCTCGGCTATAGTGAACGTAGGAAGTAAATCCTAGAAATTAATTGGATTTCGTATGTTATTACTCGAGTGAAAAAGACTTCGGAGAGAGGAACGGCATTCCAACAGTACAAGAGACATTGAAAGGTGTCAAGACCGCATTACGTTACGTAGAGACGGAGGACAATGCAGGATCAAGTATGGAGAGAACACGAACTCTGGGAAAGGATCTAGAGATATTACTAATGAAAAAAGTACGAAGCAAACAATTGAAAATAATTGTTTTTTAAGGACAAATAAAGATATTGAAACATTCAGTTAATACTGTAATGAATTTCGATATATCTCCATATTAATAAAATAATTGTGGAGAAATTCTATTTAATGCTGACATCATCGAATGTAGTGAACCACTGATATAATGAACCGAACATGTTAGTCCCCAGACGTTCACTATAATCGCAGTCGACTGTGCATGGCATCTTAAATAAATTATAGGAAAATGAGGTCCCAATTGATGGGTAATTCTAATATTATTCAATAAAATTTTTTGAAACAACAGATAGCTTTACATTCAATGGATGTAAAGAATCGCTTACGAAATAATCCAAATGCGAAGTAATTCACGAGTTTACGACTAGTGCAATCATACTAGACGTAAATTTAGGAGCGGAATAAAGACGAACATGACTGGGAATATTGAAAAGTATAATTTCTAATCATAAAGTATGTGGTAAAATTACTTCATTACCTATGTGATTCAATAATGCAAATAGTGCGTTTGAATGAGATTAGTAGGGGCTCATAAGGGGATTAAATTTTCGGAAATTGCGATCGGTAAATCTACCACTGAAACTGAAATCATTACTTGATACACTTGTAGAATGTAGACACTCGTTAATGGCATGACATGAAATTACTCGTAATTACCGTACATTTCTAGGCTTGTTTATCATTGTGCTGCGGCTGAATAATAATGAAGAGAGACTTTTCTGTCCTGAACAGAAAGCTGGCCGTTCTAGTAATTAACAATCGTTCGAAAGAAATTTTATTACACCAATTTCTAGGAGCTCATACATTTCATAATTGCCTACGCTCCTAACTTTCTATACTTCTAACGAACGCGTCGACAATCTGCAACCGCAGAGCACTTATCGTTATTAGCGTAAGTAGCTCTCCATTTAATTTTAGCATTTACATATTATAGTACTCGGTTGGAGTAATTAGAGTAGTCGTGCTATCATGAAATACTTTTAGTACAACAGGGCCCAAATGAAGCAAGATAAATTTGCATGTTCGTAAGCTAGAGAGGGAGGTGCAAAAATCAAAAGTTAGCGCAGCTGCGAAGCATTAAGGATAAAATGCATGAACTATTGGACGACGTTGATTTAGCGATATCTATTTCGCTAATGTACTGTTGGATACAGTAAGTACATGTCATAATATTTTTCGTCGTGGAGAAGATATCATGTTTCCTGATTCGAAAGTCGATGAACTGGTCATCATGTTTACTGCTATATTTGATTTCATATTAAAATTCTGTCGATTGAGAATTGGTAAGGAAGGAGAACAAAGTATTCTAGACTAGATAAGATTTACATAAAATGTTTGATTCAGCCAAAACCTCACCATAAAAATTACTAAGAAAACTATTAGAGTTACTTCTTAGTTTCCAACACCTTCTCAAGTGCTGTATCATTCATGGTAGAAGTCGGCTATGGTTTATTATTCATCAAGAGCTAGAAAAAATTAAAAAAAAAAAAAATAAAGATAGCCGGCACTGCCTGAGTTTAATTTTTGCTGATTGTATAAATGAGCGTATTTCAAATTTACATAATGCGAATTCTTAAAATGTACCTCCAGTGCACCACTTGAATACTGTGCAAACCCTACAATGTGTTGTGAGACAGTAACGTGATCAGGCGTGACGAAAGCTATGCTACAGGTGATTGAATGCCACCCAGCAAAACGCATTTTCTCGTGCTTTCTGTTACTCAACATGCGCAGCGTCTCGCTTCCGCGCTTTTCTGAGTTTCTCCGCTCGGCTTTTGCCTCGGACTCATTCAAGACGGCTACACAGGGGAAGCTTCGCTCTCTTGTCTTACAGTTTCATTTTGTCTCTTTTTAGAATTGTTGAAATTGTGAATCTACTTCTTTGTGCACTATAATGTGAACAATTAGGCCATATATACGAGGGCAGATCGGAAAGTAACGCATAATTTTTTTTCTCCGTTGGTATTGCAACTGGAATGGTGAAATTGCACGACGATATAGTCTGAAGATCGCGCTTTAGAGGGTATTCTGTTTTCAGGCTTGTTTTTTCTGTTTTCTGTGCATTCTGTTTTTTGTGCAGGTGTAGCCAGTGTAGCCTTAAATACGAAACAAAAATGGCGCGCATGTTACTGTCGTCAACAAGTGAGGAGCAGAGAAGTGTATTTCGAAATTTGTGGGCCAAGGGGCATAGTCCTAGTGGAATTCACAAAGACATGCGTGGCGTGCATGGGGATGTCTGAGCGGACCGTAGCAATATCTCCAGGTGACGTGCATTCTTCCATGAGGACTATGCTTCATTTAAACGGACTTCCACGAACAGGACATATTGAAACTGGTAGCACGCTGGCAAAAATTTGTTGCCGAACTTGGCGACTACGTAGAAAAGTAGGTAAAAGATGTTAGGTCATTAGTAATTTTTTAAATTTTGGTACCAATTAAATTTTTGAGCAAAAAATTATTGTGCATTACTTTCCGATCAGCCCTCTTAGTAATTTAGTCTGTCAGTCCGCCTGTCCGTCACTCCGTCCGTCCGTTCCTCAAGCTTAGAACTCTTCCGGCCCACCAATCGAGACCAATGAGGTGTCATTCGAAGCGTCTTGGGCTCCTGATCATTTTTTGCGGGTTCATGCAGAAAATTCTAAGACATTTCTAAAAAAAAAAGTTTTATGTTTTCATTACTAACTACGCTTTTTGGGGACTTACGGTACCTACAGGTGATCAGTGGCTCATTCGATTCCTCTCGACAAAACTTATAGATGGCCACTATTCTTAGCGGGTTCCCTCTTCGATATTCTGTCAGAATACCAGAGAAACAATGTTGGTGCACATTGGTGAAACGCTGTGAATTACTATACTGTTTCCAACAAGTACATGAATCCCTATTACTTGATTCGTCAGATTGACAGTAATTAAACCTAATTTTGTAACGAAAAATGTTGTAACCAGTATTATACTCGATACTTTTTCGTGCAACTTTTTATGTTCTAAAATGGACGAGTCAAGAAACTGAAATAAATTTAATATGAATAAACCCGCCGGAGAAGCTACGCTAAGCTACTGGTATAGTACTGAAATTGTGGGCCTTAACGCTGCGAGCTATTTACATAGCAAAAACAACGTCCTTTCGCATTCTTTTGATGCGATACATTGAAAGAAATAGCCACTTTCGGTTTCATCCTTGAATTTAAACGCAATGATTTCATACTTGGATAGTCAGTGAAGGTTGCACTTTTTCAGTCAGATCCTTGTCTGTACAAAATAAGGAAAGAGATTCTGATGATCATGTGTCTAATATTCTCATTCAGCATCAATGTTATGTATGAGGGATGTAAAGAATAACTAATTTTTCATTGGCCCTTATAACGACGAAGAGGTGAAATATTTTCACATACGGGTGAAGTGAATGTGATATTGGGGATGCATCTTCGTGCATGAGGGGCAGCTCTTAATTCTCATTTATATTAAGGTTCACAATATAATGGTCACTTTTAGCTCACAAAGATCGTATTCTTTACTTTTCTAGCGAAATCCTTCACGAATTTGAAACATTGTATAGTCTTTGTTACTCCGCATGAAAACTAATGCTCAAGCAACTAATTTTATTGTGGATGTTAAAGATCGGAGAATGAGAAACTGAGAAAATGGGAAACATGACACGTGCAATCTAATCTACTTGCCACTTATTTTGCGATCAAGATAACACTTTTATTCTCAGGTGAAAAAAAAAAGACTTGAAACATTACGCGGTTCGAAAAAGTACCTGCGTTGAGTCACAAGTACACGTTACTGACACTAGATTTAGCCGATTTAGCCTACTATTCAGAATTCAATGTAGCATAATTTCATGTATTGATTGAAAATCAACTTATTTTATTTTTCTCTAAACTTGGCTACACAACCTACAGAACAGAAACCTACATCGGTGTTAACGAAGCAACTTAAGACGATTCACTTCCTGTACTCGTTATCAAAGAGAAGTACTTTAACCAACGCCCTGATAACATCTGCACATATTATTTGATACAAACATAACAAACATTCAACAATCTTACGTTTTCCTTCAATCACTTCGCTGATAAACTAAAAGCTTATGTCAAGTTGTGTGCATCTACCATATAAATGAGGAAAATGATTACATTTTCAACTTTTTCCTCCAAAGAGACTTTACATAATCTTGGCACTTTTTCTTTAAACGACAAATGTACGTTTCAATTTTAGAAAAAATTGAAACAACAGTGATGTTATTAAGTAAGTGATCAAAAAACAATTTGTGTGATCTGAGTGTTCATTAGAAAAGGATAGACCATTCCAATTCTCGTCAAATGTATTCAAAATGTACAACATACACTGAAAGAAAATTATCTTATTAAAATATGTTTTCCAACAGGAACGTAGGGAAGTACTCACGAACTCCTTAAAGCTTCGGGAGACTTTGAAGAGAAAGGAGAATAATCAAGCCTGGTTTGTCCAATGCCCAATTTTACGGATGATAGAGGAAACCGAATTGGAAAGAAAAAAAGTTGGGGATACAAACCGCGCTAACACAGGAAGTAGTAATGAACTAAAGAAAACTCGTCACTTCGCAACCCAACAAGACAATAGTGATAATATTCGTCTACTTCACCGATCATCTTCGGCATTCGGGCCTTTCTGCATTTGAATTCGAGAGGAGTATGATGACATTTGAAACCCGTGTAAGAATGACAGCATCTTAGGTGCATTGCGTTTAGCGGTGACCCAACTGACATGTTTGGGTCTACGATGCTTCCAAGTAACGACGAACATAATTATTGACTTTTAATGTACGTGTGCATTTAAATCATAATTCAGAGCACTAATGGCTAGTAGAGAGTTTATTAGGGAAAGTATCAACTGGTTTACAAATACTGTAACGTCGGCACATGCCAGCCAGATTTCCAAACGGCCGGGCACGGAGGCCGCTGGACACATGGGACAGACAAAGGCACTGGAAAGTGGAAATTTCCTTGCTACCCCGTGACGCAAGAGGAGGGGCAGGGGCACAGTGCGCGACATGTGGTCCGGCCGGCCTTTAGAGGGCGGAAGCCGACCGCCAAAGTAAGTGAACAGAGGCGGCAGTTCGTTGTCAGAGCACCTTGGGAGTAGACGTACATGTTCGCCCGAGACGGGAGTGCGGTCCTTGAGGCACGGCGTGTGCGAAACACGGTGTCGGCCACCGGCGCGGTAAAGCGGAAGGTGGGGGATGCAGTAGCCCTAGGGACGGAGAGCAGGCGCATGGGAGGTACTGGCGAACATAACCCCAGAGCTGTAAATTTGTACATTCTGTAAATAAACCAATTTGTACATAGAGCTCGTGTCTGTGTCGTTATTTAGCTACCACGACGCCACAATACCTTTCATGATTTTCTTTGGATGTTTGATTAGAGATCCTCACTCCAGAAGCAGGTTCCCACAAACTAATTTCATAAACATTTCTTACACATCCACAAATGCGCCAGCATCACTTTCAATCTTCTGATGTGAAAAAAAAATTCATTTCAAATCTGCATTACATAGTCAAATGTACTATGTGCGAGTTGCATTTATATGAGTAGTTTTGTGAGAGTCAGAGCGCAGTCATGTTCTCTTTTTTCGATCAGACAAAATTTACAACCAAAGAGACGGAACTGAATTTCTGGGAACATATTGAATGCAGCTTATCACATTTATTCTGTTCGAAACGACATTATTTATAAAAAATACGTCGCCTGGTCATATCCCTATGTCAGTGGCTCCCCGAGCTGCCTTACCTATCCCCAGCTACCCTTTGCGAGGACAGACCTTGGTCCCCTGTCCGAAAATAATGTCGGCTCTGCCGAGCCTGCATTCAGGACAGTGCTGAGTTGAACAATATATACATTTTATATTTGTAAAAAATGCCTTCTTGCTCTTCGTCTCTCGTTTCACACCTCTCAAACCTTGCCTGTCATTCCTCGCCTCTCATTCCGCATCTCTCGTTCCACATCATTCGCTCCTCGCCCTTCGCTTCTTGCCCTTTGTACTTGGCCTTTGCACTTGCCCTTTGCCACTTGCCCTTTGCACATTGCCCTTTGCACCTTGCCCTCTGCACCTCGTCTCTCGTTCCCTGCCTCTCGTTCCCCGCCCCTCGTTCCCCGCCCCTCGTTCCCCGCCCCTCGTTCCCCACCCCTCGTTCCCCGCCCTTCGTTCCCCGCCCCTCGTTCCCCGCCCTCGTTCTCCGCCCCTCGTTCCCCGCCTCTCGATCCTCACCTCTCGCTACTCGCCTCTCCCTACTCGCCTCTCGCTACTCGCCTCTCGCTGCTCGCCTCTCGCTACTCGCCTCTCGCTACTCGCCTCTCGTTCCTTCCCGTAGCTTCTCCGCCTTCGTCCTAAATTGCCTAGCTCACCAGCCGCACTGGGGTGTCACCATGCCATTACTCGTGTCAACGGCTCTTTTCTCACTTCGTGAGTAGTCATTCAAGGTTCGAGAGCGTTGTTCACAGTCACAGCTCAAGAATAGCACCTGCTATTGGAACATGTGGCACGAGTTAAGATAAAGAAAAGACGAAGAAAAATATTTTTTTCTCCTTTTTCTAGAAGTTATTCTGAAAAAAAATCTAGTATACACCACCTCTTACATGATTCAAACGATCATGAGACCCTGACGATTTCTGGAAAAGTATGATGTAACTAGTGGCCTGCAGCTACAAACGTTCTTCTGAGCAATACCGCAAATAATTATTTTCCAAAAAGTAGCACATACAATGTGCAGAAACATCAAATACAATACTCTCCCACCATGCTACAATAAATTAAATATTTGAACAAAAGCCATTGTCACCAATACTGCAACAATATAAAACAGTGTATATGGATTCACAGTACTACACTTCTTTACACTTAGGAGCACTTCACACACACACTTCTTTACTTCTTCACACTTAGGAGCAGAGGCGGAGTTAAGCACACGCAAGAAGACGACCCCGTGCAGCATGGACAGCAGCTGAGGAAAACATTCCAAGGACCTCTCACTTCAGATTAGCTTAGCTTAACTTTGTATTAGGACGCAGCCTGCCTGGTGGGTTTTCCCCGACTAGCGGGTTTTCCTCCAGGGCCGAGCGGCGGGTAAAATGGTATGTTTCTGTACTAATAGATTACAGTCGCTCGGGGTGAATACCAGGCTGCCGCGTAGCGCGCAGACAAGTGGAGCGCATAACGTTATGCAATTTAAATTTTTGTTGTCGATTTCCGTCTCTAAATTCAAATTCTTTTCTCTTTTTCAAATTTCATTCTGTAACATTTTTTGTATCTGTTTAACCTTTGATATTGTTCATAAGTTGCTTCAAATGATACTTCTACTCAACTAACTACTTACCTATTATAATATAACTTACCTAATATAAACTATCATACTTGTACTTTTGTAAATTGCATTGTATGAACTAAATTGTTAACATGTGATATGTGGTTAGGCGGAAGAGCGGGCCTGATGGCCCGAGCCTCGCCATATCAATAAAGACATTATTATTATTATTATTATTATTATTATTATTATTATTATTATTATTATTACACTCCCTGAAGTCCAAAAAAAGCTACTGTTCCATAACGCATCATGTGAATAGCTAATATTTAACGGCCGGTAACTTCTTCCCCGAAGCATGACGTCAGGTGTGTTGGAAGCAGTGAGACACTGGATAAGAGAATTCAGTCGGGAGGCGCAGTATAAGAGCAGGTGGGATTACACAATCAACCATTTGCATGTTTTAGTCAAAATCGAAATTTTTTTATTGATTTTGTTTTTTCCCCGAGTTCCTCGGTATTTAACGAAATTACGGACATCCCTCACATGAACGGAAGCTGTCTAATTTCCTTTCAATGTCTGTGCGCATAGCAATTTAGTAGTGTAGATGAACAAACAAGTAAGGCCCAATGATTTTTTATTGACAATCACCTTATTCTTTCTAATCAGCTTTACATACATACATTGAAAGAATATGGTGATTGTCAATAAAAATCATTGGGCCTTACTTGTTTGTTACATTACTGAATAGTTCCATGACGATCTGAACCTTAATAAATTAAGCAATATTAATACGTACATAAAATCAGCCATCACAATTCCAGGTCATTGAATGTTCCAGAGTGTAACAAAAAATGCACGGCTTTGATTTAAGGTGATAACCGTGAGATATTGTATAAAACACAGTTCACGAATTTGATAGTTTTTATCATTCCTGTCAATTCAAAATAATTTAGTTTCATTCTTCCTCATATTGTTAATGTTTTACAGTTACGATCTACCTTCCACTTGCAAATGTCATCGCTGTGTGTTTTGTTAATGCCGCTCGAATTCTCCACAGTATTTCCTTTTGAACTTGAGAACAGCGGCAAAGTGAATTCAAGAGTTTTCGTGTTGGTTATTTTTTCAAAAACAGGATTGAATTTCCAATAAAAGATTTTTTTTGTGGCGCGAATTTTATTAATATGTATACAATAGTGAGGGCGCCAAACCATTGTGCACGCGCGCGCACACACAATTATTTATACAATGACTGTGAGGAAACGTACAGATAACACTGTGATGCAGTTCAAAATTAATAAGCGAGAGAGAGAGAGAGAGAGAATACATTGAGTTGACACAAAAACTACTATGTTAAAGGAAATCGAGAATAAAACGTAACACGGTATTAATTAAAAGGAGAAAATATTGGAATAGAAAATATATTTTATGGAATTGCTTTTATTCAAAATCACAAAACTCGATTCAGAGCAAGAGATTGTTGAACTACACAAACACACTGTGCTAGACCCTATTCTTCTCCGCACTGCATCAGGCATTACGAAGTGTATTTACGGCACAGACGAACAGACCTAGGAGAACATCTTTAACGGCAAGAGCAGATGATTACTTTGGATTTACGTTTACAGCCGAGCAACTGCGTCGGAGACAAATGTGGAGACACTAAAAACCAGGACTTCCTGTAGTTGTTCCCTATCGTGATGGCTGATGATGACCATCGCGCGGCCATAAATTTGGTAAAATTGAATTATTTTATAGCCGCTTGGCCGCTGGCAGCGCTCCCCCTCCGGGTGGGGGCGGGGGGAAACACTCAGGGCGCGGCGCGGCGCGACGCGCGGCGACGCCAGGGCTCCGGGGTTTACGAGGCCGGCGGCGCAATTATTGCTCCGGGGATGGACTCCCCTCCGTCAGCCACTATCTGCTTCGGCCAAGCACTGTCAAATTCCACGTGTGATTAACTGTGCTTCCTTTATCAAGAAGACATCTCAAGACATCCGAGAAGCTATATTTTGATGTAAATTAGTTTGAGTTTATAGTTGTGGAATTTGAGTTTACGTGTCCACAAATAATTTAAGATTTTCATGTATTCTGGTCACTTTTAGAAAAACCAGCCAACCAAATTTAATCTTTGGGCTATGATAATATTCAGTTTTGCCTATATCTAGACATGGTTAAATTTTCAGATAGGGGACTAATATTTTTGTAATAATTAAACTAGAATGAAAGTTATTTAATATTTTGCAACATCCTTATATGTGTTTTATAAGAGAACCAGAAAAGGTGACGGCTTCTAGTAAAAAGTTCTTAAATTTAGGTGTTTTAAGGATTAAAATGAGTCAAAGTTCAGCTTTTTAGCTGCAAAATTTAAAAAGTTATTAAGTTTTCAATTTCTGCCATTTAACTTCATGAAATGCGGTAGTTCTACCGCTTGCCACTAGATCGCATTATCACCCTTTTCGCGCTCTCGAACCTAGTATAGCTTCCAATGTTCTCGTTCAAAGCACGTTTGTTTGTTCTTTGTTATTACTTGTTTGTTCGGTGAAAAATAATCGATTTAGCTGAGTGACGCGTCATATGACGCTGCTGTGACGTTTTTCTCCTATTTAAAGCGCTGTCTCGCGCTTATGACGGGTCTCTTAAGATAGTGTGGCCGGTAATGGGGTAGTTGCCGGGGCAGAGCCTCGTTTTTTTTTGTCGCACCGCTGTGCGCGTTCTCGACCCTTTTTGTCGTCAGTAATGGAGTGGTAACGTAGATGTGTTTAATTAATGAGATCAGTGGTATGTGAGTGCTGTGCACAAGCGTGAGAGTTTTGCATTCGGGCGCGTTTTAAAGCGTCTCACGTTCGCTGTTTTGCGGCCTGAGCTGTCCAAGTTGCTGTCGTAGACGTTTCGTTGGTCGAGGCTGGCGCAAAACAGGTGAGATGTTGTTGGCGATCCGCAGACTCGCGCAGGGACGCACAAGGCGTATCCTGTAGTCCATTTGGCGGAATTCGCTTTGACTCCGTGGCCTTTGCGACATTTTTGCGAGGTTGAGTCGGCGCGTCGGGACTGATAAAGCCTATTGCTGCGTTGTCCCCACGCAAAACCACGCTGTCTGTGCATACAATTGTGCACTATTCAGCCAGTAAGTCTATCATTTTCCCTCCAATATTTTGTATATTAATTGTCAATCCCTTTTCTAAATTTCGGGTGTACGAGAATTTATTCTCAACTCGCAGGCTGCCTCATTCCGGCTGTTCTTTCATTTGTTGCCCTTACTGTTCAAAGTTGATTCGTTACTCAGCTCTGTCGATTCTAATAGTTTTGAATTGTAGCAATCTAGCGCTGTTATTGTGTTGTAATTCTTTTAGGTCGTTCGTTTTGTAATTTTTGTGTATTTTAAATTGTCTCATTTTTTAGGCTTATGCATTATTGTAATTTTCTGGGGTTTGCAAAACGATTTTTGGTATTATATTTTGAATTGTTTTCCGCTATGAAATTGTAATTACTGTGTAAGTATTCCATTCTTGATTTGTTCTTATGCCTTTTTTGAGAGGTATTCCATATTGGGCCTCTGTCACATTGCTTATTTCATCTCAGTGACCAGTAATTCTGTTTAGATTCAAAGTTTGTACAGATGTTTCATTCCTGAATAAATTTGAATTATTTCCCTATTTTCAGCTTGTTTGTAAATTGTTTCTTTCCTTTCTTTCAGGTATTTGATGCTGAAATAAATTGGCAAATAAACGTTGAATATTTATCGAGTCTGGGTGTGTAATAATCATGCTATCCTTGATTTTCAAGTTATTTTCCCGCACAAGTTTTCCTCGTTCCTGATCGTAGATTTCCCCACTGGGATTCTCTGCCAATCTGAGGAAGGGTCCAAAGCCTAGGGTTTTGTGTTAGGCCCGCTCAATCCATTAGGTAATCATTTCCGGTCCCTCTGCCTTTATTACATTCATTTTTGTACTTTGAATTCTCCTTGGGCAGTTGTACGTGTTCTAGCGTTTTCTCGTGCGTGACAAAAAGTCACTGGCGACCGTATAAATTAATTTAAATCTTATTTCTCCTCTATATACTTAAATTAGCCATTGAAACATAACATATAAAGTGGCGACCGTGACAGGACTTGTGCGTCATAACTTGATGCCGCCTTGTTGCTCGATTTTCTTGTTTCAGAAATTCTTACTTGACATTGTCCGCTTCGTTTTAACATATTTTTAAATTCGTGGATGTCCGCTTTGCTTCAATTATTGCGTAACAATTTTGGTGCTTGTTTGTTTTTGCTTCGACCTTGTATTCTTTCAACTGGTGTTTGGCTTTCACCTTGTTTTTATTTGCACTTTTCATATTGCATTTATGCTTAATAATTTGTATTCTCTCTTATTCTTAGCTCCAAGGGTTATTTTGTTACGTAATAATTTTGCATTTTTCTATTCCAGCCTTTGAAAATGTTCTAATTTTTGTGTCAAGTATTAATTGGATTTGAAAGTTATCAGTATGGCTCACTTAGATACCGATGTGCCTCCTACCACCACCGATTCCGGAGAAGAGGTTTCGGAACAAGCCGATCAAGCTCGCCTTGCCCGCATTGAAAAATACTGCAAGACCCGCAGCTACTACAAAGGACGACTCACCGTTTTCAACAATTTCCTGCAATACGGTGATGTAAAACAAATTTCAGCTCGTTTGGAAAATTTAAAAACAATTTACGCGGATTTTATGAGGATTCAGTCTAAATTAGATGCGTGTTACCCTCAAGGTGAGCCCGGAAATGAGAGGAAAGATTTTGAGGAAAGATATTACGCCTTGGTTATGAAAGCCACTAAAAAGATCAAAATTTTTAAACGTCAGCGCGCTTCATTGTCTAGTTTAAACCAAGCTGGGCCTTCTGGCGGCCAAGCACTCGGTTCTGTTAAAGAACAAAAAATGCAAGCTAATGGCCAGGCCCTACCTCTCGCTAGTACCCCTTTACGTAATTCAAATCCATTTCGTGTGACAAATTCACAGCCGCCCCCGGAACCTTCCACTGACAGTGACACTGATTCGACGCCCGAACCAGGGTCAGAATACGAAGAACCTTTTGTTTTCAGTAATCGGCGTCGCAATCTTTTTCCGCGACTCCGTCAGCCGAGGCTACCGCAATTAAAAATTCCGATTTTTTCTGGCTTGGATTCAGAATGGGATCATTTTATTTCTTTATTTGATTCCCTAATTCATAGTTCTGATTTGCCAGATATAGAAAAATGGCATTACCTTAAATCTTGTCTTACCGGCAACGCCGCTAGGTTAATTGAAGGCCTGCCGTACGTTGCTGACAGTTATTGCGAAGCAGTCCGCCTCTTGAAAGAAAGGTATGAAAATACCAAATTGCGTAAGCATAGATTGCTCGCCTCCCTTTTTAATTATTCTACGAATACGAAGGACTCCTCTTCCAATTTGTTCGCTTTGATAGATCATTTCAAGCGAAATATCAGGGCGCTTAAAGTTTTAAAAGAACCTGTCCAATATTGGGACTCTGTAATTTCATATCTTATTGTTTCAAAGCTAGATGAGGCAACTCACAAAGATTGGGAAACGCATGTTTCTCGCATTCGCGACCCTTCTTTAGAACAATTATATGTTTTCTTAGAAGCAAGAGCCACCTGCCTCGCCAACGTCGCCGCGGACAAGCGTTCCCGTGAGAAACAATTAGCGAGGTTAGCTCCTCCTAAAATTCGCACGAAAATTCTCGTGTCTGAACAGGCGGAAATCTGTCCGCTTTGTAGAGATTCTCATTCAATTGTGAAATGTAAAGATTTCTTAGAGAAATCGCCTTACGACAGGTACAATATTGTTAGAACTAAAAAGCTCTGCTACAATTGTTTGAAAGCAGGTCATGGCAATACAACATGCGGAGAAAAACCCTGCAGGAAATGCAATCATAGGCACAACTTTTTGTTGCATAGAGAATCTAAAACTAAGGTTCACGTACAACAGGTTGAGCACGAAAATGTAACTAGCGAGGAGGAGGAAAATGAAGAAATGATCTTCACTCATAGTGACAATGATTTGCCTGCTCCCGACGCAGAATGTGATACTGTTAGCGCCCACGTTCATTCGTGTGTTTCTAAAGCGCTGCTTTCTACAGTTTGTGTATTTGTTAAAACGGAACAAAATAAGTTTGTTAAATCACGTGCGCTTTTGGATAGCGGCAGTACTCACTCTTTAATTACAGACTCAGCTGTAAAGAAATTGAAATTACAACCTCGACTTTCTTCAGTTAAAATTACTGGCGTCGGCGGCGCAGTTACAAAATCGCTGAACATGGTTAAAATGTCTATTGCCTCTAGGTTAAATAACAGTTTCCGGGTTAATCTTAGTGCTTTGGTTGTGGAAAGAATTACTTCTGAAATCCCCGCGTACGATTTCGATCTTACGCAATTGAAGATTCCAAAGGACGTAATATTGGCAGATCCCAAGTTTAATATCTCTGCTCCTGTCGACGTGCTACTAGGCGCCGACATTTTTTGGAATTGCCTTCGCTCTAGAAAGATTAAATTATCTCGCACGAAATCACTTAATATTGTGTTGAAGGATACGGCTTTTGGTTTCATTGTGACTGGCACTATGAAATGTTTTAATGTACCTCGTGTTAGCTCTTGCAATTTTTTTGCAGAGCAACTTAACTTTGAAAAATTTGGGAGTCAGAAGAAATTCCCTCCCTAGAAATTGCTTCTAAAAATAATGATTACTGTGAAACTGTTTTTCAAGATTCATTTTTTCGTAACCACGAGGGTCGTTACGTAGTAAAGTATCCCTTGCTCAAAAACAATTTTAGTATGCCGCCTTCCAGAAAGAATGCGCTTCAACGCTTTTACCAAATAGAAGGGCGTTTTAATAAACATCCTGAACTTAAAACTCAATATTTTGAGTTCATGAAAGAATATTTGCAGCTAGGCCACATGGAGCTCGCCTCAGATCAGTACGCTGACGGCGGAAAAATTAATTATTTAATCCATCATCCGGTTTTTAAAGATGACAAAATTCGGATTGTGTTTGATGGTTCATTTTGCCACAGCCCCGGCTTTTGTTTAAATTCTATGATGCCGTCAGGGCCGGTAGTACAACCTGATTTATTTTCTTTGTTGATTAACTTCCGCTTTGGCAAATACGCATTTTGCGCAGACATTCAAAAGTTTTATCGTCAAGTTCTGATTACGCCTGAACAGCGCGACCTCCAGAGAATTGTGTGGCGTTTCGAACAGAATTCTCCGCCGCAAGCGTATCGCCTGAATACCGTAACTTACGGTTTGACGGCCTCTGCTTTTCTTTCGACTCGCTCGCTGTTACAACTGGCATCTGATAATGAAGTTGAATTTCCCCTAGCTACGAAGCTTGTTAAGAACAATTTCTATGTAGATGACTTAGTATATAGTTCCTCTGACAAGGATGTTGCTATCGACTCTCTTAAGCAATTAATTTGTCTATTGAAAAAAGGCTGTTTTCCACTCGCCAAATGGCGTTCTAATGCCATTGATATTTTAGATCAATTGCAATTGCTGCCTTCACAGGAATTTGTTTCACTTTCAGACAAAAATGTTACGAAAACCTTGGGTCTCGTGTGGGACGCGAAAGAAGACAAATTAATTTTTTCCACACAAAAGTCGCCTATTCCGGTTACGAAAAGATCGATTTTGTCTGAAATATGTAAGTTATTTGATCCCCTGGGTTTATTAAGCCCATGCATTATTACGGCAAAAATTCTTATGCAAAGCATATGGAAAATAAAAATCGATTGGGACGAGCAGGTCCCCGTGGATCTAATGAAATCATGGAGTGATTTCTTCAATAAATTATTTGACTTAAACAATTTAACTCTGCCTCGGTACATCCCTATTTTTGAAGAAAGTAATAACCTTCATGTTTTTTGTGATGCCAGCTCCGCTGCATACGCCGCTGTAGCCTATGTAGTGTCTAACGATTCGTCTTTTCTCATTGCCTCGAAAACTCGTGTTGCGCCGGTGAAAACGGCTCTCACAGTTCCAAAATTGGAGCTTTGTGCTGCCTTGTTAGGAGCCACGCTCGCTGACAAATTAATAAAAATAAGTTCTATTTGTTTTCACAATGTCTTTTTGTGGTCAGATGCCCAGGTAGTTCTGAATTGGATTTCTAAACCACCCGCGAAATGGACTCCGTACGTAGCCAATCGCGTAATTAAAATTCAATCTCTAACTAAAGATTACAAGTGGCTACATGTACCAACGAAGTTAAATCCAGCCGACATCGCCTCGAGAGGCATGCAACCAAACAAACTAATAACTTGTGAAGTTTGGTGGCAAGGACCCGCTTTTTTATTAATGCCTATGTCTCAATGGCCTCTACAAGACATTGATTTTTCTTTCGACTTGTGTCAAGTTAACACGGCGCCGTTCGAGGCTCCGGCCCCACCCCTTCCTCTGTTTACCAAATTTTCAAAGTATAATAAGTTATTACGTATTACCGGGTGGGTTAATAGATTTATTACCAATTGCCGCAAATGCGTGAAAGACGTTAAAAACTCTAAAAAGAAGCGCGTTAAACCCGCGCTTAAATCAATTAATTATGAAGAACTTTCTCTTACAGCTTCAGAGCTCAACCGAGCTGAAATTGTGGTATTAAAATATTTGCAGGCAGAATGTTTCTCTTCAGAAATTAATAATCTGATTAATGAAAAACAACTTACCTCCAAAAATTCGCTTTCCTCTTTAAATCCGTTTTTAGACGAGGATGGATTAGTGAGGGTGGGTGGCAGACTGCAGCAGTCTGATTTGATATTTGATCAAAAGCACCCTATTATCCTCCCCTTCGGGCATTTTATTACAAAGTTAATAATCAAACATGTTCACGAGCAAAATTATCACGTTGGACCGACCGCTCTCCTTTCATTACTACGTTCCAGGTTCTGGCCTTTGAAAGGGCTTCGCGCCGTAAAAAGCGTGACGAAAAAATGTGTAACTTGTTTTCGCGCTAGGCCGCGGCCCGCGGAGCAACTTATGGCCCCACTCCCGGCTTGTAGGGTGGAAGCCTCTCTTCCTTTTTTGCATACCGGCCTCGATTATGCAGGGCCCTTTCTAGTTAAAGCAAATTCCCATTCACAACAGCCCGAGAAGACTTATATTTTATTATTGACTTGTATGGCTACTAGAGCGATACATCTCGAGGCTGTCGTATCTGCCACTGCGGATACATTTTTGCTCGCTCTTCGCCGTTTTATTGCCCGGCGGGGAAAGCCCCAGGTTTTATATAGTGATAATGCAGAAACCTTTAAGGGGGCTCAGCGAAAGATGGCTGAATGGATGGGTAAAGAAATTAAAAGCATTCCCGAGGAGTGGAAAAATTTCTTATTAAATAATAAGATCGAATGGAAATACATTCCTCCGTACTCGCCCCATCATGGCGGTGTCTGGGAAAGGATGGTCAAATCCGTGAAAGATTTATTGTATAAGGCAATAAAAATCAAAATGTTAACTTTGGATAAATTTACCACGTTTTTGACCGAAGTGGAAGCGATTTTGAATTCAAAACCTCTATGTTCAATCTCAGATGACGTTGATTCAATAGAGGCCCTCACTCCTGCCCATTTTTTGTTAGGCAGGCAATTAAATACCTTAGCCTTGCCCCCTCCGCCTCCTACCATAAACAATTCCTTAAAAGTGTCCCAAGCTATCCAAGCTCAAAGGTCTTTTTTTTGGAAACGCTGGACTAATGAATATTTGAATCAATTGCAGATTAGAGCTAAGTGGCGAACCAGCTCCCCTGATCTGCAGACCGGCCAGTTGGTTGTTATCAAATCCGAAGGGCTGCCGCCTTTCTCCTGGCCGCTCGGCAAAGTTTTGGAAATCCTGCCTGGCCGAGACCACAGAGTGCGTGTTATTAAACTCAAAACGCAAGCTGGTGTTTTGACCCGCCCTCTGCCGAAGATCTGCCCTTTGCCACTCGCACAGGACGCTGACAACCTGTGCCGCATACCACCACAAAGCTTCAGGAGCTTCCTGCAATAATCCAGCATATTACACCTGTGTACCAGTGAGTGACAGTGTCCTATACTGAAATTCACCCCCCCCCCCCAGGATGTCAAATTCCACGTGTGATTAACTGTGCTTCCTTTATCAAGAAGACATCTCAAGACATCCGAGAAGCTATATTTTGATGTAAATTAGTTTGAGTTTATAGTTGTGGAATTTGAGTTTACGTGTCCACAAATAATTTAAGATTTTCATGTATTCTGGTCACTTTTAGAAAAACCAGCCAACCAAATTTAATCTTTGGGCTATGATAATATTCAGTTTTGCCTATATCTAGACATGGTTAAATTTTCAGATAGGGGACTAATATTTTTGTAATAATTAAACTAGAATGAAAGTTATTTAATATTTTGCAACATCCTTATATGTGTTTTATAAGAGAACCAGAAAAGGTGACGGCTTCTAGTAAAAAGTTCTTAAATTTAGGTGTTTTAAGGATTAAAATGAGTCAAAGTTCAGCTTTTTAGCTGCAAAATTTAAAAAGTTATTAAGTTTTCAATTTCTGCCATTTAACTTCATGAAATGCGGTAGTTCTACCGCTTGCCACTAGATCGCATTATCACCCTTTTCGCGCTCTCGAACCTAGTATAGCTTCCAATGTTCTCGTTCAAAGCACGTTTGTTTGTTCTTTGTTATTACTTGTTTGTTCGGTGAAAAATAATCGATTTAGCTGAGTGACGCGTCATATGACGCTGCTGTGACGTTTTTCTCCTATTTAAAGCGCTGTCTCGCGCTTATGACGGGTCTCTTAAGATAGTGTGGCCGGTAATGGGGTAGTTGCCGGGGCAGAGCCTCGTTTTTTTTTGTCGCACCGCTGTGCGCGTTCTCGACCCTTTTTGTCGTCAGTAATGGAGTGGTAACGTAGATGTGTTTAATTAATGAGATCAGTGGTATGTGAGTGCTGTGCACAAGCGTGAGAGTTTTGCATTCGGGCGCGTTTTAAAGCGTCTCACGTTCGCTGTTTTGCGGCCTGAGCTGTCCAAGTTGCTGTCGTAGACGTTTCGTTGGTCGAGGCTGGCGCAAAACAGGTGAGATGTTGTTGGCGATCCGCAGACTCGCGCAGGGACGCACAAGGCGTATCCTGTAGTCCATTTGGCGGAATTCGCTTTGACTCCGTGGCCTTTGCGACATTTTTGCGAGGTTGAGTCGGCGCGTCGGGACTGATAAAGCCTATTGCTGCGTTGTCCCCACGCAAAACCACGCTGTCTGTGCATACAATTGTGCACTATTCAGCCAGTAAGTCTATCATTTTCCCTCCAATATTTTGTATATTAATTGTCAATCCCTTTTCTAAATTTCGGGTGTACGAGAATTTATTCTCAACTCGCAGGCTGCCTCATTCCGGCTGTTCTTTCATTTGTTGCCCTTACTGTTCAAAGTTGATTCGTTACTCAGCTCTGTCGATTCTAATAGTTTTGAATTGTAGCAATCTAGCGCTGTTATTGTGTTGTAATTCTTTTAGGTCGTTCGTTTTGTAATTTTTGTGTATTTTAAATTGTCTCATTTTTTAGGCTTATGCATTATTGTAATTTTCTGGGGTTTGCAAAACGATTTTTGGTATTATATTTTGAATTGTTTTCCGCTATGAAATTGTAATTACTGTGTAAGTATTCCATTCTTGATTTGTTCTTATGCCTTTTTTGAGAGGTATTCCATATTGGGCCTCTGTCACATTGCTTATTTCATCTCAGTGACCAGTAATTCTGTTTAGATTCAAAGTTTGTACAGATGTTTCATTCCTGAATAAATTTGAATTATTTCCCTATTTTCAGCTTGTTTGTAAATTGTTTCTTTCCTTTCTTTCAGGTATTTGATGCTGAAATAAATTGGCAAATAAACGTTGAATATTTATCGAGTCTGGGTGTGTAATAATCATGCTATCCTTGATTTTCAAGTTATTTTCCCGCACAAGTTTTCCTCGTTCCTGATCGTAGATTTCCCCACTGGGATTCTCTGCCAATCTGAGGAAGGGTCCAAAGCCTAGGGTTTTGTGTTAGGCCCGCTCAATCCATTAGGTAATCATTTCCGGTCCCTCTGCCTTTATTACATTCATTTTTGTACTTTGAATTCTCCTTGGGCAGTTGTACGTGTTCTAGCGTTTTCTCGTGCGTGACAAAAAGTCACTGGCGACCGTATAAATTAATTTAAATCTTATTTCTCCTCTATATACTTAAATTAGCCATTGAAACATAACAAGCACACTCCTTGGCTGCGGCCAACTGCCAACAGGCACCCCATACGCGTCCATTAGAGGACGGGAAACTGCAACTGGGAGTAACCCGATAGCAGTTAATTACAATAATAATAATAATAATAATAATAATAATAATTACAACAATAATAATGACAATAATTTGAAACGAATGGACGGAGCACAGATCAATAAAGATCAATCATTTATGTGACTTAAAAGGGGAAGAATGAAGCCAGAATAGCACTTGTAATAGCTGCTCAGGATCAGGCCTTGAGAACACGACATTATGATAAAGCGGTTCTCAAAATTTCCCAAGATGATAAATGTCGCATTTGGCAGGAACACGTAGAAACCATTGATCATATTCTCTCAGCTTGTCCAATCCTAGCAAAGACCGAATACTTCAAAAGACACGACAGGGTGTGTAGCTACCTGCACTAGCAGATCTGTACCGCCCTCGAAGTTCCAAACACATGCCCCAAGAGGTACGAACACACACCAAAACTGGTGACGTCTGTTGGATTGTGTACGATATTGTATGACCAATAAATCCAAACTGATCGCACGATGGCGGCAAACAAACCGGATACAGTAATCCGGGATTTGGAGAAAGAATCGTGTTTACTTGTCGATGTTGCTGTTCCTTGCGATCAAAACATCGTTACCAAGGAGGCAGATAAACGTCTTAAGTACAAGAGTTTGGAAATCGAGATCAGCCGAATGTGAGGCGTAAAAGCAGAGGTAGTCTCAACAGTTATTGGAGCTCTGGGATTTGTTCCGCAAAATTTGTGTACGAACTTGGCACTCAGGTCATTCAAAATACTGGGAAGTGAAAGAAATTGCTTTATTTGGAACAGCCCACATTTTGCGCAAAGTATTGTTGAGGCACCGACAGTCCCTAGATCTGCTCCTTAGGTAGCTGGTTGCAACCTGGAGTAGGTTTTGTCTTCAGCCGATTCATGACATATTCAGTCGTGATGTAGTGAAATAATAATAATAACAATAGTAATAATAATAATGTGCCTTGTGATCAAAATGTCGTATGTTGATGTGCCTTGTGATCAAAATGTCGTAACCAAGGAGGCAGAGAAGCATCTTAAATACAGGAGTCTGGAAATCGAGATCAGCCGAATGAGGGCGTAAAAGCACATTTCATACCGATAGTCATCAGAGCTCTGGGATTTGTTCCCCAACATTTCTGTAACAACTTGGCTAAACTCCCAGGTTATTCAAAAGATTGGAAAGTGCAAGAAATTGCTTTATTTGGAACAGCTCAGATTTTGCACAAAGTATTGTAGAGGCACCGACAGTCCCTAAAATCTTACCTTACCTTACCTTACCTTAAGTAGCTGGTTGCAACCTGGAGTAGATTTTATATTTCGCCGACTCATAGCATCTTTAGTCGTGACATAGTAAAATAATAACTGTAGTAGTAATATTAATAACAATAAAATTACTTGCAATTACAATAAGCTACAACAGTACATACGGTCCCCATTGTAATTGGTAGCGGTTACGTAATATCAAAACACAGCAACTTCTATTGACACAACCGTCATAATTTGAAAAACTCGGAAAAAATGTAGCTCAATTTTACGCAAAAAATGCTAACATTTTGAAAAAATTGCGCATGAAATAATTTGGAGATTTAATGCTGATAAATATGTTCCATTAAAAAATACTCCATCCTCAACAAAAAAAAACTTGTTGAAATTCGAAAAATTTTAATTAGATGTTAAGATAGAGCGGAAAACATTATATCAACTGGAATAATAGTGGATTAATATCGAATTTGTGCCCATAGATGTGTTGACTAGTCCAACGAGTGCGAGTGTGTTTAGGAAATACTGAATTAAGAAGTCGACTTACGGTAGTAATTTACGTAAGAATGTTGATGGTTTAAAACACCATACGAATCTGAGGACGTATGAGGCGCCAATAAGCACCGTTTCCGAAATTTGTAATGATCACTTTAACTTACATTGACATTTACCTGTTATGGGGCATTGCTTTGTTTTACTCCACATCGCCCTTCACCAGAAAGTTACAAATAACTTTACAGAATAATGACGATCCACAGAAAATGGTAAATGGTATTCAGCGCAGAAGACTATTGACTCGAGTAGTAACGGAGAGCGTTTTGTAGTTAACCTTTTTCACTCGACTGCTTCAAATGAAGTTCGAAGCCAGTGGAAATGGCTGTGTGTAACTACGTCAGTTGTTAACAATATAATGGACTAAATAGAAGGTAAGTAGTGCTGAATTATATACGTAAATATTGATGAATGCAGTTGCAGTTTTATTTACAAAAAATATTAAAATCCATGACATGATTTAATTTGTTTTTTGGCATAAAACAGTCAATTGATAAGTTCGTATATCGATGTACATACGAGCGAGTTGGCATGAAAATTTAGAACAGTACAATGTACCGCTGTAGTATGTTTGAGCAATAAAGTAAATGTACTATGAAAGTCACCACTAGCTACAACAGCAAAAACGCACGCACATTGGCCGAAATGCGCATGTTTTTGAACAGACTCACTACGCCTCTACAACCCACAACGTCAAACTCTTAAACATTTCTCCTAACTTCCCACTGAGAGCCCAACGGGAACCTTTTGTCTCTCATTGTACTATTGTGTACATTTGCACCGAATTGTGCTCCATCATTTTTCCGAAATGGCTATGTATGCTTCATCAGGAAAATAAATATTATTATGCAAAATAAATATTTTAACAAAACAATGATATATAATGAATTAATTCACTTTGTATTCTATACATTTAAAAAATATTTAATACGCCTATAACAAGTCATGTACTTCAGCTTCCGGGTCAATGATCCCCATCTCGATCAGGGTTTTGTCCAATTTCCCTGATCCATTGAGCAAATGCTGAGATGGCCCCGTGTTTTGCTTCTGGACGTAAATGTAGCTTCACTGTGCGCACGTTTTGTTGAGCACTCCTTTTGCTTGTAGTGGTAGGAGTAGAACTATTTTGTTAGCAATGCAGATAAATCAAATCAGCAGTTCATTTACTGTTGAAATTGATTTTCTATAACTCGGGAACAAACATTTTCCAAATTTTTATTTTTCTTAAATAATAATAATTTTCGAAATTCTTGTTTCTACTTTTTTAATTTTTTTTAAAATTCTGGGTCTCAAGAAAATGTGCGCTGATAATCTCTTTCCCATACGTCATATACAGATTTCACTGTTTTTTGACTATATAAATAATTAAATACGCTGTTTGCAATTTGCGTTGTTTGATAATTACGCTGGTTCGCCGCCGCAGAGACGCCTAGGCGGAGCGCGGGGCCCGCGAGAGCGCCATGTGGCGGCCACGTGCGGCGCTCCCTTCCGCGAAGGCGCTCCGGCGACACCACGGGCCGCCCCGCAACGCCGCGCTGCCCTCACGAAATTGCTAATGCGTAATGGATAGCTAATATATAAATATATATATATATAAAATATGAATGAATATTTATTTTATTGGCTTTAACCTTAATTATACGCCAGTATACAATTATGGAAATCATTAATCAATGAAATAGTCAAATCAATACAGTTACTCAAAAATAGAATTGATCGATAGCTAAAATAGAATAGATGGATAGCAAAATAGAATAGATGGATAGCTAAAATAGAACAGATGGATAGTAAAAATAAAATAGAAGGATAGCTAAAGTGTTAGCGTACTCTATATGTGCTGCCGCCCTCAGGAATTACTTTTGCAGCTCGTCCAACTTTTCGACGTTCGCCCGGGATCAAACCCGAGTGCCAGAACCCGAAAAGAGGTTTCACTTGCCAAGAGAATGCAATTTCACAGAAATGGGTACTTTCAATAAATAAATGTAGTAAACGTTGGAAACAATTAAAACTTGAATATTGCGCAAAAATAACTTCAATAAAACTATTTTGCCGGCCTGGATAGCCGAGATGTGCTAAGGTTGTAGGGCCGTAGCTGCCGGAGCTCGAAGGGTCGCGGTTTCGAATCTCGCCTGGCACATGGATGCATGTGTGTGCTCTTTTTTTTATTTATTTGGTCAAGAAACAGTAAAAACTGTGTATGACGTATGGGGGAAGAGATTATCTGCGCGCACATTTTCTTGAGACCAAGAATAAAAAAGAAAAAAAAGAAGAAAAAACAACCAACAAAAACAAACAAACAACGTTGACCTTACGTGTCGTGTTCCCCTACAGTAACGCCAATCAATTAACAGTACCCTACAGCACCCCACAGTACCCTATAGTTAAACAATCAAAGTGGTCTCTACACGACCTAGTAGTTAAAAAGCGACCTTAATTATCTTTTTCACCGATTATCTTTTCCTGAAATACTCCTTCTCCGAAGGTGCCTTTCTGAAGCCGTTCCTGATAAAACTTTCAGTGAGGCCGCGTAGCCATTACCACTGCCATCCTTCGACAGCGCGGAAGACGATCCGAGAGGACTTTGATGTGCTCCGTGGCCACGCCCATGCCCCTTTGTTGCAACATTTATTAGAGCTTTGCAGCTATGGATTTCGAATTGGAAGCCGTGACACCCTTTCTGGATGTTCGGGAGTCTAATCTAATGGTTCAAAATTGCTGATAAAAGAAATTAACGAGGAAATTCTCCTGTTGAATATGGAGTTTTGTTCTCATGCAAATCAATACACCGAACGTTTGGCATGAAGGTGAGAAGAAAAATGCTAATATAAACACGCACTGTAGAGTTATGAATCACACGATATATTTACATTTCTTTCGCGTTTCAGTTTTCTGTTTAGATACAATGAGGAAAACTGCTAGAGGGAGCATTGCCCTTTTTCTGCGATCCATTGATATAAATAAAGTGACTGAGTACCAACGATAATCTTGCAGCCATATCTACAATGAGAGAGATATCCATTGCTGCGGAATGCGCAATGCTGATATACACACACTCACCCAAGTGGTCGAGTGATAGAAAGTGATAGTGTTGATGCAGGGACATCAGTCATTGACCCAAAGTCGTCTTTACGAGATTGTACTCAGCATCCCCGATTCCAGCGTATGGCGACCGGTCTCATCACAAGAGAATGGATTTTAAAAGGAATCGGATTTAGGAAAGAAGAAGGAACAATCGAAAACGTTCTTCGTACCTGTGCTGTAACTGTAAGATTTACGTAAGTTCGATTCTTTCAGCGACCCATAAACTCCTATATCTTTTTGAAAGAAATAAAACAATATTTAGTAAACGAATAATTAGGACGAAATCGATCACACTGTATGTGGTGGGTAACACGAATCTCAATCACACTAAACGAAATACAAACATTGAGAGAATGAATTTCAGGAAAGTATAAGGAACTTATCAAGTCACGTGAACCAACTATTTCATTGCCCCTTGAAATTATTGAAATGGACATGTCATTTCCTGGCTATTTCAACGCGAGGAAAGTTGATATCGCGAATAACTAAATATTAGTACAAATTTTACTTCAAGAAAAACTGAAAAATAAAACAAGTGTGATTCTTTTTCATTCTTTCACAAGAATTCATTCTCTACTCCATCTACAGAATATCCATTTTCCCTGTAAAATTATGCACTAATTCCCTATTCATCAGCTACTTTATAATCGTGAATGTTGTTTTCCTATTGTCTTATCTATCGTATCTCCCATCGATCTGCCACACTTTCCTTTACACTCGCATCCTGATGGTAATCGGCAATGCGGGATGGAGAGAATCCAGGCGAATATAACATGGCGGCACAATTTCTTCTTGAGGGCCGTGGTACTTGGTACCGTGCGCATTATTCAGCGGCGCACCGGAGCTGAAAAGATTTCATCGCCAACTGCGCAGCTGCAGACTATGTTCCCTTATCATGGACAGATTTAGATACTACTGCGAGGCCCCCTATCACAAAATTACCTTGGAGGTTCATCTCCGGATAAAATACTCAAGAGTTACTAAAAAAGCTCTAATTGTAATAAAATAACTTTGTACAAACACAAATAAAAATTAAGAAGGGAACATATGTTATATGTTTATATAAATACATGTTTAATTTCTTATGTGAAAATACTGATATATGTTTAGTTTCATATATTTTCAATCACATGTTTATTCTTCCCTCAAATGCAGAAAATTGGTCGATGTCTTGAAAGCAACGTGAAAACTTATTTTACATTTTTTTTGTTTTAAGTTATGTATATATTTTTCGAGACGCTGTCCCCTTCTCCCTATGGATGGAGACCTATAAGCAAGAATTTGTTTTGCTTGTAGCTTTTTCCTTCCCTGTCCTTCATGAATTATTCTTAGAGTTAGCTGTTCTTTGGTGTCACATGAACGTATCTGTTACCGCACTCTTACAGCGTAAAATAAAAGTGAAAATGTGAGGATCAAGCAAATAAAATATTACTCAATGGGAGATTAAAACTGACTAAAAACATTGAATATGTTCAAAGGCAGAATGGATTTCACAAAGGAAAAGGAAAAAAGTCTGAGAAACTTTTGGTTTAAATATTGATCTGCTTATAAGTTATTGTTGACATTGTACAAATAATTCAACATATGCTTCATTACGTCAGTTAGACTCCGAATTCTGACTCCCAGACGGCACTTTCATCTGATGAAGAAGGCATAGCCATCGAGCAAAAATGTTTGTAAAATCATCACTAGATTATTTGAGTTCTTAAAATAATATCATCCGAGAATTGAACACTTGGTCACGAAATATTATAATAATTAATATGATTTCCGTTCCTCCTTTTGCACTGGTATGTCCCTCATTATTACACCATATTTATCTTGAATGAGCGAACAGACTATAATAAGGTATTGCAATATTTGAACATAATTAGTTGCTTGCATTGCAAGCAGTAAAATATTTAAACAACGAAAAGAATTTTCATGAGGGCGAGCAGGTCATTGTTTTGGGCCTTCCTCAACAATCTCTCTCTCTCTCTCTCTCTCTCTCTCTCTCTTTCTCGCGCGCGCGCGCTCGCTTGGTATCTCTTATTAACCAATGTCTTGAAGAAATGATTTCACTGGATGGAAATAACGAACATATTCTATGATCATGACCTCAAACAGGGGGGGGGGGGCAAAAACCCAGCGGCCAGGGGCACGAAGCCCACGGGGAGACCTTATTTCAACAAAAAGTTCCGCCTCCACTCCGACATTAACCGAATTCATTTCTCCATACAACAGAAATAACTGCAGTTAACTTGAATTATAAGTAAATGCATTTTTATTTGTTTTGAAAGACAAAAAATTCAGGGCCCCATTTAAGACGAGACCTGGGGCAGAAATCCTCGAAAAATATTGTTATATCTACAACATTTATTAAACTTAGGTTTCTGACCTTCAATACCATTGCGTAAAATTGTTGAAGGTTTTACTTACTTAACATCTTGAATGCCTAAGCAAATTTTCTTTCTTTCTAATCTCTACAGCACTGCCGAAAATCTCTATTTTTGCTTGTTTTCTACCACACCATTGTATCTATCCAAATACTATGAAGAACGTTTGATCCACCACGACTTGGACACGCAATGCAGAAGTCCGTCAAATTGAACGTTGCAGATCTCTACAAGCACCAGAATAACGAAAACATCTGCAAGTGAACGACGATGTGACGAAGGATGTAGAAGCCAGCATCTGCGATGTAATGCACATCTGATCTGCATGATGTAAGAGTCAAGCGTCGAGGAAATTCGCTACTGCACAGAACGAAAGACGAATTTGCGCAATGGTTAAACCACTAATTGCCGTAGGATTTGACGGCTTTCAGAAGCACAGACTGTGTGGGAGGGCTCAAACTCGTGCTGCATTGAAACTGAATGTAAACTAGTGGCGCTAAAACATCACGTACTTTCTCGCCCGTATTTTCGTGCAAAATTACGCGAAAGTACTCAAATTTTCGAAAATTTGTACATGACCCCATTTTAAAATCTATCTTCAAGGAACAGATTTCATTAAGGGGAAAAAAATCTCTATCTTTAATGTTTTGTACAATTTTCGAACAATCAGGGTTTTCAACTAACACCATTCTCTTATACGTCTTTCACTATCCAACAAAAAAATTTAATCTAAAACGACGGAGCCATTTTGTTTGAAAATTGTGAAAATGTCTCAAGGGCTTCATGTAACGTATGTATGTATGTACTTGGCGCTACAGCCCGTGAACGGGCTCTGGCCTACCGGCGACGTCCCTGCTTCACGGCCATGGGTTAAGGGGATACGTGTGGTTCGCACGTAATCATCCTCACGCCGTAATCCTTCACTCCTCAGACTGAGAAGTGAATATTCTCAATTGCATACAGCAATATACTGGGAATTGCAAGGAAAACGCACACTATAGTCTTGCCTCGACCGGAAATGGAAACCGGGGCCGCGTAGTGGAAAGTGAGCACGCTGACCAAGAGCTAGCCGCGAGGCTTCATGTAAAGTACCCCCCAAACTTAAAATATCGGTTTCAAATTCAACACATCAGTCAAATCGATTGGGAAATATCAGTTTTGGAGAAAATCGGCGGAACGGTTTAATCAATAGCGTTTTTCACAGACGGACGGACATACCACGTTTTGCCGTCTTTCGATTTTTCGGTATCAAGGACCCACAAAACATGGATTCTGGCTACACCACGTGTTAGAGGATCTTTTTCTTCTAAATTTAGCAACTGGATTCATCCACTTTTTCATTAATAGGGCCCTGTAATGAGAGTATTTCTGGCGAAAAATCGCAGTTATTCCGCGCAGCATTACACAACTTCCTCTCTACTCCGTAGCGAGAAAGTAAAGCGTAACATTGGGAAGCATAGGAGTTATTATAAAGAAGGTTATGAGCGGGTTTAAGAAAGAAGGATACTTTTGTAAAATTGCTTGTTTATGAAGCAAGTGTAGTAAATGATTAGATTCTACATTTCACGACCCCAAATTTCTTCCTTTGCACCGAAACTTGTCGTCAGGCGAATCAGATTTAGGGATTGCCCATCAAATTGTGTGCTGAAGTAACTACGTATCGTAACTTCCTTTCGATTTTCAGCATTTTTGGAATACACTGACTTGTTCAGGAGCTTTATTTTGTCTGAAACTCCCTCAAGAGAGTCGTCAAGATAATTCTTATTCATATTATGCTCCTTTGGATCCAGAAACTCTCTCTTCAATGTCATGCTGCATTTTGCATAGCCATCTGTCCGACGAACATGGCAGTCCAATCGGGTTCCTTGTCAACAGATGTTGCCGCTCACTACTCCGCAAACAAGCATGCTGTAACGCCTCGCCGTACCTTGTAACAAGGACTCATCCCAACAGTTCTTCTCTTACTGGACAGGCACGCGGAGGTGGTAATTAACACAATCATTTCTCGCGCTCAGTTGGACCGGCGCATCCCCTTCACCGCCCTGGCGGCGATGGCGGCGCCACGGAGCGAAGTGCCGTGCAGTGGCGGGCAGTGCGACGGCACGGCGACGCACAGTGGCTCAAACGGCCAGGAGAGCATTAACTAGTGGTGCTAAAACAGCACGTACTTTCTCGCCCGTATTTTCACGCAAAATTACGAGAATAGTACGCAAATTTTAGAAAAATTGTACATTTCAAAATCTATCTTTAAGGAACAGATTTCATTATGGGACAAAGCCTCTATCTTTTGTAGCGTCCGCTACTGAAATACAGCGGCAATGTGGTGAACAGCGGGTATCGTGGACACTTGCAGTGAACACGTCTTGGATGCATCGCTAAAGGGTCGGAAGAAGCGGGTGCGAAACCCCAGGGTGCAGGCCCTGAGGGATGGCGTCCGTCTTGCGCCAGATGCATCGCAGACCGGACAGTCGCACCTAGGGTGGGGGGATGGGGGGGGGGGGCGATGCGGTCGTAGCGAGGCTATAAAGGCGGGTGGGCTCTAGAAAGGGCCAGCATTGCTCCTCAGACTTTTGTCGCGAGAACTTCGCAAGACGCCAGTGTGCGTGGGAGGCCGCAAGCTGGTGGGTATGAGCGCCAGGCTCATGTGACAATGTATTGGTAGTTAGCGGGTGCTAACTAGGAGCAAACCCTCCGGTAGTAAATGGTACGGCACCTATGTATGTACATATATATAAATAATGTATATACCAAAACCATCTTGTCTATGATTCGTCCAACCCACGACGTCACACTTTGTACTTCTAGGAAGATGCTTTTGAGCTTTTTCAATTTAAAAAAATTAGAGTTTTCAACGAACATGAGACCTGTACCATTATCTTAAAACCTCCCTCACACTATCCAACAACAAAATTTAATCAAAAACGATGGCGCGATTCGAGTCATGTACCACAAGGGCGGAGCATTTTTAATTTCTTCGCAGCAATGTTTTGTGAACAGCGTAACGCCACAGTGTGTCCATTACCGAAAATTTTACAATTTTCCCGTCATAGACGATTATTAGATTATAATCATTACAATTGAATTATGATATCCAAGAAACATATTTTAAATTTCTGGTATTTTTTAGAGTAAGCCTTTTATCTTTAACAGTGTCTATGAGTCGTTCTTACTACACCTTATCCGCAACAGAAGTACTTTGACCTGCAAGATCTTGGGCAGATGATGAGAGTACAAACGCATGGTACACTGAGGACACACAACAATGCCATCCACGTCCACGAAATTCGAATTCGGCTCTCGGGTAGAAGCAGAGATAAGGAACACAGCGATTGTGAACTAGCAGTGCTCGATTAAGTGGTAGGCAAATGGAAAACACTCTGAACCACGTACGCAATACAGATTTGTCTACCATAAATTCCACATTTATCGAACGGGAACTTATTCCGTTGGACGCGGAATGTCTAGCAGTCATATGCTCGTTCCGTGGGAATCCTTTTTTGAAACGTGTGTGTTTTATTGGAGTTTCTCAACTTCTGAGCCCACTGTGCGGCGGCAGTGGCGATCTGTCGTCGGAGAGCGCCTCCGCCTCCGCCACCGCCACTTTCTCCGCGCTGCGAACGTTCCCGCGCCGCCATGGTCTCTTGGGTACGGCGGCTGCGTGCACGCACAGGCACCGCCGTCGCCTCCACGCACCGTCAGCCCCGCCCCATCCCACCCCAACGGCTCGATCCGTCCGTCCCGTGCACCCTTTCCCCTCGGAGCGGGGCGCCTCACCCAGCTCCACTCGGCCTCGCCCTCTCTCGCCTCGTCCCGTCCCGTCCCGCCCCGCCCCCAACCCCCAACCCCCCGACCCGTCCCTCCCTGGACCTCCTCTCCCCTCCCATCCCGCCCCGCCCCGCTACGCTCCGCCCCGCCACGCCTCGCCCCGCATCCTCTCGCCTCGCCCTGCCTCATCCCGCCCCGCCCCTCCCCGCCTCGCCCCGCCCCTCCCCGCCTCGCCCCGCCCCGCCCCACCGTTCCCCGCCCCGCCTCGCCCCGCCCCGCCTAGCTCCACCCGGCCTGGCTCCACCCCGCCTGGCTCCACCCCGCCTGACTCCACCCCGCCTGACTCCACCCCGCCTGACTCCACCCCGCCTGACTCCACCCCGCCTGACTCCACCCCGCCTGACTCCACCCCGCCTCGTTCCACCCCGCCTCGTTCCACCCCGCCTCGTTCCACCCCGCCTCATCTCGCCCCACCCGCCTCGCCTCGCACTGCCTGGCCCCGCCCTCCCCATCCCTCGTCGCCCGCCTCGGCTCGGCTCTCTTCGTCCCACCTCACCCCGCCCCGTGTTTCCCCGCGCTGCGCATTCTCGCCGCGCGCCATTTGCATTTTGAAACGAGCTCCGTCCCCCGCGAGCCGCTCCTCCCGCCTGAGACGAACGGAAGCGTTTTCGAAGGCGAGCAGGGAGCGGACGGGGAATTGATACTTGGAAGCGGCCGCGTAGCCGAAGAGAGCTGTAAAGGAGGAAATTCAAACGGGCCCCGCAGCGAGTGGTGTATTGACTTGGCCCGCAGCGACAGCGACTTGCGGTAAACGGTGGAAATTCTTGGAGTGTGACGAAAATTGAACAATCGACAGAACTTGAGAAAATCGTCATCAATGAGAGGGTTCTGAAAAAAGTGTACAGAAATTCCACCCCATTCCTCAACATTCGCGAGAGTTAGGTTCCCAAAAAGCATCGCGAATGTCAAATCCGCGAATGTTGAGTCTATCTTTTAATGAAGAAAGGTGGGCAAGGTTTCTCGACATCGAAAAACATTTAAAAAAGAAAGAAAAAATACTTGAAAAACAATTGCAGAAGAACTGGGTAAGCACTACTACAAACAGAATTAACAATTAACATCCCTGACAACAGATCCTGAATTGCTCTTCTGTCCAACCTTCAATTTGACGCAACTGACATGAATTATTTTACAATTCTGTTGTTGAATGTGAATTGACATTCCAACTTTGACATATTTTCAGAACGTGAACGGGTTCCTGTGTCTGCTGAGTTCGTTTCCGAGATGACGCTGATAAAGGAAATGAAATGTGCTCTCTTAAAAAAATGTAGTATTACCACAAGACACACTCGCGAATGTTGAAGTTGCGAATGTTGAAATCGGTAGCATTTCTCTAATCGCGAATGTTCGGAACTCACGAAGAGCGAATTCGCGGATGTCGAGGGATTACTGTATTGATTCGTAAAACTAAACTTAATTACTGTATTAATTTGTAACATTGCTAGCATAACAATACGTTATGAATCACTATTGTTTACCACGTTTAATCAACTATAATTATTTGTATTATCTATTAGCTGTCGGCCTGCATGGGTGGTGTTTTAGAGCGCAACGAGACACGACTGTAAAATGCCGCGGAATGACTCATCTTCTATTGATTCGAGGTGTCCGCAAGAATGCTATTGTCTACTAGGGGGTGCGGTGGATAAGTCCAATGTATGGTGCCCACTGGAATGCGGAAGGTAACCGACCGAAAAATGTACTTGCTGTTGATACATGCTTCCATAGTTTCTTAAAAGGTAACAATTTTTTCTGTACGTTATTTCTTGAATTAAAATACAACCAGTGGTGATAGGATTTTATTTAGTGCACTTACGACACTTCATTGAAAAGAGTTTTCAAACACAAATATAAAGAAAAAAGTCGTCAGAATTCGGTCTCGATGTTGTAAACTACGAAGGCATATGTTTTAGGACAAAAGAGTGAATGATGAAAAGTTCATGAAAAAGATCAGGTAGTAAATGGAAGAAAGAAAAGTAGAAAAAAAAATTTAAATAAAAAATGCTGAGTTAGATATGTTTGAAGAAATGAAATGCACCTTGAATTGAAATGCATTATTCTTGCATTCACACTTCTGCCATGTGAATACTGTACTGTAAGATATCCTACAGTTACTGCTGAAAGGTACACCAAACCGCAATTCTGTGGAGTGCATTAACTCAAAATCCATATTATTTGAGTTGTGCCATTATTGCCGCCCACGAGCGAAATCTTTGCAAGTATTTTCTAACTATTGTTCCAATTGTAAATATCTCTCATTCTCTCATATGGTGGTCTCCTCTTGTCTCATACATTCTGAATATACCACCAGATAGTATGAAGGCCGTATCATGAGAAATATACAATATTTGACATTGGACTTGCTTTGTCATCCTAATTTCTTATTTTGCTACGAAAAGGGTAAGGTTACACGCAGCAACACTAAAATCAGCAGATTAGTGTAACAAGAAAAAAATAAAAGTATATTTTCATACCCCAGAATATGAAAAATGGAGCCGAGGACGAACTATCTTTAGGCAGCAGTCGTAAGTACATAGCACAATAAAAAAATAACCCCGTGTTTTCAAGCTCAATTTATGCAAGGATATGTAATTTGAACGAATTTTAAGAAATAGAATGATAGCACGCATTAGAAACATAATCAAAACCAACTCTCTTTCCACGGGTGGACATAATACGATTTGAAACGACGCTCCTCATATTCATTTAAACAACAACAACAAAAATGTTCAATTTGTGGCTTTACAAATGATAAAATGATCAACTTTCTAGTAGCTATACTTGTATTTAATGGCAAAACGAAATCATGTAAAAAAGTATCTTCATAAGAGTGCAAAGTATTAAATTATAATATTCTAAGATTTAAAATGCTACAAATGTATTCTGAAGGTTCCGATTTCGAGTGAATATTTTGGATTTCTTTAACTCGCAGCCAAAGACTCCATGATAACGCAAATTTTAACTAACGCTTGTGATAAATTGCAGCATATTTTGAATAAAAAGCTAATTGAAAACACTATCACTGATTTTCAGCTTCGTTAAAAAATTGTAACCTCTGAAAACAAACAATCGATAGTGGCCCTTTGAGACCCTTCCCCTTTGGTAGTGCTAACAAGATTAATGTAATAAACTAGATTCAGGTTCAGTAATATTCTAGAGTTGCTGATTACAATTTTATTCATAACCACTTTGAAAAATAATCAAATATGCTTTTGGCTTCTTCATGTATTTTCTTAGAAACCGTCGGGTATTCTTGGAACTTCTCCGTCACTTTCACAGAATAAGAGTAACTTTATTTCCTTTAAGGCCTTATCTTCCCTTCATTGTATTAATATTTTCCTTGCGTCCTTCAGGAGTCGATTTTGGGTGATTATTTTAATTCATTATTTGCATTGTATTCTTTAATGCTTTCCTCCTACATTTATTCACAAAACTTTTCCCCACCGAAATATTAATTAAAATCGTGTTTGTACCCTAAAATAACCAATAAAGTTTGCTTTTTCTTAGGAGATTTCGGTGATTAATTTCCCTCTTTCGCTTCCCTGTTTAGACGACCGGATTTAGTTTCTTTCCTGTTAGTGTTTGTTATTCCTTCCTCGCGCCACATTTACATGCCCTCCAGGCGATTTCCATCTTGTTTCAACAACACCGCTCCGCCTTCGCTCTGAGAAACAGAATATTCCGGACAAATGTTCTAGCGGCCCAACTTCTCCCCTTCCATTGACCGGCATTTACGTGCGTTTAAACGCCTCGGTAGCTGAATCTTAGTGTAATAGAACAAGATAGAACTGGAATGCTGGACCACGCAACTGTACCACGTTGCTGGTGATAATAGTAGTTTATATAATTAGTTTATATTGTTAAGCTTGATTGCATGCGTATATGTTTTGAAAACGAGCGACGTTAGGAGCGAGTTTTCAAATTTGTACGAATGCAATAAAGCAACATTATAAACGAGTTGCATACGCTATACTTTTTGTATGACAGCATTATAAATTTATAAGAGAATGAAACTTAAATTTGCGAATAACTTTCCTGTGATGTCTCGGGTATTTGACATCTGTGCGAGAAAACTGTGGTTGGCTGCTCTGTTTACCTCTACCTCCCCCTAATTCTCTCGCTGCGATTGGCTGAATGTGTGATGACGCAATCATTCGAGCCGTAAAATCTAATACGTCATGATTTGTGCCATAAAACGCTTGATTATGAACGATTTCTTGCAACAGAAAAGGTCGTTTATAATGCTGGAATACAAAAAAAATTATTTGAGTGTTTTAGAGACCCATCTGATTTTGAATTAGGGAACACTAAAATGGCGCTGTTCCTCGTGTTTCGAATTTCGGCTAAGCAGTTCGGCCGCACGATGTCACTGCAAAGATGAGAATTATACTTGTCTCGGTTACTCTGCTCGGTCTTTGCTGTGGATTCCTCGGATTATTTCCTCGCGGATGCCCGAGCAGCACCTAAAGCATGGGACCACTGACCGCGCGCGATCCTTTATTCTTCATCCTGACACACTCTCATCTTCAAGACTGGGGGAAAAAGCTTTCTGCCATCACTAAAAGGCCTATTTTTCGTGACATGAAAAAAAATATTCCGGCAGTTCCCAAAGAAGAAGAAGAATTCCACTGAAGATATTCAGTATTGATTTTGGTTGCGGGGAAAGTTAGAAACATTTTTGTAAATGTAATATTGAAACGAAACGCAAAATTAGAGACAAATTTGGGTGGTGGTTACAACATTACTCGTGCACTGAAATAGCAACTCAAGGCTATTCGTCATCCATTGTTTTTCCTCTGGCATTCAACTCTGTTGATAGATGCCATTTCGTTACTTTGTCAGGTCTGCCGAGTGAAAGGTACCTTTAGTGCCCTTTCAAAGTGATAGGGACCCTTTCTCTCGGGCAGACCTTCTTTTGTTGACTGGGCAAACCTGACCAGATGTCTCACGTTCTGCTTGCCTACAATCTATTGTAAACGAGGTAAGCACAAGTCGGTACACAAATTTAAGTTAAAAGTAAAATATTTTCTTCTGCATGACTGTTTCTATACAGTTAGAGACTATACCGACCATCAAAAAGAAAAATGTTCATTTTAACAAAACTATGATATATAGTGAATTAGTTTACATTTATATTGTATAATTTTAAAAAAAATTAATACGCTTGTAACAAGTAATGTACTTCAGCTTCCGGGTCAATGACCCCCATCTCGATCACGTTTTTGTCCAGTTTCTCTGATCCATTAAGCAAATGCTGAGATGGCCCCTTGTTTTGCTTGTGGATGTAAATGTAGCTTCACTATGCGCACGTTTTCTTGAGCACTTCTTTTATTTTTAGTGGTAGGAGTAGAGCTGAGGGTGAGTTACTATTTTGTAAGCAATGCAGAAAAACTGCATCTGTATTTCGTTTATCGTTGCAAGTATGTTTTCTATAACTCGGGAAAGAAATATCTAGTTTTTCAAATGTTGCTAATCTCGCACGTTTTTAAAGTTTATTATCTTTTTTATAGTTTATTCGTCTTTCAACCATCGTGTTTATAGTTAAAATGTTGGAAAGGGATTGTCGAACTTAAGAAAACGTGCGCAAATAATCTTCTCCCCCATACGTCATATACAGTTTTTACTGTTTTTTGACCAAATAAATCAAATCAAGCATGTCGAATGTAATTTTTCTCTAAGCGGGGTTTCGTCATCATGCGTATTCAAAAAGAAAGTTAAGTCACGGGGTAGGTAGAAACTCCCACTCTAACACATGCGACCCTAAGATGGCGCCACAAATGGCTTGTACCGACTTGTACTAAGCGACCGCTCGCCGAATCCCGTCACTGCAGGCCCTCTGACTGGGAGGTCCTAGGTTCGTGTCCCGACGGCGGCAGGATTTTCGACACTAGCTCGTCAGCTAGGTCGAATTTAGTCGCTGTCTGGAGGAGAATTCTAGCGGCCGGCTGCTCTGATCGGTAGTTTTCCGTGGTTTCCCCGATCAACACCAGGCGAATTCCGGAGCAGTACCCTAACAAACGTGCCACGGACCGCGCAAGGGTAAAGGCCGCTCCACAATAGCCCGTGGACCGGAACGGCAACGCGAACGCAAACGCAAACATCTCAGGCAGGCGTTCACAACACGACGGGAACGCGAAGCTTGACGGGAACGGGAACGCGAAGGGAACGGGAAGATGGTGAACATTTATCTCGGCCCGGGAACGGGAAGCCTTTCGACCAATGAGAGAACAGCTAATGGCGGCGAAGCTTTCCAGCTGATCGAGCGCGCGGCCTTCACGCGAAACTGGTCTGGAGCGGTGTTGAGGTTACAGCGTGGATTTGCGAGGTTAGGGTTTGAGGAGGATTTAGTTAGTCGTTGTTGAATTGTTTTAGTTCTTTTTAGTGATTTCAGTATTTTTCGTTTTCTATTCAAATTAATATATAGAATTAAAATTTCCCCACAAAATATTTTATTATATTTCGTTTAAGTACATTGGAGCTTTTTGTTTATTGATTAAATTTTCGTTAGTTGTATTTTCCATAAGTTCTTAGTAGTTTTTGTATTCTTTCATTCTCATGAATTATTTTTTTAATTAATATTCTTTCGTTAAAGTATTCATTATTCATACTACCACACACAAAAAACTAACAGATGGCAAAGCAAAGAGTGAACAGAGTAGCTCATCTAGGAGTGCTTTGGTTTCGGCGACTCTTTCCTGAAGTACTCGTTTTTGCCGCTACAGGTTCATAGCGCTATTCATCTTCCCGTTGGCGTTTATAGTGAAGCGCACGTCCCTCGCGTTCCCGTTCCCGTCCTCGCCTTCACGTTGCCGTTCCCGTTCGCGGGCTATTGTAGAGCAGCCTTAAGGGAGGGAAGGAGAGACAGTGAGAAAGGGTGATGGGAGGGAAGGAGGGAGATGAAGGGCAGAACGTCTGTCGGGTTTTCCTAGTACAAAAAAATGTCTCGCCTTCATTCGGAAGACGGGGAAACGGATGTGCGGGAACCCGTCCGCCGAATGCAATCGGGCAGCGTCGCAGTTGTGATGTTCAGCCGAGCCTCTCTTCGGCAGCGTCGAGGTGCTCGGGGAATATTCTCTCCCTTAACATTTCACTAAAGAACAACATGCTTCAGGGTAGTGGGGGAGCAGCCAAAAGATTGGCGCTAGGGAAAGAACCATGGAACCCATTCCTACTACACGGGATTCGATTTTGATTGATTGATCTTTCCGGGCGCGTCAATTACTTAGGTCATTAGTCCAGTAAGTGTAGTGTGTGTGTTTTCTCGGGAGGAGGCGATGATCTTTTCCCCGCTGGATGGCGAGATCTGGCGCCGACCTATCGTCGACTAGCGGGCTTTTCCCTCATCCAGGTATCTCCTACCAGCGGGATACCGCCCCAGCCGGGACAAGCTGTAAGCTCACGACCAGTCTCCCAGCATGTGTGGTAGTGTAGTGCATGTTAGTGTAAGTGTGTGTGTAAGAGGAGAGGTTAAGAGAAGGAAGAGGAAGGAAAGATCGCGAGCGGTTGGTGTCCCTTTTGTTAAGGTACCTCTCCGGCATTTGCCTGGTGTTGATCGGAGAAACAACGGACACCTACCGATCAGAGGAGCTTGTCGCTATAATTCTCCCCAAGACAGCGACTGAATTCGACCTAGCTAGCGGTGGCACTGGCCGTACCAGGAGGCGTAAGGGGCGTGAGGACTACGCTGAGCTCTTCCGCGGCCGGCCGGCTGCACCCCTTCCACGAACCGTGTCTTCCCAGAGCGTACGCGCCGACTCGTGCGCTCGCCCTAGGGGAGGGCTGGCCCAGAAAAGAGATGCGCGGTTCCCAGCGGCGCGGGCGCGACGGACCAGCGCGCACGTAGGCCACGAGGCCTGGCCAGCGCCGTTTACCTCGGCGCGGCGCCGCGCGACCGTGCGGTTCGCTTATCGGCGATAAGCCAGCCGGGTGGCGCGGGGGCGGGGGCGTTTGGCAAGCCTTCCCGGAAGAGCGGGGACGGACGCGCCGCGGAGCAAGGACGAGCCTGCGGACGCAACGCCACAGCGCGCGAAACGTCTCCTTTGATGTTATCCGCGCGCGTTTCCTTGACACTAAGTATCATTAGGTGACAGTGGAGAGGGGAACGGTTTTTCGACGATAGGTCTATTATATCAAAATGTAGCTCGTTCTTATTTGCAAAATAGTCCGTATAATACAAAAGCAAACAATTTAAGACCTTGGAGCAATAACATGTTATGCCACATTTCTGATGAAATTGACATATTAGTGCATTTCGACGCTCCATAGATATATCTAGATGTTGGGTTCTTAATTTAAAGATTTGGCGCAATATGGCAGTGCAATTCATAAATTAATGTCCTTTGTTCCAATGCCTTAACCTTTACTTGCCTTTTTCTCAAAACTTACGTATACTGGCATAGCATGTTCTTGCCCCGAGGTTTTCACTTGTGGTATTTAGATTTTGTAAACAGCGCTCGTCACTTAATTTTTTCTTAATTCAAATTATGTTAGTACAGGAGGAGGATCCAGGGCTCACGATAACGCGCCAATAATAGATTGGTAGTTTCTGACTGATCTCCCGAAAGTGTGATAGTTAGTACATGTAGTGAGTGTAAGGGGGAGAGGACAGGACCAGGAAGAGGAAGGAATGCGTGGACCATGGCCCTTTTTTCAGCTTCGGCATTCGCCTGGTATTAATCGTAGAAATCACGGAAAACAGGTCCGAGAAGTCGGCCGCTGGAATTATCCTCCAGATAGTGGCTGGCGACCTCCGAGTCGCGGCATTAACATCTAGTGGTGCTACAACAGTAAGTCGTTTCTTGCATTATTTCTAACTTTTGCAATTTTCGAAAATTCTGAGAGTTCGACGAAAAGGAGACGTGGGTCGTTCTTTCAACGGCCCCTTGTTCTGTCCATGGAAAAAACTGAGGCAAATGTTTGTAAGGGTTTTTGAGAAAATGCTTTTTTTTGTTTATAAATTGCGTACACTTCCAGCCGAAACTATGTTAGTTTCTTTATAATGTGCATGACCAATATACAAGAACTAATCTTTTAGCATATATTTTATTTAAGACAAATCCCTCCCATCTGTATTGTTCTTTTGCAATGTGTTGCAATTTTCGAAAATACAGAGAGGTCGCCGCAAACGGATCCAGTACCTTTTTTTAACTTCCTTTGATAGATACAAGGAGAAAACGTAAAGAAAATTTTGGATCCGTTTTTGATAATATAATTATTTTAAAATTACCGAAATTTCATGCAAAAGTACCCGAAAACCACTCATTTCTTAGAAGTTCAGAATTTTTCTGTCGAAACATCGCCTCGGTACACGATTACAATATTTCTCTTCTTATGAAGTAATGCGAGAAAGTGTCAAGGGAAACCTCGATAACACGAAGAGGCTACCTGGCGGTGAATACTTCACGGTGACTTTGACAGTCTCAGAAATGTTATGAGGGCGATCAATACTGCAGTGGCAAACCGCTCGCCTTCCACCGGGTTCCATGAGGCAAGTCCGGTGAAATGTTGTAATTTGTGATGCGCATTATAGATTCGCGAAATGTTTTGTTAGGGTTCTCTTGTTTCTCTTGGCCACTGGCGGATCAGAGGGGGGGGCATGGGGCCCCCCAAAACCCCCAAAGAGGCTTAGAGTTTTCGTTTACCTTCCATTATATGACACAATTGATTTAAATATTTATTTATATTCGAATTATGTAATTATTTAAACAATAATATAGTATTGTATCATATCTACAATACATAAATAATATACAATACAATAACACATATGTTTACTATTTTACAAAAATCTACGATGGCCCCTCCCAAAATGATGGGCTGAATCCGCCCCTGCTCTTGCCATCGCTTCTACGGCGTTCACTTGACATCCAACCACCAAAATTATTCGCTGGATCTAGGTATGGTTATAAGTCCTAGGTGCTGGCATCGTAAAACGCAGGTATGTCAAGACGCTGTGTCCTGACATAGAAATAATGTACGGTGCACTTTGTACAGTCGTACCCTAGTTTCCTTTTCAGGAAACTAAGCTAGGAGAGAATGATTTAGCTAAAGTATCGTCTCAGATATCAAATCTATACCTATTTTCGTTATCTAAATAGTTTCTATTATGCGGAACGAAAACTTTGGGTATTCAATTTTGTCAACAATACTCATCACGTCTTTGTAGTTCAGCTATATATGACAACAGATTGAGTATGAGTTAAAAAATTCAGGAAGAGATGCTTAAATTATAGGTGCATGGTATATATCGAAACAATTGCTCAAAATTTTAAGTTCAGGAATCAGAAGTCATTTTCTCTTGTTCATATTTCATATGTTTAAGTCGTTTATTTTACCTTCCTTTTGACAGTGATATACTTCTAGTATGGCATTGTTAATTATGTGAGACAAATAGTAAAAGAAAATAATATATGCCTGGTTATGATCTTAGGACTCGAAATGCCTACATAGAAATTCTTATCCTAGAAGTTCAAAACATAGTGTACTATTAATCGTTCGCTCAGAGGCCGTGAAGAATGTGGTAAAATTTTTATGAAATGTAATTAATTTTCGAAAAATGTATTGGAGATAGTGAAGCAGGAGCCATCAAGCGACGAAGCTGAAAGGCTCTAAAACAATCAGTTTCATGTCATGAGAAAAATAAATTATTGAATATGATGTTATTACAAAAAATCGTTGATTTTGACATATTCAGCTTATTTGACAATCTGTCCTAACAAACAATAAAAATAATACATTTAAACATTAATGAACTTAACACAAATTCTGACTATCATTACCAGCAATGTTTATTTACATTCCAAGTATTATACTCTAAATAAAACTATATTGAAATATTGATTTAGTGTAAAAAGGACTCTATATCTGTAAAGTGTTCTCATAGAAACTCGTGATAATATAACAGAGATTGAAAAAACTATTAAAAATTATGTCAGCGGATGAGGCATAATCTGATGTCTTAGTACCACCTTTCATCGGCCATGGTTCCGAACAATTCATAAAATGTTGATAACAGTTAGGAACCGCGGCAGGCTTCCGTGTTCTGTAATATCCTTTTCATCTCATGGTTGTCATTTCTCCCACCTTCATGTCATAAGTGTGACAGTCCATCGCCAGAAAAAAAAAGTATTCCTCATAATCGACATCTTAGGCATCCCTGATTTCTAGCATTATTTGTGTCACTGACACTATGGCTGCCATTTGATAGCGTGGGAAACGTAATCTAAAAATTTTCTTTAGTTTAATTACAATTCCCACGCTATCAAATGGCACTTGCACGTCAGCGTTCCGAATGCATCGACAGACAAAACAATTGAAAAGAAAACATTGTATAATCATCAGATAAGCGGAAATGTATCTTCACCGACGATATAAATTTCGAAAAAGAAGATGACATGTTTTGAAGTTGGTAAAAATTAATTTTCGTGTTTCTGGATAATCTCAACAGGCGATTAAGATTTTTTTGTAAGAGCTTTTCGCTGACCTCCCGATCAAAGGCACTGCAGTGACATCGGTTGATGCCTTGAGTCACCAGCCACCGGCTTATACCCTTGACAATGTGATTTCGAAGAACATAAACTGGGAATATAACTGTGTGAGTGCTACGAACACTCAATTCATAAAATCCTTCTTTTTTAGCTTCACAAGAACTGATTAGTTTGTCTTTTCACTTCTGTTGTTATAAATTTTTCGACTTTTCGTTTAAAAAATACAGACTACTATGATCTTGAAGTATGCAAATCACGAAAGTTCTTTTTCCATCTTTAATGGACACGTCTCCACAATTTAATGAATATGTCTTTTATGAATAGCGTGAATACCTCCGGAGATGACTGTTGCACTTTGAGGCGTTGTACATGACAGTCCCATTAACTAGACATTCTTTCAAAAGAAATCTTGGATCGGCGAAGAACAGCTATGTTTTATACCACGATGACAACAGTAATTAGGCAATAATAGTTGCAGCGTGGAAGTCATGTATTGTAATAACTATGTTAAAGAATAATTTTAAGCAGATTTTGTGTAACTCTCAAAAACCATTAACCAAGGGCATACGCCGTATCTTTTATGGGCACATAATATTAAGCTATTTCTTTTAGTTTTGCATAATCTTGCAACTCGGTGAATACTCCAGCGACATTATTTCCAAATGTAATTACTCGTAAACGATCATTGGTTTTCCTCATTTAATCTGTTCATTGTGTACCTTGAAATCCTACATTTGAATTTGTTCCCTCTTGGTCGAACTTGTCTATTTTTATTTATTAATGAATCAACAAGTAATCCGGTCATCTCCTTTTAATAATGTGGCACTTCCGTTTGATGACTCATAACGTATTTGAAAAATATTATACCTTCCAGTGACTCATGTAATAACCATCCTTTCTGCCAGCTCATTTGTGTATGGAAGCTGTTTTTCCTGAAACCAGGAAAGTTGATACATTTGTCCAAGCTGACTGTTCCAATAGCTGTAATGACGAAATCTGCATTGCTTAATGCTCAATATACCCAGGACAATGTAGCTGGGACGGTGATTTCACGATACATATAACTCGTTGCCTTTTTAAATATAAATAAAACATGTATTCAAAGTTCTGAAAATTGAAAAAGAGTAGCTACTCTTTTTCGATTATTTCTGTTCCAATTGATACTTCATTACGGATGTTTTTAATTAATTTTACTTCTCCAACGTATATGAAATATATTTATTCTTCAATTGATACTTCGTTATGGATGAAAACCGATCGCATAGAGAAATCCTTTGAGAACTAGTGGCGCTAACACAGCACGTAATTTCTCGCCCGTAAAATTACGCGAAAAGTACTCAAATTTTTGAAAATTTGTACATGACCTTATTTCAAAACCTATTTTTAAGGAATCGATTTCATTACAGGGAAAATGTCTATCTTTATATCTGTTATGTAGGAAGACGCAGGAAAATTTTTAATTTATTGCAAATTGAAAACTCAGGGTTTTCAAAGAAAATGAAATCTGTACCATTCGCTTAAACGCCTTCATACTATCGCACAACAAAATTTTATCAAAAACGATAGAGCCATTTTCTTTTGAAAACTGGAAAATATCCCAGGGGCTTAGTGGAAAATACCCCCAAAACTAAAATACGATTTCAAATTCAAGAGGCCGTGTCATCGGCCAGATGGGGAATATTAATTGTGAAGAAAATCGGATGAATAGCTTAGCCACTAGCATTCTTCATAGACGGACGGACAGACTTTTGCTGTCATTAGATTTTTCGATATCAAGGAACTAACCAAAAAGCATGGATTCTGGCTACACGACGTGCTAGAGGATTTGTTTCTAAACTTGGCAACTGGACGTATCCACTTTTTCGTTACCAGAGCTCTGTAATAAGAATTTTTCTGCCGAAAATTCGCAGTTTTTTTCGCGCAGCATTACAAAACTTTCTATTGTGCAAGCGGTAGCGAGATAGTAAAAAAGGAATTGAAATTATACGAAATGAGATGATATGAAATTTGTGTACGTGTTAGAAACGTACTTTTTATTTTCATAAAAATGGGTTATTTCATAGCTTGAAGTAAATAAGCTTATTCATAATGCTTAACCCAGGGGTGAAATACATTAGAGTTACATTTTTGCCAACATGCGATACGTTAATATACTTGTTCCAATTACGTTGCACTTCTTGAAAGTCTACAGAACTTTGTCCAAAATGCGTTAATGCCTAAGAAGCAGTCAAACGAACGTCATTATCCATTTACTTCCATAGAAATACAAGATCTTTAAAATGTGCTCATATAGACTTCGGTTGGGTGATTGACTGTTGGTGATTCCGGGCGCGTCAACTACTGAGGTCATTAGCCCCGCAAGCGTAGTGCGTGTTTTCCCCCCCGGAAGGTAGCGGTGATCTTTTCTCCGCTGGATGGCGAGATCCGGCGCCGACCTACCTTCGACTAGCGGGGTTTTCCTTAACCAGGTATCTCCCACAAGCGGGGCACCGCCCCAACCGGAACTAGCTCTCAGCTACCCGACCGGTCTCCCGGCATGTGTGGTAGCGTATTGCATGTTAGTGTATGTGTGTAAAGGGAGAGGATAGGAGAAGGAAGAGGAACAAAAGATCGCGCGCGATCCGTTACCCTTTTGTTAGGATACTGCTCCGACATTCGCCTGGTGTTGGTCGGAGAAACTACTGAAAACTACCGAACAGACCTGCCGGCCGCTAGAATTCTCCTCCAGACAGCGGCTGAATTCCACCTCGCTGTCAAGCTAGTGTCGAAAATCCTGCCGCCGTCGAAGTGTGAATCTTAGGACCTCTCGGTCAGAGGCACTGCAGTGACATCAGCTGATGTCCTGAGCCACCTCTCCGGTACAGACTTCGGTAAAAGTGTGCAAGCGCCCTTTACCTCGAAGGTACACAATGGAAATCCTCCTTTGGATATGATGTGATAAATATTTGGTCATTGTTTAGAATATATTGACTGAAATTGCAAAAAGAAAAGGCTTTGGAGAGGGCATGGAATCCGTCCCCCCATTAAATCGCCACTATCTTCGGTGACGAGATCCTTCTCTCTCTCACTCACTACATAGAAAGAGTCCTGCAGTAGTGCGAGTAGGCGGATGACACGCCCCGATTGAAAATGCGCTGTAGTGCCATGCAGAAAAGCAGTCTGTTGCGCCCGGGGCACGCCCTTGCAGCGCCGGAGGGTAGCGTCGCGGCGCGCTGGTGTGGATGGGCTGTCTGCCGCGGCGACCCGCGACCTCTGGGCGGCCGAGCATCGCACAAGGGCTGCACCTGCATGCTGTACTGATGAATAAACAGCCTCATCTCACTTCGCACTCGTGTTATAGAGAAGTTACGCTAAGAAGGAACCACTTTGACAGGTAGGGAAACAAATGAACAATATGTAGGGCGATGACATTGCAAGAAATAGTGACGAAATCATTTGCAAATCAGCCAAATGTGAACGAACGCAATGACAAAAGTAGTGCATGGACGTAACGTGCAGTAATATTGCCAGCAGAGGCCAAGCAGTAGCGGGCAAAGCGGTCCCTTCTTATCTTAACCTCTCTTCTCTGATCAACACCAGGCGAATGCCGGAGCAGTACCCTAACAAACGGGCCATGGACCGCGCGGGATCTTCCCTTCCTCTTCCTTGTCCTATCCTCTCCTCTTACACACACACACTTTCACTAACATGCACTACACTACCACACATGCCGGGAGACCGGACGGGAGCTTACAGCTTGTCCCGACTGGGACGGTGCCCCGCTAGTGGTAGATACCTGGATGAGGGGAAAACCCCGGTAGTCGACCGTAGGTCGGCGCCAGATCTCGCCATCCAGCGGGGAAAAGATCGCCACCTCCCGAGAAAAAAACACGCACTACACTTACGGGACTAATGACCTAAGTAGTTGACGCGCCCGGAAACAGAATCAATCAATCAATTATATTAACCTCTCTATACGAAAGGGCAGCGCCCTCACCTTGGGAGGACAGCAATGTAACAAGGCGCTGGGAGTGTGGGAGCGACCCCGGGTGATGGGTGCCAGCTTCCGCACCCTGATCTGATGGGGAAAGCAGTCACGTGGCTTCTCCCCAAATGTTCCTCAAGCATTCTTTCGCAAGATGAAGCCCCGTGCTCATGCACGAGTACCGTGGAGATGCATACCATCAAAGCTTCCGTGTAGAAGGTATACGATGGAATGATTATTTCGTGTTTCCGAGCACGTCAAATGCTCAGGTCATTCGTCCCGTAAGAGTAGTGCATGAACTCTGACATGTGGCGATATTCGTCTCCCGCTGGATGGGAGTTCTTACGCCGACCTACACGTCGGCATGCGGGATTTTCACCATCCGGGTATCTCCCACGAGCGGGGCACCGTTCCATCTAAGCTCCCAACTGGTCTCCCGACATGTTGTCACGTACTGCATGAAAGTGTAAGTGTGTGAAGGCAAGGGTAAGGATAGAACAGGAAACAAGAAGGAAAGATCGTGTGCGGTCCGTGGCTCATTTGTTAGGATACTGTTCCGCCAGTTTCCTGGAGTTGATCGGAGAAACCGCAGAAAACTTCCAATTACAGCAGCCGGTCACTAGAATTCTCCTCCAGAAAGCGGCTGAATTCGACGTAGCTGACAAGCTAGTGTTGAAAATTCTGCCGCCGTCGGGACTGAAACCTAGGACCTCTCGGTCAGAGGCTCTGCAGTGACATCAGTTTTGTCCTTATTACTGTTCGAGCTGATCATATCGTATACAAGTCATTGTAAATAAACATATACACATAAGTAAGCATATGTAGCTTATGTCTGTGATTGGCAATTCTTATCCGTCACACATTCTTGTCCCTTCCGAACGACGGTTTTCGGCGAGAACGACAAAATGTACTTCAATTTTTTTAAAGTAGCCGATGACATTAGGTTATTGTTACACCTCTTACCTTGTAAATGAATCTGTGGTAAGCACATTTCTGAGGCCACGGATCCCGTTGAGAAGGACGTTCGCGAATGAATTAAAAATATTCATTTTGTAAGGAAGGAGGTGTACCGATGACCTAATATCATCGGACACTTTAAAAAAATCAAAGCATAATGCAAAGCATCTGTCCCGCGACCAGACGGGCGGCCGATGTGATCAGCATATGTCTATACGTGCTTGCCTTGATGGGCACCCAGCACTTGTATTTTATTAGGGAGCTGAAGCCCCAGGGTGGGCACCAGGGCGTTAGCCCCTAATCCGCACCCTCGTCGGGTGTACAAGTACACCTTCCGACCAATATCCGGATCCCGCCAGAACGCAGTTAGCCATCACGGCAACCTCCCCATACAATGCCTGGGTCTAAGGCCGCCCTGCCGGCTCAGAGCTTCTAGCTATCCGGGCTAGTACCGGAGTCAATGTTGCCTGTATGACAACGCGCCACTCACATGCGCCGGGATGCCAAGTCCCTCCTCTGTGCCCAGAGTGTTAGGCCACTGCCACGACGAAGCCAAGAGCCCACGACGATCTAAGGTCCGGGCGGCTCGGGGCCCCCATCCCGTCTCCCCACTGCCTGCCCCTTCAGGCTATCGATCTGGGTTAGACCGTAACCAAGGCAACCTGACGGTAGGTAATTGCCCGCCGGACTTTTATTTGTGGATTTCGGAGTACCCAATCCTGCCGTAAGGTCTTGCTGAAGTTGAACCAGGGCAACAACTGGTGGGTTGGCGAGTTGAACCGTCAACCGGGAGCTTAATATCGCCTACTCACTGCCTCCACCTTGAGGCTAACGACGTGAGTGCCACCGTGAAACCGGGGTCCGGGTGATCGTCTCCAACTCTTCACCACCAGAGATCGTGCTCACCTACGTGCTCACGCTCCCCCCCTGCGGGGGCCGGGGTGGCCAGATGGACATCCGTCGGCGTGCAGTGGGGCGCCTCGTAAGTGAAACGGCGCCGCGTCCAATTAGAGCCCCCCGGCGCCATTTGGGGCGCGCGGCAACGGCACGTGGGCGGAGTTTCCCTCTTCCGCGAAAGCCCGCGCCGCCGCGTCGCGCTCCGCAAAGCAGCACATCGCAATTTTCACGCTGTGAGCCAAGCGCTGTTTTTACGCCTGCGCCGAACAGGCCGCGATCGCTCCCGCCGTTATTTATATAAAAGCTTTTCTTAAAAATGTACTTATTTAAGGCCGCTTTTTAGCAACAGGGTCATAAGCGACCAAGAGTATCAATTTACAATTCACATAAGATACATTGAAATTTCACATAAGATACATACATTTATAAAATTATTCTATTATTTATAAAACTTGTGAGTGGTTGTAGATGAGATGTAGATAAAAGGTAAAGGAGGGTCTTTATATTAATATGTCAATTTTTGAGATTTTTAAGAATTTCAATATTTTTATACATTCTTCTGGGGAGGAGAAGGAATTAAAAAGAGTCGTTTAAGTTCAAGGGCTGTCTTAACTCGGCTAATTCAGGGCACTCCAGAATAATGTGAGGTGTAGATACTTGGGATCCACATTTAGAACAGGGTAATGGGTCAGTACATATAAGCTTTATTTGAACAAATGTACACATATAGGCTAACAATTTGTATTTCAACAAAAAGGTGTGATTCAGGAAATCCTGCTTTTAAATCATACCTGGAAGAACTCTTGTATGTAGTAACTTAGAAGCAGATTACATGTAATTATAATTTAAAAAACCAAATACATAACGTAGGAATACACATAAAGGATATCGCAGTAAATATAGTAGGAAGGCAATAGTAGCAAGTATAAGAGAGTATAAGAAAACAATGAGTCATCGTAGTTAATTTCCATCCAAAATGCTATTAAACCGCTAAACTAAAGGTATTTTATAGTATTTAAAGAAGTATTGAAGTAAAGTACAGCGTACTGACATCTAATTAATATTATAGGAACTAGTCGTTCACGAGTATTTTCCAGGGAGCTGTTTTAAAGTCAGAAATTACTACTAACAAAATCATGAAGGACAGAAAACAAAACAGTCGTCTCCAAACAGTTCCGTCGTTGCGATGTTTTTTCGTTCGGCGACGTCACGCAGCAAGAACGATAAACAGTCGCTGCAGTTGAATCACCAGTGCGTCAAAACAAGATCGTATTTTTCGCGGCAATCAACGGGTCTTTTGTAGCATTCGAGTGGGTATTACGAAGCCGCATTATTCACGCTAATGATGATAACGGATACTGGAATCATGTTGTATTTTACGCCCCACGGCTTCCATTTAATACCATCCGCTTCCTGGTTAGGCAAGGATTACGGAAACAATAACAAACTAGTGGTGCTACAACAGAGCATGCATTTTCTTGTATTATTTGTAACGGTTACGTAAAATTAGAATTATATGCAATTTTTATGCTGATAACATGCAGCCAACCTTTGCAACCAAACTGTTTCAATATCAGAACTATTTGTCAATTCCCTTTTTTCTAAGACTAGCATCACAAATAAAATGACATCTTTGTTAAATATATTGGCGACGAACCTTCAACTTAATTGACAATAAAATTAAAATTAATGAGAAAATTAGTAGTTGTTTAAGGTTCCACGAGGCCCATGGCACTACAAAGCATTGATTAAATATTTCTCAAAACTGAGATATCGGGTGAAAGACAGGATGAAAGTAAGACAGAGGATAATGAATACTAACTTAAAATTGACGTTTTCTCCTGTACGAGTTAAATTCTACTTTGCCATCCATCCTCAGTTTTCTAGTTTGTGACTATGTAAGAAATGCATTTTAACAACGAATGGTAGAATAATAGTGAAGTTTGATTTATTGATTTCTTAAAGTAATTCTCGCTGGATGTGACATTGTTTTCATTAGACTAAAATTCACTAAGTAGTGGTATTGAGTATCTGCTTCCGACACGTACATGTTTGTGGACTATTCGAAAGTAATGTAGAGGAAATTGGCAATGTTTTGGATACTAGTGCCACGTGATTCAAAAGCAATTCTCAGAGGCAGGAAAATGACCTATTCTCATTTTACTCACAGGTAGCATATTCATGAATGCCTTGGTGAACTTTTTCCTTAGAGGAATTTCAGTCCAGGTGATTTCCTCTACGGTACACATGTGGACTATGAATGAAACTTAAACGCACATACGTTACGTGACTGTCTGCATATACCTTCCTTCTTAAGAGCTTATGTAACTTCAACAACCTTGTTTGTATATTGTAGTAAAATTCCTCTATTAGAGCTTACATCACGGTTATGAATGCATTACAATTGAAGTTCGGAGAAAAGTATAATACAAAACACGATTCTAATGAAATTATATCAGGAATATCTTAAACGTGTGTGAAGATAATAATACATCAAACGTCTGTTAATAACACAATTTTAGAGCTATTTTGTCATCAATAACTGAGGTCCATATCACACGCTGACATACGAAAATATTTGCACATATATTTATAAATAGTATATTTATATTGGAGTCCTCCCTATTCTTCCTTTAATTTACTTATACTTAATCCAAATTTAACTGTTATTCTTTCTAATTTTTAATATCTTCCTTAAGCGCCCTTCATTGTCCAGTCATATTTTTTTTTGATTAGATTAATTATAATTTTGAAATCATATTCTATCCCAGCGGTTTTATACTTATCGTGTGGGCTTGAACATTTACTGCTCTACGAGGTCTCGGCTGGGAAATTTCTGTTTGGAAATTCTGTCTCTTACTAAAATAGGAAACATTATTCGAAATTTCTAATGCACAACAATGCTGTATAACACTATTTTCAAACATTCGTTTCAGATGCCATAGAACAATTAATATATAATAACATGTAATAAAACGATAACTAAAACTTCAATTACAAAGAAAACACATTCCACCAAATTAAGAATGCACTCATCTTTCATTTTCCATACCCGCAGATCTGTGCATTTACAAACTGAAGCAATCTAATAGCCATTATGGATCGTATTACTCGCCTTATCCAAAAATTAAGTAGATTTTGAGCCTTGTACATTTAAATTATCTTTTTTTAAAATTTCCATTTCCCTTTCGTTGATTTAGTTGCCTACTTCACGACGAATGGTCCATTCGTACAACTTCTTCACAGGCCGCGCCCACAGTCCAGCTGCCTTTCGTTCTCCACATTCGAAAAATACCGATATAATTTCTAATTTTAACTTTTTGAGAACTAAACTTTCAAAAATGTTTGTGCTTTCTCGAAATTTCCACCGTTATTCTAATAACTTTACGAGTTTAACGTTTCAATTATACTACTCAAAATTTTAAAAAAATATCATCCACGTTGGTCGGAGCTCATCAGAACGAGAGCGTCTGGAACGCTTCGCTTCCTTGCCTCTTCTCTTCTCTCTCTTTCTAGTAGTCCAGTCTATTGGTGCTCAAAAAGGCCCGATTAAGAAAAAAAATCCGTAAGTTTTTTTCTCAGTGGTTCCATATGTTTTTGAGGGAGCTGAATTCGAATTTGATGTTTGCCAGGTCAAAAAAAGGTTGGCTTCACAGAGAAAATTTAAAAAACAACTGAAAATTGGGAAAAACTAAAAACATGGCGAAATTTTTAGCACTTTTTGTAATTTCCTCTGTGAAGCCGACCATATTTGAGGTGGCAAACATCTAATTCGAATTCAGCACCAACAAAAATAACAGAACCTTTGAGAAAAAAACTTCCGGAAATTTTTCCTGGGCCAGATACCATTTGTCTGGACTATAGTAACAATGCCTCTCTTGAATGTCCATTGTTTTATGACGCCGCGCAGATCAATGTCAAATACGTTTCTTGTTGCTTAGTTCCATGCCACTTTCATTTTGTTACAAAACACTTGCGCTATCGTTCGGTAATTCCTTTAGCTATTCGTTGCTTACATTGTTCGTATTAAAACCATTAAATAAATATTTTTAACTATAATTATGTTCTCACGTTTCACGTAATACACTTAAAAGTCTTTTCTTTTTTCTTTACTGATTTCTACATCGTCCCGAACATGGGTTTCTATGTAATTTTCATTTTAATCTTCGTGGCGCTTTCGTGCCTTCCTTGTTTTGTCATAAATTTATTAATAGTTCCTCATATTCATATTGAATTGAAAATGGTTTCTCTCTTTCTACATACAAACACTGAGGTGACAAACGTCATGGGATAACAATACATAAATATACAGATGGCCGTAGTATCGCGTACAAAAGGTACAAAAGGACAGTACATTGTCAAATCTTTCATTTGTACTCAAGTGATTCATGTGAAAAGGTTTCTGATGTGATTATGGCCGCATGACGGGAGTTAACAGACTTTGGACGAGGAATGGTGCTTGGAGTTAGATGCGTGGGACATTCTTCTTCGGAAAGAAATATTCCAAAATTCGTTAAGGGATGCAATATTCCGAGACTCATAGTGTTAAGAGTGAGTCGGGAATACCTCATTTCAAGCATAACCTCTCACCACGAACAACGCTGTGGCAGAAGGCCTTCACTTAATGACCGAGAGCAGTAGCGTTTGAGTGAAACAACCCAGAAATCCATGTGGGAAGTAGAACGTATCCGTTAGGACAATGCGACAAAATTTGACTTTAATGGGCAATGGCAGCAGAAGACCAACTCGAGTGACTTTGCTAATAGAACATCGCCTTCAGCGCTTCTTGTGGGCTCGTCACCTTATCGATTGAACCCTAGACGATTGGAAAACCGTGGCTTGCTCAGATAAGTCCCGATTTCAATTGGTAAGAGCTGGTGGTAAGGTTCGAGTGTGGCGCAGACCCCACGAAGCCATGGACCCAAGTTGTCAACAAGGCACTGTGCAAGCCGGTGGTGGCTCCATAATGGTGTGGGCTGTTTTCACCCCTAGAATGTCCAGGGGCCTCTGAGCCAATTGGACCGATCATTGGCTGGAAATGGTAATGTTCAGCCCTTTGAAGACCAATTGCAGCCATTCATGAACTTCATGTCCCCCAACAACAATGGAATTTTTATGGATGCCAATGCGCCATGTCACCTGGCCACAATTGTTTGTTTGATGAACATTCTGGACAATCCGAGCGAATGATTTGGCCACCCAGATGGCCCGACATGAATCCCATCGAAGATTTTGGAAGATAATCGAGAGGTCAGTTCGTACAAATTTTCGCTGCATCTGCAACATTTTCGCAAGGATGGACGGTTATAGAGAAAACATGACTCAATATTTCTGCAGTGGACTTCCAAGGACTTAGGTCCATGCATACCACGTCAAGTTTCTGCACTTTGCCTGGCAAAAGGAGATCTGACACGTAATTAGGAGGTATCCCATGAGTTTTGTTACTTTAGCGTATATGATGAGATAAATATGGTTTCTCTCTCTCGAATATATATTCACATTAATCTCCATATATTCATATTGGAGTATCGCTCACATATTATACATTCAAGTAACTTAAGGCAGGAAGTTTGCCCCACATGCTATCAAAATGTGAACCACAGCCATCAAAACAATGATGTAATGAACTAGCGGAGAAATAGTTGTTTACTATCAGTATAAGGAAAATTATTATAAACCACAAATTCCTTTATAAATAGAAAATACACTGCAACCCGCTATTCTGTGAATTTGTGATTGTGACCAATGTTTTCGGGTTCAGAGGCCAGGTCATAAAACTATGACTGAGAGAAGAAGTATTTCAGTCAGGAAAATTTTAAGACTATTTGAAATTCATAACTGTCTTTTGCAGACATAACAATCGTGCAGTTGCCAATTATGGAGATAGAGAAGGAACGAAATAAATGAAAGAAAATTAAAATAAATAAATTGAAACATTAGAAGTTAATTTTTACTTACGGTAATGTAAGTCACAGACAATTCTTTTGTTTTTCCTGTAAGCATGAATATACTTTCAATAAAATATAAAAAGTAGCCTAAGTAATTAAAAATTAAATACTTTTTTGGGACTCAAATTAGAAACTTATCTTTGATGGAAGTAAATTCACTGGTTTTCTTTGTCAAGCAAGTTACAGTGCGGCAGAAGAAGAAATTTGCATTAATACATGGAATTAGCATTAATACAAGGGAAAGAAATACCTAAGAATAAAATTCTTGATATTCAAAATAATGTAACTAATGTAAAGATAAAAAATGGTTAAGAGCAGGAAACAATGGACGATTGTAATTCGGATTTATAAAACACAATTGCAGTCCAAAAAGAAGAAGACGAACAAAAATGAAGCTAATATTGAATACTACTGTTCTTTGAAAAATCTATTTTGAATTGAATTCTCCACATACTTTAAATCCAATCACCGTCGCAGCCGACGCAATAGTGTTTCGGGCCCCTGATCTTTCTCGACATATCTGGTCTGTCACGAGCTTATTTCCCTGGTAGACGCGGCCACGAACCCATTACCGCATCTCGCGTCAATATTTCGGCACCCCTCCCGCCCCCCGCAGTCACCGTTTCACAGGAGTTCCCCAAGGCCAGCAACCGAACACATCTGCAGCGATGTTTCACACATTCTGTCTTCTGGATGATAGCACGAGATTCCCGTTGGTCAAGTCTATATTGTTTCCATTTAAAGCACTAACAAGGTTTTATGAAACCGATCTCCGGTGGCCGAGATCCCTAAGACAGTAGTGTCATAGCGATGTCGGACTGAAGGGTTGCGGGTTCGAGTCCCGCCTCGGGCATCGTTGTATTTGTGTTCGTTCTTTCACCCCCATCATCACCATTTCATGTCATCTTCACATATACTATAACATTAAATCCGATAATGGTCGTTAATGACCTAGATGTTGATGCGACCTTAAATAACCACAAAAGAAAAGGTTATATGAAGTAAGAAAACATTGTCTCTGAGAGAGGCGTCCGTGATCAAGAAAAGAATTCGTCCGGTGGAAATACTAATGAACTAGAACAGATTTGAGAAGGAACCCCAATTGACTTTCAATTTATGTGAACAATGTCTTTCTACATCTAAAAATGCAATTGCGAATCCTGAAAGAGAGCATTGAATATAAGAAATGTCCTCTTTACATTTGTGACGTCGTCATGAGATGAGGAAGAACACACACACGGAGTTTACTCCGTGTCTATGTACTCCTCCTACATATTTATTTACAATAGTTTATTACACTATGTACACTCCTAAAGGAACTCTCATAAGGAACGCTGCTCTCCACAGCACTCCGACTCCTGAGACGAGCCGCCTCAGTATTTACCAAGAGAACCCCAGCTCGCTACAGTAGCATCGCCCCTGGTCTCTTGTCCCGTGGCGAAAAGCCACGCCTCGCAAGACGCTGCTCGCGATCACCTCCGCACATCGCTACGGTCAAACTCGACTGCCCAGGAAGCTTATTCCACCCGCCTCCCTTGCGAGGCATCACGTGACCGACCTCCCACGCACAAAGCGTCATTTCCGCTCGAGATTTGGGCTGGCTGCAGATGGAGCCTGGCGTCCACCTGCGAACGATTTCTGTCGTCACACATCACTTGTGCGAACGGACAGCCGCCTTCTCAGACACGCCCCCAGCGGAGAGACCCTTGAGAGACCCCAGGGGTCCATCCAGCCATGCGCGGCACGAGAGGACCAACCCCTCCCCCTTGCACGACTTGTGCGGTCGGTCGCACCCAGTGCTATGACGCTACACATTGCAGGAAAGGGGACTAAGAGTACAAGTAAAACCGACGAGAAGTTGACGAGGTATGGGTATGACAAAGGGAGGCGAGTACCTGGAGGAGATGAGAGGGAATCAGAGGAAACAAACGAATCGAAATTGCGGAGAGAAGGACGACGAATTAATTAAGCAATGGGGTGAAGAAATACAGTGATGATAGGGTGAATGTTATGAGCGAAATTTAAGAACTACACTTCACTCTATATATTCGTATTAAAAAAATACCGAAAATTCATAATGATACAAACTACCACATTATGTTTATTAATCATTTTTGCTTCTTCCTATTTCACCGTTAGTAAATATGCTTATTCCATTTGTTGACTAGTCTTGTGTTAAATATTTGATTTGGTTGATTTGGTTGTTAAACGCGATGGGGGCAGTCGCCTGGCAACATTTGAGTTCTTCAGGGTCTGCGCGCACGGCTCTTTCTCAACCGACTACAAATCCTTCAAATTGCATCGTTCACTAACTGCGTCGACCACTACGGCGGATACTTCGTCGAGCACTAGGGTCGCGTTTTTGTCTTCATACCTCGCCTTCAGGTACAGGCTCTAGCGAGTCTATGCCGTAAAAGTCTGAAGAAAACCACAACGTAACCCACGATGTCGGCGAAATTGTCATTCGTCTATTCTTAATGCCGGGGTGCAGCCAAGTTTCAGTTCTCTGCTATTAAGTTGCGAACATCTCAGATGTGGTACGCGAGTTGTCATTATGCTTTGCATTCAGAATTCTTTCAAATTCAGTCAGCCTTCAGACTGACTATTGTGTACATTTCGCGACTGTTCTTTCCCCTGAGATTCAGCATTATTTTCTGAGAAAACACATCCTACAGCTCCCAGACATTTTGATTAAAGAGAAGAATTGTACGAATAATAAGTAAATCCACCCCCATGTCATTCTTCAAAGCTTCACTTTATTACGCTAGGGATTCTGCCATTACCTTGCCTCTTAATTTACGAGTAAGTGGTGTTTATAAAAAATGAGTTAGTCAAGGACGAGAACATATTTTCAGTCAATGCAGATATCTATAATACTCGATGAGATCGTAGGCTTCCGCGTCCGAAGTCATTGCATTCTTGGCTGTCCGGGATGAATATGATTAGAGCCTGTATTGAGGAAAAATGAATATAATTTTGATTTTAATAATGATATTTAACATATTAATAACCGTTCAGACTATACCTGATCGTTAAAGGCTAATTATGCCTGTAATAAGTATTGTACCTCAGCTTGTGGGTCAATTACTCCATTCTAAAGACTATTTATTTATTTATTTATTTCTCGATAAGATTTTCGTACAGTTTTCCTGATATTTTGAGCAAATATTGTAATGACTCAGTGTTCTACTTCTGGACATAAATGGAGCTTCACAATCGTCTACATTTTCTTGAACTCTGAGGGGAATGAGTTATTCAACTAATTGTTCACCATTTTCTCGCGGCAGTAAAGACATTGCCAAATAGTTTCTATTATACGGGAGCGAATATTTTCATACCAATTCTTTCTAAAACCCTCGTTGATACCTGTATTCATAATTAATCTTAAAATGTACGAGAGTTAGGTCAGATCCCGGAGCTCAAGAAACCACATACTGCACAGTGCCCAGATAGCACTACTCCCGTACTACGTCGCATAGTTTTCAAGTGATTATTGATGTCATATAAGTAAATAAAATAAATAAGAAATGACGCTCGTGTGTCCAAGGTTTAATGTGTTGGTTTCTCATTCAAGCAGTGACGCGGAATGTGACATTTCTTTACAGTTTCTGGTTAACGTTCACTGTTTACCAGCAACAATACATAAACCACAGCACGATCATTTCGTCATGGCGGTGGCGTTGCAACAACGAATCTGCCTGTTTCTTACCAAAAAAAAAAAAACTTGACAAAATACAACACATTGGTATAAGTACGTGTTTATTGTTATATTGTTATATAACTGCTCAAATATAATTCATACTCAGATGTTTGACTGATTCACTGTTAGAATCTTTAAAATAGATGGGGAGAGAATAGTTCATTTGGCAGATTTGGAAAAAGGTCCTAAACTATAAGCCAAACCTCATAAGAGTAGCAAGATGATGATGAGAATGAGGAGGTGAGGGAGGAGATGATGAAGAGAAGAAGCGAAGGAGGAAGAGGCGATGGAGAGAGAGGCCGAGAGAGAGACCGAGAGAGAGACCGAGAGAGAGACCGAGAGACAGAGAGAGACCGAGAGAGAGACAGAGAGAGACCGAGAGAGAGACAGAGAGAAAGACAGAGAGAAATAGAGAGAGACAGAGAGAAAGACAGAGACAGAGAGAGACAGAAAGAAATACAGAGAGAGACAGAGAAAGACAGAGAGAGAGAGGGAGAGAGATGCGGAGACGCCGCGCCGCGCCGTCCCGCCGTGTGGGGCGCCTGGTCGTCGCCGCATCGCCTCGTTAGCGGCCGCCCCGCCGCGCCGCGCCGCGCCGCGGCGCTGCGCTGAGGTAATGAGCGCGGTTAGCACCGCACCCTCTCCCCACCTCTCCCCACCCCTCTCCCGTCACGGGGCGAGCCTTACGTCAGCCTGTCCCGTTGCGTCCCGCCCCCTCCGCCCCAGTCACTCACTCTTTTGTTCGCACTTGCTGCCCAAATTGGAGTCAATCGGGCCGTTGGGGTGTGCACACGGCTTCCGGCACTGCTCTTTTATTTGCCTTTCGCCTACACAGTTTTCCTTCTTTTATTTGCTTAATCTGCCTCTCCATTTTTGCCTCCACGTGTGAATCGACGTAATAAGAATGCCTCTCTACATACATAGGTTACAGATTTTCTCTCACTCAGAAGTTTTACTTTTCACCTCACTTAAACTCAGTTTTATATTTGTGATAATTCGCTATTCAGGTCTTCTTTCTTTTCTTTGAACCAAAAGAGAGAACAATAACATACCAGCGATCAATGAAATCTTAATTGAGGCAACCAGTTGTAAATAAAGTTACCTAATAATTTGGACGAAATCGATAATATTAGCAAGGAAGAGGAAGTAGAAGTGTCTATATTCCATGTCGTTTCATGATCGGTGAACAGTTGAGACGAGTGTAGTCAAATTGGGACGAGTTGAGAAAAGTTGGGATGCCTTTAGATAATCTTTTGCAAGTTGAAACATGTTGTTACAAGTTGGGAAAATCTGGTACGAATTGAGACCAGTTGAGACGAGTTGGAACTAATGGGATCGTATTGGACGAGGTGTGGCAGTGGTAGCCAGGGGCCGAGAGTAAGCGAAAAGCAACGAAAAGGAGGCGAGTTGGGATGACAGTGCTTGGGAGGAAGGCAGCGCTCGAAAGAGATCCAGGGAAGGCGTCAGAGCCCTAAGGATGGCAAAAAACATCGATGTTAAAACATTGGTATTATCGAGCAGAAACATCGATATTATAACATCGATGTTTTGCTTTCGATACTTTCATCAGATCGATATATTTCTTCAGAAACATCGATGTTTTTTCAAAAACAATTTATCATGATGAAAATAAAATTTCCAGTATCTTTTTTCTTCTCTCGCATTCAACAGCCACTGATAACTAGTCACTGTTGTAAATTCCTCTCGTGTCGAGGGTACGAGACCGTTTGCTATTCGCAACCTTTCTCCTGTGTTATTACATCTTTGATTACTTTTTTACGTGGTAATATCTTTAAGTAGCATAATGAATCTCGACTACATAGACCATTGATTCGAAAATTAAGATGACAGTCAAGTTTAAGACAGAATATACTTTAAACTAATATTGACATGTTATGTACCACATTAAAACCAGGCCATTTTTCTTCAAAATGTTTCATCAAATCTAAAACATCGATATTGTAAACATCGATGTTTTTATTGATGTTTTGATCGATGTTTTCATCGACATAGAAAACCTTTTGGTGCTGTATCCGTGTATCCTGTGTATCCTGTTTTCCTAAAATTTGTCATCACAAGGGGCGGATTTGGCACTTGCTTAAAACAATATTTACGAGATGCCACAAATGTTCACCACAGAATTCCTGAGTACCCTATTCGATTTCTTCGCCCATATATTGTAATATCAGCCGTTGTTAGTACTACTACGTAATCTAAGGTTCTTATGACGCCTATCGGCGCCATTCGGCCGATTTCGCGATAAATAAAGGCAGAGATTTTCTTTTAAAGAAAATGCCCAAACCAAAAGTTTGCAAGCTGAGTTCACTTGAAATAATAGAAGAATCCTCTATTACATCCGCAACAGCTTGAGTTGTTCATCTGAAGTGATTTTGATAAAAAAAATTACGTCATTTTTCTTTGTTTTAAGGGTATTTTTTATAGTGCATTATGAAACGATGATGTAACAATTTCATACGGTACTTTTTCTGTGACTTTTATCAGTTAAAGATTTACAATGAATAGTTTCGTGGCAGTTGATTCAGCCAAGGTCATCTAGCGGACAGCTACCTAAATCTACCCTCGCATACTGCCGCAGGTGGCTGTGGTTACCTGTCCGCCTGCTAGGGAGTACTGCGCTAGTCAAATAGGATCAAAGTGAAATTACGATCCACTTTATTTTAAATAATATACCACGAAAAAAATACTACTAATAAAAGAAGTTAAAACTATTGAGCATAATATAATATACATACATAATATAATATCAAATACAGTTTTAATGTATACAATCGAACATTTGCTAAAACGATTCTCACTGATTGTGTCAATATTTGGTTTGTAAACTTCTCTGAGATTGGTCAATAACCTGTATCATAATGAAAACTGTATCGAAATGACTATCATTATGCAACTGGTTGCAGGCATCAAATGACAGCATTATACAATGAGAGTAGAAAAACCATTTTAAGAGCATTTTACTGAACATTTTTGACAATATTTTAGGTCATCAAAATCCGCCCTCTAGAGAGGTGTCGGTCATCGTTAGCCCCATGAGCGAGCGGGCGGGCGGGCGGGCGGGCGGGCGGGCGGGCGGGCGGGCGGGCGGGCGGGCGGGCGGGCGGGCGGGCGGGCGCCGGTGGGCGCTGCGGCGCTCTGCGGGCGAAGGGCGCCGTAAGCGCATTTCCTCCGGCGCCGCCACCGCCGCCGTCGCGACGCCGACTCAGCGCCCCTTCGCCGCCGCCGGCCGGCGCCGCGCCGCGCCGCGCTGCTGTTCCGCCGACGTCGCCTCCCCTCCTCATCTGCCCACGCCCCACGCCTTTCCGTCCTCGCTGGTAACGACCGAGCGCAGTGGCTCGGTGCGTAGCGCGCTGACGTCGCAGGCGAGAGGGCCGGGTTTGATCCCCGGGCCGGCCATCCTGACTGGGGTTTTCGTGGTTTCCCTCGGACAAAAGGCGAATGCTGGGATGGTTCAAAAAAGACCACGATCACCTCTCACCCCCCTCTCATCATTATCCAATAAGATCATAATTTAATAATAAAAATAATTCAGAGAGCAAAGACTGAATTGCTTGCGTCGGCCCGCTATGGCAGCAGTGCCTTAGTGATCTCGGACCATGGAGTTCGCGGGTTCGAGTCCCGCCTCGGGCATGGTTGTATGTGTTCGTCCTTTCATTCCCTATCATCACCATATCGTTTCATCCTCATACCATAACGTTAATTCAATAGTGGTCACTAATGACCTAGTAGTTGATGCGACCTTAAATAAAAAAAAGTTGCTTGCGTTCATGGCCTACCACACGTATAGAGTTTTAGTGTCTTCATGTTCTTCAGTGAATTTGTAATATCGGTACAAATCGTCCTTTGCTCTCTAACACACTCTAAATTCACAATAAATAATACTGTAGAATGTCTATTGCATGATTAAAAAACCCTCACATACTGGAGAGACCATTTTTTTATTCAACTGTAACGTTAAAAATAAACTCAAAGAGTTCCTGCGTCAAAATTCACAACAGTATCGTTTTAAATGTTCTTTTAATTCGGCAATGTTCGTTTTCATGTTCAGAGAAAAAGAGCAGCCCAAATTTCATTTAAAAAATGAATAATTAAGGTATTGCCTCAACTAATCGCTTAATTTGTGACAGAAATGTTTTTTTTTCTTGTGTCATTCGTATTTCCTTCGTTTTTCATTCACTTTTTCGCACGCCATGTCCACTCATATTGAATCAATTTTGTCAATATTCTTTACGTTTTACCGAAAAAAAGTCTGCATACTACAAAGCAAATTTAAATGAAATTCAAATATGAACACGGTTTTGCACTTTCAGAGTAATTTCGTTTTCATAGATTGGATTGTTCCAGAAACAATCACCATCTACACGGAACTGGAAAATATTTGGAGTATATAGTTTTAATAAAAATGAAGGAGTCAGTCTTTTTATTTTCTCGCCTTATTTAATCTTCACAAGGGGAATCTCCATCAGACGCCGATATTTTGAGTCTTGGCATAAGGCAGAATGGCAATTATTTATTTATATACGTCAAAAACAATTTAAAACTGTATGTGACGAGCTACGGGGAGAAGTGAAATTTGTGCATGTTTTCATACTTCTGTGATCTCTATCCTAAACCATATTCTAGTCGAATTTTGAATACAGAAAAAAGAGCGTTTTTTTTCAGTTTTGTTGACCAAATATTCGCTCCTATGTATTAAAATCAATTTTCATAGGTAAATTAGCTATAAATTTGTGCCCTTAACACTCATCATGTTCTTCATGAAAGAATAATACTTTTTGCCGCGACAATATGGAAAACGAATTTGAATAACTATATTTCCCCCTGAAATTCAGAAGATGTGCACAAATAATGAAGTCCAGAAGCAAAATAAGGGACCCTCTCAGCATTTGCTCAAAGGATCAGGGAAACTGGACGAAAAACCTGATCGAGATGGGGGCCATCAACCCAGAAGCTGTGGTACAATTAGTTGTACATTCAGTAGTACATTAGTTGTGATACATTCAGTTGTGGATGTGTTGTTCTAGAATACTGAAGGGAAGCAATGTGTGAGACCACACGGGATAGATCTGTGTCTCCAAACAGCCGAACGGCGCGCCGCGTCCAGCGAATGTACAGCTGCCAATCACTGAGGCCCGCACACACGGGAAGGCATTCACGGGAGCACAATATCCCGCGAATGGGGGCGACAGATCGTCAGCTGGAAATAGTACTCTCGCACACAGCACCCCCACCCTCCCGGCGCCTGACTCCAATGCAAAACTAGACTACTGGCATCACAGGGGCGAATGTAAACATTCATTACGGGGGTTAAATTAAATTAACCCAAATTAAATTACTTAAATTAATCCAAAACTAGCTTCATTTTAAAACTAACTACTCAAGGTAAGAGAGCTCATGAAGCGCCTTACTTATTCTCCAACTCGGACTGTATGTTTAAAAAAGCTTGAATTGGGAACCTGAATTGGGTCGTCTGTCTGTTCGTCTGTCTGCTCGTGTGTCTGTTCGTGTGTCTGTTCGCCTGTCTGTTCGCCTGTCTGTTCGCCTGTCTGTTCGCCTGTCTGTTCGCCTGTCTGTTCGCCTGTCTGTTCGCCTGTCTGTTCGCCTGTCTGTTCGCCTGTCTGTTCGCCTGTCTGTTCGCCTGTCTGTTCGCCTGTCTGTTCGCCTGTCTGTTCGCCTGTCTGTTCGCCTGTCAGTCGAATACTTCATGGCAGCAGTGCTCAGAATGTTACTGGAGCATTCAAAACACCAGTAATTCTTGGCTCGACACTGCCACCTTCCATTTCAAACTCGGTCGCTTTCGTGCCTCCGCACCGGGAGCAACTTTTTGCCTCCCTGAACTTCAGGCGGGTCGACCCGTCGCGAGTGCCAGCCACATCCGCTGCTGCTCCTCCTCCAACGCCGAATAATTTCGCACCGGCTGTCCCGTCCCCTCCTCCTCCTTCCTCAACTCCGCCTCCTCCCCTGCCTCTAGTCCTCCTCGTTTTCCGGCGGCGCGGCTCCACCGACCGAGACAGCGAGAAGCTGAAGGTAGCCTCGCGCAGCGGAGCTGCACAGGCCGATTCCGCTCGCCTCGGCGGGCGATCTCGCGGAGCTTCTTACTTTTCCTTGCCCAATATCCCGCGCCACGCCTGAAGGCGAAGCCAAACGTGCAATGCACAATTTATATTCGTTCTAAATGGATGGATTGCTCACAGGACTAGTTGTCAGTTGTCACAAACAATTGCATTGCGTGAGTACTCCTCGGTGCGAATATGCAGCAATTCTTTCTTGATTTTTTTAGTATGGTTTTTCATATATTCGTCATGGGTTTATTACGTGTTGTATACTTTATTTTTTAATCCACATCTTGCATAATTGTTCACAAACAGACGTATTAAGAGATTTTTTCAAATCGGTTAAACCACTCTAGTTAATGACATTTTATACACATGTGAATCAGTAATAGGGAACCTTTAAAGGACCCACAGTTACACATCTCTGGGCTCAGATGAGCGAATTTTCCGGTTACAAAGAACGATTTTTCTCGCTTTCTTTCCAGGATCGACTGTTGTCTCGAAACTTTTCAAAACTAAACCTCTGTTGTGATCTGATGCATGACGCATTTCGCTGAGTTGAGATGCCGCTTTCTTTCTTAGCTGTTCTCTTCGCTACTGCACCGTACTGAGTCACTTTCGTTTATTTATAGAAAGTATTTAATTTACTGGCTTACTATTACTGAGTTATTAATTTACAATTAAAATCAATTACCCTGATTTCTCAGTCATTCGCATTATTCCCACCTCTATTCAAGGTCAATAATTGCAGTTTTCTGAACGTATGTTCCAGAACACTGTGATAAGATGTAATTGAAATCTGCCTCTTTTGCACTAAGAAATGAGGAATGTAAATTCAGAATATGTTATAAATAAACTATTCTAGGTCCCCTTCATATAATCTTTTAATGAATGATGACAATTTTATATCATTTATCGAAAACTATTAACACAGAAACTCAAGTGGGCTAGTGCTGGATGGACAAGTACCTCGTAGGAATGTATGAGACAGATTTAGGGAGAAAAATATGTAATTTCGCATATTACGATTTTGGAAATCAGCAGGTCAACGTGCAAAATACATTATGTAACATTACATTTTAACTTAAAACACGTTACCACCGTTCATATCTCGGAAACCATGCGTTCTAGTATCTTAAAACCTCCGATCGAAAATGTACATTCATTTTTGGGAAATACATTAATCCCCTTCATGTATTCGTTTGTATGAAATATTCTTTACGCGCCGCACACCTACACACACACACACACACACACACACACACACACACACATACACAGAAATTCATTCACTTATAACACTCCACGCGTAAACACGTACATTACACACTTATCACATTCACACACCGATTCAAGTCCATCAGGCCAGGAACGCTTTCAGAAAGAATTTGGGGAGTAGGCGTGGGGGGGGGGGGTCAACTTCAGTTAACCACCTCCAGCCCCGTATATATATTTGAATTTTATGCATATGTAGTTATCTTGAAATAAAACTACCCCTTCCAGGAATGCTCCTGTAACTGAGACGTGATAGCAATTGTTTTGAGATCGCGGCTGGGAGCCGCCGCGAGGGGCGCGGGCGTCGCGCCGGAAGCGGAGCGCGCGGCCGCCGGAAGTGAAAGGCGCGCGGCGAATGCGCAACGCGGAGCGCGATGAGGGGAGGAGCGCCTCCGCTCGCCCCGCACGGAGCGAAACGCGCGCGCGGAGCGGCGCTGGGCCGAGGCGAACAACACGAACGGTGCCGGCGCTTTCAATTACCTTCGAATATTACCCGTTGCGCGAATGAAACTTTTCAAGTGTTGGTTGACGATTGATTTTGTGGTAATTTGGTATATATTCTATACTTCCTATTTATGTAACTACTCGTACAAATAAAAAAAAATAATAAAAAAACCAGTTAATGGTCCAATAGTAAAATAAGCACAATTTTATCATATATGATGGACATTTTATAAGAACGCTTGCGTTGACCACGGAGAGACGGATGGACGGAAGGACGGAAGGACGGACGGACGGACGGACTGACGGACGGCGGGGGAATCAGAATTCGATTCCTAATATTCAACTGATTCCTAATAATCAACGTTTTCTGAAATAATTTCTTTCATTTAAAGAAAACATTAACATTAAAATTTGTTAAAAATAACAAATTAAATTAAAAAATATAAGAAATTGACAACGTTATGCTGTATAAACTGTTACGACAAATGTAAATATTTTTCGTCAATGATTATTGATTGAATCCATTAGATTACTAATAAAATATTCAAAACTGATCTATAGTATATTCTAGAATCCAATTAAATTGGCGCCGCAGACTAGCGACCGATGTCTCATTCACGACGGCGTGCACACGGCTTGTTGTGAAAAATTTTTCCGCTTACAAGTCCTTCATTCAAAAATTGTCCCCAATCGTATTACATACAGTGCGCTTCGCGAACTAATTCTGATGTTATTCTGGTACTAGTATACTAGTACCGGAGTTAATGACAACCTTGCTGAAGCATTGAGCGCACGAAACGTCCGAGAAGGAGACTGGAAAGACAAAGTGAAGTTGAAGCTGAGGGAGAACCACTTTAATATTTTGTTATAAAAGCGTTGAATAAAAAATATGAATTACAAGCAGGTCATGAGAAAACATATGTATTCTGTTTTCTTGAGTCCCTATTTACTACTCTTTCCTGTTCAGGAGTTAAAATGACACTTCTGTATCTTATTGGCTGATAAAAAAACAAAAGTTTCCTGTGATCTTATGAGTCAGATAGTGCATGCGTCCAGATTCCATACATCATACCTTCCTGTGCTACAATCTTGCTTACAACAACGCGTAATGATCAGTTACACCATCCGTGTTTCTTATCAGAGGGTAAACAAAATTCCCCATTTTTCATCGCGTCTCTCCAAAAATACACTTCATTTGGATCAACTCCAAATACCCTCGATCAAGAAATGGTTGTGAAAATATTGAAAAACTCTACTTCCGGCGTAGAATTTATGGGGATTGCGTCATATCCTCCCTTGAAGATATCTCCGAAATCCCTAGCGCCGCCGCTCTGGGAGTTGTGATTTATATCTGAGAAGTTCCTCTTAAAATTATTTCATGACCAGACGCAAGGGTATCGCCACCCTCTTCTTTCCACTCGTGATATTGAGAAATGTACTAAATTTGAAAACGACAAAGCGCTGGTGAAGAAATGGGCTGTATCACACAAATCAAACAAGGACCATACTCGATAAGCTACATTGGAATTTCTAAAACATATGGGAGGCCAGAAGTCCTTTAGCTTTATCTAGCTATTGAGTTGGTTACAATATTGATATATCACTATCATTCTTCCTTGTATCTGTGATTAGAAACAAACATTACTTGTATTTCTGTCAAAATAACGGGAAGGCTTTTCACGAAACTGTTTCTAGTACTTGTCAAAAAAGTAAAATATTAAAGTGCTTACGATTTTTAACACTTGGAAATGCAGTTAATTAATCAAGGATTTACGTAAAGCGTAAAATTTAATGTACTTCCAAGTGTAAAACAGTGAAACAATATTTTGGGAACAAATAAAGTAATCATTATCAGTCAAAATATTGTGCATTTAAAGACAAAAAATAGTAAATGGTCTTAACGAAAAAACCTGTAAACTTTGTTCTTATTTACTGTTGTAACAAATAGTTTGAAGATTCCAAACTCCAAAATTTTTAATTTTCCTAAACAAAATCTCTGGTATCATTTCTGCTGAGGTTTGTTTCTTTTATTATAACTGGCATGGTAACATTAGCTGAAACAATCAAAGAAGCGTGGAAGGCGAAGAGAATAATGGAACTAGCGGTGCTACAACTACACATACTTCCTCCCATTATTTCTAAATTTGCAATTTTCGGCAATTCAGAGTGTTCAAGGAAAACGAGACCTGCGCCATCCTTTTAGCATCCCATGCTCAATACACGAAAAAAAAATTGGAGCGGCTTTTGAGAAAACAATTTTCATAATTTGGATTAACTTCAAGCAGAAATTACGCGAAAACGATCAGTTAAAGAATTGTACATGACCTCTTTCGAAGATCTGATTTTTTAGAACAGGTTTCATTTAAGACAAAAATCTGTATCTTCGATTTTCTAGTTTTGAAATATACCCTTTTTGCAATTTCAAAGTAGTTCGCCGAAAATGAGACTAACACATTTTTTTAAACATCCTTTGATACATACGAGGACACAATTTAAAGAAAAAGATTGACGCCAATTTTGAGAAAAAAATTGTTTAAAAGTTGCCTATTTTTCGATATAAGATTTATTGACTCTTTCGTTACCAGTGTCCAATAACATTAGAGGTTTTCTATCAAACATTTCCCGTTTTCCGGCGCACAATTACAATACGTTATCTAATTACGAAGTAAGGGCGAGGAACTAAAAAGCGAGAAGCGTGTGGAAATACCCAAACAATGCTGTGAAATTCGAAAAGTCAGAAAGGTGAGAACACCAGTACAATGAAGAGGAAGTGGGACGAAAATGGAAGAAGAGATGCAAAAGTATTCATTCAAAGTCAAACTAATGGTGTTATAACAGAACTTGCTTTCTCGTATTATTTCTAACTTTTGCAGTTTTTCAACATTTACAGAGTTCAACGAAAATGAAACCTGGCATTTTTTTTAAAAAAAGTCCCTTGTTCTATTCGTAAAAACAATTAAAGAACATAATACCGAACAGTTTTTGAGAAAATGTTTTTTTTTATAATTTGCATGAGCTTTACGCAGAAATTATTTGAAAACGACTAGCTTTTCAAAATACTGTATAAATCTCTTTTTAAAGATCTGATATTTTTAAAGAATTCAAATTTGTAGTTTTGCAATGTTAAATATATCCACTTTTTTATTGCCAGGGCCCTGTAATACGAGTTTTTCTGCCGAAAATTCGCCGATTCTTCACGTAGCATTACATAAATATCTCTCTACCGCGGTAGCGGTAGCGAGGACGTAAATATTCCTAGCTTGAAAGCAACAGCAGCTCGTCCTTGTTGCTTGTTCAGAACAAGGGTTTGGAGTAAAAAATATTATTTCAATACTGGTAGACTTCAAGCTGAGATTAATCTTAAACTACCTCTGCATTGAAATGAAGAAGCAGCCCTTGTGACGCATACCAACCACCAAGAAATATCGCTTTCAATGACCTACAAAGGAGACAGTAGGGAGTTTTTGCACCCTCGAACGTGAAGCACCATCGATCTTCAGCTCATGCGCAGTTCAAGTTTCGCATTAGTTTAGTCAAGACCAACTACAATATCTATAATATGTATTGTATCAACTATAATATGTATTGTAGTTGGTCTTGGTTTAGTACATCTGCTCATGCGCAGAAGATCGATAGTGCTCAACGTTCCAGGTGGCAAAAACTCCCTATTAGGGATGTTTTGCACGGGGCAACAATTGACTCCAATCTCGATCTTCTGCGCATGAGCAGATGCACAAAAGTGATGTGAAACTTGATCTGCGCATGCACAGTAGATTGATAGTGATTTAGATAGCTTTAACGTTCGAGGGTGCAAAAACTCCCCATTAAGAGAGTCACATTTGGAGGATCCTGAGGGTCAGCGCCTCAATTTCTTCCCAAACTGGGAGTAAACTAGAAACATGGAAAGGAAAATTGGACGGTGTTATGGGTCAACCGGTTATGCGACATCACACAAGTTTTGGGATAATCGTGTTCAAAAGTTCTATTACATTTTCAGCTCTAAAAACCGTAATTGAATTATTTCATTCATTGAAGCGCCAAACTACACAAACATATGTGGAATATGTGGCGCTTACCTGCATAATGTGACATTAAGAACAGCAGATTTGAAGATCTAGGTTTATAGCCGGTTTTTGCGAAACATAAAATCCCTGATGTGACTGATGGCGTTTATATTTTTCATTAATTATAAAGCTATTTTTACAGATTTGACGCCAAAATTTTGCGTACACTTACAACATGGTCCAAGGCAACCGATGGCGTCCAAATCTCATTTTTTTCAAAAATGGCGCTTAGCCGGTTGATACATAACACCGTCCAATTGTTGGAGATCGGAGGCGACGCTAATCGAAAGCAATCCCAGCCGAGCGCCTTGTAGCGCCCAGGGAGCGCTCCCATGCGTCGGTGCAGGGCAGGGCAGGGCGCGGCGGTTGGCTGAGGTCGCGGGCAACAAGTAGGTGAGCGCGCAGGCCGTTCTTCCGACTCGTCCTTCCTCTCCGGTGCTTTCCCGCTCCTGTGCCAGCATTCCCACCCACACTCCCACAACCACCTTCACCCATTCAACTCCTCTCCCGTTCTCCATTGCTACTCACGGCCCTCACCTCTTGTCTTCCCCCCCCCTCCCCGACCGCCCACGCCCTGTTGTCATCGTCCCCATCTCAGACAGCTTCGCAGTCGTCGCTGGCTGTCGTCGCCGAAGAAACTGCCGCGCTGCTGTCAGCGTCACTCGTACTGGGCTTCTCCATTTGATGTCCTCGTCCTTAGTCGTCGGAGATACGCGCCTTACCACCGTCGCTATTTCCTCCTCGATCCTGCCACTCGGCCCCGTCATCGTCAACACCACTGCCAACAGCGTCGTCGTCTTCGTAGTTGTCATCTTCATCCTCATAGCCATCGTCATTGTCATCTTCATCCTCATAACCATCGTCATTGTCATCTTCATCCTCATAGCCATCGTCATTGTTATCTTCATCCTCGTAGCAATCGTCATTGTCATCATCGTCATCGCCATCCCTGCCACCGACGTCTTAGATGTCCTAGCCAACGTTCTTTCGGCCCTCCGCCCTCCGCCCTCCGCCCTCCGCCCTCCGCCCTCCGCCCTCCGCCCTCCGCCCTCCGCCCTCCGCCCTCGGCCCTCGGCCCTCGGCCCTCCGTCCTCCGTCCTCCGTCCTCAGCCCTCTCCCACTGCCTCCACCACCACCACTTCCTCCTCCACCACCGCCGCCACCGCCACCGCCCTCACCCTCACCTTTGCCGCTGCATTCGTCACTACCTCCGCGACCGCGTTTCCCGAAAGCGCCGCTGCGTCGGCTGCCGCGAGACAATGCCCTCTGCCCCCAGGAGAAAGCCCCTTCCGGGCGCTGAGTGACAAGTTCACGCAGCGAGGGGGGGGCAGGGGCGCGAGCGGCGACCCCTTCCGGCCACCCGGCGCAGGGCATTCGAATTAATGAACACGAATGTACAGTGTAGCATTATGTGACGGCGTTATGCCTGCCCCCAAGTATTAACGGATACATAACTATTCAATATTCAATGTGTACGTGTTCGTGGCCACTCTAAGTTTAGCTGCAAGACAGTTCTCACAATTGTTGCATAACTGAATGAATTGCTTCGCGTATTATTTATGAAAATAAACATTTCCCGCCTTGAATCAAGCTAACAGCATGATAATACTAATTCAAATACGTGCATTAATGATTAACTTCCATCTCTGCAATGATATGGGACCATTGGGCCCAAATGCATGGGGGCCAATTACAATTGGGGCCGTCTTTGGCATTAAACTTATTTACACATGTCATACATATTTTAATGGTAATCGACTAAAAATTACAAGGATAATGAAATGATAACTAACGGTACAACTAATAAATACAATTAGTTTTAACCATTATAAAGTTAAACCATTTTCAAAGTTGGTACATAGCTCTTAGAGCCTCTTCCCTAAATGCCGTATAACAATTTTCCAAATTGTCAGTTTTAAATATAGGAAAATCATATATTGAACTCAAGAAAATACAATATTTTATTACGTAAGGCTTCGGGTCCCCTGCCAAAGTTTTCAGGGGCAAGGGTCCACCTACAACCCCTCCCCTGCAAGCACGCCTAGACGCTTAATAAATTAAGCATGCAGTTTTTCACGGATACTCACATTTCAAAGCATTAAATTCTACACAAATAAACGTTCAGAACTCTCTTGTTACAAAGAATTATCATTAACTGGCGAATATTAGTAAATATTTGTAGCCAACGCCACTATTAGTCCATATTAATGTCACGTGCTCATTCTTATTCGATTAAAAATTTAAATCTTCATCATTTGAAATATCGTTTATCGCCCCATCACCACGAGTTATAATTAATACTATGAAAGGCATACACAAATACATAGTCATACGTACATTACCATGCATATACACATACTACATACGTACTCGAACGTATGAACATAGAAAGCAAGCAAGACAAAACTACATATATACATATTAACATACAGAAATAAGATTGTGTATGTCTCTGTAAATGAAGTACGTAATTGAAATACGAACGTAAATAAGCACTTCGACAAACAGTGCTTTGAATATCCTAAGATTATTGACACAAAAGTTATGTAAAGTAAATATGACATCGCTGAAAGACGCTTCACAATTTGGATAAGAGCAGCTATTTAAGTTGTTTATTGTTAATATGTTACACGTAATTCTTCTTAAATGAAAAATCAACTCTCTGTGATTTGAGAAAGATGGAGTTTAGAAGACATCATTTTTTCTGTAGTTGTATGTTATGTACTTTCCATCATTTCCATTGGAGTTAATGCTAATATTGACTTATCACAAATGATGCCAGTAAATTGGAATACTGTATGGAACCATTGGAGTTATGTATATACGCTCATTATTTGTATGATCTCTAAACATAACATCCACAAATGCCTCCGTAATTTCGTTTCACTGAGCAATTCAAATAAATTCCAAGAAACGAAGTCCATTACAATGATGATTCATATCAGAATGGTCATGCATAGTTTGCCACCTCTCATAAATGTAAACCTGTCTCGAGATACATTCTTTTAAAATTCCGATCCGTCGTACTACAAAGCATGTTTAGAAGCGAAGTTAATTAGCGGTTAATCGGTGGCTCGTAATGCACTCCAGAGAAGTCGCGGTGCAGATGCTGACCTTTGCTCGCCCACGTCCTGAAGGCGCGTTAGTCAGTCCGCGCAAGTGAAAGTAAAAGTAATTGTCGATGAGGACAATAAGACTCGTGGGACGGGTCGTAAAGAGTGAGCGCGCCGCGGTGCGGTGGGCAGTTGGGGGCTGGCGCCCGCGAGCTACTGTTCCAGCCGGACCAGACCAGGCCAGCACGCTTCTTGCTCGTAAACTCGACACTCGCAATCGTGCCGCATACCTTTACGCGTTTTCCTCCACTGACACACACGATAAGTGGGTCCCTCTTTTTTTCTTCTTCTTCTTCTTTTTTTCTTCTTCTTCTTCTTCTTCTTCTTCTTCTTTTCTTCTTCTTCTTCTTCTTTTCTTCTTCTTCTTCTTCTTCTTCTTCTTTTCTTCTTCTTCTTCTTTTCTTCTTCTTCTTCTTTTCTTTTCTTCTTCTTCTTCTTTTTTTCTTTTCTTTTCTTCTTCTTCTTTTTTTTCTTTTCTTCTTCTTCTTCTTCTTTTTTTTCTTTTCTTCTTCTTCTTTTTTCTTCTTCTTTTTTCTTTTCTTCTTCTTCTTTTTTCTTTTCTTCTTCTTTTTTCTTTTCTTCTTCTTCTTTTTTTCTTTTCTTCTTCTTTTTTCTTTTCTTCTTCTTTTTCTTTTCTTCTTCTTTTTTCTTTTCTTCTTCTTTTTCTTTTCTTCTTCTTCTTCTTCCTCTTCTTCTTCTTCTTCTTCGAAAAGAAGGGTACGTATTAGCATATTATGTATGAGGGAGGGAGAGGGGAACGTATGGTTTTTTGAAAGGCGATTGTTGGACGTACCAGCGCCGAAGTTAGAAATGTGTGCCATTTTTTACAAGATACCCATTGTTTCGTGTTGTGAACGTGTAACAGCGCTCACGCGTATACCACAATGCGCATGCGCGTCTTTCGGATTTCCGGTAGGCCTGAGCCCGTTCATGAGCTGTCGCGCCAAGTACATACATGCATTCATACATGCCTTTCAGATTCCGGAAGACTGCAGGTGTGCATGTGTGTGTTTGAGTAATAGGAAGATCTTTCGTTAGGGCAAGCGAGTCGCTAGGATTTTGCTCGCACTGTATCCACATGCAATCTCGCTAGGATCTCTCAGCCATACCATTACGTATTTTTTCTCGATCACTGATGTGGCGTATATATGCTCTAGCGTTAGTTTTTTTCGAGCAGAGGGGTGCTTATCAGCGTTTTATGGTCCAAGGGGGAAAAATGCATTTTCCCTGGTAAATGACACATCAAAGAGAATAATAGAAATGGCTTTCACTCTTGTGCTGATGCGTGAAAATCGCCATTGGCGTATGAGCGCGTTTAAACAAGCCTAGTTGGGCTTCGGAAGAACAATCTGTACCTTCAAACTTCCGCGCGTTTGTCTGAGAGTCACTAATGACACCGAAAGTGGTTTCCAGCTGACACAGAGTAACAGCAGCTGTTTCAGTGGCATAATCTAACTTTGCTGCCGCAAACTCGTAAAAAATAAATGAAGGGGGTAGAGCATCGTACCAGCTGAGCATTCTGCCACGCATTTTTGACGCCTAACAATGAAATGCCTTTTTGAAAGTATCTACACAATGTAGGTATCGGATCGAGCGAAGTGCTTCATGGCGTATCGGGCTGACTTCGCATTCGGGAGGCCCGGATTCAATTCCCTCGCCGGCCATCTTGATCGAGATTTTCATGGTTTCCCTCGGACTTACAGGCGAATTCTGGGAAAGTTCTACTGAAAGGCTACGACCACGAAACCAACGTCGCTAGCCGAAATCGCTAACTACGTGAAGTCAGAACGTTTAAGCGAATTCCAGTCATGGTGGGTTCCTGGTTGGGTGACCGACTAGGAACCCCGGCATCTAACGGTCGCCGAGGCCAACTGTCCTTTAAGAGACACACTGAATACATGACTGAATACAAATATAAAATAGGTATCTGGATGAAAAACATCAAAATCATAGGTCTGAAATCTGGTACTCGCTTGAGATTGCCTGCGAAAGGCCGTGCAGCGCGCACATAGGAAGGGCAGAAAAGCGGCAACGCTGTCTTTGCCGAGGACCAACTGTGAAGCACGAAGAAGAATGGTATAAGTTGTAGCTGTGGGTGGGTGAGTGATACAAAGTTAGATAACCGGCCCTTCCCTTGCGGTTACTTTTTCGACTCATTGAACATTTTCCTCAGCACAGCGAATATACCGGTCCTTATTTTTTTTTCCGCAAATGGCAGGGATTGTTCATTGCACCAAGAAAGAAAACCGCATGATTTATCTACTGAGTGACACACGAAGGAAAATGCAGAAATAGATTTTGCTCTTCTGCTGAAGGTCAATTTTTATACTATCTTCGTTTGTATACTGTATATAAACTTCGTTGTGCACATGATTAGGCTTCGTAAAGGTATAGGTGTGCATGTCGTTGGTTGGATATTATGCAGAATAAACTTTGAGGTTATCGTCACTTCACTACTTGGTAACACAAAGAATTTCACATATGAAATTCAGATGTTTGAGTAAGAACTTCAATTCAGATACCGTACTCAATACAGTACCAAGTAATGCATACTCAGGAACACAAGTACATCGTTTTAAAAATGAGGGCACCGTTTTTCAAAATGACAGAGTACAAAATTACAAAAAATGGATGTCTTTCTAGAACTGGTTCTGGTTATAACAATAAAATTTTGCCTCGAAAAAGAAAAATTAAAGAGATGAAACAAATTTAATATTTCTCTCGGACCTGTTATTCTTCAAAACGATTTCTTTTTATAAAAATTTTCTTCCTCTTAGAAGTACGTGAACAAGAGCTTCGCTAATGAAAAGCCATAATTTCCCTCTTATACTTTCGTATTTCTCTTTCCGGGTTTTCCTTCCGTTATCGCACTTTCCCCCCGCTACACTGTCTTTAATATTAATGAATGAGAACTCTGAAACAAAACGTCTGCTTCTTTATCGTAAATCTCAATAAAGACTCTTCAACAGTTCTGTTTTTATTACCTTATTTTTCCAGGCCCATTTCTCCTCGGGAGTCCGCTTTTGATACATTTTCCTCAGAAAAAATTGCCTGATATTTAAACTGATAGAATTTCTCACTAAATCATTTTCTAGTCCATCTTTACGTTATCGCACAAGCTGATACATATCAATTTCAAAGAAAAGAAATCTCGGTTCTGTCCTAATGATCTAAGTTACAGTGACTAGGAATCATGGGCCGCAGCTTATAAGGCTGTTGACACAAACGAAAAATCACAAAGCTCGCATTTCACTTAACCGTGTGCGTTCCTCTTAAAAAGAGAAAATTAAACATTGCACGGAAAAACAATACTTGGATACCACGAAGAATTAGAACTTTATGCATAAAACAAACGTACTCTTTACTTTTTGTCTGAATAAGGTAATTTATCATTATAACACATGTAGAAATCATTTCATCAGGTGTCAGAATCAACAGCAAAAACAATACGTTACTTTACAACGCATTGCCAGACGACATTAAACAATTAAAAAACATAAACATTAAGTTCAAAGTAAAATCTTTCCAGCTGCATATTTGTTTCCATTAATCCGTGATTTTACCGAACAACAAAAAGAAAAATAATATTCAAAATTTTCACAATGATATAGTATAATGCGTTAGTTTATGTTGTATAGTTTTAAAATTATGCTTGTAACAAATATAGCAATTAAATTTCTGGGGCAACGACCCCCACCTCAATCAGGTTTTCGTTTAGTTTCCATGATGTATTGAACAAAAATGCTGAGATGGCTCCTTGTTTTGCTTCGGAACATAAACGTACATTCACTATACACACGTTTTGTTATCTCTTCGTTTGCAAGTAGTGGTAAGAATAAAGCAGGTAGTGTGGGTTACTATTTTGTTAACAATACTAAAAAATGAAATCTATAGTTCTTGTACTGAGATATACGTTTTCTATAACTCTGGAGCAAAAATGTCTAATTTTCAAATGATGCTAATTTCGCTTTGTTGGTACTCATATTCATCGTTTTAACTATTTACGGTTAAAAGGTGGGGATGAGATTGCGGAGCTCAAGAAAATTGATTGAACTTCTGCCCCATATGTCACATAGCGATTTTAGTGTTCTTAAAAAGAATTGAATTTATTACCGATAAAAAACTGCATAGAAAATTCACAAGAAAATAAAGGTGACTTAATATGGAGAGGAAGTGCTAACCGACTGGAATACGAAGTATTTTAAAAATTGTCGATCAGTACGGAGACCAAGGATATGCAAAGTGAAGTAAGGAAAGACATATAACGAAGGAGTTGGGTTAGTGGTAGGCATATGCGAGATCGGTAACAATGAAGGAAGGTACGATGATGAAATTGATGAAGAACAGCGAAGGATGCAGAATGAGGAAACGATAATGACTGGCGGGGGAGTGAGGGAAAGCGGGGAAGGGAAACAGGGGCGGGAGCGAAGGGGTGGCCGCGATGACACCGATGATTGATTGATTGTTAGCGATTCCGGACGCGTCAACTACTATGAGCATTAGTCTCGTAAGCGTAGTGCATGTTTTGCTCGGAGGGAAGTGGCGGTGAATTTCTTCCGCTGGGTGGCGAGCGATTCCCTCAACCAGGTATCTCTCACCAGCAGGGCACCGCCCCAGCCAGGACAAGCTCTAAGCCCCCGACCGGTCTCCGTGCATGTGTGGCAGTGTCATGCATGTTAGTGTAAGAATGTATAAGGGGAGAGCATGGGACAAGGAAGAAGTAGGAAGGATCGCGTGCGATCCTTGGCCCGTTTGTTAGGGCATTCACCTGATGTTGATCGGAGAAACCATGAGAAACTACCGATCAGAGCAGCCGGCCAGTAGAATTCTTCTCCAAACAGCGACTGAATCTGACCTAGCTGACATGCTACCGTCGAAAATCCTGCCACCGTCGGGACTCGAACCTAAAATCCTGCCACCGTCGAGGCGCGAGGGCAAGGAAGCTACGAAGCTTCCGGCGGAGCAGAAGAAGCGAAGGAGAAAGGCTCTCGCAAGGGCGCTAGGACCATAGAGTAAAGATGTATCTCTATGCTAGGACCGTCCCAATCCCAGCTCTCCCAATCCCAGCTGCTGTGGGGAGGCGGAGAGGCAATACCCAAAGAAAAATAAAACACCAAGACAGAAGAGCCAAAAGGCCAGGCTGTCGAATAAATTTTACCTACGGCACAGTACGACCGTCCGCTCGGCGCATCCTGCGCGAAACTGGCAGCGCAGCGGTTTCCGGAACGGGGAAACCCGGCGAACAGTGGGGTGCATCCACAGACGGAAGGGCCCCCAGTCACCTACATCTTCCGCGCTCTGCCCTCGCCCAACGTGTAGGCAGTGAGAAGACGAGTTTGGGGCCACAGGCCCCCCGGGCTTCGGCCCGGGTGACCCCCAGTTGGGCACTTGGCTTCGTCGTGGCAGTGGCCCGATACTCTGGGCATAGCGGGGGGACGCGGTGTTCCGGCGCATGTGAGTGGCGAGTTATCATACAGGTCATATTGACTCCGGTACTAGCCTGGATAGCTAGTAGCTCTTGAGCTGGCAGGGCGGCCCCACCCAGGCATTGAATGGGGAGGTTGCCGCGAGGGTAAATTGGGTACCGGCCGGATCCGGTTACCTGCCCGGCGACGTCCTTGTACGTAGTTGGGGGTTATGACAAAGGCCAAGAGCCATAGGTGCCCACCCCGGGGACTTGTCCCCCAGATAGAACAAGGACCAGCGGAGGTGGTAATCCCGCGAGACTCAATGCCCCCGCAAGAGCAATGAGCTCTCAGAGCTTTGCGACGCGGAGAACCAACACGCACGTGGGAGGCGATCGCCGCTCATCGGAGTCGGAAACCGCGCGGAAACGCGCCCCCACGAACCGGGGCCGCGTAGCAAAGAAAACGTCGCGGCTCCAAGGACACTTGAGCAAAGACGGTGCCGTGGCTAGCAGCAAGAATAGTGTGCTGTAGTATAGTACTAGCATACTCTGGTATATAGTGCAGTGGTGTGAGTGTGTGTGTGTGTGTGTGTGTGTGTGTGTGTGTGTTAATGCGTACTGAATATAATCAGAACGAATAAAAGTGTGAATGTTTATAAAAGAAGAAAACAAGCCAAATTAAAATTAATAATAACTTATCTGACGAATATATCTGAAAAAAATTATGAAAGAATACCAACTAGTATACAAAGCCCAAAGTCACCTTTGTACCATAGTTATCAGTGAGATTAAGTTAATTTCAATTAGTATAGTTAAGATACCAGCCAGTGGCGTAGCTTCAGTTGGTGTCACCTGGGGCGAAGCTAATGGTGTCACCCCCCCCATAAATTAAGAATAAAAATATCTATTGCTGCATTGATTGTACATTATTTTATTAAAAATACAAACATATTTGAACATGATAGATATTTATAATATATTAAAAAAATCGATGTAATTAGGAATAATTGCAATATAATTGCAATTAAATCTTAATCTATGCTTATGATTTAAATGTATACTTATTAATTTAATATAAATAATTTTTAACAAAACCATAAAAATTATAATTTCAACTATAAAATAATTTAACTGGTGTCACCCCTACAATGGTGTCACCCGGGGCGCGCCGTCCCCCTTGCGGCTCCCTAGCTACGCCACTGATACCAGTCCGTCCATCACTACACAACCTTAACCCGCTGTACAAACGATGTAAATCCCTAGAATTTATCAAACGCCCGCCGTCCAGGGCTACCAGAGAGGGGAAAATGATTTTTTTAAAGGAAGCTGTGAGAAGGCGGCTCCACACATTCGGCATTCGCCGAGCAGAAAGCTACTGCTCGCCCGATTCCGACCACCGGATGTGTTCGGCGAATGTTCGCTCCTTTTGATGTGTCCAAAAGACCGACACACGGCGGGTAGGGCGAGCGCCAAATGTTCGTCATTCGGCAAATAGCAAGCGACCCATCCACACTACTCGGGATTCAGCGAGCAGTTGCTCACTGTTCGCCGAATCGCGAATGTGTGGAGCCGCCTAGAGGCGAGGCGTTGGGGTAGGCCCAGGCGTGTCGTGTCGCGGGGAGGCGTGTCGGGTGGGCGAGAGGCTAGCGGGGCGGGGCGACGACGCCCGGAGAGCGATTTATGACGGCTTTTAGCGGCGACATCTACAACGCGGTGCGCTGCTCTCGTACACTCGCTGCGCACCCCGCCCGCTCGCCGGCCAGCCGTCCTCAGCTTTCTGGCTGCACACTCGCCACAACTCTTCACTGCATCGATCCTATTCTGTTGGCGTGTACCAGCAAATATTGCTCTTCCTCGTCTTCCCAATTAGGAAACAACTTTGGAGATTCAATCTGGCTTCAAGCAACACTGGAGCCACCACAGTATCCGAAGAATATTTCTTCTCCAATCTCCTTTTAAACTCGCATTAATTTTCCTTTTTTTCTATTCTGTTGCCCTTACTATCCTTTCTATCCTTCGATAATCTACTCGTATTTTACTCTCTGGAAGACTCTTCCAGACAAGGTTTGGCAATTTAACCCGCTCAGTCTTCGTTGCTTGTCAGTGATTCTGTGTTGCTTTACCTTCATTGTTACAGTGTCTAGCGCTACTTATGGTACATCTCTGTCAAACAAGCTGCTCTTCCTCATTCTTCCTCATTTTCCAATGTCTCGTCCGTAATATCCCTTCATTCGCAGGTATTCTCCTATTACACATATCTGCAACTCTCTCCGTATCTCTCTTGTCCTGTACTAACATCTCTCTCTTCTGGATATACTTCTCGACCTACCAGATTGAACCTTGATTGACATCCTTTATTTTTTCGTGTCATTTTATTATATCAAGGCCACATCTCATTTCAGGACAACTTATCATGAATATACTTGACTAAAACCTTCTAAACTCTTTCCATTGAGTAGAGAAAAGAACAGTGTCGGCTAGAGCTATCAAAAGTTGATAGTTTGCCAAGTTAAATCGAAATTCTTTACAAAAAGAGTGGCGGTTTAGTAGGGTTGTCTACTTCAGCGAATACTACCGTTAAAACGGCACTGTAGATATATTTTCTCTTCGATGCAAATAATTGAAAGTACCGAAGAATGTCCTCTAGATTTAATGAGATGGTAGATTTTATATCTATTACTGACAACATAAAACTTATTCAGTTCCCCAGTTCAGATTTCTCATGAAATTCGCCTCCCTTTGCGGCCTCGCCCTCTCTGGGGAACGCCACGTGCACGAAAGGTATCTGCAGGGCAGTCGCGTATTTGTTTGTCTGCCAATCCTGATTCCCTCCTCAGGTCTTTGGGATTACTGACTAGCATAATGGACGTAAAGCCACAAAGCGTCCCACTGAATCCCCTTGCAGCCTGCGATTTGTCAGCGCAGGACAACTGTAGATCTTTTCACCTTTACGAGTGTAGTATCAAGATGAGTGTAGAGTAAGGATTTGAATTCAGATGGTTAAATTTATAATTATAGGTCCTGTATTTCCTAGTAGTGTTAATAAGAGGTGACCTGCAAATTATATTTGCAGCTAATCGGACAGCAAGAGTTAATGGACGAATAGCATTTTTATTTGTTTCAATACAAACTATAGAAGGTACAAGAATGGGTGGATGCTCAATGCAAGAAAATTGTGATGCGATTATGTCTTTCGAGTGTATTGTACAAATGAAAGTCGTAAGCACATCCTTTAAACTTAATAGTGACGATATTTTTTGTCACTCTACAAGCAGCTTCAGCTGGCACAAGCTACCACTGATGAGAATTGACATTTTTCTCTAGCCGGGAACATTCAGAACTGAAAGAGGAGACGAATTGAAAAATTAATGAATGAAGACAATCTTTGCTTACGCAACACTTAACGAATTGTAAGAATACTCAAGGGAATTGTGTGTGTTCTTGTCAATGTGTTCTTGTCAATTTACGTAATTGAACATTTCAAAATGAGGAGCGAAGCGAAACCTATTGTGCATTAATCATGTCAACGTATCGTGGCAAGAAGAAATTACTTCCTTTCCATCAAAATGTCTAGCAGGGGGCAATGCCCGACAAATCCCCGACAATCCGCACCCTGCCCCAGATTAAAAGTAAGTTGATACGGATCCTCGAGTGAATGTACGAGTGAAAAATACTGCGAGAAAGTGGTGGCTATGCTATTTCACTTTCTTTAAATGAGTTTTCGCTTCGCATTTGGCTAGGGGAGGGGGTCTGATTCAAGTTCATCCCGGTCGTGTGCCGGTTGCCATGTGCCGGGTGCCGGGTGCCGGTTCCCGCTGGCCGGTTGCCGGGTGCCGGTTGCTGGGTGCCGGCTGGTGCCGGGTGGTGCCGGATGCCGGGTGCCGGGTGCCAGGTGGCGGGGGGCGGGTTGCGGGTGCCGGGTGGTGCCGGGTGCCTGGTGCCGGGTGGCGGGGGCGGGTTGCGGTTGCCGGGTGGTGCCGGTTGCCGGGTGCCGAGTGACAGTTGCCGGGTGCCGGTTGCCGGGTGCCAGGTGGCGGGGGGCGGGTTGCGGGTGCCGGGTGGTGCCGGGTTCCTGGTGCCGGGTGGCGGGGGCGGGTTGCGGTTGCCGGTTGGTGCCGGTTGCCGGGTGCCGGGTGCTGAGTGACGGTTGCCGGGTGCCGGTTGCCGGGTGCCGGGTGCCGGTTGCCGGGTGGCGGGTGGCGGGTGGCGGGTGCCGGTTGCCGGGTGCCGGGTGCCAGGTGGCGGGGGGCGGGTTGCGGGTGCCGGGTGGTGCCGGGTGCCTGGTGCCGGGTGGCGGGGGCGGGTTGCGGTTGCCGGGTGGTGCCGGTTGCCGGGTGCCGGGTGCCGGTTGCCGGGTGCCAGGTGGCGGAGGGGCGGGTTGCGGGTGCCGGGTGGAGCCGGATGCCGTGTGCCGGGTGGCGGGTGCCACGCCCCCTGACCGCGACTGCACGTGCCGGAGCCCTCGCGAGGAATGCGGCGTGCGCAGCGCGCGTCTTGCGTCACCGAGCATCTCGCCAGCGATCGGCTGGCTCTCTTACGCGCCCCACTGCCCCGCTCCCCCGCCTTCTTACAGCAAGTGCCTCCGCCAATAGACCCCCCCCCCCCCGCCGTCCGGTTACGCAACGCCGCCACTCCACCTCGTGACTCGGCTCCTGTGAGGAAAATGCTTCGCTTGCTCGCAGAAGTGGAATAGCTCATTCTCTTTTTCTGGCCTCTCTGAAAACGTACTACTGCGAGGTAAAAACGCTATTCATTTGAGATCTTTATCTGCAGAGATATTCCACGCTCCCAGGTTTTTCTCCTTTTATAGGAGTGGGTAAAAACTGGGACACGGTCTAACGTATTGGCATGTCCGTTCTCTTGTTCATTCTTTTTACGTATCAATTTAGTGGGCAGACTGGACCTACATAGAAATGATAGACATTGTCATATTTATTAGATGCTCTATTGAAATAAACGTATCATTATTTTATAATTCGAAACACCCATACGTTAAAAACTGCATGTAAATTAATATTTTTAAATTCCTCTTTATCAATGGATGGAAACCAGTTTTTGTCACCCTATCGCTTGTCGCATTGGCATATACAAACGACAAATATGACAACATAATACACAAATTTGGGCCAAACATCCATCATGCAACACTTTTTGTACAAACGTATATTTTGTGAAACATATTTTTTGAAAATTGACTGTTTCTGTTTCAAGAAAGAGTATATAGGTCTAAAAATTTAACAGCATCAGTATAGTGTCTAAGTTATGAATATTTCACATCTGAAAAAAGTTGCCAAGAATTATATGAAGGTAACCAAAATAACTTTGTAAAATTAAGGACAAGTAATTTTCATCGACACTTAGCTAGAAATAATGCTGTACACAAGGAATCAAATCATTCAGAGGCTTTAAGAAACTGCAGAATCTGTTGAAAGTATCGAACAGCGGAATTCACAAAATCATTCATGGCGACGTTACATTTTTGTAACGTCCTGGTCGACAGGTCACTCTAATGTGTTTCAGTTTGCCACAACTCCAAGAGAGTCCTTGTCATTCTTTGTTCAGTCACGTGAGCAATTTTTTGACATTCAATGATGCCAAACCAAATTGGAGGGGGCGCGTTCGATGATAAACACGAGGAAACGATTCACATTCATTTCTCAAACGTTGGCTAACTTGAACTTCAGCTGATTTACTCTCATTTTTATTATTATGCCAACTGGAAAATGTTTGTGTATAATAAGATTGCATTTAAGTAGTTACAAAATGTACTCCTTAACACCTTTTTTTAAGAAATATTATTTACATAATTATGTGATTAAAATGTAGTCTATTAAAAGTTTGATAAGAAGCGTAATGAAAGTAAGTAACGGGGGCTCTATGGAATTCGGTATTTGAGACCTGTCCATTTACTTCCATTGGGGAATTTCATTCAAACGCAGACATACTCGCATCTACTTTTAGACATGATTTCAAAAATTTTTACAATATTATTTTTAGTGGCGATATTTGAAGAAAGTAAATCACTCGTCTATCCCTAACCTCCAACGGCAACTGATCCGTCACTTCGAGGCAACAGCAGCTAGCGCTCCTGGCTGTGAGGCTGACGGACAAATGGACTTCACAGAGAGATGCCGAACTGCTTTAGAACATGTAATGTGTAAGCGGGCTTGGCGTTATCGCCCTACAACACACGTACTTTATTAGGGGACCGAAGTCCCAGGGTGGGCACCTCGGCGTTAGCCTCTCTCCGCACCCTCCTTGGGTGTACAAATACACCCTCAGACTAACATCCTATTCCACCGGGACGCAGTTAACCCTCACAGCAACCTCTCCACACAATTCCTGGGTCTGGGGCCACCCTGCCAGCTCAAAGCTACTAGCTATCGCTATCCGGGCTAGTACCGAATAGAATGTTGTCGAATGACAACGCGCCACTCACATGCTCCGGGACACCAATTCCTCCTCTATGCCTAGAGAATTGGGTCACTGCCACGACGAAGCCAAGAGCCCAACTGGGGGCCACTCGGGTGGCTCGGGTCCGCCATCCCGTCTCACCACTGCCTACACTTTTAGGCTAGCGACCTGGGTATAGCCGAAACCAAGACAACCTCACGGTAGGTATCAGTTTCCTCCCGGACTTCTATATGTGGATTCCAAACCATCCCTTCACCCAATCCTGCCTTAAGGTCGATGCGCCAAAGGCCCAACTGGTGGGTGGCCGGGTTGAACCGACAACCAGGAGCTTAGCATCGCCTACTCACTGCTTAAACTTTAAAGCTAACGACATGAGTGCCTGCGTGAAACTCAGGGTCCAGGTGAGCGTCTACAACTCTTCACCAGAGACTGTGCCCACCTACGTAGGCACGACCCCCCCTGCGGAGACTGCTTTAGAATATGTCCAAACACCGTCTTGTAGCCTGAACGGACCGCACAAAGTCGACTGGGATGCACAAGAGCGCCTTCACGGAGCGTGAGGAGGCGCTGTCTTCGCCGAGTCGACCCGAGCCGAGCCGAGCCGATCGAAGGTGTTGTTCTGTCCGAATGCTTACCAGAATTGAATCTGGCTCTTCGTTCTTGGGTATTTTCTTGGGTGCCTCTTTTGATGTTTGACCTTCCCCCATGCGAGAACGAGGATTAGGTTGCCGGAAAGTAGAAGTTGAAGGGTTTTTTGTTGAAGGGTTGTTTCGTTAGGGCGTGGGTGGAGGCGGGAAGAAAGGTTATTTTGTTGAAGGTGGATGAGCTATTTTGTTAAGGTAGAAGATTTGAGAAACGGGATGAATTTGAGATGTTGAGTTTCATTTTGATTTGAAATGATATTTTGTAGGTGTTGAGAGGTTATTTTCTTGACGTGTCCTGACTTCGCGATCCCCGCGAATGCTCCGCAGGAGCGGCCCGGCGTTGTGCCTTCCTTACCCGCGGCGCTTGGCGACCTCCCCGCCCACCGCAGCACGTGGTACGTGGCACGTGCACGCTGTCGGCAAGGAACGTTAGGACGGCAAGACGCGGCGCGGCGCGCACTGCTCGGAAAAAACACAACAGCGCGCAAAAATAGAATTGTGCAAACTGTAACGGAATGAAGAGATGTAAAGAAAAAACATATTACCGCGGATACGTTTTGGAGATTAAAGAGATTAAAACTACTTTGGAAGATGAAGGACTGTAATTGTCTCTATTGTTCGTTCCTTCTTTTTCGTAGGGTACCTCTTGACCCGCCAATGGAATGGCTCTCAATAATGTGCATCCCTTAGATACATGTATTTTCGAATGACCAAATGTGGGTCCAATTTTATTTGATACCGATCTGAAAGATCAGCTACGTTCACCAGAAATTTTCGGCCGCAACGCAACTGCGCCTGTGTTCTAGTGAATGAAACATGTTCTTCGGAACGCGAATTCTGCAGAATACAGATTCACACTACAAGTAACCCGAATCCACTATAAAGGATGTCCGGGAAGGAAACGTTGAAACCTCGAAAATGAGCTCTTAAGACAATTCTAAGCACATTTTGCCTAATAAACTACGTGGATATTCTGAATAGTTTATCCGCAATAAGCACTCAAAAGTTGGTTTGAAAAATTGATTTCTAGGCAAAAATTTGCATTACACAATCATAGAAACACTCCAGAAACATATAAAAACAGTAATCCCTCAACATTCGCGAGAATTAGGTTCCCAAAAAACCTCGCGAATGTGAAATCCGCGAATGTTAAGTCTATCTTTTAATGAAGAAAAGTGGGTTAGGTTCTTGGATATCGAAAAACTGGTTAAAAAAGAAACAAAAAAAATTGACAATTACAGTACAACTGATTAAGCGCTACTACAAACAGAATTCACAATTAACTTTCCAAAATGAAGAAATAAATTAATGTTTGGAACTTATTTCAAAGTTGAAAATAATTGGATATAGGATTTACTATTTTTTTTGGTTTCATCACCTATCTCGCTGTTCTAATATCTAAATATGAAAGAGTTCCTGCTTCTATTTTCTCTCAAATTTCGAAGTTATTTCCATGTTTTGAACACATTCGAATGCCAGTTCTACCAGAGCTTGTTGATTTTAGAACGCCATCAACAGTTTTGACATTAAAGTTGCTCCAGGACGCAGTTTCGCTTCCGTTACTTCATCATTACCGTCGAGGAGGTTTTCTTTACTGATGATTTCCCGAAGCTCCTCTACAATGAGCTCGTTATAATGAGAGTTGCACAGATCCTGAATGGCTTTTCTGTTCATTTGGTCAAAACCCTTACCTCCAATTTGGCGCAATTGAATTGAATTATTTTACAATTGTGTTATTCTATAAAGGTGAATTGACATTTCATCTGTGTAATTTTTGCAGAAAGTTATACAGCGACCTCCGAGGTCTGCCGAGTTTGTTTCCCAGATGATGATGATGATGATAAAGGAAATGAAATGCGCTCGCTTTCAAAGAAAATGTACTCCTAAATCCGCGAATGTCGAGGTATTACTGTAGTTTATTATTTACAAAAGAAATGAATATATTTGTTCAGAAAGAAAAATCAAGCGAGAAATAAAAAAGCATTCAATTTACACAATTCGACTGCTTTTTTATTTCTCGCTTAATTTTTCTGTCTGAGCAAATATTTTTATTTCTTTTGTAATTAATGAACAATTTACATGTTTTTGGAGTGTTTCTATGCTTTCATAATGCAAATTTTTGCTTAGAAATAATTTTTTTCAAATCAAATTTTGAGTGCTCATTGCGGCTCAACCATTCGGAATATCCACGTAGTTTATTAGAAAAAAATATGCTTAGTATTGTCTTAACAGCTTATTTTCGAAGTTTCGGACATTTTCTCCGCGGGCATCCTATGTAATCGACACAAGTTTCCTTTAAAAATGTTGGCTATTGGAAGGCGCAGTCGCGGGACTCAGTATGTTTCGGTCGTGCTTCGGGCGCGCTGCGCGGGGTAGGGATGGGGGTGGGGTGGGGCAACGCCCCTCCGCCCGCGCGCGTGAGCGCCGCTTTAGGCCGCGGAGGCGCGGCCCGCCCGCGAAGGCGACAGAGGAATGAAGGGGTGGGGCTGCACCAAGCGAGGAACACGGACTTTTGCGTGTTTCCGGGCTTGTCGACTGCTATGGTCATTAGGCTCGTAAGTAAAGTGCATATTCTTATCACGGAAGGTGGCGGTGGCTAATGTGACGTTCTGTCGTCAATCCATTTTCGGTATCAAGAACTCACAAAACTTGGAGTCTGACTACACGACGTGATAGAAGAATTGACTGTTCATAGGAACAAGGTTTTCATTACCAGCACCCGGCAATAGAAGTTTTTCTGTCGAAAAATCGCGGTTTACGGCGCACGATTACAATACATTCTCTTCTTACGAAGTAGGAGGAGAAAGTAGAAAGGGATAAAGAGAGTATAAGAAGAAAAGAAAGAGGAACGGAAAAGAAGTAGAAGAATACAGGATAAGAAGTAGAGAAAGACGAACTCTGAGAGGAAGAACAGGGAGAATAAGAGGAAGAAGCAGTGAACTAGGGAGAATGAGGAGGAGGGAGATAATGAAAAATAATGAGCTAAGGAGGAGGGGAAGAAAATGAGGTGAAAGAGGAGAAGGAAGAAAGTAAGGAGGAGGAAGAAGAAAACGAAATAAAGGAGGAAGAAGAGGAGGAAGACAGTGAGAAAGAGGAAGAAGAAAACGAAGTGAAAGAGGAGGAAGAAAATGAGATGAAAGAGGAGGATGCTGAAGAAAATGAGGAGGAAGAAGAAAACGAAGGAGGAGGAAGAGGAGAAAGAAAATGAGTTGAAAGTGGAGAAGGAAGAAAATGAATAGGAAGAAGAAAACGTAGTGAAGGAGAAGGAAGAGAAGGAAGAAAATGAGGTGAAAGAGGAGAAGGAATAAATGAGGAGGAAGAAGAAGGAAACGAAGTGAAGGAGGAGGAAGACGAGGAAGGAAATGAGAAGAAAGAGGAGGAAGAACAAAACGAAATGGATGAGTAGGAAGAGGAGGAGGTGAAGGAGGAGAGAAAGAAACAGTAAGGAGAGGAGGCTGGGAAGACGACGTGAAGCGGAAGCGGAAGCCCCGTGGGCTTGGGCCTGGTGGCGGGGCGAGGACGCAAGCGGGCGCGCGCGAACGCAGGTCGCGGACCTCGCACGTAAACACGCGCCGCCCCCGCCCCCGCCCCCGCCCCCGCCCCCGCCCCCGCCTCCGCCCCCGCACGGCCGCTTCTGCGTCGCGCCGCCTCCCGAGTTCATCAGCCTCTGGCGATAACCCCGCCCCGCGCCCCACGCCCCCGCGCCCCGCGCCACGCCGCCCTGCGACACATGCTCCACGCGCCGCGGCGCGGCGCGGCCCCATACGCTCAGATGCTCGCTGGACGAGGCCGTCTGCACTCCTGCCACCATCTACACAATTATTCGTGATGGAAGGAACGGAAGCGACAATTCAGTAGAGGTGTAAATCTACACTTTTCAAGGAGGCGTTGCTCACAACACGGATATACGCTCTATCTCCTGCCATTGGTGTAATAATGTATTCTACGTTCTCAATGTGGTTACACATTGTTGTTGTTATTATTATTATTATTATTATTGTTCCTCCATATCACTACAGATGTCATGAGTCGGCTCAATATAAAATCTACTCCAGGTTGCAACCTAAGGAACAGATCTAGGGACTGTCGGTGCCTCTACAATACTTTGCACAAAATGTGGGCTGTTCCAAATAAAGCGATTTCTTGCACTTCCCAGTCTTTTGAATTACCTGGGAGTTTCGACAAGTTCTTACTCAAAGTTTGCGGAACGAATCCAAGAGCTCCAAGAACTATCGGGACGTCCTGTGTTTTTACGCCCCACATTCGGCTGATCTCGATTTCCAAACTATTATTATTATTATTATTATTATTATTATTATTATTATTATTATTATTATATTATTATTATTATTATTATTATTTTATTCTTCACAGTTTTTACTGGTCGGTGAGTCAACCACTCACAGGTATGATGGCTTCTAACAATACGGCATGTATTCAAAATAACTGCCTTCTGCATATTATATATACTTCTGGCATCCAAGTGAAGACACCCTAGTCCTCGAAGTGTCATTTTCGGAATCACTCCTGTGGCTGATAGTATTATGGGCACAGTTGTCACTTTGCTGAGGTTCCACTGAGCAGCGACTTCATGGGCGAGATAGGTATATTTCTGGATCTTCTCCTGGTATTTTACCGATATATTGTGGGTGTTAGGTATTGATATATCAATAAGGGAAGCCTGCCGATTGTTTCTATCAGTGTATGTAATATCGGGTCTATTGCCGCCAACTTGTCTGTCAGTGATAATGGAACTATCCCAGTAGAATGTGTGCTCACTACTTTCAAGCACGTTCTGAGGGGACATATTTGTAATACGGCAAGGAAGTGGAGAGTATGCCCGTTTTCATTGCTAATAATTGGTGAACCTGCTTCGCCACTTCATCATGCCTCTTTTTTTATTCCAACTGTGCGTGGCCGCTACATCCACTTACCACGTGTTGGATAGTTTCGCTTGCGGCATCACATCTCCTACACGCGTCGGATTGGATGGTCGAATCTCTCAGAATGTGTTTTCTGTAGTTCAAAGTTGGCACCACTTGGTCCTGGATAGCTATCATGAAGGCTTCTGTCTCCGGAAAGAGATCCCCATGCTGGAGCCATGCGTGCGACGCAAAGATGTCGACTTCTGGATTGCTCAGCTCATGGGGGTACCTTCCGTGCAGTGTGTTCGCTTTCCATGAGGTTATCTTCTCTTCGGTTTCAGTGACTGGCTTAACAGGTGGATCAGTCATTTTTAGGTTCAGAGGACTATAGTTATTATCAACTGCGCTCACTGCTTTCTGAAGTCTCCCACAATGTTCCAAGAAGTATCTTCTGAGTGATGTAATTTGAGAGCTATGTAGATTTACGAGATCTACAACACCTCGCCCTCCTTATGATCTTGGGAGGGTAAAACGCTCAATACTTGAATGGGGATGATGTTTTCGGTGTTGAGTCATAGCAGTTCGAATTGTCCTCTGGAGATTGTCGAGGTCTGTATTGCTCCATTTAATAACGCCAAAGGCATATGTCAGCACTGGAATAACATATGAATTGGTGGCCTGTACAAGATTTCTAGCAGAGAGTTGAGTTTTCAAGAGTCCATGCAATCGTTTACACACTTCAGTTGTTAGTATGTTCTTAGTGTCAGTATGTTTAATTCGGAGTGACTGTTGGAAACCCAAGTATTTGTATGCTTCATGGGGTTCCATGAAGGCAATCTTTGGATCATTGTTATTTTCTGAATTTATAATTTGCATACGACCCCGGATGATATTCACTCTCCTGTACTTATCCAAACCGAACTTCATCTTGATGTCTTCGGTAAATTTCTCCCTCACGCTAATTAGTTGCCGCATATGATCCTCAGTGTCTGCATAGAGCTTCAGGTCATCCATGTAAAGAAGATGCGAGACACGAAGAAGGGTTGAGTTCCCTTTTTTTAGAGCGATGCCATAATTAGATGCATTTAGTAGAGTGGACAGAGGATTCAAGGCTAAACAGAAAATTAAAGGGCTTAAAGAATCTCCCTGGAAAATCCCTCGGCGGATTTGTATAGGATCCGTCTGGATGGATTGTTTTCCATTAGAGAGATACAGTTATTATTATTATTATTATTATTATTATTATTATTATTATTATTATTATTATTATCATTATCATTGTCCTAAATGTTCACTCTTTGCACTATGTTTAAGAACATTCACCTGACCACTGCTGGACCATTCTAGGCTCGTTCAAACTCGCAGAAACAAGTAACGAGCGATGTTACTCACTAGACATTTCAATTAATAGTGCACCAATCAGCTGTACATCCCAAGAATTCTATTACTATACTGCAGCCGTCAGTATTTCTGTTTTTGGCAGTTGATTATTTATATTATTATTTATCCTATATTCATTCTTATTGAATTTTGCGATTAATATCAAGGCACGCATTTAGGCAGGCCGAAAAAGCAATGCGTGCAATCTCAACAGTCTTTGTTGTATTGTCTCGGGGTAATTGAAACCCAATCCTTCGAGATTCTGAGTGTTAGCATCGCACAAGCCCAGAAACATTCATTTGTTATTTCTTCAAATATGTAATGAAAATAAATTAATGATATATTCGACATTTTTAAAATCCATATTCTTTAGAAACCAAATTACACTGTACATTTAAAAAAAGAACTCGCATAATATCTAGAGGGAGACACTTGGATAAGAAGTGGTTGTCCACACTTTAATTTTCGTCCGGACTTTCTCAATATAATTTAATACGAAATAATAATAATAATAATAATAATAATAATAATAATAATAATAATAATAACGACAACAACAACTCCACCTAGGGAGTACACGACCTTGCAGTTGGTGGTGGAGCTTGAGTACCCCCATGAGTCTGAGAGCTATGTCAGTGGTAGCCTAGCTTCCGTTAGGGCCTAGCTTCCATTAGGGCTTCGTTTCCGTTAGGGCCTAGCTACGTCAGTAAGGGCCTCCCTTGCTGAATAGGTTGAAGGTGAGGGGTCAGACGAAGAACTACTTCACTTTGAGGAGAGTGGAAATTAGTAGAGAGGGAAGGGTCATGAACTTTGGACTTCCTGTTGTCGGCCCATGGAGGATACAGGAGAGAAACTGGGTTGGCACACCAGGCCACTGATTAGAGTGGAGGCCCGAACTTTGCATTAGACAGCGAAGGAGGCTGCCTTCAGCAGTCAGTGAAAATCCCATAGGGTTAAGTAATGACCACTGGCGATCGGAGGGACCCCTTGCTGGGCCCTGCGGGGGGATGTCCTGAGGCCACTGTGGGTCCCTGTAGCGGATATCCTGAAATCTGACGGAAGAATGGGAAACAGAGGCATTGTTAGTGTAGCAAGAAGCATTACAAACAAGACTATGCAAAACACGCAGAATGAGATACTAAACTTCTAATGCTACTTAACATGAAATGTGAAGCAAAAAATGTTAAAGAAAACGTGGAGAGGCAAACTATCCCACGAACAACATTTGAAACGAATGGACAGGGTACAGATCAATAAAGATCAGTCATTTATGTGGCTTAAAAGGGGAAGAATGAAGCCAGAATCGGAAGCAGTGGTAATAGCTCCCCAAGATCAGGCGTTGAGAACACGACATTATGATAAAGGGGTTCACAAAATTTCCCAAGTTGATAAATGCCGCATTTGCCAGGAACACGCAGAAACCATCGATCATGTTATCTCAGCTTGTCCAATCCTAGCAAAGACCGAATACTTGAAAAGACATGACAGGGTATATAGTTACCCCGACCGGCAGATCTGTACCGCCCTCAAAGTTCCAAACACATGCCCCAAGTGGTACGAACACTCACCAAAACCGGTGACGTCTGTTGGATTGGGTACGATATTGTACGACCAACAAATTCAAACTGATCGCACGATAGCGGCAAACAAACCGGATATAGTTATCCGGGATTTGGAGAAAAAATCGTGTTTACTTGTCGATGTTGCTATAGCTTGCGGTCAAAACGTCGTTACCAAGGAGGCAGAGAAACGTCTTAAATACAAGAGTTTGGAAATCGAGATCAGCCGAATGTGGGGCGTAAAGCACAGTTTGTACCGATAGTCATCGAAGCTCTGGGATTTGTTCCGCAAAATTTGTGTAAGAACTTGGCACTTAGGTCATTCAAAATACTGGGAATTGCAAGAAATTGCTTTATTTGGAACAGCCCATATTTTGCGCAAAGTATTGTAGAGGCACCCACAGTCCCTATATCTGCTCCTTAGGTAGCTGGTTGCAGCCTGGAGTAGATTTTATTTTGAGCCGACTCATAACGTCTTTACTCGTGGTGTAGTGGAATGATAATGATAAAGCATATTGATGATAAAATGTATTCTCTCTACTTCTTCCCAAGTCTAAAACGTCAAGTTACGCCGCTGCGAGATGCACTGAAAGCGATATCTCCTTTTTATCAGGATGAAGATATTGGTGGTTTTGTGAATACAATCACAATCCGAGAACGTCGTTGCGTCACTGAAGATAATATAAGTTGACAGCACAAATGTTTCTAGAGAAGAGAACGAACAGAATTAAATGTAAAGGAACATTGTGAAGACTATTGCTCGAGGTTATAGCTCCAATGCTCTACATAAATACGTTAAAATTCGATTTTTTAAACTTATCTATGAAAAACTATAACCTCCAAATACAATAGAATCTTAAATTTTGGAGAAAATTGCGGTAATTAATTGTAATCAGCCCTTAATCATGTCGAAAATAAAATTCTTGATAATTAAGAAATAATAAATGCTCGCCCTAACTCTAGACTTGGATAGATGCTATTTTTACCAGGAAGGCCTGGTAGACTCACCAAAAACAGCACTTTAGACCTATGTTGACTACACAGCGCGAAGGAAAAAGAGGCATTTTACACCTAATTGATCATCATTGTAAGATAAAATAGTTTCTACAAAATACAAAGAAAATTTCTTTATATTTCAATTTTAGAAGCCCATATTATGGATAAGGAATATTTGCTCACTGCAAGTGAACACAATATTTACAAGGATTATTATTAGTTTTACGAGTACATTTAGACAGCGATCGATTACATCAGTATCATATCATTGCAAGATATAATACGAAGAGCAATAGTTAAGTTGTGGGTTATCTTATCATGCAAATCGTACTTCTATGTCAATTCTTTACACGTTCAGGCTTAGTTCTCTATAAGAGCGACATTGAATTGTGGTCACTGAAAAAAAGTTCAGTATTGAGAAAAACTAAACCAGTCCAAAAGGGCAGGAGCAATACATGTTCTAGTTTCTTGTTCACATTCTAATTCTGCCAAAGGTTATTACTACGGGGCGGATTTTAATGAAATGTCATTTTTCTCACTTTAGAACGTGCTGTTTAGTATAGAAATTCACTTTATGATACGACAAACGAAAGGAACGATTTTGTATTTTGTTTTTTGCATTTTACCTCGATTTAGACTAATAAGTATTTTTTTTACCTTTTTACGTAATTTTTAATGCTTTTTTTATCGCTGATTTCATAGTTTATAATATTATTTTAATGGTACTTGCTTCGAACAATATTTACGAGATTCAACAAATGTTCACCACAGAATTGCTGGGTAGCGTATTCCGTTTCTTCGTTCTTATATTGTAATGTCAGCCGCTGTGAGTACTATGTAATCTAAGGTTGCTCTGACGCCTGTCGGCGCTATTGTCAGTTCGGCCGATTTCGCGATAAATAAAGACAGTGATTTTCTTTTAAAGAACAGTCCAAACCAAGAGTTTGCAAGTTGAGTTCACATGAACAAAACGAATAACCCTCGATTACATCAGTATCATATCCAACAGCTTGAGTTCTTCATCTGAAGTAGTTTTAATAGATTTTTTACATCATTTTCTTTGTTTTTAGGTCATTTTAAAATCATTTTAAGAGCATTTTATTGATCATATTTAGCAGTGTTTTAGGTAATCAAAATCCACCCTCTAGTTATTACGTTCTATTTGCACTTAGTTTCTCCATTGGCACAATTTTAATACTATTTCATTGAAACATCTCTCCAGGAACTAAAACGTTCTGTCCCATTCATACCAAATATTGAGCTTGAGACCACACCATATACTCCGAAGCACCCATTAGGAAAACACGTTACTTGCATTGACCACGCACGAGATAATTAATTTTCAAAAATAACGGAGCACGAGCAATGGAGGAAAAGCAGTGTAGTAAAGAAATTTCAAGTGCTGTTAACGAAATACTATTGAGGTAGAAATTAAGATAGTATTGTTGCCATTATTTTTTCGAGAAAATTTATGGATGGAGAATTTGCGCCTAAACATGAAATTAATGGGAACATCTAAAACTCTTACGTGATTACCAGTGACCCACCGATGGGACTTCAACTCTCCCTCCCCCGCCACAACAGCCGAGGAAAAATTCACAAATGCAGATTTTTTAAAATTTTCTATCGTAACTGAAGTCATTCAACATCTGTATTGAATTCGTTACAAATAACTATAAACGAAATCAAACTAATTTTTAATTCAGCGAAAACTAATTTTTTTGTAAGAAAACACCAAGTCAGTCAGACACTACGCCGGCAGTCCCCCCTAGAACAATTCCGGGTGCGCCTCAACGATACGAGAGCGTTTCAGAGATATTGCAGCACTGGAGACGCGGGTGGGTTATCTCACAAAAGCCGAGCAGTGCGTGCTCGCTTCCTTGGATGTACAGTTCAAGCGGGCGGGGCGGCGGTGCACTTCGATCTGGGAGCGGGCGCGAGGGTGAGGGCGAGGGCAGGGCGCCTCCAAAGCAAGGTCCCGGAAAGCGCGCGCGCATTTGGTGGGCGGGGGCGCGGCGGGCCGGGGATGGGAGGGGAGGGAAGGGGAAGGGCGGGGTTGGGCGAAGCGGGGCGGGGTGGGGTGGATCGGGGGTGGTGCGGGTCGGGGCGGCTCGGGGCAAGGCGGGTCGGGTCGGGTCGGGACGGGGCGCGGCGGGGGAAAGGCGTGGCGAGCCGAGGCGGGGGAGGGGTGTGGCGGGGCCCGGCAGGGGGGGACGGGGCGGGCGTCGCCAATCGCTTCTGCATGGGGCGGGACGGGACGGGGGCGGGGCGGGGGCGGGGCAGGGACCGAGGCGGGGCGAGGGCGGGGCGGGGGAGGAGGCGGGGCAGGAGCGGGTGCGAGGCGGGTCGGGGAAGGGCGGGCGTCGCCAATCGCTTCTGCATGGTGCGCTGGCGCTGGCGGTGACGGTGGGCGATCGCGGAGCGAAGGCGCCAACTTCCGCCCGCCTGCACGCGTCGCGCTGCATTCGCGAAATTGCTCCCGGCGCGGCGTCCCGCAGTGGGCCGCAACACGCGGAAGAGGGAAAAGGGACGACGGTGGCGGTATTTCAGGGGAGGGGAGAGGGAAGGAAGGAAGGAAGGAAGAAACGTATTCCTCATAGTTTATCATATATATATATATATATATATATATATATATATATAAATTTATATTCCATTTGGTCCATATTATTTAGAACAGATGTACGTTATATAATAATTCACTTTAATGTGTATTCATTTAACTAGCAACAGCTTCCAGGATTATTTTCCTCATCTTCAGGCTTATATTCTTTATAAAACCCTTCATAGTGATAACAAAGTCATTTGACTCGGAAATGAATGTTCTTACATGAAGTACTCGTGTAAGTGTGTAAGGGAAGAGGAGTCAAGGCTGGTTAAAGAGATATAGCGCGTGGTCCGTGGCCCGTTTGTTATGGTACTGCTCTCGCACTCGCCTGGTATTGACACGAGAAGCCACGGAAAACTACCAATCAGAGTAACCGATCGTTAGGATTCTCCTCCAGACAGCGGCTAAATTCGACTTTGCTATCTAACTTGTGTCGAAAACCCGCCAGCGTCGGGATAAGAACCTAAGACCTCCCGAACCTAAGACCTCCCGATACAATTGTTGCCCTGAGCCATTTTAGGCGGAATATAAGATGAGAAGTCTGGCTATAAACCACTTTTCCTTGGGGTCTTGAAGTTAATAAATTTGCGGTGACAGTGTCAGACGATTTTCGGAACTGTCAAAGATTTTAACTCAAATGGGGCGATTCAGATCCGCAGGGACAATAGTGACGGGGGCAGTGCCTCAACGCCTCCCGAGGTAAGCTCCGACCGCGGCTGTTGTTTCAAAGTTGGTGAGCTACGGATGTAGTTTGCGATTGTAGTGTGCATGGTTAATGTATTTTCAAATGAAATAAATTATAAACGATCTTGTAATTTATGAGTGTACAGGTAATGAATCAGCTATCCATCGAGATCTTAGCAGCATCCAGTTCTAAGAAGTAACACGAATAATCTTGATGGCATCTTGGACGATCTTTCACTTTGGGGTGGAACTTTTTCAACTCCAAAGCCTCCGTGAAAGTTTCTTCCACTTGCCTAATTTGTCTCTGATCTGATCAAAAAGAACCCAAACCGTATGGGAGTGCTAAATGCCCATTTTCAACAATTTGACCAGTATCATTAACGTATAAATTGTTTATTTACTTATATATAATCGTTTAATTAGGCCAAACAACTCGCAAACCACACCACACCACTCAAAAAAATCAACAAGCATAGTAGGTGTCAATGATAACGTCCTTGCGCAGTCTATATACTATGACGGACAACGGGTCGCGCGCATTGTGACCCTCTGAATCCCAAAGGCTAATAATCAAAGCAGTTAAAACCACAAAACATAAATAAGTACATAAAACAAATAAGACAATATCGTTGAACGGAGGACAAGTTGTCCGTCAGCAGCTGGGTATGCTTTGCGAACAAAAGCCAATCAAAACGCACTAATGCTTTAACCCACTAAAGCTTTAACGCACTAACGCTTTAACGCACTAACGCTTTAACGCATGTGCCGTTGAAGACTTCTCCTGCACGGTTCAGCTCAGGGGCGGATCCAGACGATCATTTCGGAGGGGCCATCGTACATTGTTGTTAAATAATGAACTTATTTATTATATTGTATATTATTTTTGTAGCGTGTATATGATACTACAAGTATTATTGTTTAAAAAATTACATAATTCTAACATAATAAATACTTAAATCAATTTCGCCAAATAAAACAAGGTAACAAACGAAAACTCTAGGCCTTTTGGGGAGGGACAAAGATCCCTCCACTGGATCCGCCACTGGTTCAACTACAGTGCTAAAGCAGGGCCCCTTCCCCAGAGGGAAACTCAGCAGGTCCGTCACCCCCTCCCCGCCCCCGCCCCGCCCCGCCCCGCCCCGCCCCGCCCCGCCCCGCGTCGCCCCGCCCTGCCCCACCCCGCCCTCGCCACGCCTTCCAATCTCTCGTGCGGCGGCAGCGGCCGCGCAGGCGAGCGGTGTGGAGTTCGACTTTAGAAAGGACTAAGGTGATTGGTTCCCGTAGGGCTTCCATCAGCCGCGGCGGCGAGAGAGGCCCGCCTTGATCGCGCTCATTCTCCCTTCTAAGAGACACCCCCCCCCGTCTCTGGCTGAATCGGGGAGATGAGATGTGGGAACTTGTCGGTTTCGATTTCTTTTCCTCCGAGTAAAATAAAAGCCGCCCTCCGTAAGCGCCTACGTGCGTTTTATCGACTGGTGGGCGCCGACCTTATCAGAACTCGAGCCATCTGATAAATTTTGATAAAACTTGAAAGGATTCATTCGCCGGAGAAGCCCACTTTCGAAGATATCGAACGAAATTAGATATCACGTGATGAATATTTTTGGTTCGTTGGAAAAGAGGAGATTGAAAGACTGCTGTGGTGGGCGCGGCTCTTAATGAATCAGAGTAATCCCGGTTCTTTAATATAACAACACGCGGCTGCCATCCGTTCAGTAGAGGAGATGAAAGTAAGATTGGTGCGAAGACCTAATCTTCATCTCATTCCAATTTTCTCATTAGTCGCATCTCCAGCTCTCCGATGGAGCGACGCCAAGATTTTTTGTCATGAAGTCAGCTACCACGAGGATTAAACACTGTCGTTCTTCTCGAGCTTTCATTTGCGACTGGCATCTTTAAAATACAATACACTCCTTGTTTTATCTTAAATGCAGTGCGACGTGCAATAATCTGCAGAATCTGAGGTATACTTTTAACAATATCAGGACTTAAAAAGTTCTGGAATTTTTTTGTGAACTCCGATTTCAAATCGAATGAATACGATGGTTTAAATTTGAAGAATATTTTGTTATGAAGCATTTTAACACCTGGAGTTTAGAGATGCAGAGTCATCTATCTTATTCCTGTACTATAGATACGTTTTGTGATTCTCACAATCAACCACTCTAAACAAATTAAAGATAATATCACGGTTAAGTGTCGAATTTTCTTTAAGTGAAATAAACTTTCACTTTTTTTGTCGCGATTTGGCCATCCTAGGACCACGCAAACGCGCTACTTGTACCTAACTAGGCTTGGCCACATTCTCCGCGGCAAGTGCACGTGACCTTTTTTGGGGGGAGAGGGATCAACACTTTTATGCCGAATCTATGTTTACACCCCAGGGGTATTAGCCCTGGGGGGATGACGTATGAAATGATGGGGATAATAATGATGAAGGGTTAATGGGCAATCACAAACATACAGACACTATCACACACAACCATGCCCGAGGTGCGACTCGAACCCACGATCCTACCGTCCAAGATCACCACGGCAATACTGCTTTAGCGATCTCGGCTATCCGGATCGGCTATTTTCATTTTGTAAATACTAATTTTCATTAAAAAAAAGGCAGGCGCATATGCAATCCCCAATCACACGGTCTTTTTCTCGACTTCGATTGTGTGTAACTCGAAAACGATTTCATACTCGTACGAGTATGAAATCGTTTTCGAGTTAGCTGGAGGCCTGGAGCCTGGCTCAAGACCAGGCCGAACTCCTCGAGTTACGTTCCACGAGCCATAATCTACAGAATGAGAACTTCTGGAACCACCTATTACATTTTTGGGGGTTCTGCTCTCCTGGATACCCGCTCTCCGTGGCCAGCGTGAAGCGTGTGCGATATCTGAACACTATTAAAACACGTTTCACTAACAATTCCCCTCTTCTGGAGGAAAAAGTTGGAGTCAGTTTTCACATGCCAGTGTTCTCGCATGGGTACGCTGATCAGATGTCAATAAATTCTTGAAATGTCTTTGTTTTTATACATACGAAAGTGTTTTCGGTTAAACGCTCTAAATGACAGTGAGTATTTTGTGGTATGTGACGAATGACTGGTATGTGATGAATGACTGACGAATTTCGCATCATTGCACGCACTCTCTAGCTTTATTTTTCGTTTCATAGAATATTATTTTTCCTACGAAAATAGCGGTTATCGTAATTAACCTGTGCGTGATAGTAAGGTTTTCTAAATTTTATTGTACCATAATAGCAAGCTGCTACGTGTTTATAAAAAAATGTGAAAATTTTCGGCCTCATCGTTTACTTTTCACAATTGAAAGCGAGAAACAATAGGTAATTCTTGGCACAATACCTTCCTTTTTGTCGCGTGCAACACGTTCAATTGTCCGAACACAATGAAAGACGTGCTAGTTACATCATCGTTCGCTAAAGCGTGCCAACTATGGAACCCAACACACAGAAAAGACCTTGAGTTCCAGAAATTTATATTTGCAGGTGTATGTGTCATCTTTTAAAGAGAACAAAGAATTTCTGAAAAAAACATTTCTACCTACTTTACCGCTTATTATTTTTTGTTGGGTAAGTGGGATAAGACTTTCTCATTCCCACAGGATGTGACATTATTACTGTGATGTATGGGTCACATCAATCTTAGAAGTCAGTTGCAATAACCCCTCAAAACAACCCACGGCCATTAGGATAAATTATTTATAAGAAGAAGAAGAAATGATGCAGCGCCAGTTTCCGCTGAGAAATGCAATGTGTTGTTTAGTCCGTGCATCTTAAGTTCCGAGAACTCAGCAGTGAGATCGTTTGAATTTTAAGTGAGAGATTGGCAAATTATGTCCCTCTTCCTCATTAACACGAGTTGTCGTTTAATCGGAGTCCAGTGCTATATCTTCGATTAAGTTCTTTATTCCCAGTGATATTATAAATATGTAACCCTTTAATACTATACATTTATCTGTGTTTCTTTGAATATTTTGAATTTTGTTTAATACAATTTTCGTTCCCTGCATTTATTTTTAAGACGAATGTCAATGTGGTTGGCTGGATAGAATTTATCCATTGGTGGCACCCCTTTCATAGAAGCATCCCGGGCAACTTGTGTATCGGGCGTTCTCAGTGCGACTGAATTTTAAATATATGCTGGCCTTCTAATGCTCGTTGAAAAGTGTTCACAGATGCCATAGGGAAATATTCAACAAAGGAAAATTCGGATGAAATTGATGTTTCGTTCTGACTTTGTACAATGAAATCATTGTAGATTCAGTAATTATATTTAAAATTGTTATTTTCTAGCCCTTACGCAGGAAGTTTGTAAGACGAGAACCTTTTTGTTATCGTGGGCCGGAAAACGGCGAATGTTTGGATTTATGAGACGAACTATTGAGTATGAGAGTCTTGGTCCTTGGCATGAGCGTACCGTCGGTGGCAGATTCGGAAGGAGAGCCGTAGGAAAGCGTGCCCCCTGCCCTTGGTCTAGGAGTGTTTCAGCACGAATAATTACATTTATTACGAAATATATACTTATGCTACTTCTAAAGAGCTTCACAAACTACATTTACGAACAGATTTCGTAAACTATCTTCATTATACGTTGTATTTTTGCTTTCTTTTCTTGATGACATGTTTTACTCCTTTTGGCACTCATACAACAATTATATAAAATTTTAATGAGTTTATCAAACATAAGAAAGCGCTCTATAGCCGAGTTGCTTTGAGCTCAACTCGCTGAACTACACAAACTCAAGTGCAGTGCATTTGAGAGTCCTGTTTGATGGATTCAGATGAAGACATCAGATGATTTGATAAAAATTTAAAGTGATTACCTTTGGTGTAACGTTCTTAGTGAAGGTATTAGTAACCTACAATGTTTGAAAACAAATGTTTATAAAGACACCAGTTACATTATTATTTAAAATGTGATTTTCTTCAAAGATTTTGTGGGCGAAATTTGTCCCCTCCCATGTTTTTTTATTTCCCCTCCACAGTACCCCCTGAGGAAGCGGGAATTTGTTTGCTAAACTGGTTTACAAGTAAACTGCTGCCTTGCGGATTAAGCAGATGAGAGGGAGGGTTTTTCTTAAAAGTTAACTATAACTTAATTTTATCTTAAATCTAATTTATTAGTCATTCCGTAGCACTATGGCACAACTAATTTAAACAATATTATTATTATTATTATTATTATTATTATTATTATTTTTCTTAATCCTAAGTAATGTTTTGTTTAGCTGCTTCTACTTCTTGGAACATTTTTATTATTATATATTTATTTTTCATTCACGCATCATTCATTCTTGTTTTATTGTATACAAAACTAGGGGGCGGATTTTGATGACTTAAAACATCGCCAAAAATGATCGATAAAATGCTCTTAAAATGTTTTAAAAATGCCCTAAAGGCGAAGAAAAATGAGGTAAAAGTGTGATCAACACCAGCTTGGATGAACATCTTAAATTGTTGGATAACCAATATCCATTAAGTAACAGTTATTGATGGATTCGGGGCTCGTTTCATTCCTTCAAGTGAAATCAGCTCGCAAACGTTTGGTTTGGACTGTTATTTACAAACAAATCTCTGTCTTAATTTATCGCGAAATCGGCCGAACAGACAATGGCGCTGAAAGGCGTCACAGATAATATATTCACAACGCCTGACATTACAATTTCGGAGCACAGAAATCGTATAGGCTACTCAGGCATTCCGTGGAGAACATTTGTTGCATCCCATAAATATTATTTGAAGCAAGTATCATTACAATTATATTAAAATCAATGAAATCAGCAAAAAATGCATTAAAATTGACAGAAAAAGGCAAAAAAAATGACTTATTAGTCAAAATCGACAAAAAATGCAAAAAAAGACGTATAAAAATGGGCCAATTTCTTTTGTCATAACATAAAATTTATGCTTGAACTAAAAGGCATAAGGCGGTTCTAAAGCGAAAAGAAAAAAAGGCATTTAATTAAAATCCGACATGACCATACCTATATATGACCTATACATGACCATTCGTAAGTAAATGAAAGGATCTTAAGCCTCAATATACGATATTTGATACCGGACAACACCTTTCATTTACTTATTATTAGAAGATATCTACATCACCAGCAATTATATTAATCTATTAACATAACCATTCATTCTACCATACATTCCACCCTGCGTGTTCCTCCGCAAGACCAAACGGAGGTTGGTGCGGGTGCTGCCGCGCGCCTGGCACCGCGGCCGCGCTGCTGCCACAATGGGCGCCAGATTCTCACGTCGGCCGCCGGATGTCCCGGTAACGGAACCGCCGCCGCCGCCGCCACCGCACCGCGAGCCACTGAGGGGCCCCGTCGGGGGCTCCTGCCGCCCCCTCGCATAGCACCCCGCCCCCTCCCGCACAAAGGACGGCAAAACGGGGCCCGCGACCCCGCGCCCAAAATTTCGCGGGCGGATCTGGAGCGCGGGTTCCGCCCCTGACCTCTGCGGAAACGCGACCGGCGACCCCTCCCAGGCGGCAGGTGGAGGGGGAAGGGTGCACACAGGCCGGCACCTGACGAAACGGGCAGGTACAAGGGTGGGATTAACCTGGTTTGGGACCGGAATGCTGTGACATTGGATGCCGAAGTCCCTTGGCTAAAATTGAAGATCTTAGTGCATGAAGGTGTTAACTCAATTTTTTGTTTCGTAGTCAAAACGACTTTTCTATGGGTTTCTTATTAGTTGCTTTGAATACTTTTGATGAAAATTACAATAAAAATGAATAATTTCCAGTAATATAAAAAAAGTTCCTTGCAACTAAATCTCAAGTCGTATCTCCTTTGGCTATTTTCTGAGTGAACATTTTCTTGCATTAAGTCCTTCAATTCATCTGGAATTGTATGGTAAAGGTTTAAAAGACGAGATAACTTTAAAATTTGTATGGTGAAGTATGTATGATACCACAAAACGTCGATCATATTTAACTAAAAGTGTTAATACATACGTTAATGATGTTAATAATGGAAACATCATAATAATGTAATAATGGAAAAGATATTGCTATTAATAATGAAATAATATTTGAAATGAAAATGGTATAGGTTGAGAAAAGTTATTGAATCTTGTCTGATAATACATTTGTCTGGTGGAGTTGTGTGGGCACTGACCTCTTTAATTCCTTCTCACGACATCACACTTTCTCTAGTTGAGTTACAAGGGGGTTCAGTACGTTCTCGTCTTTAACTTCAGAGTTCAGACCTAATATTTATTTCATTAAAAACGATCCTCATATTTAGTAGTGACGAAGCTAGTTTTGTAATGTACTTTGTAAGAATGAGTGAAGTTAAAGGAGCGCGGATACAGGTACAAGTCAGGTGTGGCACCCTAGGTGACGTGCCAGTAGAAGGGATTGGACGACTCATATTGAGTGGAAATCCTTCGTAAATGGACACAACAATCTTGTAAATTTCCCACGGATTGAATGAAAGAGAAGCTAAAACTGACGTGAAAAAACAATGGAATGGAAAATCCTTCCAAGATATACACAGTTTTCTCTGGGAGCACGTTTTAAAGTGTAAGGTTAATTTAATATTTCACGTCATAATGTACCAGTCTCATTTAAACTTATTAGTTAACGTAACATTTCAATGGTCAGAAATGTTAATTATGAAATCTATGTTTCAGATTCAAATAGCACAGAAACCGATGGGAACGGTAGACTAGAGCTGGGCCAGGAGATGGCATCTGATGAATTAGCTAGGTAGACATGGGTTGTGTTGCCCTCATTTTGGGTAGATATCCTGCAAAATTGGATGCCGAAAGCTCAGGGAACAAAGTTGTCGTAGATAAAAGGTAAAAAAGGGCGAAAAAATCGGAGTAGAACAGGAAATTCATCGAAAACGAATACCATCTTCTCCGTTGGCATACATCAGTAGTTACGAGGTTGACGGACATTCTTTTAGAGTCATAATATTTAGCATCATGCAAAAAAAATTACAGGTATATTTATTTTTTAAATTAATGAGAATATTATTGGTAAAAAGGCATTTTTGTTCGTTGTATGGAAAAGTGCGAAATCACAAAAACAGGTGGCAGACAATCATACTGCTACCTGGGGGTTGGGTGGTTCTTTTTATAATAATTAAGAAATGCACACAAGTGTGCATGGAGTTTACAATTCAGTCTTCGGAGCTGAGCTCCGTAATTGTTTTGTTGTTCTCCTTGTATGAAAGCACATGATACTTGGTACACTTTTCGTTACACAGTTTGCACACGCATAGATCACTAGCGGTGTGATATGTACTTGTCTTGCAGAGTTTATGGTGGAATCCATGCACCGCTAACCTGTTTACTACACTTCTCATTTCCTGGTTTGGTTTTGTCCAACTCCAGTCAATCATGGCACTCGTGCAGTAGAAAAGGTCTTCCACCTCTTCCACCTCTTCTCTCTTCTGTTGGGTGGTTCTTATTTCAAAAGGAAATCCTGTGTAACCCAAAGCTTGAAATTCTAAGGCAAAATTTTCCCATGATAACAATAAAGGAGGTAAAGATTAACACAAAACGGAGAGAAACAGGAAACCCTTGGAAAACGCCGTTATAGAAAAGTCTGTGAAACTTACGTGTTCTAGGCAGGGCTTTCGACGATCACTAAGATTTTTAAGAATGCAGCTGTTTTTATATTCCTTGACTGACAACATTTCCCAAAAATTACATCTTTGTTGTTTTTCTGCTTTATAAGTAGACATCGGATGTTTAGGCACTAAAAAATTGCCTAATAGGCGCCTAAAAAGGCAATGACAATATCAAAAGTAAGGAGAAAAAAGGCACTGTCATAAATTACATTCACAATAAAATTAAAAATTGGAAAACCCCATACATATTTACAACTCTTCGACATTTTATTCTTAATAGTTTCCATTGCAATATATTACCATTAACTTTTCAAGGATCGCAATTTCAAATCTGCAACGATTGGGAGACAAAATCAGTTTGAATACAGAGAAGGAGTTCTGAACATCTACTAATGTGTCTGGCATATATTTTAGAAGTCCAAAATTAGCAACACTGAAACCTTCTGGGAATTTATATTTATTTCCACTCAAAAGGTGCCCTCGGTGTATTGTCAATCGACCATTTTCTCAGAACATCGCTTCCCCAGTATTTATGAAATGGGGAAATGGAGAAAAATATGTTGGTATACTTTCAGGAATTCTCTCGTATTTCAAAATACAAATACGTGAATAGAAGGTTTCGTAACCAATGGTCATGTTGGATCATGGCCAATTTTCTGGTATCTTAGCATTGTATATGAAAAATAATACATAAAAGGCAAAAACGGGCAATAATTCTAAAGAAAAGGCATTTATGCAAAAAAAGGCATTTATGCTAAAATAAGCGAAAATTAGCATTGTAAAACTTCGTCATATGTCATCATTTGTCATGATTCGTGCAAATATATTATCAGCCATTAAATAAGTTCGCTAGAAAAAATAGGCATTTCCCTAATATCCGATGTCTATTTATAAGTTTTCTCCATACTCTCGTACAAATCTTGAAATCGGAATACTTTTTGATTAATCGAAGGTTGTGGCAACCCGTGAACCCAGACACATTCGAAAAAATGAGCATATTCAGTTTGTCATTCACAACGCTGCAACTACTAGGAAGGTACTCTTTGAAGCAACTTCCGAGCGCAAGGAAACCGGGCGCGTGAGAAAAACTAGTGGTGCTAAAACAGCACGAACTTTCTCGCCCATATTTTCACGCAATATTAAGGGAAAAGTACACAAATTTTCGAAAAATTGTACGTTACCTTATTTTAAAATGTATCTTAAAGAACATATTTCATCAAGAGAAAAATCTCTATCTTTAATATTTTAGTTGTAGGAAGACACCATTTGCAATTTTGAATTTTTGTAATTTTCGAAGAATAAGAGTTTTTAACGAACATGAGACCTGCACCATTCTCTTAAACGTCCTTTACACTATCCATCAACAAAATTTAATAAAAAACGAAGGCTCATTTTTTTGAGAATATTGAAAATTGAGTTTCATGTCAAGTACCCTAGGAGCTTCATGTAAAATATTCCTCAAAATAAAAGTACCGGTTTCAAATTCGAGGGGTCGCGACATCAGCCAGATCGATTGGGGAATATCACTTTTGGAGAAAATCGGCTAAACGGTTTAGCCGCTAGGTTTTTTCATAGACGAACAGACAAACGGACGGACAGACGGACAGATTGACAGATAGACTTCTTGCCGTCATTTGATTTTCCGGTATCAAGGAGCCATAAAACATGAATTCTGGTTACACGACGTGTTAAGAGGATTTTCCCTCTAAATTTAGAAACTGGATTTATCCACTTTTTTCGTTACCCGGGCCCTGTATTAGGAGCTTTTCTGCCGAAATTTCGCCGTTTTATCGCGCAGCATCACAAAACTTTCTCTCAACTCCGTAGCGAGAAAGTAAGGAGGCGAATCGAATATTCGCTAAGAGTTATATCTCAAAAATTCGATTTTTCTAACTTTGCCCCTGAAGGCCCAACTTTACGATGGAACATGTCACAGTATTTCGCGATGTTCTCAGTCGTACTGCCAGGTATGGCATGATCGCGACCGTATCAAGCACTGCTTACGATCATGCGACTTCTAGCGGCACAACAGAGAAAGAATGCCGTGTGATATTCCATCGTGGCCATAGAGTCTCGAGGGGCAGAGCTAGAAAAATCGCACTATAACAGTCAAGGCCTATTCACAATGCAGACGTAAACATAAGCGTAACGCACAGACATAAACTTAAACATAAGTGATAAACTGAAGCATTCACAATGTACAACATAAGCGAAAGCAAAGATTTTCTATTTTCTGAGGGCCATTCTAGTTACTATTGTTTGGATGTGAGAATCTATATTTTATATATATTGAAATTTTGTTTAAAGTATGTATGTTTATATAAACATACATAACATATATAAACATGTACGTATGTGCTGTGGCACAACAGCTCTTTACGAGCCAAGGCCTACATGCGGCGCGGCGTCTCGGCCTTTCGGCCATGAGTTAGGTTAGGTTAGGTATTTTAATTTCAATAAAAATTTAGACTAAATGGTACTACTATGAATAATACAACAAAACTAAACTACAAAAATATCGTACGCTACAAAACAACACAGAAAACCGTCGAAAATCAACCAAGCAATTTGAAAAACAAATCTTTCGTTCGATCTATCGACTTCGATCTTATTTCGATACTAGATTTTGAGTTAAACTTTCTGTGATTGTTAAATGTTCTGTGATTGGTTCATTTCTTATTTCTGACGTAAGCATAAGCACAGAAGCTTGAAGCTTGCAAGTTTTTAAGTTAACGTCTTATGCGTTATGCTTATGCGAATGCATTGTGAATGAGTCCGCTTATAAACGTTGTCCTAACTTTTATGTTAACGCTATGCTTATATGTACGAGTATGTCTGCATTGTGAATGGGCCTTCATTGCTTTCCGCAGACGACCAACAATCCGCCGTGGCGAGCCGTCGCCGCATCACTCCCGAAGTCAAAGCCACCTGCAGCCCGTCCTGCACGCAGTCCCACGCTCCCTTCGCCGCTCCTTCCGGGTGTCAACATAACGAGCCCATTTCCAAAGCCCCCTCTGCCCGCCCGCCCCCGCACGGCACAGCGACGCCCCATGCTCAATAAATCAACACTCGGCCCCCTCAAGTCCGTCTCGTCTCGTCTCGTCTCTGGTTTTTGCGAGCGCCGACGAGCAGCGCGAGAAGGGAGGAGAAGAATGGCGGGTGCACGCCGCTGCTCGCAGAGCTTTGCGAGGGAACGAGGCCTCATCCGAGAAAAGTTCTTTTCCCCGCGCTGCTGCTGCTGCGGCGGCGGCGGCGAGCGAGAGGAAAAGCGTCCATGGAGAAAGCAGAGGGAAGACGTGACCGACGGAAGTCGCAGTGAAAACGAATTGGCAAAAGCGGGGCCAGCAGACGTCCGGGCCTACAGGATTGTTTTTCCGTTTTTGACAAACGGCTAAAGCGTACAGTAGGAATAGGAAAATGCAAAGTGTAGAGAAGGCTTCTAATTTATGTCGCCGATTGGAAAACCGTAACTCGAACGAGATGTGAGCACGTCTGTTATTGCAACATTAGAGAGTTTTTGCAAGACGGGAAATCCAATGTCGTAGGTCGTAATCATCGTCGTCAATTGGCAAAGACGTATCTTCAGAAAAATGAGCTTTTGCAGTCGCACTATCGAAAACAAACATAAAACTAGAAACTAGTTGGAACAGAAACCTCTAACAGTACCTAAACGTTTTTATTGAACATTGTGTATTTCTTCCGACGCTATTTTTGCTTTTACAAGGATTACAAGATAGAAATACGTATAATTCATGAAATGTGTTTGTATAATACGAATAATGTATTTTGTGTAATATATCTGGGTTTTTTTCTCCACACTTTTTCTCCAAAAGTATAGCTTCCTAGACAAGATATAGAATATAACCAGACAATTTTACTACAACATATTTATATTGTTTACATTAGAAACGGGAAATGTAGGTCAATTATAGTGCCCAGTAGAAGTAAATGACTAATTTTTCGCGACAATGTAGCCTGAATATACACATAGCCTCCATACCCTAATAAGTATGTTAGTTAAATCGTTACATTTTTGAATTAATATGAGTAAAAAAATTCCTGCCGTATTATAGAGTAATATGCATATTGTATTTTTCGTTATTTCCATGCTCATTGTGTACTGGTGTATTCGTGTTTAATGGTGGCGGCGAAAAACGTCATAAAGTGTAGGCCATGAACACATATGTCAAAGACGACAAAACGGGGAGAATAAAGTGACCAATCAATGGAAATGCCGGCGCATGCCGGCGCATACGCAGTAGATTTCTCTACAGAATTGTTGGTTTACGTCTTCCAAATTCACGGCTTGCAAAAACTCTATTATGCATGGGATATTACGTTAGGCGCATTACGTGGAGCACTGAATTAACATATGTACAATACGAGTATCAACTATTATTACCGGAAGACGAAAATAGAAAACTGATCATGTATTTTACGTTGTACGCTTTAGCTATATGGTAAAATACATAATTATTTAATCAATAATCCGCATCCAGAGCGACAGCAAAGGCTGAGGTGTGGTCAGAGAGGAGGGCGGTGGTTCGAGGGCGGTGGCAAGGGCTCAGGTGGGGGCTGTGACGAAGGAGCGTCAAGTGTGGAGGAGCGTGGGGGGGCGGAGGTGTGGGCGTCGGAGCGCGGAGACCGCGTGGCACCCTTCCCAGCGCGCCGGCCGGAAGGGAAGGCGTGTCGCGGCGCGCGGCGGGGGAGGGGAGGGCCGGGGGCGGGGCGAGGAAGGTCGTGGCGTCTTTGTCGCGCGTCCTTTTTGCCGTGGGCGTCGGCGCACGTGGGCGGCCGCCCGCGCCCGCGCCGTCGCCGCCTGCGCGCCACCTGCGCTTCCGCCCGGAACGCCTTCCCCCCTCCTCCCCATTCCCCCTCCACTGTCCTTCGACCACGACGCCGGCTCCCACCCACACCCCTGCATCCGCGCCACCCGCTCGTCTCCTCTCCTCTCTTCTCCTTTCCTATCTTCTTCTCTCCTTTCCTTTCTTCTCCTCTCCTCTCTTCCCCTCTCTTCTCCTCTGCTCTCTTCCCCTCTCCCCTCTTCTCCTCTCTGACACGCGGTATTCCCCGATTTTTGACGCCGCCCTCGCACTCCTTTCCCCGACACTTCGTCGTGACTATACTATAGACTAAGGAGGTAATATTGCACGCAAGGGATGCGACATCGATGTCGATGTTTTCAAAACAACGATGTTTCTGTAAAAATATCGATGCTTTAAACATCGCTGTATTGAAACGTTTTTTAACATCGATGTTTAAGGTTCCATGTTTTTACATTTTCAATGTTCGGGGATAAAAGGTGCCCATAATCACAATTTTATAAAAGTTAAAATAAGAAACAATAACTGATGGTACCACCAGTATCTGTTTGTATTCGATAGAAAAGAATGCAGTTTGTGCTATCTCCATCGAGCAGACTGCTATCCCTTGCTCGAAATATTCTTGATAGCCTGGTATTTCCATCGCCTTTCCTGTATTTCGCACATCGAGACACATAACTTTGTTTTCAAATAAATTCTAATTTAAATTAATAAGCACGGTCATTGAAAAATTAAATTTTGTTGCTTAAGAATTTAATGTTAAAGGTTATTAAACCCAACTTTAAAACATCAATGTTTAAAAACTTCGATGGTTTTTGGTCGGTGTATTATTTTTGATTTTGAACATCGACGTTTTGATTTTGAACATCGACGTTTTGATTTTGAACATCGACGTTTTGATTTTGAACATCGACGTTTTGATTTTGAACATCGACGTTTTGATTTTGAACATCGATGTTTGGCAACATCGAGGTTTTCTTGTCGAAGTCGCATCACCACTACACGCACGTAGTAAACGCTTCATCTATTGTAATTTAGGACCGTTGTTTAGCAGCCAGACTAATCGCAATAGAAGTCATCGCACAAACTGGCGAGTTCTACAACCAGCAAACCTACACTGTAGCATCTTCATTGAACTGTTACACGTCGGCGATCGCAAAATTTTCTCGGAAATTAAAGGTTACAGATCACAAAACGCGGTGTCAATGATATTTTGGATACGTAGATTTCCACCAATAATGTAGGTAAAATGCTGATTTAAAAAAATACATCTTTTCATAAAAAAGTACGGAATTAAATTGAAGAAAATTGATAAAATAAGAAAATATATTGTGATAGCAGCAAATTACGAAAAATATGTTATATAGTACTAAATGTGTAAAAATATATTACGAAAAAAAATTGATATTGTGTTAGGAGGGCTATGATTCGCCAAGATTACAATTTTGAGAACGGGAAGTAGAAAGACAAAAAATATATAATTACATCAAAATCCGCTCTTTAGTCATCACATCCCTTCCTGTGCACTTCACGCATTCGACTTCGCATTTGCCGCAAACCTATGCTCACACGTTCCCTCCTCGCCCAATCCTATTTCGCATTCTCCCGTCATTTCGCGCCACCCCCGCCCTCCCCACTCTTGCACCTTCACCAACTCTCGATCACTCCTCCGCTCGAAACCCCGAAGTGGACACTTGCTGCATTTCACCCATTCTTGCTTTGCTTTCTGTGACTTGTCTTTCTTTTATAAAATAATTGGATACATAAGCATTCATGCTCCTGAATTGTCCCATACGATTTAGACGAAAATAATATTGTACCTCAAAATAAAGGAAATCTGTCTATATTTACGGAAATAAGGTTTTAACATAATGCTGGAAAAGAGGAAAGCAGTTTTCTCGATAAGTGAAATATGTAAAAAAACAAACGGAATTTAAGTCAAGGAGATGTTTGCTTTAGACGAATTTCATGATTAAGCAGAGTACGATTTTGTAATATTTCAGATTTTCCTTGACCATAAAAGTTACGCGAAAAAAAGAACTCCACCACCACCATCACCACCGACAACAACAACAACAAAAACAACACCAACACCGACACAAGAAAAAAGACACAACATAAATGCTTACAAATACTACTGAATCTATGGCAAAGCTGCCGAAAGTGGTTCAAAAAACCAAACCGTGAGGATCTCAATGATAAGCATTGAAGTCGAAGCGCTTATGTTCAACTAAAAGTGTTTCGAACGAAAAGTACGGAACGCAAGAGCCACATCCACAAGACATCGATCGCTGTCTTCGGAACCTGAAAGTCAACGAAGAAAGATTCGCGTGTCTCCTGCGTACAGAGAGGCAATATATTCCAGCCTATCTACCTTCATGATACGATATGAAATATGGAATGTTTTTATCAGCTACGCAGGAACGGTTCGTGACTGGCTATTTATTTTTTTTCTGCGCAATATCTTGCATCTCCGTAAATCTTTCTTCTTTGCTCCTGGCTGAGAGCTGCGTGACGAAGGCTACGCACCGCAAACGCACGGAAAACAGAAACGCACGCACGAGAACACGGTCCGGAACCAGTGCGAACGAGGAACGAAACCTCGTAGAAAAACAATGAATGGATATGAATTCCCACTGTATATAATAGGCTAAAGAGAAGATGATGGTTTTTGTACCATTTATAAGAAACCGTCAACACAATACCCCGTGTGCTATTGCTATTGCTAATACGTGTGCTATTGCTAGGCAATAACCTGCATTCATGTTTGAAACATATTTAAGGTAGAAAAATTAAGCTTTGCAGATTATGGTATGAGGGAACAAGCAGGTGCACCTGCAATTGCAAATAAATTACACTGTAACACACTTTACCGTCTGCATAACAAGATCTCCTGAGTGATTCATTGGTGTTTCCGCGTACGTCAACTACCAAGTTCATTACACCCGTAAGTATAGTATATGTTTTAGCGTGGGAGGTGACGGTGATCTTACCCCGCTGGATGGTGAAGGACGATCCGCCGCCGCCAACCCTTTGGCAACCGAGGGTTTCTCCAACCAGGTATCTCCCCCAGCTGGGCACCGCCACAGCTGGGAGAAGCTCTAAGCTCCCTAATGGTCTTCCCGCATGTGCGGTAGTGTAGTGTAAGTGTGTAAGTAAGGAGTGAGTATAGGACAAGGAAGAGAAAGGATAGATCGCGCGCTGTCCTTGGCCCGTTTGTTAAGGTACTGCTCCCTCATTCGCCTGGTGCTGATGGAAGGAACCATGAAAAATTACTGATCAGAATAGCCGGCTGATAGAATTTCTCTCCAATCAGTGGCTGAATTCGACCTGCCTGTGTAGTGTTGAAAATCCTGCCACTGTCGGGATTCGAACCCTATGACTTCCCAGTGAGAGGTAATGCATTGTCATCAGTTGATATCCTTGGCCACGCCTAACAAGAAAACTGAGTTCTAGTTATTTAAAATTACATTTTCGTGTCGCTACTGAGACAGGAGTTATATTACTTAACCCGTTACCTACTATTACACACATACTTCCACTCCGTACCATGGGTTGTCAGAAGCACTCGAAGTAGGGCTCCATAATGAAGCTATATTCACTTTTAACGTAATGATTTACAAAGTGCGAACTGTCCGAAAGCATCCAACTAGTTATTAATTTTTCTAAAACATCCAGTACACCTTATTCACTTTTATACATTCTATCCGATAAAACCTACCGTGTGAAATCGTGGCTGTGTGAAAGTACATAATAAATTTGAAATGTACAAACTGTCTCGCAATAATTTAGTAGCTAACTTATTAAGGCAAAGTGGCAGAAGGGGAGTGTTGGGTTGATTATTTTCAAGTGAGGAACATGAGTTCTGCTGGTGATATGAGAGGGAAAAAATTAAGATGTTAATGTCCGACGAGACCCCACCACTGATAAATGTATGTGGTAAGTTTCCTGCTGCCTCAGGCGTTTCTCTAGGTCTAATTATTCGCGGTTCACGAGATGGTTGGCTGGTTGGTGGGTTGGTGGTACTTGTAAGAGTGCGGCGTCTTACCAGGAACTTCATGAGCTAATCTTATTGATGTGGAAAGTTCATTTACCCCTTATGCGCAACCTCATACTTTGAATTTAATTCACAAAAATACCATAGGCCATAACATATGGCTGACAGCACATAACCATTTATACTATCTGCGAAGAACGAACTTCGCATATATTACTGAAAAATCATTTGTTGAGTCTTTCTTTAAACAATGTCTTTTACATGGCAAAATATTTCGGAGAAAAGTGTGTTTTGGAAATGTCTGAAAATAAGAAATTAATAAAAATAAACGAAGATAGATATAAATTTCTAATGTGAAACTGTTGGATAGTATTTTGAATTTCAAGAACAAAATTCTAGAAAATAATTATTTCTGAAATGATAGCTATTCGTAAAAGAGGCAATGCTTGAAGCTTACTGTTTATAAATGCATTATTTATAAAAGTCATAACATTTTTTAGGTTTATTTTTATTTTATAAATAAAAGAAAATGAAAGAAAGAAACCCAGCAATCGCAAGCACAACACAGACTCTGAATACTTAAAATTCATTTTTGTTGCGTTCTGGAAGGTGATAATTTAGTTTTTATGAACACGCTCTACAAGGTCCTGAGTGTTCTCGTTCCTTTTCATTGCTTTCTCGCACGAAATACGATACGCTATTTCCGTCAGCGGCGTTGCCTAGTGCGCCAACCCACTCCCCAGCTTTTCCACATAATGCGCCACCGGCGCGGCGGACGCCAGACCTTCGATAAGCCCTCCGCCTCCCCCCTCCTCTGTCTCCCTTTTTGCTCCAGATTCGCTGGGCCAATTCGCAGGCGGAGGCCGCGGTAGCGGCGCGAAATACGAGCAGCCGGGGGGCGGGGGAGGGACAAGTCTCTCTCTCTCTCTTTTTGTCACCGGCGCCCGCGCGCCTGCAAACCACCTGCGCTTCCGGCGCCGCGAGACCCACTTCCGGCGCCGGTCGAGACGGCGAAAGAGGAGCAAACAAAGAAGGAGGTGAAGAGATAGAAAACAAAAGAAGGAAATAAAGCAGATTTTGGAGTTGTCAGGTTGACGTAGGAGATGAGGTTAATTTTAACTGATTGATTACAGATTTCGGACGCGACAACTGATAAGGTCATTAGTCCTGTAAGTGTAGTGCATGCTTTCATTGCAGGAGGTTGAAATGATCTTCCCCCGCTGGATGGCGAGATCCGGCGCCGACCTACATCGACTTATGGGGATTTTCCACAACTAGGTATCTCCTACCAGCGGGACACCGCACCAGCCGGGACGAGCTATAAGCTCCATACTGGTATGGGTGAGATGGAGACACACGAGACTAAGAGGGAACTGAAGAAAAGAAGGGGACTGAAATGCGAATGAGGTGGAGGGAGAAGATAAGGATTTGGAGGATGAAAAGATAATACAAAAGGAAAATGCTTTAGAAAATGAAGGGATGATGTGGACGCAGAGGAAAGATAAATGGAGGAAGAAGAAAAGGAAGCTGACCAAAACAAAGAAGAGGGTGCGAAAAAATGAAGATGGAGGCTAGGAGAAAAGGAAAACGAGGTGAAGGAGAAAGTGGAGGAAAAGTAGATGCATTTGTGAAGAATATACAAATATTTTGTAGAGAATGGAAAAGAGACGCAGAGAATGTACATGCGGAAAATTCCAGTAAAAAAAAGAAATGAGAGGTGGCAACAGAAACTCTTCTCAGCTGCGAGAAGAAAACCAGAAGCGTGAGAGCGTCAGCGGTGACGGAGGACACAGGAAATATTTTACACTTTTCTAATGCATTTCCATTTTGTACTTCACTAGATTATCATAGTTTTCATCTTGTAATCCTCTAATATTTTTCGTTTCAGACGGTAAGTTTTGCCCTTATTTTTTATTATTCTCTAAAGTCTGCGAATTTCCAGGGCCTGAGGTTGAGATTCAACGATGCACAAGACATTTCCTTTTGTATAAAACACGAGACATTCCCGAGGTCGTTCGCTCAATGGAGCTAGTGATGGCAAATTTTACCCAAACATCGATACATCAGCAAATGTCGGTTTTAGATGTCGATGAAAATATCGACAAAAAACATCGTTGTTTAGAACATAATAAAGATGCTGGTATTTTCCTATCCTATTTCCATTTCAATTATTGAAATTAAATGAGTTATATTTATTGTTTGGTCATACATAAATGAAATCTTAAAAATAATCTTCATCGAATGTGAAGAAGGAATCTTTATCTCTGTCCTCCACATTTGCTCATGAAACATAAATACGGAAATACGGCAAGATATTTTCTTAAAATTATAATGAAGTGCGACATCCTAGACAAACTCTCAAAAATAACCATAAAGAAATCTATTCGTCTGGGCATCGACAACTGTGATGACTGTGAGTTTTGAGCAATTCACAAAAAAATAGTTTCTTCAAATTTTATTTACATCATGAGAATTTTTTTTAAACGTTGATGTTCTTGTCGATATCGTTGTGAAGAAAACATCAAACACAAAACATCGATGTGAATATTTCGATGTTTCTGGTCGAAAAATACGGATGTTTTAAAACCTGCAATGTCTTTTCGCCGTTCACAAGTGGAGCACGTAGAGCGGCGAGTGGAGCGCGACGGGCCAAGGCGGCGAGCGGAGGCCCAAACGGTGCGGGCGGCGGCGGCGGCGGCGGCGGAGGTGGGGGTGGGGCTGGTGTGGAGGGGGGGAGGGGGAGGGGGAGGGACGTGACCGCGACCTTCCGGCGGCGGCCGCGGCCCCGACCTTCCGCGGCGCCACCTGATGCGTCGCCGTGCGGTCGATACGCGCCCGCCGACTGGACCGCTGGGCGCCGGAAGCTGCCTTGTCTTGGCTTCCTGTGCACCGTGTCTGCTCCGTGCGTTCGTGAATGAGCGCACGGGCGACTGATTCAATGTGTGGGTGCACGGACGAGCGAATAAGTGAGTGAATAAGTGAGATACGATTGAGTGATGAGAGACTGAATAAGTGAGAGTCAAGCGTTTGAGTGAGTGACTGAGTAAGTGTAAAACCTGAATATCAGAGTATTCGAATTTGTGCATAGGATTTTTTTCTGAAATGTATTAAAAAATTAGAAAGACAAAAAAAGGAGAAAAAATTATGGAATAGAATGGTAAAGCGTTTTTCGTCCTTGTTGCCTATTCTCTTGACTGAAAGCTAGCTTTCCTGTTATGTCTCACCATCTTCCTAGCTGCTATATACCGGAGCCTAAAATACCTACCAGCTCCTTTGGTTGTACCTACAGCTCTTCGGGGGATATCCCCAGTAAAGAGTTGCTTCGCACTCTCCGCAAATGACATACACCTGTCTCGGTCCTGTACCCTTTCCTTTTTGTGGAAACCTTACCCTACCCTTACCCTACCCTACCTTACCCTACCCTTTCAGGGTCGTGATATCCCTTGGGACCATTTCGGTGCTTGAACTATTGTCCCAGATGTAGGGATCCATTTCCTCAATTACACACACAACCCACACACAGTCGCTTATCAGGCAATGAGATTATGGGAGGATTACGTTATAGATTTAATTCAGGAAGGACTCGGATTGTCCTCCCGACCCCACCATGCCACCAACAGAATTGAAAACATTCCTGTCTTAGGTGGTTTTGAAGCCACAGGTTTACTATCCACCTTCCATGGTTCACCTGCCACAAACCTTGTCTCTCGGCGCTGACTCACTCGACAACGCTAATTGTAAACATGTTACAGTTATGAAACATAATTTGATTATGTGACGGTTATGTAACTAATTATAACTAAAAGTGCGCTTTTTATGCATGCCGGTCTGTCGTGCTCTTTACGGCGAATATTAATTACACTATTTGCTTCCATAGCAACAACAGCGGGTCGTGGTTAGGCGGAAGAGCGGGCCTGATGGCCCGAGTCTCGCCACATAAATAAAGTCACTATTAATAATACATACAGAAACACTTTAGCACCAAAATCTATTAACATCGCACTAACTTATGACACGTAAACACAAAAGTAACTAACGCTATGAGAAATGTTATAGAACATAATATTTATAGTTCGTATCAATTAATTCAACAGTTTAGTTAACTTTCATGTAATATTTACTTGTATATTGAAGAAATAGTGTTTTAACAAAAAACAACACAAATTTCTTCAATTTTCGATCCCATTAGAGCAAAATGAAAATTCGAGCTTGATTTTTTTTCTGAAATTGCTCAAATTTGAGGTGATTTCCAGCGAAAATTTTCGAATTATTGTTGACCATGTCTTTTATTGTCAGTAATGGAGAGTATTTGGAATAGAGACAGATATTTTGACATGAAAAATGAAACAAAAGGTATATAAAAACATGAAATGTCAAAAGATAACATACGTATTTCAATGAATCTTAAAAGTCTGGAGAAAAAAAAATTGAATCCGATTTCGAAATTATTGTCAGAGAAACACAAACTCGCAACACTTTTTTAGAATCTAAATACCTTGAAATCACGTCTACGCGTGCTTCATGGAAATAATGTTTTAGAATGATTTGAAAATCGTGAAACAATTCTTATGAATAAATTGAATGAAATTAAAAATTGAGGTGGGGCATGGCCCCAATGCCCCGTTTCTCGGGATCCGCCGCCGTTCAGTAATCTGTTTTGCCTCTCTGAACATTCCGCCATCGCTGGAAACTTCTATCACATAAAGGAAATCCGGCAGAGCCAATCCACCTGCACCCTGGCCTTAGGAAGTCCGCGCGACCACAGAGGAAAGGCTTTGTTCGTTTGTTCCTCTGAAAACTGTCCGAGTTCCAGATTCTGCTAACTCACAAGTGTTGCACAATACTCGTGATACAATGAGTGGTGGCTAGTGCCCTAACAAAGTGGGGGACTGCAGCTCCGGCGAATGATAGAAGAGGAAAATTCAGAACACTAATATACAGTATTATGAAACGTAAGCAATTCATGTGAATTAATTTAAACGAACTTTAATAAAGATCTACATCCCGTTATGAAAAAGACGAACTAGGTTTCGAAAATATAGTGATTGCACTCCTGCACTTTGGAACAAGCACTATTGTTTGAACACTGGTTCATTTCATGATCTTGATTGTTACTGATGTTACTAGAGGTGATGATAACACATTATAATTATTTTATTTTGAAAGTTTCACTACCCCCGAATATATTTCAATAATGAAAATTCCTTCACACGCACTCTTGCATTCACGACGCTCGCAGAATAACTGCCGTGGCGATAATTGCTAACATCTGTGCAGCGGAGGGACTGGTTGCAATGTAAATGCCATTGGTTGCAATACAAATGCTTCAGTTAACGAAGCTAAGACAATTGAGAAGCAGGCAAAATTACTGCAGAAAAAAAACACAAAATTGTTTTCGAAAATGGGGCACGCACAGTGCTCTAAAACAAGAAAACTCACGCATAACACTGCAACAAACAAAATATTGTAGTACACACACACTATAAATACTGCAGTAACAGTACAGTATATATTCAGAACAACAGTTCATTACATACCAAGAATATAAAAAATAATTGTTGTGCCCTAACGCAACAGCGTGCAGCAAATGTTTAATGGTGTTGGATCTCTACATTGGAAAGTTGTCGTTTGACGTCAGCTGTGGCTTAAGCAGCCCCACATTGAGTATGAGTATTCAGTCGTAGGTACATCTCAGGAAACGGATGTTCATGATTCAATATAATGTTTGTCACAAGAGATTTTAGCCTTCCTGGAATATCGGAATTATTCTGAATAAATACTAAATTACTTACATGAATAGTTCAGAAAACACTCCTAATTTCCATTTTTAAGTCTAGAACATTTGGCAGGTAAGACAGTTTAGTTATTAATTATCATTGAATGTCGATTTATTGAACTGCGAACCTTGAACTGTGAAACATTGAACTGTGAAAATCGAACTGTGAAAATTGATCTTGGAAAACTGAACTGTATCCACTTTTAGTAGCATCCGAGTATTTTAAATTACATGAAGTCGCCGTTGATTGCGAACAAAGAGGCACGCTTATGTTTCCCAAGAACGCGACATAACTTCGATTCCTCATTATGCTACACCGTTTAGTTATCTCGTTCGGAACAACAAGTAGTTAGATGTTGTATTTAACGGCGGAACTGAAGTGGGGATTTAAGCACAAAACGGAGGCGGCCCAAAATAAAGTTTCTGAGCGATGGATAAAACGCTACAATGTAGTCAGCTGGCACTTTTACGGTCGCACAAAAGACTGAGTTACAGCTTGAAGCTCCATTGCGCGGTGGCTGCCGGCCAATGGGGAGGCGGCCAGCGCGTGCGGCGCGGGGGGCGGCTCGGACCACGGCGCTCCCACAGCTGCTCCGCGTTTCGTTCCGCGCCTTCACCCCTTGACGCCGAGCCCAAACGCGGTCGCGATCCGCTCTGTGGGCCGGCTTGTTCATCACCTTTTCTTTCGCCTTCGTCTTCGCCTTCGCCTTCGTCTTCGCCTTCGTCTCCGCCTTCGCCTTCGTCTTCGTCTTCGCCTTCGTCTTCGCTTTCATCTTCGTCTTCGTTTTCGCTTTCATCTTCTACTTCTCCTTCGCCTTCATCTTCTACTTCTCCTTCGCCTTCATCTTCTACTGCTCCTTCGCCTTCATCTTCTACTGCTCCTTCGCCTTCATCTTCTACTGCTCCTTCGCCTTCATCTTTTACTGCTTCTTCGCCTTCATCTTCTACTGCTCCTTCGCCTTCATCTTCTACTGCTCCTTCGCCTTCATCTTCTACTGCTCCTTCGCCTTCATCTTCTACTGCTCCTTCGCCTTCATCTTCTACTGCTCCTTCGCCTTCATCTTCTACTGCTCCTTCGCCTTCATCTTCTACTGCTCCTTCGCCTTCATCTTCTACTGCTCCTTCGCCTTCATCTTCTACTACTCCTTCTCCTTCATCTTCTACTGCTCCTTCGCCTTCATCTTCTACTGCTCCTTCGCCTTCATCTTCTACTACTCCTTCTCCTTCATCTTCTACTGCTCCTTCGTCTTCATCTTCTACTCCTCTTTCGCCTTCATCTTCTACTCCTCCTTCGCCTTCATCTATTCCTTCGCCTTCGTTTTTTCCTTCATCTTCATTTTCTTCGCCTTCAACACTTTCTTCTTCGTCTTCAGCCCCTTCTTTTTCACCGTCTTCATTATCCTCTTCGTCATTATCATCTTTATCTTTTACTTTTTCTCTTCGACACTCGCATTTTTTTCAACGTGTCAGCCCTTCAAAGGGTGTTTCGAACCATTAACTAATGTGGTGGGGAGCTCCTCAGATATGGAAGTGACCACTTAGTGAGGCCCACGACATACTACTAACACAAAAGACGGGGAACAAACATCGATTCGGAATTCGGGTTTCGAAACCGGGCCCTCCAAACCAAACGAGCAGCCGGTGGTGAGCCCTGGGCTGGGCGATATCTTTGTGTTGCTGATAAGCGCGTCACTATCTCGCAATCCCCTCCCCTCTGGGTTGACTCTGGACTGAGGTAGTTTTTTGGGTCGCACGTTTTCACTGGTGACTTATTAGCAAATAGTGATACTGGTGTCACTATCATTTCCAAAATCACCATAACCTTCAACATCATCACCGTCTAGTAGCCGGCTCCCTTCAATCCATCCCATTTTCGTCCAATTCTCTCATCAATCTTAGATCATCTCCGCTGTTAAATCGCCAGTGAGTTGTTAAGGCACCACCGCTTTTAAGCTATCGTCAAGTCACCATCTCTGGTAAATCATGAAGTCACCATTACAGTAATTGTCAGCTATTATTGTCACATTCACCAGCACAGTAAAGTCACCTTTCGTGTCTCCCTTCACCATTAACACAGGCGCCTTTCGTTGACTGATTATAGTAATTCCGGGCGCGTCAATGCCTAAGATGAGTAGTCCCGTACGTGAGGAGCGTGTTTTTTCATCGGGAGGTGGCGATGATCTTTCTCCGCTGGATGGCGAGATCTGGCGCCGACCTACACGACGACTTGCGAGGATTTTCCTCAACCAGGTATCTCCCACCAGTGGGGAACCACCCCAGCCGGGACAAACTCTAAACTCCAGATTTTTCTCAAGACATGCGTGGTAGTGTAGTGCATGTTAGTGTGTGTATAAGGAAAGAGGATAGGACAAGGAAGAGGAAGTAAAGATCGCGCCCGGTCCCTGCCCCGTTAGTTGGGGTATTGCTCGCGCATTCGCCTGGTATTGATCGGAGAAATCACGGAAAACTACGAATCAGAGCAGCCGGCCACTATGGTCCGATTGAAATAAGTTGGTCATTGACAGTTGAGAATGGAAGGGGGGCTTCATTGGCAGATTGCGTTCGCTGAGCACGTGTTCCCGGGACACGAAGATATACACTTGAAATAAATACTTATTAAAGTAACCAAATCATACACTCATATTGTAGAAGCAACAGCTTCAGAAGCATAACTGTCAATCACCAACTTATTTCAATCGGACCGTAGAATTCTCGTCCAGACAGTGGTTGAATTCCATCTAGCTGTCTAGCCAGTGACGAAAATGCTGCCACCGTTGGGACTGCAACCCTAGGACTTCCCGGCCACCCTAGGACTTCCCTGCAGCGACATGAGCCCGCTTTGGCGGTGCAGGCGCCATTCGTCATTCAGCGGCGGCAGCGGACGCGCGTGGTCGCGTTCGTCACGGAACGAATCGCCGCTCGGCGTCCGCGCGCCCTCCTGCTCCTTTTGTGCGCGCCCCGCCCCCTCGCCTCCCCGTCTCCGCCCCGCCCGCCTCCGCCCCGTTTCGACCCCGCCCCTCCCCTCGCCCAGTCCCGCTCCGCCCTACGTCCCGTCCCCCGCCCCGTCCCGTCCCACCGTCCACCCCGCCCTCTCCCACCCCCGCCCTCTGCCCTGCCCCGCCTCCGTCCCGCCTCCACCCCGCTTCGCCCCGCTCCCCCCGTCCGCCCGCCTCCGCCCCTCCCCGCCCCCCCCCCGGCCTCTGCCCCCCCCCCATTCGCTCTTTGATGGCCCCGGCGCGGCGACTTGGCTCGGCTCGGCTCGGCTCGGACGCCTTTTCAACTTCCGCTGCTCGTTACTTATTCTTTGCGTGCACCTCCTCGCCGCACCGCACGCTTCTGCTAAGCTATTCGTCCCGCTTTGGACCGCAGGAAAAATGTCGCGCAGCACCACGCAAACAAGTTATGTTTGTTTCGTTGCTTCCATGTAATACAGCGTATTCACTTACGTTTACATGATACACTTTAATACAAATGTAAAGTTTAAATAAATACAATTTTTATTTCTTTTTATTTTATGGAGCAATTTAGATACTTTTTTGGATATTTTTTTACATTAGAGAGTCGGCAGTACTTCAAAGAGTATTTGTGAAGAACGATGAAAAGAATTTCGGTCCGTCGTGAGACTGAGAGCTTGGTGTGTTCTAAATTTATTTCCGTTGCCTGTACGGAGAAGTAGCATCCTCCTCGTAACGACTTCACTTATTCTCCGCACGAGGCTCTGCTCTTCTTCACTTTCAGAGCTTCCGCTTGGTATACATTCAAGATTTTGTTGCAACTAGTTTACCTTGGCTGATAGTAAAATAACCACACTTGTAGGACGCAAACACAGTGTTTGTTTTATTGTTTACAATTTTGCTACATTCAACAATATATTACATTTTTTTATTTCAGGAAACTAGTAATATTCTGCATATATTTATTGACATTTTTATTTCAACCTGATGTGAAACCACGGGATTTTAGAGAAGCTTGAAAATATATGCGTTAGAACTCAGTGAGATAAGAAAAAAAATTCAGAGTAAAGTATATCGTAGTAATATGTAGCTGAGAGCGTAGTGTGTGTGATCTTTTCTAAATTTTCATGAGTTCTCTGACGTTTACGTTGCGAGAACATTCTCATGTAGGTCTGTTAATGACTTCACTTATTCTTTGCATGAATCTTTGTAGGTCGTAACACGTGAAGAGTTGTATGCTGTTTCCACAGAGGTTACAAAAGTGTAACGAATTTGTCACTCGCTTTTCGCATTCGCGAATCTGCTGAGGTTCCTGGAATTAGTTCTAATGACCACATGTACGTTTATACATTTACAAAATAAAAAAAGAAAAGAAATGTAGGAATATTCTCTTCTTAAATCTACGGCCTAATTAATCTCGATTTCGGAGGATATTTACAGAAAGAAATGTTTTGAAACAAAATGAAATGTTCGTTGAGTTATTAATATATTTTAGAACGTAAATTCACAAATTTTCATACTCACAGCTTTGTTAAAGTTAGAACATGAAACAATAACTAACTTTGTATAACTTTCATCTAGCACATTATCCCTCGCCCTGATGATCTTGTATTTCCTTTGTCTTTCATGGTATTTTTTAAATGGAGAGGTCTTTTATAACTTTATTTTGCGTTACATTTTAATTATAAATTAATATACATGGCCACTGTCAAAGGAAATTTTTTTTTTTTTTTTTAGTTTATTTATTTATGGTAAAGGAAATTTTGTTGCGCACGAATTGAATGTTTGAGATTACTAAACCAGCTAACATCGAGGTTTAAAAGCATGGATGGTTTTTGCGATGTTTTATCAACACCGATGTTTTAATTTTGAACATCGAATTTTGGCAACTTCGATGTTTTGTTGTCGATACCGCATCACTAATCTGCGGACCACTAACCCCCAGTGCTCTAGAGTTACTGTTGCGCCCACACTCTCCGCATTCACCAGATGGCCCCCAGTCGCTATGCCCTGTTCGAAGTAATGAGGTTGGTTCAGTGAGGTAAGAAAATCACCCATGAAGACCGGACCATTGTCCAACAAAGGCACCGGCACATACCAAGGATTGGTTTGCTTTTCAAAGAGGGAAACAACTGCAAAGATATCAACGATGGTTAGACGTTCATAAACCTAGCTCGTGTATTTTAATAATACACTACTATTATACTATTATTTATACTATTAATTATTTATATTATTAATACTATTATTTGTATCGACATTGTTCCGATAAACGGCTATAATAAAGAAATGAACTTTAGTATCGATCATTATTACATGCTCCCCAAATAAAACTCCTCATCCCATCTTCTGGACTACTACCTATTTTTTTCTCAATTTTCCTTCTACCTTTATCTCTTTCATTTCCCGTTTACCTGCCTATTTCTTTTTGACATTTTTCTTTTTGTACTGTACTCCCTTACTCTACTTTTTCCTTTTTCTCTTTTTCCTTTCTGTCTGTTCCTCTGCCGACGAAGCGCTGCAACACTGCAAGTTCATTCTCCCGCGGGCGCCGGCAGGGGCGGTGCTGCATTCCTCATCGATTCGCCGCGCGAACGGCCAATGAACGCGGCTCCAATGGCCCGAACGCGCGCTCGGCGTTTCGCGATTATTTCATTTATTTCGGGCGCAGGTAGCTCGGAAAAAAGGCGCAGTGTGCTTCATTAGATATTGGGATACACGCGTTGCCAGACAGAACGGTATTGTCAGGAAGTAATTCGCATGATGTTAATGCGAAAAAAATTGACGAACGAATACATCTGAATGGACTCGAGTAATAATTATGGCTGGGTTCTTTCTTCAATTCCAGGTTTATTCTTCCCTTTCTATTTGTAATGTACATGTTTTATATTCTTCTTGAATTAATTCAAAAGTATGAGTAATATGATGCATTGGCAATAAAAATACCTAAAAAGGTTTACTGGAATGTAACAATTATGAATAACATTCGTACGATATTTTCATTATAAGCAAACATTATTATGGGGATTTTCTAATCAACCGACAATGTTATTTCTCTTCTGGGAACCCAAATGAAATAATTCGCGAAATGAAGAGAATGTTTCTTTTGCTTTTGCTACTAAGATTATATTTTTCCGGCTTGACACAAGAGGATAACTTGCAACTAAAAAAGACAGATGGATTGAAAGAGCATTATAATGCAAGAATTTATGTCATTGGAAATGAGAAGTTTCAGTTGGTTCAATATCGGCTTAGCAAGCTGCGATTATAATAGTTAAAGAGGAAATATCCTTTATTTCACTTTTGCTTCTTTTTTGTACGGTAGTATAGTGCTCCTAAATGCACTTCAGTTCATAATTTTACAGAAGTTTGTACACATTGTTGCTATACGAGCTCAAGTTCTTACTTGAGAGTTGATTTGTCTATAAAACTAAAGATAATGACATGCTGGGATCAATGAGTGCGTACTTCGAAACTTAATGAATGTTTGACAAAAGAAATAAAATAAATTCTTTTGATGATTTATGAATTTCATTAGACATAATATCACTAATATAATAACATTACAAACAAGCAAGATCGTTTTCTTCTCGCCCACTGCTTATGCAATATAGAGAAAGTATTGTAATGCTGAGCATTTTTCGACAGAATTATTCTTATTGCCGGGGGCTGGTTACGAATATGTGGATAAATTCCATTCCTACGTAGTAAATTATTTTCTTTCTAACGCGTCGTGTACTCAGAAGTTTGGTGGGTCCTTGTTACCGAAAAATCCATTGACGGCAAATCTTCAATCCGCCTTACAACAACGCTATCATCTAAACCAGGTCTGTCCCACTTTGAAGGGCTTATGGGCCACATATCAAATTCTAGTTAAGCCGCGGGCCGCTTTAAGATGGTTTTTACTCTCATTTAATTTAAGATGGTTTTTACTAGCGAGATTATACTGAAACGTATATTAGCTACTTTTATTCAAAATACTTAATGATTAATGCACATCCGAGAAAATTAATATATCATTAAATAAAAATAAGATGAATTGTGCAATTGTATTGTAATTGGTCGGTATAATAAAGTTTTTCAATGAAGTCGCGGGCCGCACAAAAAGATCCGGCGGGCCGCATGCGACCCGCAGGCCGCTACTTGGACAGCACTGATCGAAACTGTTAACAGAATTTTTCACCAAAATGGATATTCCACAATATAATTTACTGATGTCGGGGCTCTTTGAAACTGATATTTTGATTTTTGGGTGAACTTTACATAAAGCCTCAACAACATTTTCAAAAGTTTCTCAAACATTTTCTTAGTTCCTCTAAAAGAGCAAAAGACGCATAAAGAAATGGCGCTGTTCACATTTTCGTTGCACTCTCTGAAATGCAAAAGTCTACATTTATTTCAGCGTCTTCCTAAATTTTAATAATGACGAAAACATTTTTCTTTTAATGTAATCTGTTAGGCCAAGTTCACATTTTCGAAAATATGAGTAGTTTTTGCGTAATTTTGCGTGAAACATAGGCAAATTTTAAACAATAATTTTCTCAAAAAAATCTTCAAATATTTTTCTTTAACTTTTTTCGTAGTAAACAGCAATGGGCAGTTAAGAAAATTGTGCTGGTCCCATTTTCGGCCAACTCTCGGTCTGTTTTAAAAATCGCAAACAACAACAAAAAATTAACAATGCAAAAGTACAATATTGATGATAAAGATTTTTGTTAAATGAAATCTGTACTAAAACATCAGTTCTTTAAAAAATGGTCATGTACAATTTTTTTAAAAAAAATTTGGTAGTTAAATGTGAGTAGTGTTTTCTTTAATACTACAGTAAACACATTAATTCGGGAATTTAATTTTCAAAAATTGAGTAAGTCGACTTTCTGATAAATGCTTAAAATTCAAAACGGAAATCAAAGTTTTGCGAGATTTCATTATAAAGAGGAAGCGTAACATCAACACTCGTCTTCTGCAAGGAAATATCGCAGCAGTGGGCCAAGATCAATGTCTCCTCCTGCCGCCTGCCTCTGGGGCGTTGGAGGTGACGAGGCGGCGCCCTGACGCGCCGGAACGTGACTAAACGCGCGAGTGCGTTGCGGGTGGGGGTGACCATGGGGGGGGGGAGATGAATCGCGGTGAGAGCGAAAGCCCCTGCGCTGCAGCTCTCGGTTCGACTCCGCGCGGTCGGCGCGCCCAGGTGCAGCCGCTTCCCCGCCCCGCCCACGCTCCGGAGTTTATCTGTTGCTGTCGGTCGTGTAAGTGCAAACGAAGCAAGGTCTTGCAGTAACTGCAGTGGAACCTGCACATCATCTGCCTCACCAACTACAGTAGAACCCCCCCCCCTACTCCGAACACCGAAAATCCGAAATTTGGGATAATCCGAACAAAATTCGAGATAGAGGAATAATACACAAAATAAATGAAGTGCTTAGTTACAATGTAAAGATATGATTTTGAACAACTAATTATTGAAACATAAGTTGTCGAAGTGCAACGTTTATTGCACTGGTAACTACGGTGTATATCACATGTGTATGTAGTAGTAATTTTCACTTACAGGAACTTGCAAAATCGGCAATATTCTTTTGCTCTAAGGAATTGAATCTGCTTGATGATGCAAAGTGATGATGCGATCGCCACGCTACGTTGCCATTTTCTTACATCGCATGCTACGTGGCATTGTTTGGTAATCCCATAATGTTTTCTTATATATACAATACGATACATTTTTACAGATAATCCGAATATTTCCGAATTCGAACAGACCACACCCCAATTAGTTCGGATTACCGGGGTCCTACTGCATTCCAACACCAACGGTCCTAACACCACTACTACTAAAAAGACCACCACCCCCCACATCCGCCACTAAAAGGACCACCACCCCACATCTGCTGCCTCCGCGGCGCACCCACGTGGTCGCCAGCAGAGCCCAGGGCGGTACGCGAGTGGCGCTCGCCGCGGGCGGACGTTTACGGCGCGGCCCACGCGGCGCTGCGCCTCACAGGTGCACAGGAGAGGAGGAAAGACGAGAGGAGAACAGGGGACAGAGGAGAAGAGGGGACATAGGAGAAGAGGGGACAGAGGAGAAGAGGGGACAGATGAGATGAGGGGACAAAGGAGAAGAGGGGACAGAGGAGAACAGGGGACAGAGGAGAAGAGGGGAGAGAGGAGAAGAAGGGAGAGAGGAGATTAGGGGAGAGAAGAGAAGAGAGGAGAAGAGGGGAGAGAGGAGAAGAGGGGACAGAGGAGAAGAGGGGACAGAGGAGAAGAGGGGAGAGAGAAGAGGGGAGAGAGGAGAAGAAGGGAGAGAGGAGATTAGGGGAGAGAAGAGAAGAGGGGACAGAGGAGAAGAGGGGACAGAGGAGAAGAGGGGACAGAGGAGAAGAGGGGACAGAGGAGAAGAGGGGAGAGAGGAGAAGAGGGGACAGAGGAGAAGAGGGGAGATGAGAAGCGGGAAGAGAGGAGAAGAGGGGACAGAGGAGAAGAGGGGACAGAGGAGAAGAGGGGATACAAAAGGAGAGAGGATGGAGGAGAGGTGGGAGAAGAGAAAAGGAGAGCGGAGATGGGAGAAAAGGAGAGAGGAGAGGAAAGGAGAGAGAAGAGAAAATGAGAGAGAAGAGAAAATGAGAGAGAAGAGAAAAGGAGAGAGGAGGAGAGATGAGGGAAAGGGAGAGAGGAGAGAATAGGAGAGAAGAGAAGAGGGGAGGGAAAAGGAGAGAGGTGAGAGAAGAGAGGAGACAGAAGGGGAGGAAAGAAAAGAGAAAAGAGAGGAAAGAGGAGGAGAGGAGTGAAGAGGGGAGGAGTGAAGAAAAAAAGAGGAGTTAAGAGGGGAGGCCGTCTGCGCCCGCCTCTCACTTTCCGCAGCACTCTCCCTGTCTGTCAGCCCCCGTGGCGCTATTCCCGCCTCTGCATCCCTCAGCACATCCTATCTTCAATCCCAGCTGCTTCTAAATCTCCACTTCCTCATCTCTGCCTCTCTACCTAGCTGAACCTCTCCGCATGCGAATCCTCTCTAAATTCCTTGGTTCTCACTCTCCTCTCTCATCTCATGGCTCTCTGCACCCCGCCCTTGGATACTTGTAGATGGATGGAATGGATGGATGGAATTGATGGATGGAATGGATAGATGGAATGGATGGATGGAATGGATAGATGGAATGGATAGATGGAATGGATGGATGGAATGGATGGACGGAAATGATGGATGGAATGGATGGATTTATAGTTGTACCGTACAACTACAAATGCCGGACAAGTTAGGTCGGAGAAGGGGAGTATTGATTTTACCTGAAATTCATCATGTAATTTACACTCAGCCCTCCTCGCCAGTATACCTGTGGATTCCCTTCAAAATTAAATTGTGACTTTTGCACTGATTTTATCGACCTTCTCGCCCGTAGCTCACAACGTCAGATCCCCAGTCTCCCGTACGCGTCGTGATTTTTCTCGCTCTCTGTCTGCGCCTCAGGTGCCGAAGCACCGACTGGCAGTCGAAGCTAGAGAGCAGCCTTCCGCGTTCAGCAACGGCGCGCCGCGACGCGTCGGTGCAACGCGGCGCCCGCCCCGCGCCGCCCAGCGCCCATTACGGGGGCGAATGAATATTTATGCGCGAGTGGAATAAGAATAACGCGCGGCGTAGGCTCCGCGCGCAGTAAAGCGCGCGATTTATGCGTGAGGGCGCGGATTTGTCAAAGTCTGACGCGCTACACCACTCCGTCCCCGGCGGCGGCGGCGGCGGCGGCGGAGGCGGTGGCGGCGGTGGTGGTGGCGGCGGCGGCGGCGGCGATGGCGGAAGAGGTGGCGGTGGTACTGGTGGAGGTAGAGGTGAAGGCGGCGGCGGCGGAGGCGGTGGCGGTGGCGGTGGTGGAGGCGGTGGCAGCGGCGGCAGTGGCTGCGGCGGTGGCGGCGGCGGCGGCGGCGGCGGCGGCGGCGGTGTTGGTGGCGATGGCGGTGGGGGTGGCGGTGGCGGTGGCGGTCGCGGCGGCGGTGGTGGCGGCGGCGGTGGCGGCGGCGGTGGCACTGGTGGAGGTGGAGATGGAGATGGAGGTGGAGGTGGAGGCGGTGGCGGCGGCGGCGGCCACGGCGTAGGCGGTGGCGGTGGCACTGGTGGAGGTGGACGCGGTGGCGGCGGCGGCGGCCATGGCGGTGGCGGTGGCGGTGGCGGTGGCGGTGGCGGTGGCGGTGACGGTGGCGGTGGCGGTGACGGTGGCGGTGGCAGTGGCGGTGGCGGCGGCGGTGGCGGGGGTGGAGGCGGTGGCGGCGGCGGCAGTGGCTGCGGCAGTGGCTGCGGCGGTGGCGACGGCGGCGGGCTAGATGTCAGTTATTTTCATGTTCAACGCCGATGTGAACGGTAAGTTATGCAAATGCTCGTATGCAAGAAGAATGGTATCAAGGAAGATTTATATTGAATTTTTTTAATATTGATTTTTCTATGTAACAGCTATTTCTACATGACAGAAATAAGTGCTAAAAACTGGGGAAGATTACGTTGGTAGCTTCTGAAGCCGTGATCTCTGAGCTCAATTTTTGGAGGATTCTTTCATAATTTAGTTGATATTGAAATTGCAATTAAACTGTATTTACTACGAATAAACTGTTTCTAGCTTTGAAATAATCAACTTTGGAGAACTAGGTTAATGATACGATTTTTAAGACAACGTGCAACTAAAACTTGAACACTGGAAATTACTAATCACAATGCTTACATGGAAATGAATTCGTCAATAATACGAGTTATTCCTTATTCTTGTTTTAATAAGCCATTAAGTTTGTGAGATGGTAAGTTCATTAACGAGATGCCGACTAAACACAGAGGATCTCTCTAGGAAATATGTACGGATGTAGCTTCATAGTGAAAACAGTTCTACATTGGGGAGATGGACTTACTTCTAAACGTCTTGAAAATATATTCTTGTACTTCTTGAAATTTTAATAACAAACGTTTTCAGTTATTTGCTTACTTTTAGCGGAAAAAGAGAAAGACATTCTCTTGAGTGGCGTATAATCTTACCTAAGGCTTCACAGTAAAACACCTTCTGAATACATTATTCATTTTTCGTTTAGTGCAAAAACGGGGCTAGTAATTGCAAGATGGGGCAATTACAAGAAAATTAGTCTGCTTAATAAACGCATGTTCGTGTGAGTAACACGACCGGAGTAAATTACTAAGAAGTACTTGTACTGCAAAAGTAAGGCCAAAAGAAACACTTGGCCAGTCTTCAATTAAGTCCCGGTCCATTATTTGCCAAGCGCAGAAAAGGGGGCAACCCCTCAGTTATAAACTCAGACACACACACATACTGAACTACGAAGGCTAATACACGAACGACAGAAGACACAGGAAAAGTGAAAAGTGTAAAGCATTTAACCTTTGTTTCTTTTTGGTACGAAGGACTCTTAATGCCAACTGGACGGATGGTGACAAATAAGTTACTTTTTTCCGCATGAAATACCGTCACTACAATACTGCTCAACGTTTTAATGAGATGATTACACAATTAAAGCACGAAAATGACATACTAACCGTTTGGTACATTTATTAGACGTAGGTTAGGCAGTAATGTAGCGAAAATTACATACAAGTAGGCCCTTGAATAATATGCAAATTGTTATAAATAATTTTCTCAAGATTTAGGATTCTTGAAGTAGTTATCCGAGATCTTCATCACACAATTGCTAAGTTCACTTCCTTGTATTGGCGCAATAAAAACAATCCAATATTTATTCTATTTATCACACTTCTGAGAATTCTGCATATTCTATATCTCGATATGCGTATTGAATCTCTACTAAAATGTTAATTCTTGAACGAAATTATTCAAACGGATGTTTTGCTTTGAATAAACGTCAATGCAAGGCCCACAATAGCACTCGGGTTATTTATAAGTGCAATATCCTCAGATGCAGCGGTCGTAAAATGCAGGGCCGTCCATTTTTCCATGCATCCCCGTGAAAAAGCCTCGGGCGGGGTGAGTGGCCGCCGAGTGGCGGGCGGGGCCCATAAAGAGAGCCCGTACGGCGCTGGCGGAATGCGCGGAGGCGGGCGGTCGCCAGGCGGAGGTCGGCAGCGCCGAGCACGCGACAGGCGCGGACGGGCGCGACAAGCGGGCAGCCTGGGAGAGGTGGGGCGGGGAGGGGGGGCGCGCTGCCCACGGGAGCCCCGCTCCACTCCGCTCCGCTCCGCCGCGCTCCGGCCCGTTCATGTCACTCCGCCTTGTTCCTTCCAGCGCAACCTGCCTCGTCCCACCGGCACGGTCTTCTCCCACCCAATCCCACCGTTCTCTTCTTTTCCCCGCCCCCCCCAGCCGAGCCCTTTCTGCCCTCGCCTGCCTGGCTACGCCCTGCCTCCTCGTCCTGCCCTGTACTGTCCCGCCCTTTCACAGCCCCGCCATGCTCTGTCCTGCTCTGCTCTGCCCTGCCCTTCCTTGCGCCGCCCCGCTCCGCCCCGCCCCACCCGTCCTACCCAGCCCCCTCTGCCAGGCCCAGTTTTGCCTAGCCCATTCTCCGCCCCTCCGGCATTACTCCACCATTCCACCGCCCTGCCTGGCCATTCCTCCCCGCTCTGCCTGCCTCGCCCTGCCCTGACACGCCCTTCCACAATTCCGCCATGCCCTGCCATGCCGTGCCATGCCCGTCCCCGCCCTCCCTGCCCCGCCCCGCCCTACCCTTCCCCGCCCTGCCCTGTCCTGCCCTGCCCTGCCCTGCCCCGCCCCGCGCTGCCCTGCTCTGCACCGCCCTGCACCGCCCTGCCCCGTCCCCGTCCTGCCCTTCTGCGTCCCACAACATCTCCTCCAGTCCCGTCGAACCCAGTCTTTCTGGACTAAGTTTCATCCCAACCTGAGCTCCATCTTGAAACACATCTCGCCTTCCTCTCCATGCCACTCTGTCCGTCACAACCTGCCGCGTCCCATGGTACTCCATTCCGTCACAGCTCATCACAATCTGCCCCTGCCCTCACGCACTCAACTCTGCCTCTCTCCCCTCCAGCACAATCATTCGCCCTCACGGAGCTTGTTCTCACAATTTACCTCAAGGGTTAACCTTGACCTTTGCTGAGAAAACAGATTAAAATTAGAAAAAAAATCTTCGCGATTTATTTGCTCGCGAATAACATTTCAAAGAAGTACGTGTTAATTTTAGAATGAGGATCATTTTTCACGTTAATCAAGAGTTATTTTTATACGGAACTAGTTGCATAATTAATGACGCACGCGCCCTGCCCTGCATTTGCAAAGAGCTCACATATACACTGCTCTTGGCGACAACTAACGTGGAGCTTTTACTTTCTTCTATTCTAAAATGTTCAGAGAATATACGCAGAATGGAAAAAATTATGTAATGTTGCAAAAACTCGATTTCAAGATTTTCACGAAAGTTCTGGGGATTCCTATATTGATTTTTTTTTTCCAAATGGTCTTTCTATCTCTGTGAACAACAATAGGGGTTAAATCGTACGCAGGATTTTACTCAAAATAAATATTCCTTGCTCGATCTGGTCGAACTCAACATTCTGAGTGTTTGAATACCAATCTTTTAATTTTTAAAGTTTACAAGAAACTTCTATCACATTTCAATTTTTTCTCAAAAATGAGTTTGAGGTTTTTCTTTAAAACTTGCTCGAATGGAGCAAAGTGTATTTATGAACATAGTAAAGGCTCGATTCTCATTTAATTCAATTGAACCTTATTTTATGCGATACTTAGTTCAATTTTTTCCGATCCTGCTCTACAATACTGAAACTACAGAATTCTTTCTTAATGCAATACTATTTTATTCAACATTAGAGCTTTAAATCATTGTACAGTTTTGTCGAAATATGAGTAGTTTTCGAGAAAACGAGACCATTTTCTTACAAATATGTAAATAAAAATGCCTCCTAAAGTTTTCTGTACACTTTTTGCAAGAATAGAGCATAACACACTGAATTCTATGGCATAGGTGCCATTTGTATTAAAACATTTGAATTCTCAAAGATCTGTGCCTACTTTTCATGGATGTGTCTGGGCATCTGAAATATTGAACGACAGCTCAGGTTGTTTCCGAGTTCAAACCCTAGTACTGTCAAATATTGCGCGCTGGGAGCACTAGCAGAGGCAGAAGTCGGATCAATGAAGGCCCCGTCACTGGGCGTGAAAACGAACAGTCCAGTTCCAACGTACGAAATACAGTACACCTTTATGTAGCGTTATAAGTAATTGTCATTATAAATTGTACGAAAAAGTATCTGCTGTTTAGCATTTCACACACACGCACACACACCACTAAGAAAAACACTACAAAATTCACGACTAACACCCGCCATTCAATAGACTGTAAAATTTGAGTCTTGGAAAACTGTTTCTGTTCATTGTTTGAATAATTCTCTTGATGTATTGGTTTACAGTTTTAAAGAAAAATATTTGTACTTTTTTAGTTTAAAGGGGACTTACTGTACGCCTGACGGTTCTCGTTAAAGTCGATCCTCATTTTAAAACAAAACATATTTCTGGAACTCTTATGGAGTTGGCCAAATATTAATCACTACCGATAAATGGGCCATTTCATTAGTTTTCCACGACTCTGAGACCGGCGCGCTATTTACCAATCTCTCTAACAATAGAATTAATCACGTGAAAAAAGCATTATCTCGTATCACCGACGAGATAAACGGTTCAGTTGAAAAATCTCAATTTACGTCCCGCGCCTGCCAAAAAACAAGAGCGTTAATACTCCCGAGCCGTCTGATCACAAGCGATACGACACATCGCCTTTCCACTCGATTTGCTGCCAATTAGCAGGGAGGGAGGCGCCGAGTTCATTGCCCTGGCGGCGGGCGCGCGCTCGGGAGCGAAATTCGTGCAGCGACAGACGCGATGCTGCCCCAGGGCGAGGGGAAGACGATTTTCACGGTTGGCACTCTCGCTAACCCTCCGGCGGGCGCGTCCCATCGTTTCCCACCAGCAGGCGCGTGCAGCACTCCGTACCGCATTTATCACGTTCTATTTTCGCGTCAATAGTTGTTACTTTTGTTACTGAATGTGAAGGAAATATTCTTTGTTTTTATACATTTTATTTCATAAAAATAATTAAATACCAAACGAAATAACAATGTTAATAGGAACCTGATCCATCACTCGCTCCCTCCGTGTCTTGGAACGTGTTACATGTCGGGGAATAAATATGGTGCAAACGTGCCTTCTATCGTTTTTTCGGAATGTCATTAAGTGCAAAAATAAAACAGCAGTAAGAATTCTAATGGATAAAATACGCAAATATTGTACTTGCATGACAAAGCGTGTACGATACCGAGTGCAGTAGCAGTTGCAGAGTTCGAATTACTAATGAATAACGGTCGATTCGCAGTGTCTAAAATCGAGTTTGAGTGTCACCTGGTTGAAAATATAATGAATGAAGAATAACTATGAACTCAATAGTGCGACACCAATTATTTACTCGAAATCAACAAAAATGTAAGAATGCGGCACTCGTGCCGCTACGCGCCCGCCGGAGGGTTAACCAAATGAATACCGCCGGGCAAAACAGTTGTAACCCACATATTAAAACCAGCACTCAGCACTGTGCAAAATAATTTGTAACTGTGTTGGAGAGTGTCCCTACCAACGGAAGGTTGGCTAAATAAACATAATGTTAATTACTTAACGTTTATTTAGTTTAAAGAAATGAACAATTTCCGTTGATATTAGGGTTGCAATAAGTTTTAAGGAAGCTGCTAAGGCAAATAGTTTTTGCACATTCCAACCTTTTTGCCCGAAGGTATTCAAATATGAAATGAAAAAGAACTACAAATAAAGAATCGTGGATTCAGTTGATTGAAACTTGAATGATTTAAGTTTTTTTATGTGTATTTAATAAATTTATTAAATTTCTATTTATACCTAACCTTTTGTTAAATTAAAAAGTGGAATGCAGAGTCAAATATGATTTTCCCAGCTGAAAGAAAAACACTTGTATTAACCGCTCGTATTTTATTTTGCAAAATAAAGATTTAGAATGTAATAAAAATATCAAAACAAAGAAATAATAGTAGTTAAATAATAGTTATATTGTGATTAATGTTACTTTAATTATTGAGACAGCATACATAATCACAAGGCGTTATTTGACTGCAGAGGTTTATAGACATTTCATCTGATTCATCGCAGAAGGTTAATTATAAAATAAGCTAATTAATTCTTAACTGAATAGTAAAGAAAACATCAAAATAAATAATTTCTTCTAAAATATTGCAATTCGTTCAAAAGGGTCCGTGGAGAGAAAGGACATACCCCCCCCCGGCTAGAAAAAATGTGTGTGTGTGTGTTGCGTTTATATGCTATTGTTGCTTTTGTCGTCGTTGTTGTTGCACCGAAAACACGTGAGTAAAGCTAGTAGTAGCAGAGTTGTAACGGATTTTATAATAAAATAAGACAACTCACAAAATAGGAAAGGAAAGGCCACAGAAGTGATCACAATTGCTGTCTTAATCAAAGTATGTCAAATTATAAAAGTCAAGGAATCGACAATCCAACTTATGCTTAGGGCCACAGTCACGTAAAGTTTCTAGTTGTTGCAGAATTACCAATATATCTAGATGATGACAAAAGAAATGAATTCATAAATTTGCATGAGAATACATCATTAGCGTGATGAAAAAAGTGACAAGAGCGATATGAATGAAGCATGAGTATATGAAGTATGTGTTAAATGATTGTACTAGCTCTGAGAGTAAGACTACGGCCATGACTTCGGAAACCAATGGAATAGAAGTAGTCTGTAAACGGTCGATATCGTTCATAGTGGCGACAAGATGTTACGAACAATGACCCAGAAAAAGGAAAACGATGCAATACTTAACATAGTAGAAGCTTTGACGGTAGAAGTGAGATCGTGAGTGAAAAATGATGTTGATGATGATGATAATGTGTATCACAATTAAAATGAGAATGACAGTAATAATGGTAAAGAGGGTGAAAGTGATAAAAGAAATGAAAATAACAATGAAAATGAGTGTTTAATAACAATGCCAATGCCAATTGTGAGATATGCACCATGGCATTATAAAGATGTCTTCGAAGTTTTCTGTAGAAGGGACGTATTATACAGGAGCGAATTTTGAGAAACTGCTGGAGGCTGAAGTGTTTCAGTAATACACTGACACTACAAAATACATACAATGAGGATCCTAAATAAAATACATATAACTAAATTTGGTTATTTTGAGAGGTATCCCTGAGAATTTTTTTATTTATTAAAAAAAAACTTGTACTAGAGTGTTATCTCGAAAACCTAAACCTTGTTCATTTTTCGATAAAACTCGTTCTTCTTAGGGACTTCCGCAGAAACTCTTCCCACAGTCTGCTCTCTCAGTCTGAATCAGTGAAAAACTACTGAGTGACAGTGACTATTCACTGATGGTGTCAGTTACAACCCTGCCATTGACAAACATTGAATTGAACTGAACAAATCAGTGAAAATTGCGTCCACTTTTTGAATCAGTGAAATCTGTGACAATTAATTGAACGTGACGACTGAACGATCAGTGAGGGATGGTGGTTACCATTGACGACCAGTGAAATGCTGACGGTTATTATGAAAAGGTTCGCATATTCTCTGATTGTCAGCGAAACTACCCATTTCGACTGAAGATATCAGTGATTTTGTCTCTCACTGATTGAATCAGTGACAATTTCACTGATTCAGATTCACAGAGTGGCATGGACTGCCGATTACGCTGAAAACGAAGCAAATGCAAATGCCTCTGCTCAAATCGGAGGCGTGCGGACGCGGTGCGGAAGGGAGGGGGGCAGAAGATGCCCAGGCACCCATCCTCCCCGCCTCGTACCCCGCCCACGCTTCCTTCCCGTCCCGCGCCCTTACGCGCTCCCATTCCCCATCCCCGCCTCTGCCCTTCGCGCTTCCGTCCCTGCCTCTCGCGTCGCCCACGCCCTCACCAATGCCTCACCTCCTGCGCCCTCCATGTCTACGTTCCGGCCCCCTCCAATCCCCACCCATGCACCTTAACCTCCGCCTGCATCTCCCATCCCTACCCCTGCCTTATGCGCCCTCACGTCTCCATCCCCCACCTCTCGCGTCAACCACGTCCTCTCACCACTGCCCCTCTTCGCTTCAAATGCCCTCCTCCTATCCCCGCACGCGTACCTTATCCTCATCGTTTACCACCCCATTCCCCATCTCCGCCTACGCCATTCCAGCACCCATCCTCGTCCCCACCCCTTGGTTCCCGTCGGCGTCCGACGGGATTAAACACTGCTAGTTAGCGCAAGTAGCTAAGTCAATAAAAACTGCAGATCCGATAATTAGTGCAAATCGGGTTAGCAGGCAGCCGGCGGCGGCAGCGCGCCGGTCACTGCGACTGAGAGCGAAAAGCTCCAGAGGGAGCACGGCGAGGCAGGCGCCCGCAGAGGCAGGGGCGGGGAAGGGGACGGACAGCACACGGCGAGCGAGGACAGGGGCAAAGAAAAGGAAAAGACAATAATAAAGGAGGACAATTAAAGGGAGACAAATATAAAGAAAGAGACAGAGGACGAGGATTCACCTAGAAAAGATGAATGGAAGACAAAGGAAGGGAATGGAGAAGAGAAATACAGGAAGAGAGAGAAAAAAAGAAAAAAAGAAAGAAAGAAAGAAAGGACAGACGGAGAGTCACTGAGAAAATGCCAGATCGCAAGAGGCTAGGGGAGACAGAAAAAGAAAGTCAGAAAACAATGAAAACAGAAAATGATACAAGAGCAAACGGAAACAAAGAGATACTTGATACGGAAACAAAGAGATATCGTGAGAGACTAAAGAGGAAAGGAGACAGAGATGTAACCAGAATAGGACGGCACCATAGACTAAGGATGTATCCCTCTTTACTCTATGGTTGTATGTATACATCTTTTCTCTATGGTTGCACATACACAACCTAAGATCAGAAAAGAACTATAAAAAAGGACACTTAGAGAGGAAGAGACAGATGTAATGTCGCAAATAGTAAATGTGTTAAGATGAGCAAATTATTCGTAAGTAATTAAGTTTATATTAATGTTTCACCACAAACTGATTTGAAGAATGGAAAATAAGGAACTGCAAAATGAAAACCGAACTGTCGACGGACCGAATATGAGACATTACTGTAACGAAGACAAAACCCCGAAATTCTATATCACTGACCTTTAAAGAAGTCATTAATTAATAGCCACTAATTAATAACATATAGCTCCACCAGATAATAACGTATCACAGTAATTTATATAATTTCACAATACTGTTTTCGTTTTATTGTAATACCAGTGGATAAACATCACGAAAAAATTTACTTGAAATGGCCTTACTTCGAAAAGAATGAATGATTTTGATGGGTAGATGATTATGCAGATGTATTTTGAATGATAATAAAGCAAATGATGGAAAAAATAGGCGAGAAAATCTGCCGTTTTGTCCACCACAAATTCCATACAATCTGCCGAGATGTCAACGCCAGCCCTAGCGGTTGACAGTAAACGCTCCGAGGGCTGCCTCGTGGACAATAACTATAATATGTAGTATGTTTAGCAACAACTCATTGCAGCAGCTTAGGCAGTACAGTGATGTCGCTAGCGCACGGCTCGCCTACGTCTTCGTCGCCGGGGGGTAATCACCGCCGCTGCTGCCGCCGCCGCTTCCGGTGCACCAGCCAGCGCCGCGCGGCGGTGGCGGTGGAGGAGGATGAAGGGTGGGGGAGGGGGAAGGCGGCGCGTGCACGTGTCACGACGCCCACGCCCAACGCACGCCACTGCTGGCGTCCCTCCCCACCTCCTCCCTCACAAGCACGCGCCAACACTTGCGCCAGTCTTCAAGATATTCACATTACGCCGACCGAAAAATCCCCCCGGACTTAACATCAATGGAAATCGCATTCCTTGGACTTCTTCACCAGTGAAGTACCTAGGAGTATTATTTGACAAAAGATTAACGTGGAAACCCCATATTCACGCAACTGCTAATAAAGCTTTGGTCAAAACTTCGAAAATGTTTCCTTTAATTAACTCTAGATCTCCCACTAGTATCGAAAGCCAAATATTACTGTACAAATCAATTATTCAGCCCACTCTAACCTATGCATGTCCAGTATGGGGTGGCGCAGCACCCAGTAACCTTCAAAAGTTAGTTGCGTTCCAAAATAAGTTCCTAAGAAAGACCCTCAAGGCCCTTGGTTTATTCCAAATTCCCAAATTCATCGCGAGCTAAATATATTGCCTTTAAACGAACACATGAACAAAATAGCTGACCATTTCTTTCAAAATCTTTACTCTTCCCTCTGTTCCACAATATTTAATCTGGGCCGCTGTGCTTCATGGCCCCGTATTAAATCAAGATTCCCCAAGGATAGACTGAGGCCACCGTGACTTCTGTTTCTACACCTTTCCTAACACTACCTAAATTTCAACGTAACACCTCAAACCTGAACCTTGAAGCCTCAATCAAATCATCGAACCTTAGACCATGTTTTCACGAGTAGGAATGAATACTCATGATATGGATGGCCATATCCAAAACGTTATAATATAAAATGTACTGTTGTCAAACCCCTCGAGAGACAGAAATGTCGAACGAGAAGAAATAAAAAAAAACCCTCAGCCCGCGGGCCGAAAGCGAAGATAAGATTTAATGTTCGAAATACATGGACCAAATGTAATGTAACATAATTCAAAAGATATAATGAAGGGCAATAGCTACATTGTATCAGTGATGCGACATCTATAATAAAACATCGATGTTAGTAAACATCGATTTTCAAAATGAAAACATTGATATTAATAATACATCCACTAAAACCATCGAAGTTTTTCAACATCGATTTTTTTAGACTGGTTTAGTAATCTCTAACATTAAATTCGTGTGCATTAAAATTTAACTTGAGAGGATTCGTGTTTATCAACTCAAGGGCACGAGAAAGGGTAGACCCTACTCCCAAAGCGCATTTGTTGACCACTTATCAACGTGCGAAATGAATATGAAGAAGAGGAAATACAAGAGCATAGAAGTCATCTCGGGCGAGAGAGATTGGTCAATGAAGGTAGTAGAAACAACGTTCCTTTGGTTCAAACACATGAATAACAATACTGCCATCAGTTATTATTTCATATTTTGATCATGGGAATTTTTCATTCAGAAACAAAACATCGAAAAAGAAAAGACATCGATCATAAAACACTGAAATTAAAAAGCATCCGTGTTAATTCATCGATGTTTAAAACACTGATGTTTCTACAAAAACATTAATGTTTCGAAAACATCGATGTTGATGTCGCATCCCTACATTGTATAATTTCTCACATTGTCAATTGTATAATACAATTATTAAACAATATCTCACATTGTCAGAATGGAAAAGGAAAGGCCTAACAAAAATTATTAGAACCTACCTTGAATTTTCTGTATTCATACTATTTGGCGGGGATTGTGCAACAGATTAAGGAATGCTCAACCACCCTTTTTCCATGAAAAAGAAGTTTTCGTTCATTTTCCCTCCGCTCCTCAGAACTCCTTGCTTGTTGATTCACCAAAACTCTGTCACGAACGTGAAATAACTACCACGACTTATTAAAACACTAAACTGCTAACATAGTTAACAGGCACTTCAAGAAGCATCCTTCTTCACAGCAATCATCAGGACTGACATGAAATAAACCTGAAATAGAATGCAGTTCATTTTCCACTCGCGAGCGCCGTACGAAAAATCAGTTACCAGAGGACACTCATTAATTTTATTCATATATGTATTATATATTTATTTATTGTATGATTCCTCTTGTTAGGTCGATAATATCATGAATGTTAGATATATATTGTTTCGCTTCAATTCCTTCTAGGTCCATTTTGGTAAAGTAATTTTTTTTTAATTACAATTTTCCACGAAAAATTCATGTTCGAATTCAGTTATTAATGTCATTATTAGAGACCGGATTTTTATGTAATTACATATTTTTGTCTTTCTACTTACCGTTCTCAAAATTGTAAGCTTGGCGAATCATAGCCCTCCGAACAAAATATCGAAAGTTTTTGTTACATATTTTTACATATTTAGTACTATATTACATATTTTACATATTTTGCTGTTTTCACAATATATTTTCTTATTTTATCTACTTTCTTCTATTTAGTTCCATATTTTTATGAAAAGATATTGCTTTTTTTAAATCAGCATTGTTCCTACATTGTTAGGAAAATCTAGGTGTCCAAAATGTCACTGACACCGCGTTTTGTGATGTGTAACCTTAATTTCCGAGAAAAATTTCCGATCCCAACATGTAACACTTCGATGAAGATGCTAAGGTGTATGTTTGCTGGTCGTAGATCTCGCCAGTTTGTGCGATGGCTTCTATTGCGATTAGTCTGTCTGCTAAACTACGGTCATGTATTGCAATAGATTAAGCTTTTACTACGGACGAGAAAGTTGTATAATGTAAAGTGAACAGTTTTTCTAAATGTAATTTCTTGCTATGTAAATGGTTTTTAATTAGAAAATTTTAATATTACATATTATTACATATTACATCCGATTTTACATATTTATTACATATTCTTACTATTTTCATTACATATTTATGTAGATATTTTGACGTTTAATACTACATAGTTTTCCGGTCTCTAGTCATTATATTTTATTTCAAAGACTTCTTACATAAAACTCGTGGTTTTCGCAGAAATCTTTTAGAAATCCATATGTATAAGTAAAAATGAGTAGTAATCCACAATAAAAATGTATTTACACTAAACACTAATCTTACAGTGCCGCATACAAGTTTCGGGGCGCTTCCCTAATCATCAGTGCTCCCAAGGAAGTGGAACAAAGCATGGCTTTTAAATGTGCACCCTAGCCGGCGCCATATTGTGCACAAAGTTTATGAAAAGTCTCCATTGTCTTTATGTTACTCGTTGCGTCTATGACTTTTTATACCATAATTACAGATTGCGTAGTTTCATTGTTTACTTGCGCCACAAACACTCACGTACGTATTCATATAAGAAGACCTAGTCTCTGATAAGTTCTGGTATCCGTGTCAGTAGCCGACTATATTTGCCAGCATTCGGTGTTGAATACAAAGAAATTGGATATCACAGTATTTTACTTTTGTTTATTTACCTAGTAATATTCGAGTTATTCTATTGTATCATGACAGCGAAAGGTCGAGTGAGAGTACGTTCAGTGAACCGCATGTCCTTCAGGGACGGTTCTCTACGAGGTTCACAGGTTCGAATCGACACCTCGCTCAGAGGAACATTGGGTACCACGTGACTTCACTTTTGTTTTCATTGGGCGGTTTAATCGGATCTTATTCACACTTACGCAGCGAACTCCGCTTGCCGCAGCACTATCAGGCTATCGCGTCACCCAACTCCGAGACGAAGTCTCCGTCGCGCAGTTAGTAAAACAGTGCCCACAAAACGATACTCTTTTTTTAAAGTTTATTTCTTCTCGTTCGACATACCTGTCTTTCGAGGATGTTAAATTATACAGTACATAATTATTGACTTTTTCGGAATGTCCATCCATAAGCAGTGGTTTATATAACTCGGAAGAATGTAATCACAGTGCTAAAGTAAATGAAGCTAGGTTGAAGATTGTTTCAGTTGATCAATTGACAGTTATGGAGGATTACGGTGGTCTGAATCGGTCTTTGAGATACCTGGATTTAATACGTGGGGATGCAGCATTGCGACCTAGGCTGAAGATTAAGGAGCATGGTGAAGTTTGAAGGTTTTGGTAAACATTTTGGGCTATTTGTGATATGTGGTCGCTTAATGAAGGCACTTTTAATTCTCTGCGAATCTGGGTGTTAGGAATGAACCAGGGGGCATTTAAAGTTCTTCTTAGAAATATATTTTGAATGGCTGATAATTTTTGGAGATTGCTAGTCGCAGCACTTCTCCAAACTGGACAAACATAAGTCAAAGTTGGTAGAATTATGGATTTAAATAGTAGCAATCGGCATTCGACTTTCAGTTAAGAACGTGCATTGATTAGAGGGAAGAGTTTTGATATTTGTGCAGATACTTTACTGGCTATTGCATTTATGTGGGGTTTCCATGTTAATCGTTTGTCAAGCAACACTCCTAAATATTTTATCGGTGAGGAGGTCCACGGAACATATGTATTGTGAAGATTTAATTCAGCAGGATTTTTGGGGCGATACTCTAAAACGATACTCTAAAACATAACTCTAAACGATACTTTAAAACATAAGTTACCCATCTGATTTGTCAGTTTGTTGGAATGGAAAGGATAATTTTTAGTATCATTCTTTCTTAATTAGTGATTTAAAATTTTTACTCATAATTATTCAAAAGAAATCCAAATATTTTAAAATATATTTGAAATTTAAGGTACAATGTTCTTAAACAATTTTAATAATCGTGTCCATTAATCGATCGGGAAATATTGGAGAGGAAGACGCCCCCGCCCTCCTTTACGAGCACTCCTTTTGACCACACCCTTAAATTTAATTCACCGACCGCTAGTGTTTCTTTTACATCGATTGTTTCACTATCGATATTTTTCGATACTATCGTAATTGAGTATTGATAGTATCGATATTATCTCATTTTTAATAAATAGATTTGGATAACTATTTGTGTCTAGATAGAAATTTGTATTTTTATGCAAATTCCTGCGAAGTAAATTACTACTATAGTTTGTATTAGACTTTTATTAATGAAACATCCACGTACAGGCTTTAAATCATTAACACAAACAAATTTGATAAATTCAAATCGGTACCGATGTAAATCTCAATTTTGTAGCAAGAACACATTTTGGTGCATAAATAGTAATACGTTCAACGTATCCGTTTTTATTTGTTCCCTTTTCTTTGACATAATTTCTCCTGCTTTCGAAAAAATGCACTCTGAGGGTACCGACGAAGGGGGTATGTATAAGTATTTGAAAGCTACTGCCCGAAAGGACTCAAGAGTATAACCCTCCCGGAGCGTAATTACATCTTCCTTGATGCTAAAATTATTAGGTACGTAATTCAGAAACATAACTAATTGGTGTGTTGTTGGTGAAATGAGCGTAACGAAATTTGCGTGGTCAGACGGAAGAGCAGGTCTCATGGCCTGAGTCTCGCCACGTAAAATAAGACAATCAATTCAATTCAATATTTCTTTAATTATTGTTTTATACGCTTATCATGTCGGTTTTGCATTCTTTCAGTATTTTTTGTCACCAAAAAGTTATTGTCATTATAAAACTGTAGACTTAAAACTATCGAAAAACTACCGGCCACAACATCGAAAGCCAACAATTGTCTGAACTATCGATAACTATCGATAGACTATCGATGTTAAGAAACACTACCGACCGCCTCTGATGTGCGTTGCAGTGAGCACGACAGCAGAGCCGCACACGGCTTCCTTCTCTGAGGATGTACGACGCCACGCACGAAAGCGGAAGGGAGTGATAGGATTGAATGATCTGCTTCAACGACACGCACGCTCGCACGCACGCATGCACGCACGCACGGAGCTCATGTAATGCAATCAGATCGAGAGTCGACGAAGCGTTTGCTTCTGAAGGGGTTGCTCAGTATTCCTCATCAGAAGGGGGGCGAATTTTGATGACCTAAAACATCGCCAAAAATGATCAATACAATGCTCTTAAAATGTTTTTAAAATGCCCTAAAAACAAAGAAAAATGACGTAAACAACTGCAGATGAACAACTCAAACTGTTGGATATGTTACACTGATGTAATGGAGGTTTCTATTTTTTGTTAAACTGGGCTCCGCGTGCAAACTTCTAGTTTCGACTGTTGTTTAAAAGAAAATCTCCGCCTTTATTGGTAGCCCAATCGGCCAAATTGACAATGACGCCCAGTAGGCATCACAAGAACGTCATATTACATAATACAACGGTACATTACATAGTACTGACATTTCAATATATGAGCGAAAAAATCGAATAGGCTACTCATTTTTAAGCAATTACCATTAAAATGATATTAAAATCGTTGAAATCATCAAAAAATGCATTAAAAATGAAGTAAAAAGGTAAAAAATGTCTTATTAGAAGAAATAGATGAAGAGTGCAAAAAAAATGACATACAAATAGGCTATTTCGTTTTGTTATGACATAAAATGAATTTCTATACAAAACGGCATTGTTCTAAAGTGAAGAATCACCTCCTACTGATCAGCAAACAATTGAGAATTTGGAGAAAATAGGCTCAGGCGTTAGGGTAAACCACAAACGGACAGAGACGATTTGGCATCGATCGATTTTTCAGTACAAAGGATCAACAAAACGTGGATTCTGACTTGCACAATGTGTTAGAGGAAGTAATTTACAATTTTTTAAACAAGATTTATCCACTTTTGCGTTACCAAGTTTCGACAATAAGAGTGTTTCTGTCGAAAATTCGTCGTTTTGCGGCGCACGATTACAATACTTTCTCATCTTACGAATTAAGAACGAGAAAATAAATAAATAAATAAAATTATAGCCCAACTCATTTGACATTTGTTTTAATACCCAATGAGACCTAAAATAGGCGCATCTCTACGTTTTCACCCACTAACCACACCTAAGAGTTTAAAAAAATCTGAATAAAACACAGTAGAAGTTAGTGTGTCATGTATTGCTTCAAAGACAATAAAAGTGATTAAGACAAAGGCTTTACACATATTGAGAGCAGAAATAGATGGAATGTCCGTTCGTTTGATGCAGTGGATTGAAATCCATGTCAGTGCAACGCGTCGAAGGTGAGACGTGAGGCGAGTTCGCGTGGGCAGTGCCGGCGCGGTGGGCAGGTGTGGCTGGCAGGCGGCGGGTGACGCGGCGCGGCGCGGCGCGGCGCGAGCCGGGCGGGGCGGGGCGGGGGGCGGGGAGGGGATGGCCGGGGCGGGGCGGGAGGTCGGGGCGGGGGTGGGCGGGACGGGGGTAGTCGGGGCGGGGGGTGGGCGGGGCGGGGGTAGTCGGGGAGGGGTGGCGGGGAGGGGGGCGGGGCGCAAAGCGGGGCGCGCCGGGGCGGGACGGTGCGGGAAGGACGGGGTGCCGCGGAGCTGAATGAAAGCGCGTGCAGCGCGCGGGCGTCGAGTGGTGTGACTAGGAATATGGAGGGTAGTGGTGGTGGATGAGATGGTGGTTTGAATAGCGGGAGCGCACGGTGCAGGGGGGGGGAGAAGTGGAGTGGCTGTCCTTGTTGTACTGATGCAGTGATTGCGGTAGAGGTGATAGAGCGGAGAAGTCGGTAGTGCGAGAGAGGGTTGGGAGGCCGAAGGTAATGGGGCGGGACGAGGACGAACGTAGACTGAGACGGGACGTGGAGGGCGGGGAGGAAGGTGTACGGGAGAAGCGTGGCAGAGGTGGAGCGTGGTGGGGAACGAGGCGAGGTGGCCGCAGGGCGGGGCGATGGTGGGCGTGGTGGAGCTAGGCAGGGCTGGGCGAGGCGGGTCAGGCCGGGGAAGGCGGGGCGGAGCGAGATGAAGCGGAGCTGACCATTGCGGCGTGGAGCAGAGCGGCACGGTGTCAGTATCAACGAGGCCAAAAGGGAGGGGCGGGGCGGGGCGGCCGGACAGCAAGTGCCCTCGCCCCGCCCGCGCGTGTGGCGCGCGTGAAGGCAAGTGGGCGCGCGGCCCCACCTGGGGCGAGGGGCCTCGTTAGCGCTCGCCGGGGGCGGGGCTCTGCCACTGGAGGCTGCGCTGTGGATCGATGCATTTGCCACCACCGTGTAAAGGGAAATTAAAAGGAAATTAAATATCAAGTGTACACATAAAAGGATATTTTATTGAACAGCAGATTTGAAATTGAGGTATATAACAAAAGAATAATAGACACGGCATTTACTCTCTCTGGTATGCAGGTGCTTTCTTTCTGTCGCGAAATCGCCTCCCCATTCCCGATTATGGGCATTTCGTTCCCTGAATTCTGTCGACTAAACATTCTTCTTCAAGGACCTAGAATTATCTTCAGAAATGAAATTTGAAACGTAGATATAATTTGGAGTCCATTATCGTAAAAGCTAAAGCCCGGCTCGACAAGATGAAGAAACAAAGTTAACAAGGTGTGTGAATAAGGGAACAATTCCATACAAAAGATTTCTTCGTAAACGAAGAACAAAGCAGGGCCATCAAAGTTAACACCAGAGACCCAGGTATTCGGTGTCCAAAAATGAATACCATCAAACGCTTGATCGCAATGTAATTAGATGAATAATAGCAAGTTGTGAGGCAAAGTACAACAGTCACAATAAAAAACATCGCGGCGTCATTGATTGGGGCAGTGGCCGTCGTTTATCGCTGCAGCTGCTAGGGTTCTGTAGATGCATTTGCCTTCCATGGCGCCACCGCTGCTCAACGCATTCCCTATGCGCTCCGTTTAGCGGTGTGGCCGCTCTTCCCAAAAGAACTGCCCGCCACCTCTCTAGGGTTAAAAATGTAATTAAATGATCACAGGTGTTGTCATTGCCAACAATGCTGTTTATTTGAAGAGCAGCTTTCGATGGCTTAGCCATTATCATCAGTTTCTGCTGTGTGGGAGCCACAAATCTACTACTCGTCGTTTAAACTACGTCGTTACAACTACTATTCGTTTTGTGGCTCCTAGCCACAAAGCCATCGAAAGTTGCTCTTCAAATAAACAGCATTGTTGGCAATGACAACACCTATGATCATTTAATTTTAAATGCCAACGACAATGTATCACAAAACCAATATTAAAAATGTAATATTGGGCTGCGAACAATGAATGAACAAAATGGAGCCGTCTGTCTGTATTGGCTTGTAGTAACATAATTTAGCATATTTCATGCAGGATATCCAGACGAATTTGTCCACAAGAAAAATTGTCCAATAATTTAGACAAAATATGCCGAAAATGGTGCTAATGTTTAAGTACTTTATGCCTATGGTATTCACGTTGTTAATACGAATGTAACCATACGTCACACAAAAATATTCGTCGAACCGTTCAGGCGGTAGATGGAGACAAATAACCCCTAAAACACGATCATGAAAAACATCCCACACACACACACTTTTTGCTTCGTGCGGTTCTGGTACAAATGAGCTAAGAAACAAAACATTTGACATAACTTTCAATCACTACATAGCGTGTTAGTTGAAATCTGCAACCGTTGCATCTACAAGAATAGAGACGCTTTCACTGATGTTTTCGAGTAGTGCCGTAGCTGGCCCTACGGGCAGTTCAAAGGAAGAACGTAGGCGGCTTAGTTGGGAGCAAATTACTGCAGGCCTCCACACCAGCAACTGCACAGCTGGTGACCAGCGAATTAGCTGTGTGGCCGCGGCGATTATCTCGGAATAAGGAGATTACAGAGAAGAGCGTTGCGGTTGTTTGTCCGTGGGTTGCCCAGATTGGATGAGGTTTAATGTTCAGTAAGAGTCACGTATTTCTTCTTCGGCTTTATTTGAGAAAAAAAAATAAATAGATTGAAAGATGAACGAATATTAAGAATGATATTGAAAAGCTTGCATATGTTGGAAACAACTGGGAAGTAATAATTGCAATAAAATGTATTTGACGCGGAATAAGCGTAGAATAATGATATTTCTTTATGCATGCAAAGAAACGTGATTTTCGTTCGTCAGCTGTTTTGCATAATGAAACAAATGCGCAATTCTCTGCCGAATAAAACGGAACCTTATTTGCTCCGCTATATTTGACTCAATTGTTTCTCTTAGAGTTAGTGATTGATGTTGAGGGATTAGGGAGCCGTCCATCAATTACGTAACGCAAATTTCGAGTATTTTCAATACCCCCTCCCCCTTGTAAAGCACTTCCTTATCTCTATGTAACGCAGCGTAACGCTTCCTTAGACCCCCTTCTTCCCCTTTTAGCGTAACGTAATTTAAGGATGACCCCTAGATGAAGTTTTCAACTGAATATAATATGTGAATGTTTATTTTTCACTATCAATTTCAGATGATTGGACAGCTATTGCTGTTGCAAAGTTCTTCCAGTATTCATCAGACTCAGCGCATTATAGTGGGAATCAAAAGTGGTGACTGGCAGAGACAAGTCCAGGAGAACGGACTGGAGAGGGCCGCCGCTAGAAACGGGAACATAGTTCGCAATGGAGGCGTGAGATAGCAATATGGGGACAGGGACATGGGCAGAGGCGATAACAGCACCAGGAACAAGGGCTATATCATAGGCGAGAATAATGTCGTGGGTACAGTGCCGGTGTAGAAGTAAACATGGTGATTGGGTGTGGGCGCGCCAGAAGCAATGCGGTGGAGGTGGGAGCGGGGAAAGGGCGGAAGCGGTAGCGTGGTCTGCCTGAGGTGCTGTGGTTGGGTCATAAGCCCGACGAGGCGCGGGCGCAACCGTGGGGTCGTGGGCGGCAGCGAGGGGCGGACGGGCGGCGGCGACCAAGGCGGAGGCGGGGATCAATGGGGACGAATGCGAGGGTGGCAGTAAGGAGTGGGTCGGGGTGGAGACGGGGGTCAGTGTGGACAAGGGGAATGGCAGCGTGGGGTGGAGACGGGGGTGGGGGCGGGGTCAGGGGACGCGAGGGCGGAGGCGGGCGTCAGTGCGGACAAGGGGGGTGGCAGCGTGGGGTGGGGACGGGAGTGGGGTGGGGTCAGGGGAGGCGAGGGTGGAGGCGGGGGTCAGTGCGAACAAAGGGGGTGGCAGCGTGGGGTAGGGACGGGGGTGAGGGGCGGGGCCAATGTGGCGAGGGCGGAGGCGGGGGTCAGTGCGGACAACGGGGGTGGCAGCGCGAGGTGGGGACGGGGATCGGGGTGGGGATGGGGCGAGGGTCAGGGAAGGCGAGGGCGAAGGCGGGGGTCAGTGGAGACGAGGACGTGGAGCGATGCATGAGGGTAGGGCAAGGCGCGATGGTGGTAGTGGTGGCGCGGCGGGGGCGAGGCGGACAGTGGTGACGAGGGAGGAGTGTGTCAGCGAGGGATGAGGGCGGGGATGAGGCGTGGGCTGGTGTGACAGGAGGCGAGGGCGGAGGCAGGGATCGGTGCGGGCGGGGGTCAGGGGAGGGCAGAGCGGAGGCGAGGGTCAGTGGAGGCGAGGGCATGGGTGACAGCGGGAGCGGCGGCGGGCAGGGGGGCGCCGTGTCACGCGAGCCTCGGGCCGCGCGGGCGCTATCGGTTTCACAAAGCGCCGCCAATCGATGCGTGAGCGGCCGGCGCCCCCCCCCTCACCACGCCCGCCCCGCGCCCGCCCCGCGCCCGCCCCGCGCCCGCCCCGCGCCCGCCCCGCGCCCGCCCCGCGCCCGCCCCGCGCCTTAAACAGTGTTCATCACCGCTATCAGCACCGCGGGACAGTTCATTCCCCCGGCTCCAACGCCATCGCCCCACTCACACACTGAAGCAACTCTCACGTCGCGTCCCCTCTGCCACTACGACTTATTTTAGGTCCCTCTTCCACACCCACACCACACAGCAATTCCCCCCATCTCACGTCATAGGTCTAGGGCAGTAAATTACTTTCCTATCGGAAGATAAACGTGTCTTTTCGACATGGACTTCCACGTACATGTGAAACAAATGATCTTCCGCAAAATCGTCTTGATATTTCTGTCAAGATACATTTCATATTTCACATAAGAATCTTCATTTTTTTTTTTTAATTCAGCCAATATTTGTGTGACAATCTACGAGGGTAAGCCTATTGGCTTACCTATCAGCACTTTCATTGTATTCGTACTTGTGCAGCTTTGAACATTAAGATGATGATCTTAAGATTACATCGTCAACTTTCCTTAGGGTATGTTGCAGCGTTATTGGTTAACTTGAGATTTTGGAACGTGATTATGGCTGCACTACTGTACGTTTGCACCAAAAAAGAAAGAACTTCCTTAAGCCGTTTCTTCTGATGCGAATGAAAACCAAAAGCTGAAATCCTTTAGAAAACCTTCAGCCTAATATGAGTGAAATGTCGTCCCTTGATCTGTTGATTGAGCCCTTAAATCAAACAAGCATGCAGAATGAGAAAAGAGCAAGATGTCCAGCCTCGTCCACTCAGGAGCGGATCCAGCCGATTATTTGTGTGTGTGTGCGTGTGTGCGTGTGTGTGTGTGTGGGAGGGGGATCGTGGACTTTTGTTAAATAATAAAAATATTTCTTATTATATTGTGTATTGTTTATAGTACTGTAGATATGCTATTCTGCAATATTATTGTTTAAATTATTATATAATTCGAACATAAATAAATATTTAAATCAATTTTGCCAAATAAAGGAAGGTAAACGAAAACTCTGGGCTTTTTGGTCCCCATGGCCCCCCTAGGACCCGCCAGTGCGTCTACTGACCCCAGTGACGTCGCCAGTGCGTCGGGACTCAAACCTAGGCCCTCCCGGTCAAAGGAACTGCAGTGACATCAGGTTGATGCACTGAGCCATCTCTCCCGGTTCGAGGATCGCCTGCATATGCTAACGCCGCGGCGGAGTCTCAAAACACAGCGCCACGCGCCCTCGACGAGCGCGAGGAAACGCGCGCTGTATCTCGCACCTGCGCGGCAGCCTCTTCCAATTACAACTTGGAGTAAACTGCTGCGAGTTTGCACTCGTGTCTTCGCATACACTGGCACGTGTGGTAAAGGAGCGAGTTTTGGAAGAGCTGCGGGAGGCGGGGGCGGCGCAGGCCACGGAACCTGGCGAGGAAGAGGAGCAAAAGCGGTGGGAGGGGGAGCGGGGAGTTCCAGCAAGCGACGGTACTTCGAGGGGAGAGGGAGGCAAACCACGCGTCGGACATCGCTGGAAGTGATGTAGGAAGGAAGGTGTGGGGGTGGGGCTCGAGGACGATAGAGCTGTTCGAGAAAGTAACTGCCAGTCACAGACACAGAGTGGGACCGTACGAAGGAGAGCCTGATTGATTATTTTGTGTTTCTGGGCGCTTCAAATGCTAAGTTCCTTAGTCCTGTAAGTGTATTGCGAGGTGGTGATAATCTTTCCCGATGGAAGGCGAGATCCGGTTCCGACCTACACGTAGGGTAGTGGGGTTTTTCTAAATTCAGGTATCTCCCACCAGCGGGGCACCGTCCCAGCCGGTCTAAGCTGACTGGTGTACCTGCATGTGTGATAGTGTAGTGCATGTTAGTGAGGGTGTAAGGACGGGGAAAGGATAGAATTAGGAAAAGGAAGGAAAGATCACGCGCGGTCCGTGGCTCATTTGTTAGCGTACTACTCCGACATTCGCCTGAAACCACGAAAAACTACCGATCACAGCAGCCGGCCGTCAGAATTCTCATCCATACAGCAAGAGAGAAAAAATTGGCAATCCGTTTATATTCTTCCTCAGGGTAACGAATTTCCACCCTTAATGTTCATCATTATTTTGTAGGACAACTACGAAATCGTTAGTTTTGTTCCATATAAGATTTTTTAAAAATAATTAAGTGCATTCACACATTTCGATTTAGTTCTACGGAACTGTTCAGTACATATTAACATTGCAATGGGTTTTACTTTTTAATTAGAAATAGTATTTGCATTTATTTTCGTTTCTAGGCCGAGGATACAATGTCAAATTAAATTGATAAATCTTAAAAAATACATGTATCTTCATGTATCATTCATACAGAGAAGTGTGTTTTATATCCGAAGCAAATGCGTAACGTCCAAATGAGAACACTTGTCTTAGCCTAGAAGCATTTAATCAGGGGCGGTTCTTCATAAGGTTCTCAGGTTCACGCAGCACCCAAAAAGTTGAGAGAAAATAGAATATGCATTTCGTTATTACAATATCATTAATAGTATGACTTTTTTCTACTTCTTTGTAAAATTTTCATACCAGTATTACATGGACGAACCGATGTGTCCACATGGCTGTTCACGTTCTCGAAAGAACACCTTGCTCAGACTTCGTTTCGTAAGGACCATTGGGTACCACGTGACTTCGCTTGTGTTATCATAGGGTGCTTTCATCGTATCATGTTCACACTTACGCCGTGAACTCCGCTTGGCGCAGCCCTCGGGCATCACGCCTCCCAACTCGAGACGAGTCTCCGGCGCGCTGTCAGTAAAACAGTGTCCTCGATACTCCGAAACGCATATTTTGCTTCTGATGTGGATGGTGAAGGCAGTCTTAAAATCAGTGTAAAATGAGTTTTACATTTCGGGTTCCAATAGTATGTAAGTTATGGTGTCTGTGCATCCCGGTATTCAATTATTACTCTAAAATGAACAAAGTTGTTAATCTTATTGGAAAAAAGTTTCGCTACGATGATATTCTTGAAATCACGAATGAAATGCTCACTTGGTCCGGATCAGCCTGTTCTGAAAACTAACAATGCTGTCAATAGAGAAGCAACTTATCCGTGAAGCCAGTAACTTCAATGAATTAGTGATAGAGAAATTTGTGCATTGGCAATTGGATTTTCAATTCAAGTAAACAAGGTAAGTTTATAATTTCCATATTTCTAGGTAGAGTGATCGAATTAATGATAAATGTTTTGTTCTGATTGTTGCTTAATGAAACTTGTAATATTGAGGCTACCTATAGAAGCGTAAGGGTCAAAATTAATATATATAGTAATAAACGAGAAATTAAGCTTTACTTGAAGATTAGTTATTAATGTTATAAATAGTATTGATTTTTTTTCACAAGCTGGTCAGGTCACTGCTATAGCATAGTAGACAGCCTGCTCCTTAATCGCAGAAAAGCAGCTGGCCAACGTCCACATACGTTGTGTGTATTGAAAGGAATGCGATACACAGACGTGCTGCGTGAGCCGACCTGCCACCGGCAACGGGTGTTGCGCTGACCTCAGCTCGATTTCGGAGCGGCTGCGAGACCTCGCTCTCACGGCGCTGTCACACGTGGGGGGGGGGGGCGTCCGAGGAATGTTTATAATTAGTTTCTTGGAATGGAAACGATAATTTTTCATGCCATTCCTTCTTTATAGTAGTTTTTAGTTTTTACATTCATTTACAATTATTCGTCAAAACTCCAAATATTTTAAAATATTTGAAAATTAAGGTGAAATGTTTTTAAACAATTTAAATAGTAATTGTGTCTTTTAATCAATAATTGTGTCCATTAATCGGGAAATATTGGAAAGACCCACCTCACGACCATTGCGTATGCAACACCCTTAAATTTAACTCACCCACCGCCACTGCATTTAATTGCAACTGAATAGAAATATCAAGGGAGATTGAGGATACATTTTTGCAAACCCAGACCTCTTGAAGTAAAACAGATTTTAAAAGTTAAGTACTCTTCGGTTAGACTTTAAAAACTTTAAAATACGGATATTTTGTAAGCATTTTCTGTAGAAAGAAATGTCATTAATACTTTTAAATTTAATTACATCGTCGTGGAAAGGTATTCACAGAAAGATTTTGGAAATAGGCTGAAAGTAAGATCATCAATAAAATATTTTATAAGTACCAGCTTTTACCTACCTCATTTACATGAGCGCTCTTTGTATATAACCCTGTTCTTCCTAAAGAATTCTATCAGGCAACAGTTGGATGGCCGTTAAACATCAGGCAACCGGAAAAGTAATAATTCTCGAAACAACCACGAAAGCAATATGTCTCTTGTCACTATGACCCAAATTCGTTCTCCTACAGTATTTATCAGGTCCTTCTGGTATTGACTTTATCCATCGATAATGGCTGCATAGGATGGCCAGAGACTCGGACTTCACTGCTTACATTTATTTTTCTGTTATCAACGCCGTAAAGCTGAACATTACACGGATCTTCGATGAAAAATATCCGTCAAAAAGTGAAATAGTAGTGATGAGTGTAGATAAAGGACTCAAAATATAAAGAGGAAAACCCACACAAAAAAAATTAGATTATTTTTCATTTCAGTTAAAGCATTACTTCCACTTTCGTTACTATCTTCACCAACACCACACCACATCAATGGTTTTTTGTTCCATATGAATAGTAAATAGAATTCCCAACAGCGCCGAAACAGACATTGTGTCATTATAACTCATCTATAGGCTCCCATAATTCCAGCTCAAAGAAGGGATGGGTGTACACGGCTTGCGGATTAACTTATGAAGGCCGTTTGAATACTCCAGCGCAGATGAAGAACGACTGCGCGCAGAGCGGCATGGAAGAGGCCAATGGCTGCGCACCAATCTGCGTATTGACACGCTGATGATGACGAATGGGCGCGCAAATGAAGGGAACTGCGCGGCCACCGAGCGGGGAAGGGGGCACACCAGCGCTCGGCGGCTCTCCGGATGAAAAAAAGAGCGCGCTTCTACGGGCTACGCATTTTCCATAAAATTGGCATCAATACTAAGTTTTCTACTAACCGAATCCAGCCCTAATAGGATCTCGAATAATGTTGAATTTCTGGAATTTTTTTATTTTTTGAATAATGTCCGTTTGTAATAAAATTTGGTCTATAGAAAGAAAATCTGTTCAGACCGATTAATTAACATAAATAATCCTTAGAATTTCAGGAAATACCTTAGTGAATTTATGCATATACCTTCTACTTTCTGAAAACTTATATTGAGTGATTTAATACCATATTATGATAGGTTTCGTATTTCATTGTGAAGAGCAAAAGAAGTGAAGTGAATGCTAGAATATGGAGGAACAAAGGGATTTTAAACATCAGAAGTTAAAGCATAATACGAATTGCAAGGATGTACAGTGAACTCTGAATACATTGAAGCTCGTTACGGTTGCACTAAGATATTTTGTTTGTGGACAACGTAACGAAGTGTGAAGAAAACAAGAAGATTCTGAAGTTTTGAGTTCCCGGTGTAACGTTTCGCACAATTCCAATGTTTATTTACATTTTTTACATTGTTATTTGGTAAATAAGAAACATATGATGTACCGAGGTTGTTAGAGAATGAGATTAGCAACGAAGATTGATGACTTATAGAGAGAGAATTGAATGAAAAAACGTGTTCCTATAACGAAATACGTAAGAGATAATTGTACAAAGTGAAAAGGTACAAAATATTAAAGTACATTGTACAAGAAATTTAAAATAAAACTAAAATAAACTAAGAATTGAAGTGTTACTACTTTAAAAAAATAAGTAGTTACAGTAAATGTAACGGCAAATGCAACAAAAAAAAAGTGTTGGCAGATTGTGACGTTACAACGGCCACTATACTTTTGCACAATCGGCGATTGTTTCTCTAAAATAAGAGAATCAAAAACAGTTGAAAAATTAGGTTATACTTTGAGATCATAGGGTAAAGTACACCTCTGCTATAATGGAGTAAAATGTTAGACCCTACAATATCACTATAAAACCAGTGTCGACTGTATTAGGATTTGAATTCTTTTGCGGTGGACTAAAACTCCACTTCATCCTCTCCCACGTGATCTAGAAAAGGAAAACCGCAGTGCAGCAAGTGCTCGGATATCCAGCAGCTAGACAGACTTTCGATGTACATCCATCGACGGAAATAGAAATAAGAGAAGAAGGATAAGGAGAATGAGGGGAAAGAAAAAAAGCGGAGCAGAGGAATGCAGAGGACAAAGCGGTTGGTTAGAAAAATGAAGGGTGGCAACGAACAAGAAGAAAAAGAAGGACGAGAAGGAAAATGAATAGGAGATAAGAATAGCGTTTGATTAATGCCCATTTGTAAGTCTTGCAGCCGAGCCATAGCGGGAAACCTGGAGTCGATAAATGAATTTGATGCAAAGATGATTAAGATGTTATGATATGAAAGAAAATGAAACAAGGGGCAATGACAGGCAGGAAAGCGGAAGTACCGCGAGAAAACCTGCCGGAAATCCATTGTCCATCACATGTTCCATTTGAATCGATCGGGATTTGAACCCCTGCGCCTAGAGGTGGAAGGCCAGAGGTTTGACCACTGTACGTTAGTTGGTAGTCCAGAAGATAAGATTCAGAAAAAGGAAAGTTTGTGCTGACTGGGAGGGTGAGGGATACTTTAGGACTCCACGAAATAACTCAAAGGTAGGGAATGATTACGAAACCTGTGGTAGGGTAAGTTAGTGCCCCAGACTACGGCAACGTGATGGAAACTGCAGCGTTGGCGTACATCCCGTCGCAAGGCCTTGGCCAGGCTGCCGCTACGACTTAGGGATCAATGGACCGTCCTTCAATTAGGAAACACGTGAATTGGGGAGATGATTTAGCAGCGTCAATGCAGCGTAATTAGAAAATTGACCTTAATTTTTTTTACTCTCACAGCCAGTAGCGTATTTGAAAATGTACGTTTGTCCTCTCCCTCCTCAATGACATTGACTACAAATAAAGTCTTTTTCAATTCACAATGACCCAAAACGACCAATTGGCATCGCTCCAGTTATCTAAGAGATGAATGTAATTCGCTATTGAAGTAATTCGCTATTGACACATCTTCGTATATGCTCTGCCGACAACCTTTCTCACCACGTCAATGGGTTACCTTTTTTAACAAAATGGTAATTTTGTTTGTGTTAAACCTCTAGCGGGACGCTTTGATATCTCAATAAAGAACATCATATTTATGTAACACAAATATAACATCATTAATGTTACGATAACTAGAGATTACGTAACATAACATTATAGAGCATTTTTGTGTACGATTTATATTTTGACTTCCACTTTGCAGTGTTAATGAATAACTTTGTAACATTATTGAATGTAATGAGATACCTATTACTGTTTCTTTGTCATGAAATTGTCAATAATGACTTCAATGTGTCATAAACAAATTAGAAGACAGTTTCGTAAGTGAGCGTCGGGAAGTGTTTTAATTTCACGATATTCTTTCTGGTGAATAGCTCTTCTTTTAGATCACTCACTTTTTTCTTCCCCTACTGAGCAAGCCGGCCTCTGTAATACACATTCCGTAATCTACATTCCCATAAACACACTCTTCACATTCCGCATCCATTTCGTTACGGAACTTTTGGAACTACGTTCGGTACTGTCCGTCAAAACCTGAACACCACACGCGCTACATTATAAAGTGCGATTTTTCTAACTCTGCCCCTCAAGCCCTTATGGCCGCAACGGAATATCACACGACATTTCGCGTCTTTCTCAATCTTGCCGGTAGAAGTCGCATGATAGCAAGCACAGCTTGATACTAAGGGGCTGTAAAGAGTTTATAGTGCCCTACTTGATACGCTCGCGATCATGCGAAATCTAGCGTCACGACTGAGAAAGATGCAAAATACCGTGGCATATTCCACCGCGAAGATAGGCCTTGAGGGGCTAAGTTAGAAAAATCGCAGTATCGTTAGAATGAGTATCCTTTTGCGGGTCGCAAGTTGAAGAGCAATGCCGCGCGCGGAGCAGGTCCATCCCGTCGCGTCGGTCGGTCGCGCGCCGCCGGCCGCAACCCAGTCGCGCCCACGCGGACAGATCGCGCGGCAAACAGGTCATTGGCAGAAGATGGCCATACGCATACACACGACGGCATCCCGCGCCGCGACTGAGCCGGTGCCTCGGCCGATCGCCTAGCCGCACGCGCCCACGTCGTTTGTCGCGCGCGGCCCACGCGCTCACCGCCACCGCGCCCCCGCCGACACCCCTTCTCGCGCCCGCGTTCGCGCTCACCACCACGCCAACGCCGATGCCAATGCATGCTCCCGCGTCCATTTTCCCATCCGTGCCCACACCTGTCTCCACTCACGCCCATGCCAACGCCCACGCCCCTGCCCGCGCTCGCGCCCACGTCCTATCCCGCGCCCGCGCCCGCGCCCTATCCCGCGCACGGACCCAAGCCTACGTCCACATCAACGCCCCTTCACGCGCCCGCGTTCCCGCTCACGACCACGCGAACGCTAACGCCAATGCATGCACCAGCGTCCATTTTCTCATCCGTGCTCACACCTGTCTCCACTCACGCCCATGCCAACGCCCCTTCTCGCGCCCGCGCCCACGACCACGCCCATGGCTGATTCCCCTCACGCCCATGCCCCCGCTCATGCCTTTGCCCGTCGTCACGCCCATGCCTACACACATACTCGCCCCCGCGCTCACGTCTGTCTCCGTTCATGCCCACGTCACGCCCACGCCCGTCCCTAAGCACATGACCACGCCCACGCCCACGCCCGTGCTCACGCCTGCCTCTCCTTACACCCACACCAATGCTTCCGTCCACGCCCATGCTCTCGTCCGTGCCCACTGCCATTTCCACGGCCACGAACACGCCAGCCAACGCTCACACAAACACCCACGCTCGCTGTAACGCCTGCGCCCTCGTGCGCACTCACGCCCACACTTACGTTGAGGTTCAACAAAAAAATTTCTTAAGAATGTCTACGCTCTTTCCATAGGATCACCAATGAAAACCCATTGTGTGTGTGTGTGTGTGTGTGTGTGTGTGTGTGTATATATATATATATGTTTGAGTGTGTATGGTGTTTTCTGGAAACTGCAACGCTCCCACTGCCTCCGTTTCTATTTCGTCTGTATCGGACACTACACAGTATCTATTGGAAATGAAACTGCTCATTTGTTTAGTAGGTTTAATGCAGCTGGAACACATCCCTTACATGTCAATTTACAATTTTTCTTCTTTAGATACTTCCGCCGTCAGATTACACGTGCTCTGTCTACGACAAAGAGCGGAGAGAACACGTGCCTGTGAAATTGAAAACTGCCTTGTTTTATATACACCGACAAATGCAAACTTTAAGGGTTACACACACAACTCTCAATTAAATAATTATAAAATGACAAGGGAAACACACGTAACGTTATTTACAAAATAAATTTAATTTATGGTCTGAATCAACAATTCTGCGTTCATTTGAATCCGTTGGAGAAAATGAAATTTTACTGCATCAGTGTGTAAACGACACTGACATTTGGACGACCTGTCGCTTTGTGCTGTGGCTCGTTTCATTGGAACTGAACGTTTGATCTTGGGGAGAGTCGTATTCACAGCGAAGCTACCGCTTATGGAAAACGACTCTATTATCGGTGACTGTTTTTTTTTTTTTGTCTACAAGTCACATCAGAGATCCTCACTTGCAAGGGATGGTTGTCTGCTCGCTGCTCACAAACTTTGAAAGCTTTATAAGCCAAGTAAAGTAAACGTGTTTGTTGGGATGCATTTTCATTCATTTACTCAGATAATGAATTTACAAATATCAAGAAGCGTCATAATTTGAAGTCGAAAATAATAACCAGGATTTTTGTAGATATTTCTTTAATTTTTTGTTTTACTCTTTAGATTGCAAAACAAATATTTTTCAAATCAATGAGTATCTGAATTATTATATTATTAAAACAATCCTTCAAATGTTAAGGAAAACATTTAGACCCCTTACTGCGACATGTACCAGCTTTTTTCCTGGCTGTGTACCTAGCCCCTTTTGAGACGGTCACATTATTTTGATTCTCGAAATCTAAAGCCATTTCAGCTATACCGAGGATGACTGATTTTTTTACATGAGTTACAGGGCTTGATTTTTGCCGGAACGCGACGGAACGGCGATCAGGTAACTCCGAAATAATTATTGAATTATATTGTACATATATAACTATTTCTATTATATTAATAATTAATTAGGGGGAGCGTTTCGGGACCTAAAATTGTATAAATGAAGTTGGTGAAGACTAACGATAATGATGAATTGGTATGAACGATGGAGGATGGCTGAAGGAGAGGCAGGAGAAGCGAATGAATCCCCTGACAACGTTCCGCGAATCTTCTTGCTTAATCTTAGTGGTTTCACGTGGTTGTGAAACCCGGTACTCCGAGGTGGAGAGCTAGTGCTCTTGCCACATCACCCCCAAGGGTGGAGAGTGTTTCCAGACTCTTTCCAAGCGAGGACAACATGAAGGTCGAAGTAGATCACTGGACAACAAATAGGAGTACAGCCGTCGTTACTAAGGTCTTTGAAGATTATAAATTGTGCGTAGAAAGGCGACATTCGAATTACCGATGGATTATTTTGTGCATCCGGCTATGCTCGAAACTGCAATGTCATTAGCCACGTTCGTAAGTGTAATGAGTGTTGTATATCGGAAGGTGGCGAATCGTCTCGTCTATGTATCCTCGTATCATATACAATTTTTTCAAAATATAAGTGGTTTTCGCGTAATTTAGCGTAAAATAAAGGACATAGTTTTTCAAAACAGGCTCCAATTTGTTTCGTTAAACTTACAGAATAGAGCTAAATGCACTGAAGGGTAAGACATAACAGTTATTTTTCCGTAATATTTTAATTCTAAAAAATTACCCTATGTAATTTCAAAGAGTAATATAGTATTCCCTAATTTTTGCGGAAATTGAGAAGGTGCGTGCTATTGTAGCACCACTAGTTTTATATTCTCTATATGCGAACTTATAATGCTAGCAGGAGTTTTTTCTCACGTTCGGTCGACGGAAGGATGGGAATATGCATCTACTTTCCCCAAGATGTATTAAGGAAATGTCCGGGTTCCGAGTGAGTGTTGTGAGCGAATTATGTTTTTTTTCTGCAGATGCAAAATGAGTACAAATTCTTAATGTCCTTTTTGCAGGCAATATCTGTAATAGAAACACTATGGATCTAGATGGGAAACGTTCACCTGAAGTCTCGTATTGATTACATCATCCGGATTAGAATATTATCCGGGCAAAGTAGTTGTTACATCATACGTGACCTGTTTTCACTTGATAAACAGAGGATTATCATACTCAGGAAGCTTTAGACCATTGTCGTTATACATGTGGATAAGGAGGCTTTTGAGCTCAGAATTTTTGTTGAGAAGGCACCACTAACAACCCCTGATATTTCTTCTTTGAGTCAGTTTCAATAGTTTTCATCGCTTCGTTTACAAGAAACGCACCTTCGAATCTTTCAATAGCAGCAGAAAAGTCATCGAAGATAGATGCGAGTTCCAAGCCACCTGAAAAACACCAGCTCAAACGAAGAAATGAAATTTCTTGAGTCAAGTGTGTATATTTTTCTAAAACGTTTTATTTATTTTAGAAATTCACGATTTAGCCCGCTTTAGGATCATAATGATAATCAAGAATCACAGAATATATTGGCACAGAAAATATTGAAACGAATATCTGTATTAAAATAATGGTGTTAAGAAGTAACGGAAAAATGGGTTAAAATCTAAGAATCCTTAGCCCACGTATTGGAGACTGCTGTGGAAATCACTCCCTCTTCCAATAATGACGTAAAGACCAACTGTGTGTGTGTATGTATATTTTTTTGCGACCACGCAGGTCACGTGGCCAAAGTAGAAAAAATATGAAATAGAAATTTGTATTAACAATTATAACTACAAGCAATTTCATTTTATTTTTGTATCTGACGTACGACAAAAAAACAGCAGCAGTGTTTTTGGAAAGACGAGGGTACGAACTGAAAGCTGCAAATCTTGAAGTCGCTCGCCTTGCCTTCCCGTGCTCATCCCAGCCGAGCGCGGGCGCAGCAGGCGCCGCGACACAGGCTTCATATATGTATATATTATGAATAATTGAATATTTAGAAGACACTTTCCCTATTTCTCACAAATTGGCCAATTTTCATATGCGGTTGTTGGCGAGCCTAACCTGCAGCTGTACCTGGCGCCTCCCATAGTAGCACCGTCGAGCTTTGTCTCCCCGGCAACACTAGCGCCTCCTATAGTAGCACCGACCTTTGTCTCCGGTTTTGATGGAGAGTTGCAAGGCCCTGATTGAAATTGAAAGCGTAGGCTTCCACGGCCGGAGTGGATACTTACATAGCTATCCGGGAGACGCCCTGATGAAGGTCGTTACTACGCCCTTCTGACATTACTATGCCTTGATGAAGGTCGCAGCATGGCGGCCGAAACGTTGGACGTGGCTTCTCCCGTATAGCCATATAAGTACAGTAATCCATGAACATTCGCGAGAGTTAGGTTCCCAAAAAACCTCGCGAATGTTAAATCCGCGAATGTTAAGTCTATCTTTTAATGAAGAAAGGTGGTTAGGTTCTTGGATATCGAAAAACTGGTTAAAAAAGAAACAAAAAAATTGACAATTACAGTACAACTGATTAAGCGCTACTACAAACAGAATTCACAATTAACATTCCAAAATGAAGAAATAAATTAATTTTTGGAACTTAAATCGAAGTTGAAAATGATTGGATATAGAATTTGCAATTTGTTTTGTTTTATCACCTTTCTCGCGGTTCTAATATCCAAATATGAAAGAGTTCCTGCTTCTATTCTCTCTCAAATTTCGAAGTTATTTCTATGTTTAGATCGCATTCGAATGCCAGTTCCACCAGAGCTTGTTGATTTTAGTACGCTTGTAGAACGCCATCAACAGTTTTGACATTGAAGTTGCTCCAGGACTAAGTTTCGCTTCCCTTACTTCATCATTGCCGTCAATGAGGTTTTCTTCACTGATGATTTCCCGAAGCTCTTCTACAATCAGCCCATTATAATGAGAGTTTCACAGATTCTGAATGACTTTTTTGTTCATTTCGCCAAAAGCCTTACCTCCAATTTGACGCAACTGAACTGAATTGTTTTACAATTGTGTTATTCTATAAACGTGAATTGACATTTCATCTGTGAAATTTTTGAAGAAAGTTATACTTCGAGCGAGCTCCGAGGTCTGGCGAGTTTGTTTCCCAGATGATGAAGATAAAGGAAATGAAATGTGCTCGCTTTCAAAGAAAATGTACGACTAAAAGACCCACTCGCGAATGTCGAAGTTGCGAATGTTAAAACCGGGAGCATTTCTCTAATTGCGAATGTTCGGAACTCGCGAATAGCGAATCCGTGAATGTCGAGGGATTACTGTACTTACATTGCTATCCGGGAGACGCCGCGTCCAAGGCACAGGTGCCAACGTTTCGTCCGCTATGATGCGACCTTCATCAGGGCGTAGTAATGCCAGAAGGGCGTAATAACGACCTTCATCAGGGCGTCTCCCGGACAGCCATGTAAGTACTGACTCCAACCGCGGAAGCCTACTGCCCTGATTGAAAGCTGCAGATCTTCAAGTCGCTCGCCTCGCCGTGCCCCTCTCCAGCAGCGCGCGGGCGCAAGAGTCCCTAGATACAGAAAGTTGCGTAACCACCGTCATTTAATATCCTCTCACCCGATAGCCCCATCAAGCAGAATTCAGAAGTTGAACAGAAATGATAACAATTGGTGACGTAATGCAGATTTTCAAGAATATTAACATTGGTTTGGGGTAGATTCATGGTTCTCAACATAAGAATTACTACACAGTTCCAATTCTCCTGACAATTGGATATAAAATGGCGGGATTGGAGGAACAATGCAATGGGCTACTCTCTGCATCGAGGGACTCTATCGCTGCGCTGCGCTGTGCAAAGAAGCGCTGGCGAGGCGAGGCGGCGGGGTCAGCGGCGCGCCGGGATTTGCATAGGCCCCGCGGTCGGCGCGGGGGTGGGGGAGGGGAAGGGGAGGGGGAGGGGGAGGGGCGGCGTGGGAACGGTGGCGGGCACCGCGCGGCGCTTAATTAGGCGCAGGCGGAAGTGCTCGCGGGCTCGTTACTCGCCTTCCCACGCGGCGGCGCTGGCGGAGGCGATGCGCCCGCCGCCGCCGACTCACTTGAAGATGCACGCGGCGCCCATCCAATGGCGGCTGGCGCTTCGCTAACTCTGTCCACTCCGGTTATAGCAGGGGTTTTCAAACTGTGTGTATCGGGAGAGATTGCAACTGATGTTACTGCAGTCCCTCTGACCGGGAGGTCCTAGGCTCCACTCCCGACGGCGGCACGATTTTTGTGACACTAGCTTTCCAGCTAGGTCTAATTCAATCGCTGTCTGGAGGAGAATTCTAGCGGCCGGCTGCTCTAATCGGTAGTTTTCCGTGATTTCTCCGATCAACACCAGGCGAATGCCGGAGCAGTACCCTAACAAACGGGCAACGGACCGCGCGCGATCTTTCCTTCCTCTTCCTTGTCTTATCTTCACACTTACACTAACATGCACTAGACTACTACACATGCCGGGACACCAGTCGGAAGCTTAGAGCTTGTTCAGGTTGGGATGGTGCCCCGCTGGTGGGAGGTACCTGGTTGAGGGGAAAACCCCGCTAGTCGACGGTCGGTCGGCGCCGGATCTCGCCATCCGGCGGGGAAAAGATCACCGCCACTTCACGAGAAAAAACACGCACTACACTTATGGGACTAATGACCCAAGTAGTTGACGCGCCCGGAATCACGAAATATCAATCAATCAAACTGCGTCGCGGCTCCCAGGGGCGTTGCGGTAATTTAATAAAAATGATCTTTAGATTTGATTTACTTTAATCTTGGTGTCATTTATGACTAGAAAATAATTTTGTATTATCTTACGACATTCTTTGTAATATATATGATTTATTTTTCTTATTAATAGTGGGTTAATTGAACCTAGCAACATCTTTACCAATAAGCTTCTGTGGCTCCCGTAGCATCGACGTACATCCCTTGCACGCATGGCAGTCGGGGATATTTAATGATTCTACACAAGCAAATCAAGAATTCTCGTGCTCGCGCGAGGGTGCGGCAGCGATACAAAAAATGTTACGTGTGATTTTAATACCTAATTAGAATGGAGAAATAGAATAGCCTTTATATCACTAACTCACTTGCGTTGAAACTTTAGTAGATCTATATTAACCTTTCCTTGTTATCATGGGAGCCGCGAGAAGTTTCGTTTAGATCAAGGGACTCGTGGATGAAAAAGGTTTGAAAACCACTGGGTTATAGTGAATTCGAATTTAATAAACCCTCGGTTATAGTGAACGTGTCACTGGTCCTTTGTATTTATTAATTGTCAAATTCAAGTATTCATTTCATTCTCGTTTTAGCATGTTTCAGGCTCCCCCTCTCGTTTTAAGCTGGGGACGCCTATTCTCACCTATTGTTGGTGTCTCGTCCTGAGTCATTTAACTCGTACACGTAAGGCATATTTGCACGAGTTACATCATTATTTATGTAACTAGTACAAAATGTGAGTCTGGCTTACGAATGAAATAATGAACGGGACGTCTATTGGAGACGAGTCCACCATTTTGAAAGGAGATGCCAAAAACACTTTCATACGATATGGATACTTCATTTTTCCTTACAAATTTACGGAAATGTTCAACTATACACTCCAGAATTCCAGGCAGCAACTTTGTTGATTGATGCCGTCGCAACTTTGTTGATTAACGTCATCGTAATCTTTTGTTTACCCTGCGGTGTCCGGTAGTTTTATAATGCCATGAGTTCTTTGCCTTAATTATATCGGAAAGTAACACTTTCCAATCAATAAACAGTGAAAGTAATTTCTCGATTCCACGCCCGAGTTCTGAAAATAACTATTATCGAACAAAAGTAATATTTTTGTTGGCGGGACCCCCCTCCCTCTCCGCCGTCGCGCATGGCCCCCATCTGCTCGTCAGCCTCTGTCGCAGCGCGTAATGGAGATCCATTTGCAATGAATAGGGACGCGCACAAAGCACGGACAGTTGGCAACCGGCGACAAATGCGAGTCGAAACCGCGCGCGCGCGCCTCCAAATGAAATTAGCGTCGCGGGCAGCGGCGCCGACAGCGACCGGACGCTCCTCCCTCCCCCAACAACCCTTCCCCCCTCCACTGCCACTAGCTCTCGCTGCGCGCACACGGCGGCGGCACGAGCAGTGTTTCACGCAGGAAATTTTAACGGGGGTGTGGTCAGAAAATTTAGGATAGTGGGGAATTCGGCCTAATGTGCTGCAAACGATTTGTGAAATAGCTTCAGCTATATTTTTGCGTATGTATATTATATAAATGAAATATATGATGGTAGATATTTCTATACGGTGGTATTTAGCAGATATTTATGGTATATATAAATTAACTTTTTTTGTTGTTTTTGTTAATAATAATATTATTATTATGACACAATTGGTTGTATTTTGAATGTTTAACTTTTTCAAATAGTTTCATAATTTTCAAATTTAAATTGTGTTCAGAATAAGCTCATCATAAGAAAGATTTTAAACAATTATAATTGGTTTTAACACTTCTTTGCATTCACTAAGCCTGTGTATTTTTTATCATCCGGCCTAAATCCATTCAATACAGCTTTCTAAACTTTCCTGGGGGAGTGGTGGATACAAAAGTTGGGGCGAGGGACCAAGGTGGCGGCAGGGTAAAACCTGTACACAAATGACGTTATACATGGAACGCAGGTGCACACAGGGGTAAACAAAATAAGCCTTTGTAGGATAGTGGCAACCAGTATTTTTATCAAGGGTTTGTATTACTACTTCATCAATACCTCAAGATACTTTAGCATTATTGTTTAAAAGTAGAGACAGTCGTAGCTGCTCATACTACTTTCTCGTAGTAACACTCATGCAAAAGCATCGATTGTGAGAATAAAATTCAATTAAAGGTGTGCTTTAAACTAATAAAAAGAAAAATAAGTATTGCTAAGAAAAAATATTGGTAGAAAACATTTATATTTTTTGAATTGTTAATAAAAATAAGTTGGTTCGTCTTTACGGTTACAATTCGATCGTATACGAATCCCACTATGCGCTCCTTTTATCAGAATGATTATAATACGAGGGAAGATTTTCCATTGAAAAAATTGTTAGTATGAAACGCTCCCCAAAAAGAATCTATAAAAACGGCGGGTTCACAGTGAGGTAGTCAAATTAACGTAATACAGTACAGCAAATAAAGCCATTTTGAAAATTGTGAAGTTTACACAATTTTTTTTGTTTTTCTGTGTTTCTCACGTTTGCCAATACCTAACAAGTTTATTCATCATTGTAAATCTACAAAATCAAGTACATCAAGAAATGGAATTGTGGTTATTAAGACACATTTCACAATTTATTTTACTGAAAATTAATCGTTGCCCTTTTCTCACGATAGAAGTACATTAAGAAACTGACTTTGACACTTGAATTGATAGTGCCAATTGACGTTATTGGAGCACCACTACGTCATACGCATAGGGCACCAATCGTGAGACATCACTTCACAATTGCATAATCCAAACAAGCAACGCCCGTAAACATCACGCTCAAGGAGCCCGAGCGAGGGATTTGTCCTATATCTCTAAAGACAAGAGGTTGTTTTCTATTTGGAACATCTTCAGCAATGAAATAATACTGTGAAGATGGACAGTTTACGAATTTAGATCCGAGGCATCATGCCTTAAGGTTCTTTACAAGCAGCAGATCTGCGACCAGTACTTAGTTTTATTATACACGCTGAATTTTATAAATTTTCTATTTATTGAATTATATTTTATACAATAATTTATTCCCAAGCATTTATGGAAAATGTGAAGCTATACAAATATTTCATACTTATTTTTGTATGCAATGTTGTTTACTGCTCTTTTCAGTTATTAAGTAATTATTCACAACCAAAACATCTTATTTATTCATTACCACAAAAAAACATTTTAAACAACTTCTTGTATTCCTTTATCAGGTCTCATCATTTAATAACTCCTTTGGTAACCAATTTTACCCGACACCATGACGTGTATAAAGTAGGGATTCTCCATGCTACAAAATGTTCATGCTTTAATGTTTTTAAATCACGCGCCCGTCTGCGCATCCAGCGAAGATCGCAAAGCAGCTTCAGAAGCACTGGAAAACCACTTAAAAACAATAAACCAGTGGCTTTCTCGTTGGCACATTAAAATCAACGAACTAAAATCTAAACATGTGACCTTCGCTCTAAGAAAAGGCGACTGTCGAGCAATAATAATAAAAAATACACAGATCCTCAAAGAAACGAAGTTAAATACTTAGGTGTTCTTTTGGATTCAAGATTAACGTGGAAGGTCCATATAAAAAAGAAAAGAAAAGAACTAGAATTAAAAACTCAAAACTATCAATGGTTAATCGGTAAATACTCCCAACTATCATTGTCAAACAAAATACTTTTATATGTAAAAGTATTCTACAACCCATATGGACCTACGGTATTCAACTTTGCTCAGCCAGTGTCTCAAACATCGAAATTCTTCAGCGATTCCAGTCAAAATGTCTTCGATCAGTAATAAACGCACCCTGGTATGTCAGCAATGAAGTACTCAGCAACGACCTTCAAATCAAGACCATCAAAGAAGAAATAACGCCCGCGAATCAGAAATACCACACAAGACTGGAAAATCATCCAAATCATATCGCTATTCACTATTAGACAATAGTGAAGAAACAAGAAAACTGCAGCGCCATAAACCGCTAGGTATAAAGTACCGATTTGTTTAAATAGGAATGCTAATGTCGAGTAACATTTTCACTCATGTAAATATTATTATTAAACCATTTGCTTAATATTTTTGCAGAAATAAAATGCAAATAAACAGAATTCATAAAAAACAACAACAAAGTCTGCGCATCGTAAAGTTCCAGCATGGCGCAATGCAGTGGTGTAGCTTCAGTTGGTGTCACCTGAGGCGAAGCTAGTGTGTCCCCCTCCCCCAGAAATTGAATATAAAAATATCTATTGCCGCATTGATTGTACATTATTTTATTAAAAATACAAACGTATTTGCACGTGATAGTTATTTATAATATTGTAGCGTCGCGAGGTAGCGCACGCTCCGGCGGGCCGTTTCGGCGGGTCGCTTGGAAAGCCCAGTCTTAAGCCGGATGGGGGATGGGGGTGGAACGCGGCGGCGCCTCGCCGGCACGCGCCGGGCAGGAAAATCCCGGCCCCAAAAATAACTTGGACAACGGGGCGCGCGCGGGCGCGAGTCTAGGTGATGTCGGTTGCGCCCTGGAGAGGGCTGGCCAGCGAGCCGTATGACGCCCGCCGCTTGTAGAGTGGGGGCGAGCCGTGGGATATTTAAGGCGGCGCCGACACGCGCCTCGCGGGATACGCTAGAGTGTCGAAAGACGAGAGGTATCTCCAGTGCTATCTTGCACGTGATGTTCGGGTGGAAGATCGGTTTTGGCGTCAGGCCATGTAACTTCTCTAGTTACGGGGACTCTATGTCCGACAGCTCGCACTTCGCGTAGCTTTCTCATGCTCTCGAGCAGAGGTACTGGGCTAGGCCTAGGGACGGTCGCGGGGTTTCGCGGCTAAGGGAATCGAAAGGTTGCCAAAGGGATTCAATTTTGTATCATAATCTTTTATTTTATTATTGTAAATATATTGTAAATACCATACAGAATCAGTCGTCTGTTTTTCTTGTCCAGTACGTCACAATATATTAAAAAATTCTATGTAATTAAGAGTAATTGCAATATAATTGCAATCAAATCATAATCTATGCTTATAATTTAAATGTTTTTATTAAATTAATTTAAATAATTTTTAACTAAACCATAAAAATTATATAATTCCAACTATAAGATTTTCAAACTTTCAAAACTAAGACAACTAACTATTAATATATAAAATTTTTTAGTAATTGATTTAAATTATATAATTCCAACTATGAAATAATTTCATTGGTGTCACCCCTAGAATGGTGTCACACGGAGCGCGCCGCCCCCCTTGCCCCCCGCCCCTAGCTACGCCATGGCGCAATGGTTTCGCAGAAGGGCTTCTTCTTGTGCCGTGAGCCGCTGTCGATTTCCTCACGTGCTTCCTCGCGCGGTCGGCGAGGTGCCAGGGAAGGAAATACGCCGTGGGGCAACAGCATTGCACACACTTCCTCGAATCGAATGAAATCGTAACAACGATTAATATCGGAGATGCAGCAAATCACGCTAACTAGTTTTATAGAATAGTATGAGAACAAAGCAATGCTATAGTACAGAGGTGTCCAACTTGCAAGGCCTAAAACAGTGTTGCCAAGGTCGATGCCACGAGCGGGAGTCCGTGGCACGAGTGCCAAAACGAAATCGCCTCTCCACGCAGCTCATAACCCCGCCGCAAGAGCCAACGCCATCACTATTGTAAAACGGTGAGGTTACTAATAGTTTCCTCTCCCGAGGCTAGTGGCGCAGAGAAACTCGTGGCATGGCGCGGTGTCGCGAGGCGTGCCACTGCCACCAGTAGGAGGCCTTGACACCATTGGCCTAAAGGGCCAAAACTAAGACCTTTAACATAGTCACGGGCCATATTTTCTTTACTCGGGCGATCCACACTGACGTCCTAGTACTGCGTGTCCCAACACTTCGCCCGGATACTCTGAAACGGGAAGGGCATGGAACCATGCTTGAAATCGGGCAGTACCATGCACAACGCAAGTAAATACATTAAGATTATTTTGAACTTCTGAATTTACTAAAAAAAATACCCTTAAATGTAACTTTAACAAACTTTCACATTAAAGGGGTTGTTGACCTCGGCAGGACGCATGCACTATGCACCAAATGTTTGTCCAACATGGATGGAAGGGACTTTCACTTTTTACTAATAACTTTTCGCGGGCGACAGTGAATGGCATCGCGGGCCGCACGCGGCCAGCGGACCGCCAGTTGGACAGCCCTGCTGGCTATTCATGGCAGAAGCTATTCTTGTTAGAGAACATCTAAGCACACATTTGGAATCAGGGAATGACACCTAGTACAACTTACATTTTCTTTTCTGATGTTTCATTGTTAACTAGGTAAGACCTCATTTTGGGGGATAATTGGCACGTTCGCCATCTTAAAATTACCTTGTCCCCAAAACGATACGTGCTAGAGATTTTGTAAATACACATTTGGTATCAGGGCGGGATACATAGTAAATCATACAGTTGTCATCATTTCTAGCGATTTTTCATTGTTGACCTGTGATATCAATCAGAGCAGCCGGTCATTAGAATTCCTCTCCACACAGCGCACAGTGTGTAATTTTGGCCATCTACGGGGCAGAAAGTCTAATAGCAAAAATTAAAGAATTGAACACGATTAAATCAGTTTATAATTTACTAAATTATTCAAAAATCTAAAATATTACAAATTTTATACAATACAACTCGCTAGAACAACATTTTAAGTATTTGAAATACGTTAAAATAGAATAAAATTGTACGTTGATTTTACAGAACAAACAATAGAGAAATAATGATGAATATATATATATATATATATATATATATATATATACACTATATATACACATTAATTTGACACAGTATTGCAATTTTTACCATAAAAAATGAAATCATAAAATCATACATTAGACAATATATACGAAAATACGAGAGAAGTATACAAGAAACATGTGCTGAAACACGAACCGCACACATGAAAATAATGAACTTATTCAGAATCACTGATGGTATCAGAAGAATCTCCTTGATCATCTGTGTCTGCTGGTGATTCATCAATTTGTAGAAAATCAAAACCTATTCATTAATATTATTCTTTCTGTATTTTGGAGGAACCCGTAAACTAGCTGTACATGGATCAGACGTAATAAGAAATCTGTTCAGCATATTGTGTAATAGTGTCGATTCTGGAGGTCTTTTGAAAACACAAATTTTATTAATCTGCAGAAATTAGTGGAAGATGGAAAGGATTTTTCCAAATAACGTATTTTGAATTGTCCGAATCGCAGTGCATATCCAAAGGAACAGAAATACAAAAAAAAAAAAAAAAAAAAAAAAAAACTTTCGTCACTGAAATGTTGCTGAGGAAACCTCTTTTTGTATCGATTCTGTCCCATACCATCACAGCCCCATTTCATGATAATGCTAATATTACATTTTTTGTCAATCGCAATTTCTCAAACACCTCTCGGGTTTGACGAAATCGATGAATTGTTTGGTCAATAAGTGACTGCACAGGTATTTCTGCTGAGATTTTTGTAATCACAGCAGCTTGTGTATAGCGTTTTGGATTCTTTCACTTTATAATGTGGGTAAAATTTACAATTTCATATTTTTGCTTGCTGACGTAGAAGTTGGTACTGGCGACTAGACATATAGACATGCACCATTCACGTCAGCGCCTGTTCGGTTATAGCTCTGATTTCTGAAACAAGGACCATCGAGCCTTCTTAATAACAGTTTCTCGATTTGGTGATGCAGTGGATAATTGTTACTATTGCTGCCGTATCCCTTTTCCTTTCTTTCCTGAACTACATGCCTTGGCACTTCGCTGCTTGAATGTAGGTGGTGTTTAACTTTCTGCCTCTTAGTTCTCGGAGCACAATCAACAAAATGGCCGGCCAATTACAGTACGGGAAGTTTCTGCTAATTCTGGAAATGTGGGCATTGTCGGAAATATTTTCAAATATTATTTCCTCATCGAGACAAGAAGAATTGAAACGAATAAAACGTCCTTTATGCCTCCCTATTTTCTCCTACGTAATACTAAGTGTTTGGCAAAATTTCTTTACTTTGTGTTTTTACACACTGTAAAGCACTCTCCGAATTTGTTGCATTTTTCATTTCTTGCAAAGTATGTGCGAATAAAGCATCTGTCTTTGCATTTTTATGTTTTGTAACCCATATTTCGAAGAGTGCCCTCCGGAAAAACGAATGCAACATTCTGTAAATAATGGAAAAATTAATACATTCGCAACAATTCGCAACATTTTTTTCAATGTTTGGCTTCCCAAAAGTACCTGCTTGAATACCAATTTGGTCCCAAAGTGGTTCTCCAGGGTTCTCTAAACTAAAACCCTCGATTAATTTTTGGAATTGTGTTTCCTGTAAGATTAAGAGTACGTACTTTTCAAGAGGTCCTTACAAGTTGTTGGACAATGGATTTCAAAAACCAAAGGTACCAATGGAAAGAAAAAACTATACAGATTGAATTCTTGAAATAGCTGGGACTTTGAATATCATCAGACACACGCACAGGACAAGCGAAAACGCTGCACTGAAATGATTGAATCCAAGCGGTGCCGCCACGGACGAGTTGATACATGTTCAGATAAGCATTTCCTGTACCTCGGAGAATTTCTAGTGAAATCTATACCGTTGCCATGTGGTCTGAACATCCTTCTACTGAAATAAATAACAAATTACACGTTCTGGTCAAGTTGAAAATTTGACTTTCTGCCCCGTAGATGGCCAAAATTATACACTGTGCAGCGGCTGAATTCGAAGCAGATATCTGCCCAAGGTCGAAAAATCGTCAGCGTTCCGAACTGAACCCTGGGACCTCCCGGACACATTCAAGAATATAGATTTTATATTGAATATGTCGCCATTTTTTAATGAGTTGAGCATTTACGCGCTCAAAAGTATTTTTGAAACGAAAAAGCCATCTCGAACAACGCATGCTCGAACACATGCACGCTCCTTCGAACATACATGCACCCTCCTTCGAACACACAGCCGCTCGAACACCATCCCGCTCGAACACACACACGCTCGAACACATCTCCCGCCAACAGCAGGAACAGCAACAGCTACAGGCTGGCGGGCCGCCCGCAGGGGGCGTCGGTGCAGCTGAATGGAGGCGAAGCCCATTCATCGCCTGCCACACACTGGGCCGAACGCCCAGACACGGTTTTGTGTGGAGAACGACGCCTTATTAGTAAATATCAATTCTAGTGTCTTCAAATAACCACACAAAAGAGAGGTATATTTGTACTGTATTTCTTGTATATGGTGGTAATTCTAGACAATTAGAAGTGAAAATACTTTCACATTTCTTTGTTTAGATAATACGTGTTATTTTATGTAATAAAATTTCTAGTTTTTATTAATCGTATGGAATTTTGCATTACTTATACAATACATTCCAACTTTCAAACGCATATTTTATACTGTACGTCAAATTTTGTATCTCGAAATTGTAACTTATTTTAACTAGAAAAACTTTGACAGTATAATTAAAAGTACACCAAAGAATACCGTCGATAAATTAATACACATATTATAAAATTATCGAAAGAAAAATGAACAACATACTTGCGCCGATGCAATTTTGACGTTAATGTGAATGAAAATGTGATTAAAAACTTATATTAACTCAACATTTGGAGAATGGCGGGACACAGCTAAGTGTCAAATCAAGAATTTCATGTTTTGGCATCGTATGTGCCACCACAGATGGGGATAAGAACCACAAGAATTGTTTTTTTTGGGGGGGGCAGGTGTCTACAAATGGGGCTACTGCCATGTCCAAAGTTGTCCTCAGAGGCAGGTGCTGATTTCATTTTTCGAAGACTTTTTTTGTCGCACATATATCACCATTTTCGCATCTAGATCACCACCATGGCTTCATCGCTCGGTAAACTGCCAAAATACACATTTCGTACTACATTTGTTTAGTGAAATTAAAGGATTTTCATCTTCTTGATTTGTTAATAACTGCCTTTTTGTACGTAATTTCCATTTTGTACGTGGATATGCTCATAGCCTGGTAAATGGATCTATGCGAGTTGGAATTGTAGCGTATACAAACACAGTGTTAGTACTTTAAGTAATAAAAATATCCCCTACAAATAGATCCTCTTTTACCTGAGCCCCTCCGCATTGCAGGCCTTGCGGGTCTAAACATTACGCCACTATTGGCACATGGGTACCAATAAGTGATTCAAATTTGGCGCCATTTCGGGATATCAGTTATTAATAACAATATTTGGCCTTAATTACCAGCTCAGTATTTGCATTTCAAAATGGAAAATAACCTGCAATATGGGAAAGGAAAATATTACGCAGAATATTTGGGCCGGTTAAAGAAAATGAAATCTGAAGGAGTAGAACAAATGCAGAGTTGGCGAACTATATAAAACACCTAAGATAGTTACCTGCATCAAGATAAGGAGGTTGAAATGGATTGGACATGTAGTAAGAATGAAGGAAGAGAGGGCAATAAAGAAGATATATATAGGGAGCATGACCGGTAGGAGGAGTAGAGGCAGGCCGAGGTTAAGATGGAACGATGAGGTGGAAAAAGATCTGAGGACCCTAAGAGTGAAAAGATGGAGAAGAAAAGCAGAAGACCGAAGGGATTGGGCTGCCGTAATAAAAGAAGCCAAGTGCCGGAGAGCTGACAGAAGAAGTATTTGCATTTCAAGCGTCCCGCGAGTTGGTGTGCGCCCGGCGCGGGGAACTTGGCCGGGAGTTGGGGTCCTGGGCTGACCACTGTGCGCCGCGCCGCGCCGCGCCGCGCCGCGCAGGTGTGTCGGCGGCCTGCGCAGCGCTTTGTGGGCAGCAGCTGTTCCGCCAGGAGAATCCACCCCCTCCCCATCCCCCTCGCGCAGACAGCTGGTCGCTGCACGTGTGCACGCGAGGGCCGCGCCCGAGATCCGCGGCGCTGCAACCGCCCGCCCAACGAGACCTGCTGCCAGCGGTCAGTCCTCAGGGAGAGGCCCTCTCCCGGGAAACAAAAATTCTGTGGTCACGCAGGAAAAGTTCATAAGTGAAAAATCTTCGCTGGGAGAAAGCAAGGGTTACATTATTGTGCCATAAGCTATAGTAGGCCGATTAAGCTATATTTCCCAACGTTCTGTTTGTCGTTAAGGAGGCACCATGAATTTGGTCGATTTACTGGAATAAAATATACTTGACTTGCAGTTCCAGCGCTTAACCCAATTTCGCCAAAAATTGGCTTAAGATCTTTTACCACGTGGCCACACAATTGTTTCCAAGGGCACGAGACTCGTGTCAAAGGGGCATCGCTGTGGATGGCATAACTAGTTTAAATCGAAGCAATGCAGATAAATTTAGGTAATGAGAGCAAGTGAATCTTTCGCTTACGTATTAAATGGCAATGATCGAAACGGAGTCCAGCACTAAAAAAATAAAATTCAAACGACACTTTCGCACAAGTTGCGTACATTATTTTTTTTGTATCATGCATTCTTGGAAACTTACGCAGTCTTGGGATCATTTTGCATATGCGGAACGATAACCATGTTCATTCATGTCGTTCCAGTTTTTCTTTACTTTGCAGTGCAGTCATTTGGGTGAATTTAGACCACGGAAGGTGGCTTTGCACCACGCACCACTTTAAAGGATGTCTCTCAAATTAAATATTGGCGTGTGTATTTTCAGTTGCTTTAACGCTTAGTCGAGTCTAGGAAGTTGACCACATCAAAGAGCAACACTGGTCTGCTCCAACCAGCGATTATTACTGCTTGAGCTGACAAGATTTTGGACCTGTTTTTTTTATGTTCTTACTTGGCATAAAGACACCATACCCCTCAATCCTTTCAAATGTGCCTACATTCTCATAAGAAAGACAGAAGCGTAAAATGACACCCCACCCTGGAGGGTGACATTGTACCACACAAACTTCCTCTCCTACCAAATAAAAAAACTGTTAAATAAACGTGTATGTAAAAACATACCTTTGGAGTTACCTAAAATTTTTAAATGATTATAAAAATGTAAAAAAGTACTTTGGTTTCACAAACACAAAAACACCGTTTCACACACACAAAAACACAAAGTTACACCAAACGACGATAGCGAGATTTATTTTACGAGAAATTTTTCTATTTTCTTTGCTTCACCACGAACAGGCTTAGAGCCATATTCGCTGTCGGGACTTGAATGGATGCAGTACAAATGAACTTAAATATAGTCTAACAATTAAGAATCCTTCCCGTCAAAAGTTGTCCTCTTAACATAAGCCCTCGCGAGACTTCTACGACGCTTCATTCTATTGGATGCACAATGTGACTCTCTTCTAGAGGTGAATTCACAGGTACAAATTTTGAGATAACGAACCCCTTTCCAAGAACAACAACGCAGTTTTTAGCACGCAAGAGTAAGTAAAATAGACGTACTATTCTAATTTTACGTAAGTGGACATTTTTCTGAACGGACCAAGCGATAGGAAGGACATTGTCAAGGGTCCACAGTTTCGAAAATGTCGGGATAACTGACGTGAGGGCTGAATCACAGCAGTTTCGCAGAAGGGACACATTGCCTGGCATACAGGTTGAAGACCCTTTGTTCCCTTCACCACCCCACGTGCACACGTGCAAGGGGAAACGGCTGAATGGTGAGGGATCTCCTTTGTGGGGGGGAGGTATGAATGCGCTACTATTCCTCACGTATCTCGGACGGATAATCGGATTTTTGAACTTTTCTTTCCCCTTTAGATTTGAGATATCGAGGATCAACCTTCTACGCTTTGTGTGGAGAAATTGTACTAAGAAGGGACCAATTTGTTAGGTCGAAAAACAAAAGAAGGTCATGCTAGTTGAGGCTTTGCAGGAAGTTGTATCGAGAAATAGAAATTGTTATTATTATTATTATTATTATTATTATTATTATTATTATTATTATTATTTCACATCATTCAAATCACCTACTATATGAAAATGTGTACAACTAATTGACAAAAAATTATTTTCAGAGGGCCGCTCAACCATTTTCTGGTAAACCTCAATGCTTACAAATGCATAATATACTTGTACTTTCGATTATCCTTTATACATTATATCCACGCTATTCACAATTATTTTATTCATTTACCCCATTCCATAATGGGCACAATAACCACACCACGTCCGACCGCATCGATCATGCGCGACTTTATTTTTTACGAATACATTTTCGTACCTTGAAAGTATATCTGACAGCGCTACTTTCCGCTCTTGTCCTCTTGGATTCACAAGTAGAGATGGAAAAAAACAGATGTTTTTAAAACATCGATATATTTCGAGCAGAAACATCGATATTATAACATTCATGTTTTGCTTTCCATGTTTTCTTCATATCAATATATTTGTGCAGAAATATCAATGTTTACGAAAACAATTCTCACGACATTATTAACATTTCTAGTATCTATTTTATTTGTCGATTGCTCACAATCAACAGCCATTGACAATTGAAACTACTGTCAATTCCCAGGCGGCACGAACCGTTCTCTAGTGTTCTTAACTTGTTTTTTGATTATTTTGTACGGGGTAATATCCTTAAACTGAAATTTGAACTTTGATTACATAGAACATTGTTTAGAAAATAACGATGACAGTAAAATTTAAGTCAGAATATACGTTAAACTAATGTTGACGTATTATGATATTGACGTGATATTTTAAATATCGACCTTTTTATCGATGTTTTCATCGACATTGAAAACCTTTTGGTGATGTATCGAAATATCCACGTACCGGTTTTGCTAAACTTTACCATCACTATTCGCAAAGTACCGGGACTAGTCCAACTCCTGTGAAGCGTCCTAAACCCTACCCCTTTTCCTAATTCCTTCCCAATTCTGGCCGCTGGGTAGTGATGCAGAGCGTAGCGCAACATGAACGATTCAGTATCCATTTAGTATCCTTTCGCCCGGTTCGCCCGTCGCCATTTAGTATCCTTTCGCCCAGTAGCCGCACCAGGTAGCTTTCTGAAGTGAAGGAGAAATGATAACAATTCGAGGCATTACGAAGAGTTTCCAGAATAGTATCACTGATGTTTGGTGGATTGGTGGTTCCCAGCTCACTCACAATAACGCACAGTTCACCTGCATAAAAAATGGTGGAATCGGCGGCACAAAGGAATGCGCTACTCTCTGTATCTAGGGACTCTAGACTAGGGTCTAAGAGACGCGTTGTGCCGCGATGATGATGATATTAATAATAATAATAATTATTATTATTATTATAATAACAACAGCAACAACAACACCGATGACATCTGTTGGACTCTATACAATATTGTAACGCCAACAAATTAAACGGAGCGCACGATAGTAGCTCGTACCGGATATCGTCATCCGGGATTTGGAGAAAACATTGTCTAATTGGAGATGTTGCTGTGCCTGGTGATCAAAACGTTTAGGTTTTGGACCAAGGAGGCAGAGAAAGTTAAATACAAGAGTTTGGAAATCGAGATCAGTCGAATTTGAGGCGTAAAAGCACAGGTCGTCCAGATAGTTATCGGAGCTATGGGATTTATTCCGCAAAATTTGTGTAAATCTTGGATAAACTTCCAGGCCATTCAAAGGACTGGAAAATGCAAGAAATCGCTTTATTTGGAACAGCCCACATTTTGCGCAAAGTATTGTAGAGGCACGAACTATCCCTAATCTGCTCCTTAGGTAGCTGGTTGCAACATGGAGCCGATTTTTCTTTGAACGACTCATAACATCTTTAGTCGTGATGTAGTGGAATGACAATAATAATAATAATAATAATAATAATAATAATAATAATAATAATAATAATAATAATAATAATAATGATGTAGAAAACTTGTGTCTACTTGTAGATGTTGATGTGCCTTGTGATCAAAATGTCGTAACCAAGGAGGCAGAGAAGCATCTTAAATACAAGAGTTCGGAAATCGAGATCAGCCGAATGTGGGGCGAAAAAGCGCAGGTCGTGCCGATAGTTATCGGCGCTCTGGAATTGTGTAAGAACTTGGTTAAACTTCCAGGTCATTAAAAGGACTGGAAAATGCAAGAAATTGCTTTATTTGGAACAGCCAAAATTTTGCGCAAAGTATCGTAGAGGCACCGACTGTCCCTAATCTGCTCCTTAGGTAGCTGGTTGCAACCTGGAGTAGATTTTGTATTCAACCGACTCATTGCATCTTTAGTCGTGATATAGAGGAATAATAATAATAATAATAATAATAATAATAATAATAATAATAATAATCGTGATGTAGTGGAATAATAATAACAACAACAATAAAGAATGAGTAATTAAGACGCGACAAAGTTTTAAAGAAGTACCGCGTTTCCCTCTCCGTGGACGATGAGCTGAGGGCCGAACGCGGTTGCAGGCGGCCTTGGGAGGCCGGGAGGCGCAGGAGGCTGTGAAAGAGGGCGCGGCGCGGCGCCAGCGGCACAATGCTTGCATGGCGAAGTGTACCAACGCGTGCCGCGGTGTATCCGGTGGTAATGGAGATACAGCACGCCAAGGCCGCACTGAAGACGCCTCTGGTACAGAAGATCGCTCCGCAGAGGCAACGCGCAGCCACTGAATTCATTACACGAAGTTTGTCGTTCAAGACTTGCGAGACAAGAAGTGGCTGGGAAGATGACAGAACTGCAATAGCTAACTGTAATATTTTATATGGTCCTTTGAAATAAAAATCTGTTTATATAACGTTTATTTCCCCATCTTCAAGAAATTTCCTATTCAAATTATTTTTCTACTTTTCCATTAATATAACTTTGCTTCCAATAATTTATTTACTTCTCTTCGACAATACTATTTCTTGACCTCTTTTTAATTTTATTATGGATTGTCTATAATAAGAATGAGTTACAGTGAAGATCGTTTCAATAATACTTAAGAGTTGAGGACATATTTTCTAACGAATCTTAAGATTGTAATCAGTATTAAGATTTTCATTTGAAATATTTCATGAAGAGTAGGTCAATTTGATTCACCTAACTTGCTGACGTTTCTCGTCTTTATTGTTCTCTCATTAGAGCATGCACTGCATCATGAAATCAGGTATAGTTATGTATTGCCAACACATGGTAACATCTCCGCAACACACACCATATCACTGCCCCATCATAAATTTAAGACTGAAATTAGATCTCAAGAAAATTAAATTTCAACCGGAAACACACTGGTCTCATACTTTCACTCAAAACGAGGAGCAGAGAAAAATTATAAGAAAGTGTGGAAATACAAGAGTTGCTAATGTTCTTATTATGGTTTTACCTTGTTTTTTGCCAAACAGATTCATACAGTTAGAGATTTTTCAAATCGGTTTTTATGACCCAAACGTTATAAAAAATGAGTTATTTAAAGAGAATTCTGTTCACTGAGAATATTTTTTGGAGAAATGTAAAAATTAAAGTAATTATTTTTTGTAATGGTTGTGAAAAAAAAGAAATTTTCCCCTTTCGCGTCGTAATTGGAGTATTCAATTTTATACTTAAATTCTAACGAATGGAAACATAATACAATTTAACTTCTTCAATTGGTCTTTATGAAAAGCATCGTTCTATGGAACCCTACATCAAAGAGTAGATTTCTCAGCCAAATATTGTTGAATATTTTGTTGCGTTGACTTCAGTTGATAGTAAAATAAGAGCTTACAAGTATTTTTCCACTGTGTGTTTTAGATACATCCGAAGCAATCAAATATACGCACTGAAAGAACAATACCAAACCGCTAACAAGATAATTTGTCTCTCAGGTACAGCAGGCAATGTGTCAGTGTTCCTACTTCTGACATCTATATGCAGGGCGCAAGCAATTCCTGCGACAATTAATCAAGCGGCACAACTCGTTCATATCCGTCGAGTACACGTGACCGGCTAAACGGCGCAAGTGGAGAGCTTCAACTCTCAATTTGTCTTCGTTCGGACAATTCCTTTCCTTTCCGTTCACTAACATGATGGAATCTTTTCCTTAGTTTCACAACTCTACCTGGATGTTTAGGAAAGTGGTGTATCTAGTGAGTCGAATCGTTGAGGATAGTTCTAAATATTGCGGAAGAATAAAAAAAATGTTTTTCCTAATAAAAATGTAGAAACAGCGTACCTCCTGCGTGGGCTACTACTCCACACAGCTACTTGTTCTACCAGGGGACACAAGTCCCCGGGTTCTGCCCCTGAGTCTGAGGTCTTACCGTAACCCCCCGACGACGCACAAGTACACCGCTAGGCTGATATCCGCATCCCGCCGGAACGCATTTTGCCCTCACGGCAACCTCCCCATTCAATGCCTGGGTTGGGGCCGCCCGGCCAGCTCAGAGCCGCTATCTTTCCAGGCTAGTACCGGAGTTAAATCAATGAGCCACTCACTGTGCCGGGACAAGTCTCTCCTCTTTGCCCGAGTATCGGGCCGCTGAAGCCGAGAGCCCAACTGGGGCCCACCCGAACTAAGGTTCGAGCGGCTCGGAGCCCCCTTCGAGTCTCCTCAATGCCTGCACCTTTAGGCTATTGACGTGCCGCCAGGACTAGGGCAACCCGATGGGAGGTATCAGTTTCCCGTCGGTCTTCTATATGTGGTTTCCAGATCATCCCGAAGGATCTCCTTCATCCAATCCTGCCCTAAGATCGATACAGATGAAGAAACACGAAATTTTGACAGAGTTGGTGTGCACATAACGACAACTCTATATCGCGCGCGGCCCTACGATTGCACTATATTTGAGGCCGTTTGAACCTTAGCCCGCCAGTTGGTCGTCAGATTTGCAGTGCACTCGCTGTTTACAAACGACGCTAAACGACCTCCCTAGTTTACAAAAGCGCTTAGTTTGGGAAATGCGCACGAAGCTGCGGCGATGTGCAGATTGTGACGAAATTTACAAATTAGATATTGCGTTTATCATGAACAACTGTAACGTAGTAGTTATGATTTTGTTTCTGCCTAACAACAGGAGTTGTTGCTAGAGAGATAAATATTGAGAAGGCTTGGAGAGGTCGAAGGAAAAGGACCTGAAAAAGATTCTCGTGTCCACAAGGAGTTTAACTTGGCGTCGTTGACGACTGCGACGCTACATGGTGTTATGGTGGAAATATTTGTGAGCAAATACATATTCATGATTTTACCTTCGTGTAATAAATAATAATGGAGTTAGCTAATCTACACATTTCCCAAATTAAAATCTAACTTGGCGTCGTTGACGATTGCGACGCTACAGTCAGGTGGTAAAATTGGTGGCAGCGGCGGAACGTGCCTAGTATAACGGCATATGAGATGAACGTGACTTTCATTTGAAGAAGAAATTTGTGATACGAGTCCAGAACATTTTATCGGTGCTGTGTGGTGTCGTGCGGCAAACAGAAACAGAGACTTAAAAGACTTGTTATTGAAGACCTTCGTTCGGCAAACAGAAACAGAGACTTAGAAGACTTGGTATTGAAGACCTTCGTGTGGCAAACAGAAACAGAGACTTAAAAGACTTGTTATTGAAGACCTAATTGCAAGATTTATAAAATTGTGAAAATTGTCAGGAAGTTTGAAGCTTAAAAAAAAAGGTAAGTCAGCAGATTTCAAAATTTTAATCTGGCAAGGGTAAAGTTTTTAAATCTATTCAAAGAAAGATTATCTTATTACATAAACCAAAGATGTCGAAGGAAATTTTAATGAAAGCGGCTATTGCTTTGGGCATTGAAAATTTTGAAAGTCTCACTTTGCGTAGGCTAGAATTGGCAATAAAAAGCCATGAAGATTATGAGGAGGAATGGTATAATAATTTTGTATTTGCTGAAAAAGAGGAAATGTTAAGAATAGCAGCAAAAGAAAAAGAGGAAAGGGTAGAATTGGCTAAAATTAATGCAAATAAAGAAGTAGAATTAGCTAAGATACAAGCTAAAGCATCCAATGGACGAATTCAAAATGAGGTGTTTCTAGAATCTGAAACAGAGCATGTTAAGAATATTAAACTTAATTTAATGCGAAATTTAAAAGCTTTTGAACCAGAAAGTCACAATATTGAATTGTAAATAAAAAATTTTGAAATATTTGCAAAGGCAGAAAATTTAGATCGTAAACATTGGGGACGATATTTAATTGCCATTATTGCCATTAGCAGAAGCAGAATATTTAATTCGTGAGCAGAAAGATGATATAAATTACGATCAGGTAGTTCAGTTGTTGAAAGAGAAATTCAAATCAACACCTGAAAAACTAAGACAACAATTTTATTCAGTACGTAAAACTCCGGATAAATCATGGGCAGATGTAGCGTATATTTTAAAAGTTAATTTAGATGGCTGGACTGAGGGATTAGGGATAAATTCTTTAGATAACTTAAAAGATCTTCTAGTCACGGAACAAATCAAGAGGTGTGTTCCTATTATTGTCAAAGAACAAATGATTAAGGAATGGGTTACATTTAAAGAAGCTAAAGATATAGTGAAGGCTTTGGAAAACTTTGACCAAGTTAGAAATAATTTTAAGTTAAAAACTTGCGATGTATATTTGAAAGAACAGTTTAATAGGCGTAGTAATAGAGAGAAAGACAGTAAAAAAATTGTAGACAGTCCAGATAAAAAGGTTTACGTGCACAAAGAAGGTAAAGTTAAAACTGAAGATTTCGAAAAGCGAAAAGACATCCAATGCTATTATTGTAAAGGTTTTGGACATATTAAGCCTCACTGCCTAGAATTAAATAATGTTAAACCAAAACAATTAGCACGCATAGAATCATCACAAAATGATCAGGAAATTAGTGAAATAAATCCTTATTTATTTAAAGGAAAAGCCAATGATTACGATATTAATATATTAAGAGACACAGGATCAGACATTGACTTAGTTCCTAGGAAGTACGTCTCTCAAGAATGTTATACTGGCGAAAACATATGGGTACAAACACCGATAATGGAACATTTAGTTTGTCTTCCGATTGCGGAAATCAAACTGGAAGGACCTTTTGGAGTTTTATTTACTAAAGCGGCGGTAGTATCAAATAATTTTGACTCCAATAAATATTTATTAGGTAATCAAACTGCCAAATTAGTTAATATGAAATTTGATACTTATATACTAAGAGAAGTACAAACTAGAAACATGACCAAACAGGAAAATGTTACTAAAGACAATTTAGATGAAAGCAAAGATGAATTAGCTGAAGAATATGTTTTACAAAATGCGGTAATTGATGACAATAACGATGATCAGTTTATATCAGATTCTGAAATGCAGAAAATAGAAAGTTTGCTTGAAGTAGATCATAAATCTATGATAGAAGAACAGGAGAAAGATTTAGATTTACGTGAAATAAAAGTTGATTTGAATCAATCGAAATACAAATTCTTTAAAATGAAACAAGATTTATTAGTATTTGAAAATCCTAATATGGGAAAACAGGTTAGATCATTAATTGTAATACCTAAATCCATGAGAGAAAATTTAATGAATCTAGCTCATGAAATTTTAGGAGCTCATGTAGGTGTGACCAAAACTAAACGCCATTTAAATCAATATTTTCTTTCGCCGGGATGCTACAAAGACATAGAAAATTATGTCAAAACATGCGATACATGTCAAAGAATAGGCTACGGAGGAGACAAAAGACGGAGTAAGCTCCATCTTGTTCCGACTATTGGTGAAGTTTTTAAACGCATTTGTATTGATACTTGCGGGCCCTATAATATTACTACGACTGGAAATAAGTATATTCTGACATCAGTATGTGTTGCAAAGAAATTTCCTGAGGCTATACCAGTTCCTGACATAAAATCCAAAACAATTGTACATACTTTATTGGATTTATTCAGTAGGATAGGATTTCCTGAAGAAATTCAAAGCGATTTGGGTACATCATTCGTAAGCGAATTGACGGTACAATTTTTAGAGGATTTAGGAATTAAAATAATTCATAGTTCACCATATCATCCTCAGAGCAATAGTGTAGAAAGATGGCACAGAACCATGAAAAGATTATTAAATGGAATGCGTCTAGAGCAGAAAGGTGATTGGGACAAATATATCCCTAGTGTGTTATTTGCGTTAAGAACAACAGTTCATGAAACAACCGGTTTTACCCCTGCCGAATTAGTTTATGGGAGAAATTTGAGAACCCCATTGACAATATTGAAGGATAGGTGGGAAGGTACAGAAAAAGAAAATGAAGAAACAGTGGTAGGGTACGTATTTAAAATTATTAATACACTTAAAAAGTATCAGGAAATTGCTAAACAAAATGAAGAACAAAAGAAAATAAAAAATAAAACATATTATGACAGAAAAAGTAAAGAAAGAAAGTATGAGGTTGGGGATAGAGTGTTAATAATGAATCCTAGTGAAGGGAAGTTTTCCATAAAATGGAAAGGTCCAGGGGAAGTAATAAAACAGATATCAGACACTAATTATTTGGTTAGATGTTTCAAAAACAATAACTTTGAAGATAAAGTTTATCATCACAATATGATAAAACCGTATTTTCAGAGGGAGAAGGCAGTAAATGAAATTTTAGTAGTACAAAATGTGATAAAAGAAACTAAGCCAATTGAGACTGTGGATGAAATTCTTAAGGCTAGTCAACTTGACAGTATTTTATCACAATCACAGATCAAAGAAATACAAGCAGTGGTTCTTCAATTTAGGGAAATATTTAATAAAAAACCTGGGAAAACTAATTTAGTGTTACATGATATAGAACTGACTAATGAAGAACCTATTTTCTGCAAACCATATAGATTTTCCCCACGACAAAAAGAAATTTTAAGAAAAGAGATTAATCAGATGCTTGAAGATCGTATTATAGAGGAAGGAACTTCAGATTATTTATCACCCATGACACTTGTAGAGGTGGAAGGGAAAGATCCTCGTCCATGTGTAGACTATCGTAAATTAAATAATATTACTAAAACAAAATTTTATCCCATTCCTAATATTGAGGAAAGGATGGAAAGAGTAGCTCAAGCTAAATATTGTGGCGTACTGGACATGAAAGGCACAGACGACAGATTCTGAATAGTATGTACAGTATATTTACAGTAATAAATTACAAGATAATGTTACAAAATTGAAAACGTTAGGCAACCTTTCTCTTCTCTAAGCCGCGAAACCCCGCGACCGTCCCTAGGCTGAGCCCAGTGCCTCTGCTCGAGAGCATGAGAAGCTGCGCGAAGTGCGAGCTGTCGGACATTTAGTCCCCGTAACTAGATGTTACATGGCCGGATGCCAAAACGTGCAAGGTTGCACGGAGATACCTCTCGTCTTTCGACTCACTAGCGTATCCCCCGAGCGCATGTCGGCGCCGCAATAAATACCCCACGGCTCGTCCCCCACTCTACCAGCGGCGGGCGTCATTCGGCTCGCAAGCCAGCCCTCAGCAGAGAGCAGCGGTCATCAATGGACTCGCACTCAGGCACGCCCAGTTGTCCCGGTTATTTTGGGGCTGGGATTTCCTGCCCGGCGCGCGCCGGCGAGGCGCCGCCGCATTCCACCCCCATCCCCCATCCGGCTTAAGGCCGGGCTTTCCAGCGAAACGGCACGTGCGCCACCTCGCGACGCTACAGACCCTCCCATGCCGGGGGTGAGAATTTTTTTTCGCAGCAAAATATGCCCAGGAAAAAAATTCTGCTAGCTAAAGTACCTGGTCCTGAGACCTTACATCATAATTTTTTACATGAACATAATAATATCAAAACCCTATCTAGTCAAAATTTGTGAAATAAATCTGTTTGCTGTCCCCCCTTTTTTTCCTAACTATGTTGCCATTTACATTTAAACCTTACATCTATTTACATACATAAATATTCTTGACGCATCTTGAACTACATAAAATCCTGAAATACAAAACATTTACTTTACATTGAAATATTACATGATAATTCTTGACGCCTCTTGCATTACATGAAAACCTGAAATATAAAATACAAAACATTTACGTTGCATTGAAGTATTACATAATAATTGTGGAATTCGTTATATACATCATGTGCCGTTCTTAACTGAATTTATTGACACATGTATGTATCTACATATAAAAATGATCACAATAACAAAACAATTTTACCCTTGAATTTATAAAATTATTTACATAGAATTTCACCGACATTTATACATGTCATGAACGTGTGTGTTCCCTACACTCGCCTGTGGATCAATTCACATAATCAAACATGCGACTAAGCGCATCTGCATTAACATTTTCTGAGCCCTTTTTGTGCATGATGCGTAAATCGAGGTGCTGAATTAAAAGGGACCAGCGTAATAATCTGGGGTTTTTGCCAGACGTATTACGCAACCAGACCAACGGGTTGTGGTCGGTTTCGACCTGAATTGTGGCCTGCCCGTCGAGATAAATCTTAAGTTTATCCAACCCCCAAATAAGAGCCAAACACTCAAGTTCTGAGGTGCCATAATGAGTTTCTGTATCACTTAATTTACGGCTTAGAAAAACAACTGGTTGTTCTACTCCCTCGTCATTTACTTGGTAGAGAACCACGCCTAAGCCTCTCTGAGATGCATCTGCCTGAACTCGAAATTCCTTGCTATAATCAGGAGCATATACCGCTGTTTTTTCGCTAAGAGCTTGTCGCAACTCATTGAAAGACTTTTCACATGCCTCTGTCCAGACGACTTTACCCTGGCGCTCGCGTCCCCGCAGCGCATCTGTCAGTGCCGCCGCTTTCTCCGCAAACCCGGGTATCAAGCGTCGATAATATCCTACCAATCCGAGCAAAGAACGCACTTGTTTCTTTGATTCTGGTCTAGGAAAGTTCTGGATTGCTTGTATCTTGGCTTCGGCCGGCCGCAATTTCCCGTTACCGACGACGTAACCAAGATATTTTACATTAGCCCGCGCAAACAAGCACTTGCGCGGCTGCACTGTCAATTTGGCGGATTTCAATATACTAAAGACCGTATCTAGGTGCCGAATGTGTTCTTGCCAAGTGTTACTGAAAACCGCGATGTCATCAAGGTACGGTACCGCGAATTCTTGGCAGTTTTTTAGCAAAGTGCCCATGATTTTACAGCATTGATAAGGGCCGTTCTTTATCCCGAAGGGTAACCTAAGCGGTCGATACGTGCCGAAACTGGTCACGAACGCCGAATATCTCTGCGCCCTATCCGTAAGACCTATCTGCCAGAAACACTTACTTAAATCTAACACACTAATGATTTTAGCTGCAGCTACCTGTTCAATCCGTTCTTCGAGATTGGGTAACGGAAAGTAATCTGTTTTAATAATCTCGTTGAGGCGCCTAAAATCTATGCAGGGCCGTGGAGACTTGCCCGGGGCCTCGATCAGGATCATAGGAGACGTATAATCACTCTCCGCCTCCACAATGATGTTGTCGCGAAGCATTTTGTCCACCTCTTCCCGCAATATCTTAGTTTGTCTCGGCGACATGCGGTAGGGTACACTTCGGACTACTTTATCAGTGTCAGTTAATTCAATGTCCATGGTCGTTACATCTGTAAGACCAGGTTTCTCACTAAAAATACACCTGTATTTACAAATGACATTTTTAAGTGCTTCGCGGAACTCGGGTTCAACCTTAGTATCGTTTAGCATTTCTTCCGCGTCAAAGTCGTCGGAATCTAATCTTAACGCGTAGCGGTCTAACGCGTCTTCCTCGCCTGCGGCAGTGACCGTCGCAGAACCGAGAAAGTTCACGTATTCAGTACGTTGGTGATACTTTTTCATCATGTTGATGTGATACACGCGTGGTTCTTTCCGCCCCGGCATCTGAACTACGTAATTGTGTTCGGACATTTTCTCCCGAACTTCGCCTGGCCCGACCCACTGCACCGCGAGTTTCCGCGTTCTGTTAGGCGCCAAAACCAGCACCTTCGCGCCTATTTCAAAACTGCGCGAGATCGCCTTGCGGTCGTACCACACCTTACGCTTGCGTTGTTCTTCCGCCATTTTGGTATGGGCAAGTTCACGCGAACGCTTCAGTCTATTAATCAACTTGAACACGTGCTCAACCACCGTGCTCTCTTCGCTTTCTGCAGCACCCGCAAGCTTTTCGTAAAGCAGCGTCATGGGTGTGCGGAGATTTTTCCCATAGACTAATTCGGCTGGAGAAAAACCTATCGATTCGTGCACACTCGTGCGTAACGCGAACATAATTGCAGGAAGCTGGCACTCCCAGTCTGTCCTTGCCTCTAAACAAAGAACCTTCATCAACCGGTTCATGGTTCTGTGCATCCGTTCTACGGCATTAGATTGCGGATGATAAGGCGAACTTCTAATTAATCTAATGCAAAATCTCTCGGCGAATTCCGCCATCAGAGTGCTAGTAAAACAAGTTCCCTGATCTGTTTGAAGCTCTCGCGGAAATCCAATCCGACTGAACAGATCTAATAAAGCTTCAATGACCGTGACCGTCGTCAGATCACGTATGGGAATAGCCTCGGGATATTTTGTTGCTAAACACATTGCAGTTAGTATGAACTTGTTTCCTGACTCAGACTCGGGAAAAGGGCCACAAGCATCTACATTTACTTTCTCAAACGCCTCACCCGTTATAGGTACAATTTTTAAAGGCGCGCGAAGCTTCTCGCCGCCGTTACCTACGCGCTGGCAACTATCGCAGCTACGTACGTAATCTTCCATATCTTTGTAACAGTTCGGCCAGAAGAAATACTTGGCCATCGCGTCTTTACTTTTTGTGACACCTAAATGACCGTGGGCGACTTCATGGCAAAGCTTCAATATGGTGCCACGATAACCCGCGGAGTCACAAGCATGGAGAATTGCTCACCGCGCTTGCTCTGCCGTTTCCGGAACAAAAGGCCGCGGTCTATAAAATAATCGCGCCGTTCCGTTTCTGGGCCTTCGGCTAGCTCGAATAGCGGTAAGAGCTCTTCATCCTGTCTCTGAGCTTTCGCAAATTCGGACGGGTCTAAACGGGACAATGCAACGCTCCCGGAATCTACTTCAAATTCCGCGTTGTTTTCAACAACATTGCCCGGGTCATTTACCTCGCCTAACAAGACACAAGTTTCCTCGTCGGGAGCTTTCGCGTCCGACGCAGGTTTTTGGGGTGCGTCGCGCGCACGACTTGTTCCTACGACCACGCCTAGCTCGACCGCTCCTTCCCCCAAAGCCTCGTTCATGACCGCAACCGGTGCGTCACCAGGGCGCTCGGCGGCCGGCGCGTTGCCTGGCGCCGCCGCCATCGCCTCCGGCCCCACCCCGTCGCCCTGCCCGGCCGCCGTCTGGGCACGGGTTCGCACCGCACAAAGAAACTGCGGTTCTAAAAACCCTTGCCTGATTTCCGAGAGAAGCGTGGCAGATCGATTACTCAGAATGTAATATTCTAAGTCGCAATTTTTCGCGACTGCGGCTTCGGTAACAAGCTTACCGAACGGGCCTACGATTTCTACCTTAGCTACCGGTAGATTTTTCGGCGCCTCGTCCAAGGGCTGCTTAACCCATACGGATTCGCCGGTATATTGATTCGGCCTGACGTATTTGCTGTTGATCAGATCAACCGTCGTCCCAGAATCTCGTAAGAAGGAAATAGGATTTCCGCAAACCGTGCCGAAAAACGTGTGAGGGAGCAACAATTCCTGCGCACTGGTGTCGACAACGTGACACATTTTCTCGCTTGATTTGAGCTGAGGGCAGTATTTCTTAATGTGCCCCGGTTTTTTACATAAATAGCACGTGCGTTCCTGCGGCTTGTCGAATTCCGCGTTCCTATCTGCCTTGGGCGCTGCGGGCTTAGAAGTGGAGGGCACGCTCTCCGTCACCTTTTTCCACTTTTGTTCCCCCACAGGCTCCTTGTGATTAACCTTAGAAAAATCTTTCCTATACGCACTAGACCTATTGTTTTCGTAGGTGTCCAGCCTACGCGCCAGATCTTGGGACTGCGAAACCTCGCCCCAAACATCTACGAAATGGGCACGTATGTCCGCCGGCACCTTCCGTTTCATCTGATCGGTGACAATCAAATCTAATAATTGATCATAAGTTTCAACTTTCAACCCTGAAATCCATTTCTGGCAATAGTTCGTCAGATCGCGAGCATAAACATTCCATGTAGTTTTCGCACCCTTTGCATGACTGCAAAACATCTGACGACATTTTTCAGGCGTGAATTTGTACATATCCAAAAGCTGCGTTTTGATTTGATTATAATCCTGCTCTGAAGAATCTGATCCTACAACTAACCATGTATTTATTTCATTGGGAAGCAATCCCATTAATTGACTGACCCATTCTACCGGCGCAATGTCGAGCTGACGAGCATGCGCCTCAAATACACTTAAAAACAAGGTAATATCCTCACCTTCGCCTTTGAATTTATCCATTACATGGCTGATACGGATACTACTTCTGTTTCCCGAATCTCTACTACCTAAAGATTCGCGCGAGGTAGCCTGATTAGCTAATTACAGCCGTTCGAGTTCGTACTGCCGTTGTTCGAGTTCGTACTGCCGTTCTTGCTCTTTTTCCTGCCTTTCTTCTACGATCCGCTCTCTCTCCTGATTGGCGAGTTCTCTAACAAACTCTTCCTCATATTGTTCGCTCCCCGCGATCATTGTTTTTAGCCTTACAACCGTTTCATTCCCTTCCAACGTTTCTCCCATCTCCGTCGCGACCCTAACAAGCACCTCTTTCCTATAACCCGCTAAGAAAGACATTTTGCCTGAATTGATCCCCGGCCAGTACAAAAAACATACTTACGTTCAGTTGACCTCGGTGTCGCGTGAGCGCCAGCGCCTTCTGGATCCGGTGTTCTGGCCTCCTTCCTTCCTCTCGTTCTGGTCCGTCCGGGATGTCTCCTTCCAGTGCCAGTACCAATACCAGCTCCAGTTCCAGTACCAGTTCCAGCTCCAGTTCCAGTACCAATACCAGCTCCAGTTTTAGAAAAGAAAGGTTCCGAGTCGGATTGTACCGCCCCGAAACTACCGTACCGAATTACCGCACTTTCGGTTTCTCGTGGCGTGCACGACTCTGCCGGCGCCACGTAATTACGACGCGTGTGCACCTTTAACTGCGGTACACTGTCTTTACGCGTACTGTTCTAATTGATCAGCGTGCACCGATGGCTCTGATGCCCCGCTAATGTCCCCGCGGATGCTGTTGCAGGCTTCCGCGTTCCCCGTTCGTTACGAACGTAGTAATTGCTTCCACAAAGCTGACTGCTACTAACGAGCCCAGACGTGAGTCTTTAATCTGCTGTAACTCCAGCGTGCATGTACTATAACCGCTGCTACCAGTTTTAGACAAAAACTGCGGCACTCTGGCGTGAGTTTACAATAACCGCTGCTACCAGTTTTAGAAAAAAAACTGCGGTAGCCCGGCGTGAATTTACGATAACCGCTGCCACCAGTTTTAGAAAAAAAACTGCGGTAGCCCGGCGTGAATTTACGATAACCGCTGCCACCAGTTTTAGAAAAGAAAGGTTCCGAGTCTGTGGCGTACTGGACATGAAAGGCACAGACGACAGATTCTGAATAGTATGTACAGTATATTTACAGTAATAAATTACAAGATAATGTTACAAAATTGAAAGCCTTAGGCAACCTTTCTCTTCTCTAAGCCGCGAAACCCCGCGACCGTCCCTAGGCTGAGCCCAGTGCCTCTGCTCGAGAGCATGAGAAGCTGCGCGAAGTGCGAGCTGTCGGACATTTAGTCCCCGTAACTAGATGTTACATGGCCGGATGCCAAAACGTGCAAGGTTGCACGGAGATACCTCTCGTCTTTCGACTCACTAGCGTATCCCCCGAGCGCATGTCGGCGCCGCAATAAATACTCCACGGCTCGTCCCCCACTCTACCAGCGGCGGGCGTCATTCGGCTCGCAAGCCAGCCCTCAGCAGAGAGCAGCGGTCATCAATGGACTCGCACTCAGGCACGCCCAGTTGTCCCGGTTATTTTGGGGCTGGGATTTCCTGCCCGGCGCGCGCCGGCGAGGCGCCGCCGCATTCCACCCCCATCCCCCATCCGGCTTAAGGCCGGGCTTTCCAGCGAAACGGCACGTGCGCCACCTCGCGACGCTACAATATATTACAATTTTAGATTTAGCAAAAGGTTATTGGCAGATCGAAATGACTCCAAGGGCAAGTAGATATGCTACCTTTGTGACACCATTTGGAATTTATACACCCCTACGTATGGCTTTTGGGTTGAGAAATGCCCCATTTGATTTCTGTTCTTTAATGGCAAAGATATTTAAAGACATTCCTTTTGCTTGTCACTATTTGGACGATATTGCTGTCATTTCTAATACTTGGGAAGAACATGTCAATCAAATCATAATGGTTTTACAAATAATTAAAGATACAGGACTTACGGTAAAACCGAGTAAATGCAAATTTGCTCAAGAAAAGGTACAATATCTGGGACACATGGTAGGACAAGGGGAATTGTCACCATTAGAGGCAAAGATAAAGGCGATATTAGATTTTCCACAACCTCAGTCAAAAACTGAAATAAGACAGTTAATAGGAATGATATCGTACTATCGGAAGTATCTGCCTAATATTTCAGAAATGTTAATGCCTTTAACATCTTTGACAAAAGGAAAAGAAAGGAAAGGAAAAATAATTTGGAATAAAAATTGCGAAATGCTTTCAATGAAATTAAGAAAATGTTAACAACTAAACCAGTTCTAAAAGCACCCAATTTTGACAAACCATTTATCCTTTTGACAGATGCTTCTAACTATGGTATAGGAGTAATTTTTGTCAAGAAGACGAAAAAGGAGAAGAGCATCCCATTATATATCTTAGCAGACAAATAAATCTGAGCAAAATTTTGCTGTTATTGAACGGGAGTGTTTAGCAATTTATTGGGGAATATCTAAATTAAAATATTATTTAGACGGAATGATTCCCTTCAAAATTGTTACCGATCATAACCCTTTGGTTTATTTAAGAAATAAAATGTGTATTAATTCCAGAATAACCAGATGGATTCTTAGTATCCAAAGTTATGACTTTGAAGTAATACATAGGAAGGGTAAGAAACATACAAACGTCGATTTTTTAAGCAGAGCTTTGCCAGAGTAGAATTTTACTATTCTTGAAAAGCACAGAAATCTGGTGACTAAATAATTAGAAATTCATTGTAAATAATGTATACAATTTTGTGTAATCTTTTGTGTTAACTACGAATTCTTACTATGTTAACACATAGTTTTGTTGAATCAATATCTCTCCAACAAAACTCTTGAAAGGTTGGGGGAGTCTGTAACGTAGTAGTTATGATGATTTTGTTTCTGCCTAGCAACAGGAGTTGTTGCTAGAGAGATAAATATTGAGAAGGCTTGGAGAGGTCGAAGGAAAAGGACCTGAAAAAGATTCTCGTGTTCACAAGGAGTTTAACTTGGTGTCGTTGACGATTGCGACGCTACATGTTGTTATGGTGGAAATATTTGTGAGCAAATACATATTCATTATTTTACCTTCGTGTAATAAATAATAATGGAGTTAGCTGATCTACACATTTCCCAAATTAAAATCTAACTTGGCGTCGTTGACAATTGCGACGCTACACAACACGCTGGTAGGTTTTTTTTAGACCGGACTTGGCTTAATTTGTAGATGTGTTTTGAGAGTACGCGACGTACAAAATCACCCCGTGTAAATATCGTTTTCGGAAACCGTCCCTCCGTTCCTTCGTTCTGAGCTGCTCTCCAGCGCAACATCGTTTGGCTGGAGAGGCCGAAGGGCGCCGCCGCGTCCAGATCCAATTAAAGGGCTTTGGTGGCGCAACCACTCCGCCGGGCGTCTCAGACTCCCGTGCGCTGCCCCGCCCTCGGATGGCTGCCGGGCGCAGTCATTGCCAGCCATTGTCACACCAGATGGGTGTTCCGGATCTCGTCGCCTGATCTGTGGCTGGTGGTCGAGCTGGGGTTTCTGCCTCATTTACAAAAAAATTATAAAAGTTGGTCTCCAGCTCACCTTAACGGGGAGGAAAAAGAAAAAAAAGAGCAAAAAAGAGGTTGAAGGAAAAAGAGGAAGAAGAATAAGAACAAAAAGAAAGAAGAAAACTGAGAAAGACGTAAAAAGAGGAAGAAGTAGAAAAGGAGGAAGAAAACTGGTGGATTATTTGGGTGATGATTAAGGCCGTAAACTGTTAAGCGTGAACGTTTCGTTACGGCAATAAATTATATTATGAGTCCGTCCATAAATAACGTAACGCAAATTTCGAGTATTTTCAATACCCCCTCTCCTCCTTGTAACGCACCCGTAACATGCGCTTGAACCCCCTAATTAATTATGTAACGCTTCAGACACCCCCGCCTTTTAAATGCAAGAAGTGAAAATAAATTATAGCACAGAAAAAAACAATGTATTTATTTTACTTGCGTTGAATATTAAAATTAATGATAATTAAAGTAGAAATTAGTTGGCGATGCTGGCTGCACCTAACAATAAGAATGGCACACGTTGTGAGTGAAAGAAGAATGCTTAGGCGAGAAATGGTTGATCAGCAATGCACATGCCGTCGTGGGTGATGCAAGAGCGAGAGTCTACAGCCCCATTTTAAATGAATTCTCGAATACTCTTCATATCAGTTTTGCATATTTTCTTCGTAATCTTACAGATTTAAAAAAAGTTGAAAAAATATTTTCATTTATTGTAAAAATGTACAAGTATTAACTTTAGTTTACGTTTTTAAAACAAATTAGTGAATGTTTTAGTACAGATCTCGAAAAAATAATTACTTCAGCAATTGTTGAAAAATGTAAAAAAAATCAGTGTTACGTAAAACCTAACTAATACCTCCTTCCCCTATGTAACGGAGCGTAACGCTGTCTATTCCCCCTCCTCATTAGCGTTACGTAATTTATGGACGACCCTCACGAAGTAAATACAATACATACGAAATTTCATTATAATACAAACCGACTCTCCCAAAAAATTAACATAATACAAGAATACAATACATACGAGATGGTGAAGTATATTAAACGATTTCATGTAATATTAGTCAACAACGAAATATTATTTAAGGGGAGACATGACTGAGTTTTTGGTGAAAATTGGAGTAAATGCCAGTTTTTGGATTTTTGTCTTTAAAAAATCTACAATCCTCCTGCTTTGAAAAAATATATATTTTTTGCATATTTAAAGCCCAATGATGTCACAGGAGTCATTTTTAAATGCAAAGTTTTCTATTTTGTCGTAGTGTTTTTTTTTATTAGATGTTTATTTTTAGTAGTTTTCTGATTATTTTGAATATATTACATCCCTCTTTTACGTGGGTTACATCCTAAGATCGCGTTACTTACAAATTAGTGAATTGTCATAACGCAGAGAAACAAATCTCGCCGAAGATCAAGAATAACGGAGGAACGGCCTTCTAGAAGTTTTCTCGCATTTCTTTTGTCAGCATTTTTCTTGATATAAAATGTTGCGTAACAATGTTCATCCTATTGCATTGAAATTTGCTTCACAAGTGTAACTAGTGATGCTACAGAATGGCACAGACTTTCCCGTATTAGTTTTCTATTTCCTTGGGTCTTCGCTAGCTATTCGGAATTGCCACATACTCTTTCTTGCCAGCTACCATCGCCAAAAGTACATTTTTTTGTCATTTTCTTAATTTTTCAGTTTCCTATTGGTAGAACGGAAACATTAATTTTAGAATATTAAAGAACACAAAAACCTAACCGTAAATGGCAATTTTCTTTTAAAAATTATGTGCCGTTTAAGAGAAAATGGCGTTTTAGCACTACTAAAAATGCGAAATTTGAAGCTCATTTTCACAGAAAATTTTTGAGTTTTCAAAATACTTTATTCAAAGTTATTTGAAGTACTTACACTCACAAATATAATAATCTTTACAAATTGCAGATAATGTGCATATTAAAGATGTGAGAGATCTTTCAAAAAATTTACATTTATATAATTTTTGAAAAAACAAAAAAATAACTCAAAATATACTTTACGCTATACTATAGGGTGTAATTAGCACTACCCGTTACAAAAGTTTCAAGAAAAGAATTGCAGCCATATACGAGAAAATGGCGTTTGAGCATTTCTGAAAATGCCGAAATTTGAGCTACTTTTCACAGAAAACAGTAGTGTTTTCGAGAAACTTTACTTGACATTATTTAAAGTATATATACTCGTAAATATAATAATGCGAAAAAATCGCCGATAATGTAAATATTAACGACGTGAGAGACAAGTAAAAAAATTTACATTTTTGTAATTTTTGAAAAAACCAACCTATAGAAAAATATGGCTTGTATGTCATTGATAGAGTACATTTACCACTATCCCTACCAAAAGTTTAAAGAAAAAAATTGGAGCCGTTTTTGAGAAAATCTTGTTTTTGTATTTTTTTAAAATTGCACATATTGCACGCAATATTGCACGAAAACTACCAAAATTTTGAAAAACATTTACATGACCTTTATTAAAGAACTCAATATGCAGAACAAATTTTATTTGAAGAAAAACTCTCTATCTTCAATTTTGTAGTAGGAGAAAGACGCCGAAAAAAATTCAAACTTTCACAATTTTCGAAAATTCAGAGCTGTACGTGAAAATCGGACCTATGCCATGTTAAAAAGTGTATTTTACTCTATTCGTACAAGAAATTTAAACAAAAAATTTGGAGCCGTTTTTGAGAAAATGTTGAAAATCCCCGGGGGGGCTTCATATAAAGTACCCCCAAATTTTGAAGAATCTTTTTCAAAATCTCAAAGCTTCGACTAGAATCAGATCGACCGGGGAATATCCATTTTGGAAGAAATCGTACGTATGGATTAGGCGCTAGCAGTGTTCACAGACGGACAGACGGACGGACGGACGAACGGACAGACGGACAGAAGGACGTTTTCCTTTCAATTGGGTTTTCGGTACCAAGGACCTAGAAAACAGGGTTTATGGCTACACCACGTGTTAGGGGATTTTTTTTTCTTAATTTAGCAACTGGTTTTATCCACTTATTCGTTTTCACGGCCCGGCAATTAATTTTTTTCCTACGAAAATTGGCCATTTTTTCGCGCAGCATTACATAACTTTCCCTATACTACGTATATCACTTCGTGTATACGTACGTATACGGGAAAGTAAAAATATGTAACAACCTAAAATCATCCTGGCTTTTGATGTAGATAAAAAACAAATCCATCATTTTTGGTTTAATAAAATGAAAATACATTTCTGAATGAAATTTTCCATGTCATCAAATTTTTAAAAAATCTAGCACCATAATCACATGTATGACAGTAAAAAGCAGCATGATTTTGATAAAACAGCCTACTATAAACCTAATTTTAAAAAACTAACTTCAGGACATGAAAATTGTTCCGCAAGGGACATTTTGTGACAAATGTAAAAAAAATATCAATAATTATTATGTCAAAATGTAATCGACCAAATTTAAAACTATTTTGTATGATAGTACTTAGCAAAAGGATAGTTGTGTGGTAGAAATTTCATGATAATTCAACAGCTAGTTTGAAAGTTGCAAAATTCAGTCATGTCTCCCCTTAAGGTTTATTATTTTTTCGGTGATAAAATTAATTGGGTTCACTATTCAGCAAGTAAAAACTCATAACTTTATCGTATACTCAATTTATCAGTAACGCTAGATTTTCATCTTTTCCCCCCAAACCACCTCTGATAAGTAGAGACCGGATTTTTATGTATTCACATTTTTTTTGTCTTTCTATTTACCGTTCTCAACATTTTAATCTTGACGAACACAATATCAGATTTTTTCGTTACATATTTTTTCATACTTTGGTACTATATTACATATTTTACATATTTCGCTATTTTCTCAACTTATTTTTTATTTTAATCAATTTTCTTACATATTTTAATGGAAAAGAGAATTTTAAAAAATTCAGCCCCTTTTTCCTACATTTTTACTGTGTGCTACTGCGTACTCTACTCGAGATACGCTTCGTGAAGACGAGTGAATATTCGTGAATATTCTGACAGTCCTACGTGCCTGCTTCAGTTATCTCAGTGGCGGGAAGTGCGCGTCAGCAACAGATCATTCTCACCTTTAGATGTGAAAAGTATCATTGACGCTGCATTTGGTGACCTTTAACCTCAATTTCCACGAAACTATGCAGATCGCCGTCGTGTAACATTTCGATGAGAATATTACATTGCGCAGTGATTGTTTGCTGGTCGTAGATTTCGCCAGTTTGTAGGATGGCTTCTATTACATCTAGTCTGGCTGCTAAACTACATTCCTGGATAACAATTTGAGAAAGTTTTATTACAGATGGGAAAGTTGTATTGTGCAGGTGGGCATCAACAAAATGATTTTTAAAACGTTTGCATTGTTTTTAAAATTTGTATAGGAATTTTTTTATAAATGTAAGTTCGTATTATGAAAATGAGTTTTATAATTACAGTATTTTAATATTACATATTAAGTCCGATTTTACATATTTATTACATATTCTTACCGTTTTCATTACAGATTTATGTACATATTTTGACGTTTCATTCTACATATTTTTCCGGTCTCTACTGATTAGTCCACAGAGATGTATTTCCAATACAGGTTCCATACCTGTATCTCCCACCAGCGGGGCACCGCCCCAGCCGGGACAAGCTCTATACTGCGATTTTTGTAGGAAGAGCTCTCAAGATAACTCAAATCCCATCTTCGCGATGGAATATGTCACGGCATTTCGTATCATTCACAGTCGTTCCGCTAGATTTCGCACGATCGCGACCGTATGAAGCAGTGCTTGCGATCATGCGACTTCTACCGGCAAGACCGAGAAAAGACGCGAAATGCCGTGACATATTCCATCGCGAAGATGGGATTTGAGTTATCTTCAGAGCTCTTCCTACAAAAATCGCAGTATAAGTCTCCAGGCGGTCTCCCGGCATGTGTGGTAGTGTAGTGCATGTTACTGAAAGTGTGTGTGAGGGGTGAGGATAGAACAAGGAAGAGGAAGGAAAGATCGCGCGCGGCCCGTGGCCCGTTTGTTAGGGTACTGCTCCAGCATTCGCCTGGTGTTGATCGGAGAAAGCACGGAAAGAACCACGGAACCATCGAAAAAACCCGGCCGCTAGAATTCTCCTCCAGACAGAATCTGAATTCTACCTAGCTGACAAGCTAGTGTCGAAAATGCTGCCGCCGTCGGGACTCGAACCTAGGACCTCTCAATCAGAGGGACTGCATTGACATCAGTTGATGCACTGAGCCACCTCTCCCGGTGAAATCCTCGGAACAAACGACCTCCGCTAACAGTTGGCGGAAGTCGACAGAAATCCGTTTGCATTAGCTCACAGCTGGCGGCACCTGCGGGCTAGATAATCCGAGACAGTGGCGTTCGCGAAACCCATCAGGCAATTTCGCCCTCGTGGTTAAAACTCCAGATGTGATCAATAACGACGCATAGATGGGGATATGCATATATCGCGTCGTAAGTGGCAGCGTTCATTTTCATCGAATGTAACGGCTGACAATGAAGTTTCGTGTTCTCGTTCTGGCTACGGATAAAACGAGGCTATTCCATGCCGCAATGCCAAACATAGATTTCATTTCGAACCTGCTAATGTTCGTCCACAACTTCCAGAACGAACTCGGGTCTGTACAAATAGAATGGCGTTTCCAACCGTCCGTACCCAGAAATGTTAATTCCCTCCATTTTGCAAAAAAAAAGTGTCGACTTTAATTTTCGCTTCCGTAGTTTTCCTAATACTCCAATTCCATTTTAAGGATTTTATATACTGCTCTAGATTTCGAGCAGGGACGTTGGAGGGGAGCAAATGCGATTTGGAAAGATTGCCAGAGGCGACTCCGCCAGAATCCGCCGAATCCGCCAGAGGCGACTGGGTGAAACGCGCCTAATAGAATTAAGTTGCAAATACGAATTTGAAGGCAAGATTTCTCCACACTGACATGTTTCGCGCTTTCTTTATTTGAAATTATTTTCCTAGTATTAATTGTCTCATTGGATATAATATCGTAGTTTTTAATACTAAATGTTAATATTTCCAGTGACACGCCAGCAATGGCGTTCTGAAAATAACGCGATTACATCATTTGTGTCGAATATTATTTAGTCCATACAGAATGACAGTTTATCATGTGCCTAAACAAAAAAATTATACGACTTAAGAGTAATGCAATCAATAATAGTAATAATCACCTACTCAATGGGCACAATAAAATGGAATCATATAAATCAAAATGGACAGACATGTAAGAACCCTGATGACCGGGACTCGAATTCTGGTGTCATCTTTTCAGTGGCGCATTCTAAACGTAGCTAAGTTGTAAATGAATGTTTATCACGGCATGTAGGTGATAGAAATGTATAGTTATTGGGTCATTTTTTCTGCCATTTTTCATTTTTTGACATTTTTTGGATCTTTACGTCTTTTTTCTCCTTTTTATTTACCATGAGATTTCTCTGCTGTACCGTAATTTCTAAATGCGTATGCCGGGATGGTTGTCAGTCGTAAATGTACAGTTTGCACCAGGGAGTTTAGCCAAGTTGTTTTAGAAATTTTGGGGAACAAATCTCAGAGCTCTGATGACTATCGGTATGACCTGTGCTTTTACGCCCTCATTCTGCTGGTCTCGATTTCCAGACTCTTGTATTTAAGATTTATTATTATTATTATTATTATTATTATTATTATTATTATTATTATATGGCATCCAATGAAATAAAAAGTTGGTGGAATTGCGTTTAGGGAAACCTGTGTTTTCCAAAATATTTCTTAGGATGGTTGGAGGGCCATTTTCACTTCGCCTACAGGCAGGTACGAATTCAGAAAATCAGCTGAAAGATATCGATGTTTTTATTTGCTAAATTCCCTGTGTATACCAATAAATAATATCGTGATACGGATTCCAAAATTGAAGAACTGCCAAGAGACGACTAGTAGAGTAGCTCAAGTTTACGAGTCTAGACTACGTTCCCCCTATAAATCACATATCCGTATACAGTACATTAATCCCTCAACATTCGCGAGAGTTAGGTTTCCAAAAAACCTCGCGAATGTCAAATCCGCGAACGTGTCTATATTTTAATGAATAAAGGTGGTTTAGTTTCCTGGATATCGAAAAGCTGTTTAAAAAAGAAAGAAAAAAAGTCTGACAAACAATTGCAGAAGAACCGAGTTATTGCTACAAAAACAATTCACAATTAATATCCCAAATAGAAGAAATAAAAAAATATTTGAAACTAATTTCAAAGTTGAAAGTGAATGAATAAAGGATTTGGTTATTTATTTGGTTCATCACCCTCCTTGTTGTTCTAATATCCAAATACGGAAAAGTTGCTGCTTCTATTTCTCTCTTAAATTTCGAAGATATTTCCATGTTCGGATCACATTCGAATACCCTTTCCACCAGAGCTTGTTGAAGTTTAAGAACGCCATATACAACTTTGACATTCAAATTGGTCCAGTTCGCAGTGTCGCTTCTATTACTTCATTACGTTCGAGGAGGTCGCTGATGATTTCCCAAAGTTGCTATTCAGTGATGTCATTATAATGAGAGTTGTACAGATCCTGAATGGCTTTTCTGTTCATGTGGCCTTACCTCCAAGCTCCCTTACTCCCAAAGCCCTTACCTCCAATTTCAGGCAACTGAATTGCATTATCTTACAATTGTATTATACTATTAATGTGAATCGAGATTCCAACGCTGATAAAAGAAATAAAATGTGCTCGCTTTCAAAAAACTACGACCAAAAGACGCACTCGCGAATGTCGAAGTAACGAATGTTTAACAGGGAGCATTTCTCTAATCGCGAATGTTCGGAATTCTTGAATAGCGAATTCGCGAATGTCCAGGGATTACTGTACTTGTTTCTAGGGTAACCAAAAGAACGGAGGGAGCTGGGAAGGAGAAACGTGGGCCCGTTGTGTTGGCGCGTCCTTCGCGGATGAGCCGTCGGTCACACCTTCCAGCGCCTTTCTCTTCTGCCGCCGCTCCTCGCCGCGCCGACAGAGGCGCTGCTCCGCTCTGCTTCTTAAAATAAACCCGCGCGCGTAAACAGATGGCCGTGGCAAGCGCTGCGCTTCGCGGCGCGGCCCGCGGATGACGTCAGGCCGCCTTCGAGCGCGCGTTGCTCCCGCGAGGCGCTTCTGCGAACTCCCAATTCGCGCCACGCGCTCTGCAACGCCTTTACTCCCAAACACAGTGGCGTAGATTCAGTGACTTAGAAGTATTATCTAGTCGCAAGTGCCGTCATTCATAACCTTTCAAAGTTTCTGGTCGCTCACGTTCTTGAAATGGTTGTAGGCTATTTAAAACCCCAACGACCGCACCGCCTCGGAGCAGTGGCTTAGCTTCAGTTGGTGTCACCTGGGGCGAAGCTAATAGTGTCACCCCTCCCCCTTAAATTAAGTATAAATATATCTATTGCTGCATTGATTGTACATTATTTTATTAAAAATACAAATATATTTGCACATGATATTTATACTATATTTAAAAATTAATAGCAATTAAATCATAATCTATGCTTATGTTTTAAATGTACACTTATTAAATTAATATAAATAATTTTAACTAAACCATAAAAATTATATAATTCCAACAATAACATTTTCGAACTGCTAAAACTAAGAAAACTAACTATTAATATATATTTTTTAAGTAAATTATTTAAATTATATAATTCCAATTATAAAATAATGTAATTCGTGTCCCCCCTAGAATGGTGTCACCCGGGACGCGCCGCGGATGTATTCTTCTATACTGCGGTTTTTCTATCTTTCCCCTTGATGCCCGTCTTCACGATGCAATATGTCACGATATTTCGCGACGTTCTCAGACGTGCCGCGAGATACCACCTGATCGCGACCGTATCAAGCAGTGCTCGCGATCATACAACTTCTATCGGCATGCAATGAGGTGTGAGATGCCGTGTGATATTCCATCGTGTCCATAGGGGCTTGAGGGGCAGAGTTACAAAAATCGCATTATAAAGCAACTGAATTTTGCAACAGTATTTTATCTTGGCGTAGTACCTGTTAAATGATCCCCCACTCTAATCATTTTGCACAATTTAAAAGTATAGAATATTCCTACTTAGAAGTAAGTGTTGTACCTAAACGATAAAATGCATGAAGCAATGCGTTTAATTTCACTTGTATTATTTTTTAATAATATGTTTCGAACTGCACGAAATGTACTAGTACATTTGAATTCGAAAATTTAAGTACACATAATCGTATATCATATTCTATTTTTAATAAAATAGTATGTTGCTTCTTGCATTGAAAAATGAAAAGTTCATGCCTCTACAAAGACGTAACAACTACGACGTCCTTTCTGGGTAATCTCAGAATTTAATGAATAAGGTGATATTCTAGTAAATGGTTCAGAGCATTGAATAGGAGTAATGCTGAATAATAAAATTACGGAAATGAAGAAAGTGTGGTAAAGTAGATCATTTTAGGACGATTTTAATTAGTTTTTTCAAACATTTTGCGTTTAAATAATTTGAAGTGCGAACTAATGAAGTAGTAGGGGAAATACAGTTAAGTGTTTGGAAATAAAATCTGAAATGTATATTCGCTTTTTAGTTTTTTCCATCTTCAAAGGCAACTTCTCCGCTATCGAAAGTTTTATATCTTTCTTTTACAATCATGGACTCATGTCAACATGAACGTACGTAACGTAAGCGAAATGTATTCCCAGAGCCCTTAAATACTTGAAAGTTTTCAGTTCAAAGTCTGTGGAATGTCATTAACGTTTGTTAAATTAGAAGAATCATTTAGATAAATTCTAAGAAGGAATACTGACCGTTTCATGGTAGAAAATACCTCAATCTACATACAAAATCTAGATATTATTTTTAGCAAAAACAACATATATCAAGGCAGTTAAAACACAGCTCACATGCACTACACACGTGCACCAAATACTGTCGATTTCATTTTAACGAACGTTTTAAACAAGATAATGAACAGAAGTTGAGAAAATGAACGAGAAAGCTCCCTGATTAATCGCCTCTTTTCGCTCGATTTACGAACCCTGCCTCGCTCTTATGCCCCCAATCAACCGATTTTTAAACCGCTCCAACCGAGAACCCGACAACACAATTTCCCGCGCACAAAAACCAACCTGCGGAGGGAACGGTAGCGAGACGAAGGAGTCGATGCCGAGTCCGCCGCGATGCGCGTTTGTTTCGGCGCAAGCGCGGTGACATGCGTAACGAGGCAGCAGACGGTAGGTGGACAGTGGACGGTGGGCAATGCGGGGGGCGGGGGGCAGTGGGTGGTGGACAGTGGATGATGTGTAGCAGGCAGAAGGCGATGGGCAGTGGACGGTGGGCAGGGGGCGGGGGGCGGTGCCCGGTGAGCGGTGCCCGGTGGGCGGTGGACGATGGGCAGTGGGCGTTGGGCGGTAGGTGGTGGGCAGTAGGCGGTGGGCGGTGGGGAGTAGGCGGTGAGCGGTGGGCAGTGGGCAGTGGGCAGTGGGCGGTGAGCAGTGGGCGGTGGACAGTAGGCGGTGGGCGATGGACGATGGGCAGTGGGCGGTGGGCAGAAGGTGGTGGGCGGTGGACGATGGGCAGTGGGTAGTGGGCGGTGGGCAGTGGGCTGTGGGCAGTGGGTAGTGAGCGGCGGACAGTAGGCGGTGGGCAGTGGACGATGGGCAGTGGGCGGTGGAAGGTGGTCGCTATGCAGTGGGTGGTGAGCGGTGGGCTGGTCCACGCTTCGCCGGCTACCGTTCCGCGCCGGTACCACCTCAAAAGAGGCAATGACGCCCTCGCTGAACCACTCACACCTCAAGTGGTCAGAGTTTCAAAGGAAGAGATAATTCGGCTGGATATTATTTATTTACTTGTTTGTCTGAGCAAAGGCGTATCAAAAACAGTGCAATTGCACTGATAAAGTAAAATCTAAACAATGTCGAATATGAATAAAATTAGCGTACCCATGCGAGAACTCTCGCATGAAATACGCCACCCTCTTCCTTATTTTTCCATTTCCATATTAAGCCTGTAATATATATTTTACTTCAAGACCCTCTTTTCCTACGTCACTTGGTATATATATATATATATCACCTTGTTATTGATAACACTATAATACATCCTTGTCAATAGAAATTTCTTATTTAACTTTATAATCGAGCAAAGAGGTACACCAGTGTTTTCCAATCGCATTTAATATCAAGTATTTAGTAATTTCACATACAGTTGCAGATTCTACAGGCTCTGAACAGGTGGGGTAGAATCGAGAAGAGTCGAACCAGCTAAATGTAATAGAATGGTCAAGAATATCTCATCCTGTAGATATGAAATTTAATATTTATTTGGTAAAAAAAAAACAGTAAAAACTGTATATGACGTATGGGGGAGAAGGTTATCTGCGCACATTTTCTTGAGATCCAGAATTTAAAAAAAATTGGTGTGAGGAACGGCGTGAGGCAATTGACCTCAAAAATTTTAGATTTCAAGGTCCTAGAACGCTTCATTTAGAAGTTATTTAATGATATGGATCCAAAAATCCTGACGTTTGTTGCGTTTTACGTGAATATTTAAGAGTATATGCGTTTTTTAAACAAATTCTTCTTATTTTTATATTCAAAGTGCAATTCGTCACGTCTCCGTGAAATTCTATTTATTTAGAGACCTCATTTATGAAGATTGATTGCGTGTGAGAGCAGCAAAGGGAAAGTGTACTGCTGAAATAAAATAGGAGATGATTCTTTTTAATAATAATATAATAATAATAATAATAATAATAATAATAACTCCACCTAGGGAGTACACGACCTTGGAGTTGGTGGTGGAGCTTGAGTACCCCCATGAGCCTGAGAGCTATGTCAGTGGTAGCCTAGCTACCGGTAGGGCCTCCCTTGCTGAATAGGTTGAAGGTGAGGGGTCAGACGAAGAAGTACTCCATTTTGAGGAGAGTGGGAAGTAAGTAGATAGGGAAGGGTCATGAACCTTTGGACTTCCTGTTGTCGGCCCATAGAGGGTACAGGAGAGAAACTGGGTTGGCACACCAGGCCACTGATTAGAGTGGAGGCCCGAACCTTGCACTAGCCAGCGAAGGAGGCTGCCTTCAGCAGTCAGTGAAAATCCCGTAGGGTTTAGTAATGCCGACTGGCGATCGGAGGGACCCCTTGCTGGGCCCTGCGGGGGGATGCCCCGAGGCCACTGTGGGTCGCAGTAACGGATGGCAGGAAACAACCCAAGGATTAAGTGTGATCTGTGAACTCGAACTTGCGTCCTGCGAATCTTCAATTCAAACCAATGAGCAAAATGGATAGAACAAGCAATGTAATGAATCTTAACGTGCCTTGTTCTACCAATGTCCCATACCTGCTCAGAAACCGAGCTAATGTCACCTTGTCGACGTCTGCCCATCCCACGGATGTTAGTCCCAGGGACCCAGAGCCGGCAGTAGCTCGAAGCCATCGTCAGAGATGGACCCGGGATGAATTAAAGGAGGTGATGTGGTGCTTTTACTATGCAAAAGCGAAAAATGGGGGCTCAGAAATAGAAGTTTTCAAGGTATGGAGAGAGTGGAACCCAGATATGAGACCCACCCTAGACTCAAAGAAGCTTGCCAGTCAACGACGATACATACTCAGCAGTGGAAAATTCACAGCAGAACAACTTGCTGACATTGAGAGAAATGCGGAGTATGTACTTCGCTCGAACAATCCACATGACGAACATGTAGAACTTGAAAATGATGATCCCGTGGAAGGCTCATCTCTTTCCAGTAAAACACACGTCAGTGGTGAGAACTCATCTGGCAATGAATTACACGATAAGGACGTGATGCGAAATCTCCTTCAGCGCGAGATAGAAAGAGTTAGGCAACTTCCGTTTGAATCTCGCGAACCGTTGAGGAGAATATACGAAACTGCCAAAGCTAAAAGAGTGATAGAAACAGTGAATTCTGTCGTAAATGAGGTGGTGGAGACCCCAGACAGAGATCTAGATATTACTGAAATCAATCACATCATATATGCAACTGGATATCTAGTATCTCAGATAATTTTGGGGCCAGCCAAGAACACCGATGGCCGACAGCAAAACAGAGTAAACAGCTCTGTACCCCCATGGATGAACAGAATTATGAAACGGATAGCCGACACCCGGCGTGAAATATCACTCTTAGCTGAGGAATCTTTTAAATCAACGCACACCTCTAAAGTTCAACGAAAAGTATTCAATGTTGAACAAAAATACCAAATTGAAAATGACACCAGCAGGCTAATGGTAGTTGAGAAGCTAAAAGAGAAAATTCAAGCATGGGCTCAACGAATAAGAAGGTACAAACGTAGAATAGATTTCCGTGTACAGAACCGGTTGTTTGAAACAGACGCGAAGAGATTCTATCGCAATCTGACTCAAAAATCGAATGGCAAAGCTGTTACTCCTTCACAAGATGACGTCGAAGCATTTTTGGCAGGAATCTGGGAGGAGAGCAGATCCTTCAACAAAGACGCATCTTGGCTTCAATCTGAAGTTGATGCTGCCGATGAACTTGTAGAAACAGTGGAAGATGTTCACCAATTCTCGGAAGAGGACCTCTTCCAAGCAATTAAGAACATGGGAAACTGGAAGTCCCCCGGGACTGATAAGATCCAGATTTATTGGATTAAGAAATTAACAGTAATTCATTCTCATCTAGCAAAGGCTGTTAATAAAATTTTTGAAAACCCAAAGGAAATCCCGGAATGGCTCACACGCGGCATCACGTATTTGCTACCCAAAGCGGGAGACAGCTCTTTGACGAAGAACTACAGGCCAATTACTTGTCTGCCAGTACTGTACAAAGTTATAACTTCAGCCATAGGTGACAAAATGTATAGACATCTAGATAAGAATCATCTAATGCCAGCTGAACAAAAAGGATGTCGTAAAGGCTCTTATGGCTGTAAGGAAATCTTGCTACTGAATAAAGTCATCTTGAATGATGTAAAAAACGCAAACGTAATTTGAGCATTGCTTGGATTGACTACCAAAAGGCCTATGATAGTGTACCACACGATTGGATTTTGAAGAGCCTGGAGATCTATCGATTTCATTCTAGACTTATTGAATTTTGCAACGCTAGTATGAAGTCGTGGAGTACCAGGTTACTAATACACAACGGAAAGGAAGCAGTAGAAACCAGAAGTATTCAGATTAACAGGGGTATTTTTCAAGGAGATTCACTATCCCCTCTGCTGTTTTGCATTAGTTTGATCCCACTATCGAGACAGTTGTCGCAAGCTGACTTTGGTTTTAAGCTCCATGGTGATGAAAGGCCAGTATCACATTTGTTTTACATGGATGATCTGAAAGTGTTTGCTTCTCCCCCAAATGCTGTTTGTCGTGAATGACTTTAGCAATGACATCTGCATGAAGTTTGGTCTTGACAAGTGTGCAAAAATCAATTTAAAAAGAGGGAAACTCACAACGTCTGAGAACACTGAAATTGATACGCACACTGTGATTCAAGATCTTGAGCCAGGTAAAACTTACAAATATCTGGGCATTGAAGAATGTGAAACCATCTCGAATGACAGAATGAAAGAGAGAATTCGTAGGGAGTATTATAGAAGAGTGAGACTGGTCCTGCAGTCCGCTCTGAATTCCAGGAATAAAATATCTGCAATAGGTAGTTTGGCGGTACCTGTAGCCGAATACAGTTTTGGACTAGTGGACTGTATTGAGCAACAAATTCGCACCATGGATCGAAAAACCAGAAAACTGCTAACAATGCATCATGTTTCCCACCCTCGAGCTGATATACATAGACTTTATGTGGCACGTAAGGAAGGAGGAAGAGGCCTCAGACAAATTGAGGCCTCCTGGCACAACGCAATAGTCGGGTTGGGGAAGTATGTAGTCAGCCATCAAGATGACACTCTAATGAGGCAGGTTATGAAATCTGACCGAAGAATGGGAAACAGAGGCATTGTTAGTGTAGCAAGAAACATTGCGAAGAAAACTAGGCAAGACACGTCGAATAACACAGACACTGAACTTCTGATGCTGCTAAACATGAAGTGTGAGACACAAAAAATGTTAAAGAAATCGTGGAGAGACAAACCACTCCACGGACAATACCTAAAAAGAATGGACAAGGTTCAGATCAATAAAGATCAATCATTTATGTGGCTTAAAAGGGGAAGGATGAAGCCAGAATTGGAAGCACTTGTAATAGCTGCCCAAGATCAGGCCTTGAGAAGCACTTGTAATAGCTGCCCAAGATCAGGCCTTGAGAACACGACATTATGATAAAGCGGTTCTCAAAATTTCTCAAGATAATAAATGCCGCATTTGCCTGGAGCAAGTAGAAACCATTGATCATATTGTCTCAGCTTGTCCAATCCTAGCAAAGACCGAATACCTGAAAAGACATGACAGGGTGTGTAGCTACCTCCACTGGCAGATCTGTACCGCCCTCGAAGTTCCAAACACATGCCCCAAGTGGTACGAACACTCACCGAAACCGGTGACGTCTGTTGGATTGTGTACGATATTGTACGACCAACAAATTCAAACTGATCGGACGATAGCGGCAAACAAACCGGATATAGTGATCCGGGATTTGGCGAGAAAATCGTGTTTACTTATCGATGTTGCTGTACCTTGCGATCAGAACGCCGGTACCAAGGAGGCAGAGAAACGTCTTAAATACAAGAGTTTGGAAATCGAGATCAGCCGAATGTGGGGCGTAAAAGCACAGGTCGTCCCGATAGTTATCAGAGCTCTGGGATTTGTTCCGCAAAATTTGAGTAAGAACTTGTCTAAACTCCCTGGTAATTCAAAAGACTGGGAAGTGCAAGAAATTGCTTTATTTGGAACAGCCCACATTTTGCGCAAAGTATTGTAGAGGCACTGACAGTCACCGGATCTGCTCCTGAGGTAGATGGTTGCAACCTGGAGTAGATTTTATATTCAGCCGACTCATAACATCTTTAGTCGTGATTGTGGAAAAAAATAATAATAATAATAATAATAATAATAATAATAATAATAATAATCATAATAATAATAATAATAATAATAATAATAATGGTAAGAAAGGTACGCCTTGCACAAAAACGCCCTCTTCCATTCACAGACTAACATTTTCATTGGTCAACCGGGGTAGACAAGATGGCTAAAGTGGAAAGTCTCGATATAAAATGTTCGAATCTCGCCTCGGACAGGGATGATTACTTGTGTGTTGGGTCATTGTGGGGTCACCATTTATAACCTTTCAAACTCTTTTTAACCTGATTTTCTAACACACACGTATCACCCCATGAACCTCATTTATAGTCTCTACAATTCCCTTCCCTGTAGGTGAGTACTGAAAAAGACGTGGTGAGCGATGTAAAATCGAAGGCTGCAACATCAGCCCAATCTAGTTGTCGCTTCGCTCCCTACCTCTAATACATGAACAAGCACGCTCATGAGCTAATTACGTCCTAGGAGAGGTGGTGGGAGAGACTGATAGGTAACACCGTGGCTGCACCTGGAGTGAGTCTCAACCCGATTTAGGGCTTCTTTAGGCAGCGAAAGATGTAGTGGTGTAAAACATGAATAAATTCAGCGTTGCCCTCCATGTAAATAGCGGCTGCAATCGGCAGCCAACGAAACCTTTTCCTCCATTCTTAAACCTAATAGTGGCAGTCGATGCTTATGGAATAGAAAATGCCTTTTTATAAAACATCTTCTCAACGTTCTTTTACACTGTAATATTGGTCATAGTAACATTTATTGTTAAAGGCCAGTAAAATTAACTTGTCTTAAATTTATCAATTTGCCATCACAGAATTGTCAGAGGTTAATTTTAATTTAATAAATATTTGTTTCAGTCGCGCTCAACATAATTGCCACACGGCGGATTCAAGGGGCAGGGGGGCATGGGGCCATGGCCCCCCAAAAAGCCTAGAGTTCTCGTTTGTTACCTTCCTTTATTTGGAAAAATTGATTAACATATTTGATATGATTACGTAATTGTTTAAAAAGGAATGTTGTATAATATCATATATTCACTACAAAAATAATATACAATATAATATTATTTAACAAAAATCTATGATGGCTCCCTCCCCCAAATTATCAGCTGGATCCGCCCCTGCGAACAGGAGACGCGATGGAGGCTACACACCTCAAAATTAAAATATTTTGTCATACATTCTACTAGTTGAACTCGTACAAGCATTCTACGCCTTTCAAACACTTGTTTGAGCGAAAGTGAAAGTAGCTTAAAGCTGGAAACCAACTTCAAACGTTCCTGTGCTAGGAAGTGAGGATGCCCTCTAAAAATGTACAAATGTAATTTGTTGGTTACACTTCATCAAGGCTCCGCAGACCACTGGAAAATGACTCATTTTGCAGTTGACATAAGAAACTGATTTCAAGGGCCTTAGGCACATCGATGCGGAGTTGCTCACGACATATTGCATGTTCGTCTCCTTTTCCCCCGAGATCACTATAATTTTTTTAAAGGTTTTCCTCCTATATCTGTTTCTAGGCAGCAGTTCCCTCTCCAGCAGGAACACACTTCCGTTGTTTCTAATCACTGGGAGGCGGATTTTGATGACATAAAACATCAACAAAAATGATCAATAAAATGCTCTTAAAATGTTTTTAAAATGCCCCATAAGCAAAGAAAAATGACGTAAAAATATTATCAAAAACAATTCAGCTATTGGATATGTTACTGATGTAATTGGGGTTTCTTCTATTCGTTCAAGTGAACACTGTGACGATCCGTTTTCCCTCCGAAAGCTCAGGAAATCGTGGCACATTTATCGCCCGCACGAAGAGCATCAGTACTCATAGCGCGCGCCGCACAGACAGAAGAGAGCAACTGATTAGTTCTCATAGTTATCATAAGAGTTCACTAGAATCGCTTGGCTAGGCATACAGCGAGACATACAGCACATCCCGTCCCTTATCGAAGCGTGTTGGCAAGCAGCGAGGTTGAACGGACGAAGCGTGTCAACGTGGACGCCATCAATCCAGACGAAGAAACGGCATCAGAGCTCTTCAAAGACAAAAGGAAAAGTTTTTTCTTGTTTGTTCCTTATTCTCTTTATACGCTCTTCGCTTATTATATTGAATTGAATTCTACTGGATATAATTGGAAAATACTAGCGGCATATGGTTAAAACATTAACGTTGGCAAAAGACGAATATTTGACCACACCGTTTGCCCAGAGGGAGTTCTACTGCAAGGGAGCTTTGGTAACGGTACCCGACCAGCGGAGCGAGCAGCGAAGGGAAACACCCAGCATCAAGGTCACCGAAGTCGCTACTGCTCGAGTTTCAGAAGACGTCGAACGAAACCCCGTATTGGAAAGGATTTCAAAGTAAGAAAGTTCCTTTTACAAACGTTCTAGTGCCCAGAAGTCGTTTAACGAGGCAGATAGAGTAATTCTGTGTAAACTGAGAAAAAGATTTAATGTTCAGCTAGTTAGAGAAAAGAGTATTTTTTTACAACTTACAGAATCAATATTTCTTTATCCTTATTCTTTGTAAAATAGAAACAGTAAAAACTTAATTTTTGTGTTACATGAAAGAGAATATAAATGGTAACATAGAATGAGTGAAGGCCTAGTAAAATTTTGATTTGATGAGAAAGACAGTGTAAATTAGTAAAGTAGCAACGAGAAGGGTGTATAGATTTAAGAATTTTCTTGTGTATTATATTTTCAGCAATTGACAGCGTATTTTATGTTTTTCTATGTATTTATGAGTGACAAGTGTATGAGATTTCTATGCCACAAAATTTTTCATCTCAAGATTATAGAAAGGTTTTTAAGAAATCTGTGTTTTAATCTGAATGATTCGCAAGAGCGTAGTGTAGAGAACCCACGCCCTTGATCCCACCAATTTCAATTTTTTTTATGTGGCCCACCGTCATCCCGACTGAGCTACCAAACATCCTAAGGAGATTATTAAAAATCCGTCTCCCTTATCCCGAAAACGGTGGTGGTCGCAACACAGTTTTCAAACTTTTGGTTTCGATTGTTCTTTAATAGAAAATCTCTCTTTTTAATTATCCCGAAATCGGCTGAACCGCCGACAATGGCGCTGACAGCCATCACAGGAACTTTAGATTACACACAATGGCTGATAGTACAACTTCTGAGCAAAGAAATCGAATAGGCTTCTCAGGAATTATGTGGAGAACATTTGTTTCATCTCGCAAACATTATTTCAAGTAAGTACTCTTAAAATTATATTAAAAGTAATGAAATCAGCGCAAAAATTCATTAAATATGACGGAAAAACATGAAAAATGACTTATTAGTCGAAATGACGAAAAATGCATTAATACAATTTTAAAAATTGGTCATTTACTTTTGTCATATAAAATTAATTTCTATACTAAACGGTATTTTTCTCAAGCGAAAGGAAAAAAATATTTCACTAAAATCCGCCCTCTGTTAATCACTGTTACGAAACTCACATCTTTCCTCAGAGTATTAAGGCTGTTTCCCAATGCAAACATAAGCATGGCGTTAACATAAAAGTTAGGACTACATCTATAAGGGGACTGATTCATAATGCGTTCGCATAAGCATAACACGTAAGACGTTAGTTTAATAGCTTGCAAACTTAAAGCTTGTGTGATTATGCTTAAGTAATAAATAATAAATGAACCAATCTCAGAGCGGTAACTCAGAATCGAAAATTGAAATAGGGTCGGATTCGATAGATCGATCAAAAGACTGGATTTCAGATTACGTGGTTGATTTTCGTCTGTTTCCTGCTATGTTTTGTAACGTACGATCTTTTTGTATTTTAGTTTAGTTGTATTATTCATAGTACAATTTAGTTAGTTGTTTTCGCAGTAATATAATTTATTTTTCATTTTTATTGAAATAAAAATATTATATAAATGAAACCCGTAGGCCATGGACTTAGTCGATATCTCAAAATCCAACTAATTGTTAACTAGAAAGTCCCATAGACAATATAAAATCTTATTTTGCTTATGATTATGTTGGACAATGTGAATACTTCATTCTTTCTCTTATGTTAAAGTTAATGTGTATGTGTTATGCTTATGACGCCGACCGCATGACGCCGGGTGGGGGAGACGGGGGTGTATATAAAGCGGGCGCTTTCTGCGCTCGCGGAGATTCAGATAGATTCGTAGAGCTTGTTGTTAGCCGAGAGGCTGGGTGGGATCTCCAGTGCACTCCAGCACGTGGTTTCCGGGGCGGAGACCGGTTTTGGCGCCACGCCATGTAGGTACGTGAATACCGGGGATTTAACGTCCGATTGCATCGCATCATGCGTTGTACCTGCTTTCGAGCAGAGGCCCTGGGCTGTAGGGCCTAGCGACGGTCGGGGGGTATTCGCGGCTAAGGGGAAGAAAAAGGTTGTCGGGGCTTAATTAGTATTTGTAAAAATTTCTTTAATTGTTAAGTTATTGTAAATAAATGTAAATATTGTTATCTTCAACACAGTGTCTGCGTCATTCACTCCAGTACATCACAATACACAAGATGGAAGTGGCGCCCTGCCCGGGTGTCCGCCCACGCGCCAAAGACGCGCGTCCAGCTCTTCCCAGCCGTCGTCGACGCCGACGCCCCAGCGGCAGCTTTCGCTTATTTTTCCGCACTTCCCCTCCCCCGCACCTTCCCCCCCCCGCTTTCCACACCCATCTGCGCTTCCCGCGCGGCGAGCAGCCAACGCCGCGTTCTTTTTCGCTCGATGATGTTCGTGCGCAGTCTGCTGGGAGAGTTTCCTTGCACTCGCGTTGCTAAGCTTCCGAGGCGGTCTGGGTCGTTGGGGTTTTAAGTGGACGCCGTTATGTATCAATCGGCTAAGCGCCGTTTTTGAAAACAAAATGAGATATGGACGCTATCAGTTGCATTGGGCCATGTTCTAAGTGTACGCAAAATTTTGGCGCGAAATCTGTAAAAATGGTCTGATAATTAATGAAAAATATAAACGACATTAAGGATTTTATGTTTCGCAACAACTGGCTATAAGCCTAGATCTTCGAATCTGCTGTTCATAATTTCACAAGATGCTGGTAAGCGCCAGATATTCCACACATGTTTGTGTAGTTTGGCGCGTCAATGAATGAATTAATTAATTTTAGAGCGGAAAATGTAATAAAACCTTTGAACACGATTATGTCAAAACTTGTATGATGTCGCATAGCCGGTTGATGCATAACACCGTCCAAGTAACCTATAACCATTTACAGGACGTGAGAAATAATTGTTTTTGAAAGGTAATGAAAGACGGCACTTGCGACTAGATAATACTACTAAGCCACTTTAAGCGACTTTTACAAGAGAGACAATGGAAAGTTAAAATAATTCTGTAAATTAGGCTATCAACATAAAAATCAAATTTATTGCATGTTGTTGCCTACATTACCGTGTTACACTACTTCGCCTCTGGCTTGCCAATCTCTTCCAGAAACGGAAAAGGCAAGTATCTCTATTTTGTTTGTGTATCTGATCCCAGCGCTTTATAAAGAAAGGCCATTGTTCCTTGTTCAGTATGACACTGCTCACGAAGCAGATACCAAATGATTTGTTGCAGATTCATAGTTATCATTTTTCTTTAAAAAAGCGTACTTTACTTATTGTCTATTATCATTTTTTTACATTACGAGGAGCATTCAGTAATTAAAGAGACAAATTGGTCTGGAGAAATAAACTTTTATTTTTACAAAACAGGATTTTTCCTACTTTTTAACGTAATCCCCACCAACATTTATGCACTTGTCCAAACAGGTTACCAGCTTTTTTACACCGGCTGCAAAGAATTTTTTATCTTGGAGTGTGAGCCAATTTCCCACAAATGTTTTGACATCGTCGATGACCTAGAACGTCTTCCTAAGCAATGTCTCCTTCAGTGGACCAAACAAATGGAAATTAGAAGGTGCTAAATAGGGGCTAAAGGAAGATGAGGCAGTACCTCCCAATCCATTTTGTCGATGTCTTTACGGCTTTGTTGGGCAGTGTAAAGACGTGTGTTGACTTGCTGGAGAATCACACCTCTCCTCTGAGATCCGTGACGTCTCTTTCTTATGGCTGGGTTCACCTTCTTCAAAAGCATATCTGATCAGTTTTGGCTGTATATTGTACGCTGTTCGTCAAGATAATCACAAATAAATGCAACTACAGCGTCCCCAAACACCGTCAATAACTTTTCTGGCTCATCCGGCAAGAATGGTGTCCGTCACTCACTGAGTCTCGACCACTTTTGAACGATATACCCACTTGTAAAATTTCCTGCAGTTCATACAACTTTCACCATACTCTTTAGTCATTCTAGAGTATATATTAGCTGTTTTTTCACATTCAGCAATTAAAAAACATATCATAAAACGTTGTTCAACCAATGTGGAATTTTCAAGTCGCCATCGTCCAACTTAATTTTGAGGATATGAACTCAACAATGCTGATCATCAGGATGGTCAGGACTCATGCCAGTGATGCCAACTTAAAGTCATGAAATGACCAAATTTGTCCTACCATTTTTTGTCTCTTTTCAGACCAATTTGTCTCTTTAATTATTGAATGACCTACGTATTTTCGTTAAATTGTCTGTACATAACATATGTTATTTATTCAGTCGGAGCCCTCTTCAATAAAAAATTAAACGCGACGTTCTTTGATGTAAACATGCTTCCAATGCCGGAAAGGGCGGTCATCATATTACAACATCAACTACTACGCCGGCAGATATCTCAGATTATTAAAATGTCTGACACGACAATGTATTTTATTAAGCGAAACAATGTACAACTTTTCATGACTATAATATTTTTCATGACTATATATAGAATTTTCTAAAAATAAAACCGAACACTTAATCAAGTGTCATTATAAAATGATCAGTTGACAGGCACGTTTACCTGCTCGACCACCGTTTCGAGGTGAAACGGATCGGTTTATCTTCAACGATTCTCGCGCTTCTTCCAAGTTTGTGAAAAGACCTCATTTGACACCTTTATGTGTTCAAAAAGTCATAGGTGTATATCAATTGTGCAATTTTGCCTGCACTCTCCACCTGACACGCCGCAGGCTGGGCGGCGACAGCCCATCTGACGGCCGGCACGCGCACTGTGGGCGGCGCGTGTCGCCTCCCCCGAGACGCCACCTGCCGCCCAAGGCTACGAGGCCGTGACGCGGGGGGAGGGCACTGGGCCATGACAAGACGAGGAGGGGCAGGGTGGGCTGGGTGGATTTGTATTGGACGGGGCCGCCCTTAGTGGGATAGGGCGGGGCTGGGCAGACCAGAGCAGAGCACAGCAGAGCAAAGCAGAGCAGAGCAGGGATGGAACAGGGTGGATCGAGGCAGGGCAGGGTGAGACAAGGGGATGGGGGTAAGGTGGGGTGGGATGGAGTGGAGGAGACCGAGACGAAGTTCCTTGGCGGGGTGTGGGACGTGCTGGAATGGGGTGGGGCGGGGTAGGGTAGCAAGAGGAAGGGGGGCAGATGAGTGGAATGGGATGGGATGGGATAAGTTGGGATGGAGTGGGGCGGGGCGGGGCGGCGCGAGACGGCACGAGATGGGACGGGACGGGACGGGACGGGACGGGACGGGACGGGACGGGGCGGGGCGGGGCGGGGCGGGGCGGGACGGGATGGGATGGGGTGGAGCGAGGCGGGAAGGGGCGGAACGGGACGGGATGGGGCGGAGAGGGGTGGGGCAGGGAGGGGAGGAGAGAGACGGGGCGGGGCGGGGCGTTATGCGATGGAGGAGAGCGGGTCGTGGCTCCGTTGGGGGATGAGGGACACGCTGGAATGGAGCGTAGTGGGTTGGGCCGAGGTGGGGTGGGGTAGGATTGGGGAGGAGCAGAGCGAGGCGAGTGTATGGGAGCAGGGTGGGGCGGAGCAAGGCGGAGTGGCGAGGAGTGTGGAAGGACGGGGCAAATGCAGACCGGCCTGGAGACGGGCGGGGCGGAGCGGGCGAGGGGGGGGCGGAGCAGCATGAGAGATGCTCAAGTGAGAGATAAGAGGATTAGGCAGAAGGAGAATCGGGAGCGTGGAGAGGCGAAATGGGATGGCAGGTCGGGGGCAGAAAAGTGAGAAGAAAAAACAGGTTGAATCATGGTACAGTGAGGCTGCGCAAGGTGTCGTGGTGTAAAAGAGATGGGATTTATAGGGAAGCTCTTGGTATTTCCTCTACAGTTGGGCCAGGGTGGATAGGAGTTAAATACGGAGGAACGGGGTTGAGAGAGGGAAAGCGGGTGGACAACTTTGAAAGGATGTGGAGAAGGGAAGAGCAGATACATTGGATTGGAGGAGGTGGAGCGAAATGGAAGGATTCTCAAACGTTACATTCAGAGAAGTGAAGCCGCTCTTCAGTTAAGTAAGTACCGGATAAAATTGCTATTAATAGGGTGTTTTTGCACGGCAAATAGTTACGGCAATCGACAGCACTTATCGGTCTTCTGGCATGTGCAGTTCTGCACTTGTGCGTCTGCGCATGAGCTGAAGATCGAGATTGCAGTCGATTGCTCTACTCTATGGCATGCAAAATCTCTCTAATCTGGGCACTTAAAATAAGAGTTTCGAGAAGCAACAATCATATTGATCGTGTGCTAAAGCGAGTTCTTGTGATCGACCAAACCACCTTGTTAGCTATATGCGAGGGCCAAATATGGCTCATTTAAAATCATTTGGAATTTAAGCAAAACCGTGGGCATTAGGGAGTTTTTACACCCTCGAACGTGAAGTACTATCGATCTTCTGCTCATGCGCAGTTTCGCATCACTTGAGTGCATCTGTGCGTGCGCAGAAGATCAATAGTACTTCACGTTCGAGGGTGCAAAAACTCTCTATAGATGTTATTGAAAACCGTTACATACCGTTTTCAACTTCTAGTTGTAATGGTTCAAAAAGAGTCCAGAGCAAATGCTCTTTTTTTGATTTTCCATGAAGGGGACTAACCTGGCTTCCGCTGCCGCTCCAATGACAGTAGCTCTCTGATCTTTGAGGTCGCGCGGTCACACCAAGCCGCCAAAGGCTTCGTTCCGAGGCACGACACATGTGACTATACTTCGGTTTTTCTTTCTTGGCACACGGGGGGGGGGTCAATAAAATGGAATATCTCACGGTATTTCGCGTCGTTCTTGGTTGTGCCACTAGGGGTCGGATGATCGCGACTATCGAGCAGTGCTGGGAATCACGCGGCACAACGGAGAAACGACGCGAAATGCAGTGAGATATTCCATTTTATTGACCCCCCCCCCCTCGTGCGCCAAGAAAGAAAAACCGAAGTGTAGGAGCGATTGGTATCGCCTGCAGGCTATCGACCTCTAATGAGCTGCAGTTCATTGACGGCGCCGTCGGCGAGGGGCGTCCGCGCTCCGAGCGGCGCGCGGCGCAGCGCGGGGCTGCCGTGCGTGGCGCACCTGCCGGCGAAGGCCGCCCAAGGCCGCCACGCGCCACTGTGGGCGCGACGCCCAACAGCACGGACAAAAGATGTTCCGGGTCATTCCATATTAACCCGAGAGAGGTGGCGCGGGGTCTCTTGTGACCCCACGTATCTTTGCTTAGCTGCAGTTGCCTAATTTTGCGAGTCAGAAGATTTATATTTCACATACCTTTCACACCACATTCTTTAGCTTTTGTCTGCAAGATTTTCAAAATTTTATATGTAATAATTCATTTATAAATATTTGTGGAACCAATACAATCTTAAATTTCGTATTTTTTCTAAATTGTGTTGACTGGCTTTGAATCATTTTCAATAAATTGTTGGTTTTATGTAAGACAATGTTAGAAAATAAAACTTACTGAATTTTCTGATACCTTTGCCGTTGAAATATTCAGGAAAATGTAAATGCAGTCACTATATACAATGAAAGATAAATGATAATTTTGCCCTTTTATTTCTTTCAATTCTTCAAATGCATGTTTTGTTTATAATAGTGCATTAAGTTCATACGAGCTTATAAATGATTGATTATTATTAAAATAACTAATTTCGCACATACATCTTGCTAAATATAATTTTGTAAAGAAATAACTTAAAGGGGTCAGAAATGACCCCGCGCCACCTCTAACGTAACTCCGGCAACCGCCACCTCTCCCGGGTTAAATCAACACAGCTTTAATTAAAATTTTACCTCACAATTTTAGATTCAGATGAAATTTGACACATAGGTAGTATGAATGAAAATTAAAAACTACAAATTTTGAGTAAAATATTGCCACCTGTCTGTGAAATACAGCCATGTAAAATTTTACAAAATTGGGTTCCTGAAAATTTTTAAATTGATGTAGTTACGTCCATAATTACGTAACGCTAAAGAGGAAGGGAGGGGGATCTGAGGCAGAGTTACGCTGCGTACATAGGGGTAGGGGGTATTAGTTAAGTACATACATAATGTATGTACTTAACTAATATACATACATAATGTATATACATGTATTAGTTAAGTACAAGTTACGTAACATTGATATTTATTTTTTAACATTTTTCAACAGTTGCTAAAATAACCTTTTTTTCGAAGCCTGTACTAAATATTAATTAATTTGTTTTTAAAAACATAAACTAAAGTTATTAGTTGTAAATTGTTACAATAAATGGAAATATTTTTCAGCTATTTTTCGAATCTGTAAGATTACGAAGAAAATATTCAAAACTGATATGAATAGAATCCATTTAAATTGGCACTGCATACTCGCCCTCTTGCATCACCCACGCCGGCGAGCACGTAGGTAATCAATAGGGAGCGGATTTTTATGCCCTAAAAAATCTTGAAATATGCTCTTAAAAATATGCATTTTTGACCTAAAAATTCTTAAATATGACCTCTAATATGCACTTAAAATTAACAATATTTAGTTTCTTCTGCAAACCTATCTTGATAAAATTCTTGGAATGAAATGAAAAGACTTATTTTTGTGCAAACGTAATATAATCTACCCTACTTCGCGAGAGGAATAATTTAAGTAAATATTAACCTTAGTGAAGTACATTGTAAGTCTTGTTGAATTTCTTCTGACTGGTTTAAAAAATATGTTCTCAAGAAATATTTGCCCGAGTATTTTATCATCGCCCATTTGCCCGAGTATTTTATCATTTACAGAAAACAAAAACTCAAAATGTGACTCGCTCTTTCAAGGAATCCTCACAATTACATAAGATTCTTTGAAAAGATGAAACGTTTTATAGATTAGTCTCTTTTTTAACGAAATATGCAAAAATATGCGCTTATAATTACACGAATATGCACTAACAGGAAAAATCAGCCAAATATGCACAAATATGCACTAACATATTAATCTATATTACATCATTTTCTAACCAAACGTCGAGATATTTCACTTAGTTATGTCCTAAACCATCGGACAAAAATATGCAAAATCATAGAAATACGCCCGCTACTGATCAACAATTTCTCGCCCAAGCATTCTTCTTTTAGTCACAACTTGCCCCAATCTTATTGTTAGGTGCAGCCAGCATCGCCAACTAATTTCTACATTAATTATCATTATTTTAATATTCAACACAATTAAAATAAATACAAATTGTTTTTACTGACGTGAGCTATAATTTATTTTCACTTCTTGCACTTACAAGGGGGGATGTTGTAGCAAGAGTTATGTTATTAATTAGGGGGGAGGGGGTTCAAGCACGTGTTGCGAGTGCGTTACAAGGGGGAGAAGGGGTATTGCAAATACTCGAAATTGGCGTTATGTAATTTATGGACGGACCCTAATCGTTTTAGTCTAATATTATAATTTAAAAATATAAATTCGAGGCAAGGAGAATATTGCCCGGCGGGAGCAGAGCATGGTAAAATCATTGGGACACAGATTAGTCGTTGAACCGTCTAATATATATGTGTGGCTCATTCTAACATTGGGCCCTAAGCAGTCTTTTCATGGAAACTTCCACGATATCTTCGACAGATATCAATGACGCAATAAATTACTGGTACATTTTGAATTTGTAATTTAACGTACTATTTTAGGTCCTTTATATTTCCAACGGACAAACAAACAAAACAAACAACAGGCAATTGGGAGTATCAAGAGTGTTACGAAATAATAATGATTGATGTACTGTCCTATTATTCTTTGAACTTTTGGGAACCCACGCGATAAACCGATAAAAATTCATATTTTCGTTTAAATGTTATATCTGAATTGGACGTGTAACTTAGTTGTTGAACGAAACCAAATAATTTACTAAGTAAATATGTACCATAACTGACTTAAAACCAGACTGACCTAAATATTGAATATTTACACTGATATTCTTCCAATGTTCTGGAATAACAACTACGACTTTTCGCATAATAAGATATGTAATAATACGCTTTAGAGATGTGTTTCTTTCCGAAGGATTTTGGGACTAAAAAATCATGAATATTCAACAGTGTACAATAAAGGATATTCGTATCTTCGGCATCGGGTCTTGCTTTCCGGTTTATTTTTTTAACAAATACTTTAAAAGTACCAACGCAATCACCTCTGAATATACATTATCATATTAGCGACATTGGCTCATGACAAAATTATAATTATAAAATAAATTATTTGCTGAAGCGCTGTTCTTAACTCAACTTACAGTTACACGTAGTGGTTGCTCGCAGATTGTGGTAGAAGATAATATAAATAAATCCACTCTACTCGTAATCCTAGAAACAGCAAACAAAAAAGTATCCGTGACCGTTCCGATCAGCATTTCCTCGGATGTTTCATCTTTTCTGTGACGTAGGGAGCTTTTGGTTATTTGACAGCTTATGCGCCGATTTCCCTTAAAACTGCTTGCATGAGTCACAAACGGGCGAGTGGGCAGCGGAAGCTGCCTTGTGGCCACACACTGAGGCATCCTACACGGACGGTCATCATCTTGTGACCACAGACTGAGAATATAGCTTCACTACGCAGACGTTTTGTTGCTTCAAGGTCAGTAGGTCTACGGGAAAAATGTCTAACAGTATTCAGGTCTAACAGAAAAAAATGTCTAGTACAAAAATGGTCTACAGCTATATCAAGTCTAACGATTAAACGTCCGCAGCTGAAATGTCTCCCAACGAAAATGTCTACAGCTGAAATGTCTACCAACAAAAATGATTTTGTTCAGCACTTCTTTTGCTAGTAGTGGTTGGAGTAGAGACAGGGGGCAGTTTGAGGCGACAAACCCAACTCGTGTACGAATCACCAGTTTTGCGAATAGTTACTTAACTTACTTTACGTATAATAGTTATTCTTATTAATTGCAAATCCGGTCGTTAATTGACCAACTTCCCACAACAAAAGACGGAACTGTTGATGATCCTTGGAACTGCATTCAGGGCACTCGCACCGGACGGCGCACCCGGCAGCGGCGGTGGTGGTGCCACAGAAGGCGGCGGGCGGCGGAACCTTTGACCCCGGAGCCCGCGATAACCCCCTCCCCCCTCCCGACCACACCCCGCGCCGCCGTTGCTGGAAGCGCTCGCGCCGTCGCCTTCCGGTCCGACGCGACGCCCGCCGGCGAACGGCGGCGTCCCTTTTGCCGTCCACAACATCCCTGCTGCCTCGCGGGCACTGGCCGTCGCCAGAATGGACGTTGCACCCGCTATAGTGGATTCAGAGCACCGCAGTGAGACACGGCGGTCCGCGAAGCCAGCGATCCGGACTTGCGGTTCACGAAGCTCTGACGGCAGCGAAGTGCTCACACTTTCGTAACTTTGCCCCTGATAGGAATCAGCTGTTTCGCTGCCATCCAATCAGGAGCTTATATTTCGCGACAGTGACGTCAGTGACGTTTAAGCTCCCGATTGGATGAAACCGTCAACAGCTGAATCCTGTCAGGGGCAAAGTTACGAAAATCGCAGTATACACTCGGCTATCGTCGCCGGGAAACGATATTCTTCTGTTCTGTCGTTGCGTGCGGTGGTAACAAGCTGAGGTCCGGTCACCTCAGCAAGTACAAAGATGACGGACACAACATAATTGGCACTGCAGGTCGGAATCATTCATCATAGTTTCTCTAAATTATTCCATATATTTATCTAAAAACCAGGTACTCTTGAAATCCTTATGTCATCACAACTTTCAGATACCGGTTCATTTCAGATTTTGTTCATTTTTCTCCTTCCAGTAACAGTGAGTAAAGAGGGGGCAAGATTGCAGCCGACTCACAAAATTCGTTGTAGGCAATACTAGTGGTGCTTCCGAATGGCACAGACATTCTCGTAGTAGTTAGTTCCTATTCTCTCCGACGAACAAATGCCCATCGGGGTCTCTCGGGGCACCTACCGCTCCTATTGGAGGTGGTGAAGTGCAACTTTGCACAGCCCAGATATATCAAAGACCTACCTCGTTCCTGTACCTTTACATATTGGTTCATAGTATTCCTTGGCCCACCTCGATTTTTATACCACTATTCTAGTAGGTTTAGAATGACCCCACCCCCCACCCCAGGCATCAAATACAACTGAAAACATTCTCTCTTCTGTGGGTCTCAACACCACAGACTAACAAGAACAACCCACAAGTACTACTCTAATTTGTATTTTGTACTAGCCCTCGTATTTTGGCCCATCTACCTCGAGCCACTGTCTTCGAAGGACGAATCACAGGTCCGAACTTATTGAAAACGTTTTACAGTTTTGAAATATAATAATTTCGGACGTATAAGGACAGAATAAAAGAAATATTTTGCCGCTTACAGAGGAGCCCCAAGTATGTATTTTCACTAATAGTAAGTCTGAAATAGATTTTCAGACTTAAGTGAAGATAAATTTTCAGATTTGCAGATACACGAGAAAATAAAAGAAAGAAACTGGTTTGATAAAAACTCTTAAATTTATAAATTTAACATTGGCAAATGCTTTATTTCAGTGTTGAAGAGCAGGTCCTGGATCCACAACCATCCTCGACAAGCCAACAAACTTCAGCGTTGCTGCTTTGATTCTTCTTCCTCTATCAGTTATACCATGACCCGTCCATAGCAAAGCAGGACTCTGCCGCCGATAAAGCTTTTTTCCACTGTTCCTTTCCTTTACCTTTATCTTTTTTCTTTTTCCCTTCTTCCTCAGTTTTTGTCGTTAAAGACGGTGCAGCGGCGCGGGCTCTGGCTAGGCCTATCCTCGAAGTCCGAATGGCGGGGGGGGGGGATCTTCCAGACTGAGTGACGCCCTGGGCCAGCCGGCGCCCGCGGACGGGCCAATAAGGGGAAACAAATGATTCGCCAGTCGCTTTTCGGAGCTGAGAAGAGCTTCACTCGTTCCAGAGCGCACCAGCTCGTCACGGAAACCGCCATCCGCGTGGCAAAGAACGTGCAGCTCGCGATCGACGTGCAAAGCGATTTTTAGTTGGTCAAGCGATTTTTTCGTTGCGAGTACAGTAATCCCTCAACATTCGCGAGAGTTAGGTTCCCCAAAAAACCTCGCGAATGTTAAACCCGCGAATGTTAAGTCTACCTTTTAATGAAGAAAGGTGGGTTAGGTTCATGGATATCGAAAAACTGTTTAAAAAAGAATGAAAAAATCTGACAATTACAGTAGAACTGATGAAGCGCTACTACAAAGAGAATTCACAACTAACATTCCAAAATGAAATAAAATAAAGTCTGAAACTTATTTGAAAGTTGAAAATGATTGGACATATGATTTTTTAATTTTTTTGTTTCGTCACCTTTCTCGCTGTTCTAAAACCCAAATATGGAAGAGTTCCTGCTAATATTCTCTCTTAAATTTCAAAGTTATTTCCATGTTTGGATCACATTCGAATGCCAGTTCCACCAGAGCTTGTTGATTTTAGAACACCATCAACAGTTTTGACATTGAAGTTGCTCCAGGACGCCAGTTTCGCTTCCGTTACTTCATCATTACCGTCGAGGAGGTTTTCTTCACTGATGATTTCCCGAAGCTCCTTCCTCATTATAATGAGAGTTTTACAGATCCTGAATGGCTTTTCTGTTCATTTCGCCAAAAGCCTTACCTCGAATTTGACGCAACTGAACTGAATTATTTTACAATTGTGTTATTCTCTAAACGTGAATTGACATTTCATGTGTGAAATTTTTGAAGAAAGTTATACTTCGAGTGAGCTCCGAGTATGGTGAGTGAGGTCTACCGAGATAGTTTCCCAGATGATGATGATGGTAAAGGAAATGAAATGTGCCTGCTTTCAAAGAAAATGTAGTACGACCAAAAGACGCACTCGCAAGTGTTGAAGTCGCGAATGTTAAAACCGGTAGCATTTCTCTGATCGCGAATGTTCAAAACTCGCGAATAGCGAATCCGCGGATGTCGAGAGATTACTTTACTCCAACGCGCAAAACGCCTTTTCATATTTAAGTTCACGAAGATTATATCGTTACCATTTATTCATTTATTCTGATATATATATCCGTGGGTCGCGACGTCTACAATGGGTTTGTGAAGTGGGCGTGGAGGCCGCCGCCGCCGCCGCCGTGGACGCCGTGATGCAGGCGAGGATTGCTGCAGGCGCCCTCCGAAAGGACCTGCCACCCCCCAACCCGAGGAGCTCCACACGAGAAAAAAATCGAAGAAATGTGCGCGGAAAGACGGTTGTGGGGTTTTGAAGATTTCGAGATTATTAACACAGGACGACAAAACAGAGAAATGCGTCACCACATTTCACTGTCTGAAAGACCACCCAGGGAGCGAATGTTTGCTGCTTAGACATTTGCAAGCCTGTTGCAATTTTCTAACTAGCCATTAAGAGGACAAGACTCTAAAGATCAGGAGCCACGCTACCACAATCTAGTTGCAAATACCACTATGATTAATACTACCCCAAGATGTCCAAAAACGAATATACAAACACCACTCCGCCTACACAAATTTGGGTCTTTCGTTCCAAAGCAGAAGTAATGCGAAAGTAGCGACACACTTGAGTATTAAAGAAGCACAGAGTATTAAAGAAGTATCAGTTCATTTAATAATAATTGGAATGAAGAGGATGCCCTGTTTTCAAACGATAAGTTTAGAAGCATTCCAGTAGTAACAGGACGTGGGATTAAAGGGATTGAAAATTTGCAAAATAGAGTGCTTCGCGAAAACAGCTTTGTGTTGTGATATACAGTATTGACACTTGAATTGAACTGTAAATAAAATTCTCAATTATGAGAAATGGAAAAAACGAACATTCCAAAGAAGGTAAGTCTAGAGAAGAGGAAGCAAAAGAAATGAGAAAGACGACCCAACTTGAGAATCACCAAAACTACCTTGCACGGAATATAGCTGATAACAGTCAAGAAACAAGAAAATTGAAAGGATTTACGTCACTGTGTTTGATATATTAACAAAACTATGAATGTATGTTATAACAATTATTTCTAATTCTTCCGTTCAGTATATGTCAATACTTTTTTAATTTGTCAAATAGGCTTCCCATCGAGTGAGTTACCTACTCATATTTTTCTGAATTGAATTGATTTGCATTGGGAGATATGGCTCAGGGCATCAACTGATGCCATTGCAGTGCCTCTGATTGCAGTCACTGAAGTGTGCTTTGTCAGTCTGTCAGAGCAGTCACTACAAACTGCTCTGACGGTCTGTGCAGTCCTGGGGTTCGAGCCCTGAGAGAGGCGGGATTTTCGACACTAGCCAGATAGCTAGGTTAGATTAATAATGCCAGATTAATAATTCTAGTCAACAAAGTGTTTCTTTTTTCTTTAATTGAATGGGTTTCAAAATTATTAAAGACCGATTGTGACAATCAACTTGGCATCTTCCAGTTTAAGGAATATTATCTTTGTCCGCTGTCTGCTGGTTTCGTTTGCAGGAGATTCTGTCGATGTCTGGAAGAAAATTCTAGAGGCCAGCTGCTCTGACAGGTAGTTTTCGGTGATTTCCCCGATCGACACTTAGCAAATGGCGGAGAAGTAGAAACGGGTCACGGACCCCGCGCGATCTTTCCTTCCTCTTCCTTGTCTTATCTTCACCTCTTACTTACACACTCACTAACATGCAATGCACTTCACTACCACATATGCCGGGAAACCGGTCGGGGGCTTACAGCTTGTCCCGGCTGGGGCTGTTCCCCGCTGGTGGGAGATACTTGATCAGGAAACCCGACTAGCCGACGGTATCTCGGCGCAGGATCTCACCATGTATGGTGAGAAGATAATCAACTCCTCCCTACGAAAAGCATACACTACACTTACGGGAGTTATGACCTTACTAATTGACGCGCCTGGAATCACTAATTGGACGGTGTTATGCATCAACCGGCAATGCGACATCATTCAAGTTTTGAGATAATCGTGCTCAAAGGTTATATTACATTTTGAGCTCTAAAAACTGTAATATAATTATTTCATTCATTGAAGCGACAAACTACACAAACATCGATGGATATCTGGCGCTTACCTGGATGATGTGAAATTAAGAAGAACAGATTTGAAGATCTAGGTTTACAGCCGGTTGTTGCGAAACACATGTGGCTGATGGCGTTTACATTTTCATTATCAGGCTATTTTTACAGATTTGGCGCCAACATTTTGAGTACACTTAGAACATGATCCAATGCAACTGATGGCGTCCCTATCTCGTTTTTTGCAAAAATGGCGCTTAGCCGGTTGTTACCTAATACCGTCCAATTAATCAATCAAAATTTGCCCACAGTAATGTAAATTGAACAAATTTGAAACGAGTGTAATAAAACTCGTGTACATTTTATATACATACATATGCATACACACACACACACACACACACACACACACACACACACGTGCATGACATGGTATGGCACCCGTTATACTTTATTGTGGGGCAAGTCCCGGGGTGGGAACCTAGGCGGTGGCCTTTACCTACACCCTCCTCAGGGGTACAAGTACCCCTTGAACCAATATCCGGACCCCGGTTATCCGGAACGCAGTTAGCCGTCGCGGCAACCTCCCCATACAATGCCTGGGTCTAAGGCCGCCCCGCCAGCTCAGAGCTACTAGCAATCCGTGCTAGTACCGGAGTCAATGTTGCCTGCATGACAACGCGCCACTCACATGCGCCGGGACACCAAGTCCCTCCTCTATGCCCAGAGTGTTGGGCAACTGCCACGACGAAGTCAAGAGCCTAACTGGGGGCCACCCGAACTAAGGTTTGGGCCCCCATCCCGTCTCCCCACTGCCTGCACCTTCAGACTGTCGATCTGGGTGTGTACGAGAGGAAGAGAGAGAGAGAGAAGCACTTTCTTCTGTGTCGTCGCGGGCTGGCGACGGGGGGCGGGGGCTGGCGGTTCGCAGCGACGCGGAACGTTCCAGGGCGCGCGAACGCGAACGCGCGTACGCGGAAGCCCGGGTGAAACTCGCAGCGCCGCCGCCGCATCCGCTTCCGTTGGCATCGGCGACCGCCGCCGCGCAGCAACCGCCGCCCGCCGCCGCTTCGCGCAACTGGCGCTTCTCTGATGGGAGGCCTATACTGCGATTTTCGTAACTTTGGCCCTGACAGGAATCAGCTGTTTCGCTGACATCCAATCATGAGCTTATATTTCGCGACAGTGACGTCACTATGGTGACTTTCAAGCTCCCGATTGGATGAAACCGTGAACAACTGGTTTCTGTCAGGGGCAAAGTTACGAAAATCGCAGTATACACTCAGCGCAGTCCACATTCGTGGATCCGACATCAGGAGCAGATCCAGCCGATCATTTTGGTGCGGGCCATCATAGATTTGTGTTAAATAATAAACATACTTGTTTACAATTGTTATTATATTGTATATTGTTTTTTAATGTATATATGATACTGCAAAATATTTTTAAACATTACATAATACTAACATAAATAAATATTTAAATTAATTTTGCCAAACAAAAAAAGGTAACAAGCGAAAACGCTATTCCTTTAGAGGGGAGGATGGCCCCCATGCCCCCTCTGGATCCGCAACTGTATGACATCGATATTTGGAGACATCGATGTTTAGTTATCGATGTTCAGAATTACATAGATGTTAATAATACGTCGACCAAAAACCATCGATGTTTTTATAAATGGATTTTTAAAGCTGGTTTATTAATTTCTAACATTAAATTCGTGCGCAACAAAATTTAATTTGCCAGTGGCGTAGTTCATTAATTTCTAATTAAGATTAAGGGAAAACAAAATTGAAAACACTTCACGAGCGTAATACGAAGGGAAATATAGGAAATACAAGGCTTTAGAGTCATCTCGGGCAAGAGAGCAGTCAGCCCAGGCAAGATAGTACAAACAGCGCTCGTTTGGATGGAACACACAAACTGATAGTGTAATCATCATTATTTCATATTTTAACTCGAACAAAATTTGGTTATGGATATTTTTCTTTAACAATATATCCGTGTTAAAAAAAATTGGCTTTAATGTATCGATGTTCAAAACATAGGTTTTTCTATAAAAACATGAAAATATGAACATCGATGTCGCATCCCTACTGCACATGGAGCAGGCCTGCCCTGAACAGAGGCCGTGGGATGACGCGGGCGGACGGGTTACATTTGGGGTCACGTGCAAAACGTGAAGCTCTCTTCTGAGAAGATTAAATTCGTACATGGGGGGACATGGTTCGCCCAACCCGACGCGCCTTCCCTATACAGTCTCTCTCAGTCTTCAAGGCAAATGTTTTTACCTTCTTGCCCTTACGACGGCTTTTCGTAAGAAGAGAAAGTTATGTAATTGTGCGCTGGAAAACGGCGAATTTTCCCCAGAAAAACTCTCATTGCCGGGCCCTGGTAATGGAAAAGTTGATAAAGCAAATAAAGTTGATTCCTAAATTTAGAAAACAAAATTCTTCCGACACATGATATAATCACAATAAATGTGTTGTGGGCCATTGATACCGAAAAATCGATTGATGGCAAAACGTATATCTGTCCGTCTGTGGTCAACGCCGACGCCTAAACCGTTTCTCCAAAATTGATATTCGCCAATCTATCTGAATGAACTCGAGGCTTTGAGAGTTTCAAACGGATATTTGGATTTTTGAGCATATATTACATAAAGCCTCTAAAACATTCCCAAAATTTTCTCAAAAAGTCTACTTCTTTTATCAAACTGTGCCTTCGGATAGTGTAGAGGACGTTTAAGAGAATGGCGGAGCCTCAAGTTCATTGAAATCCCATGTGATTTTGAAAATTACAAAAGTTCGTTTTTTGGATGTCTTCCTACAATTACTGCAAATATCGAAATAATGCCAGAAAGTGTGTGCTTGTATAGCACAACTAGTTTTTCTTGTTGCCCTGTCGTAAAATACTGGATTATACACGCGGAAGGATTAATAATTCTAATCAACAAAGTGTTTATTTTTCTTTAATTGAATGGGTTTCAAAGTTATTAAAGACAAATTATGACAATCAACTTGGTATCTTCCAGTTTAAGGAATATTATCTTTGTCCGCTGTCTGCTGGTTTCGTTTGTAGGAGATTCTGTACAATCTTCAGATTGCTCACAGCAGAACACTCCTGGAATCGCAACCGAACTCGCGATGCCAGTGCGACGGGTCGGTCGCCGGCCGTTGGGGTGAAGGGAAGTGAAACCCCAGGCTTTTCCCGGCCACGCTGCCCTGCCCCTCTCTTCGTTGGAAGGCCTGACGCAGTGTAAATAGTGTATTGCGAACGTGCGATTGATATATGAATGGCTCTTCTAAATAAGTACAATTGGACACTAGTATGAATGTGTGAATGAATGAAACAAGGGAACAATACCAAAGACAGGAAAAACAGTAACGAAATATAAAAAACGTCCGCGTGTATGTGATCTTTAGGTCGCCGGCGTCGACTATTTCGATAAGTAAAGGCATCATATGTTAGTTATTTAAGCCCTGTCCCCTTTTTGCTGCAAAAGCCGATTAGCTGCGACGCATGCAGCCCGCGTGGTAATAAATGAACGCCTTGCCAGCGCCTTGCCGACGGGGGAAAATCAAGGGCTGGCGTAGAGCATGCAAACCGAAGAGATGTATTGTGAGGTGGCATGGGTTTTGCTCTGGAAGTTATTTCTATGGTTTGGATTATAAAAACCTTGATGACGGTGCGTCTTCTTGGCCTTGAAGATTAAAACACATTTCCCCGTAACGTTCAAGATCTATAAAAATAGAATATAGAATTGATATTTTCCTTGAATCCGATCAATTCCTACAAAGTATTTGAGTAAACTCCTCTAGCTTGCGTGTGTGTGCAGTTCCGCCTCTCACGGTTAGACCACTTCCCTTGCACCAATCGAAACATACGAGGTGTCATTCGATGCGTCTCGGTCTCCTGATGGGGAACTGATAATTTGTTTTCAGTTTCAGCCACAAACTTCTAAGACATTTTCAAAAACGTGTTTTTTCGTGTTTTGGAGCTGCGATCTTGGTGAGTATGCCGGGAACTAAATCGATAATTATATGTAGGTGGCTTTGATTGAACTCCAGTAGCAATGCCGACGAGGAGAAAGAGAGAGAGAAAGAGACGATGACGACGAAGAAGAAGAAGACGAAGAAGAAGAAGACGAAGAAGAAGAAAACGACGACGACGACGACGAAGAAGAAGAAAACGACGACGACGACGAACAAGAAGAAGAAAACGACGACGACGAAGAAGAAAACGACGACGACGAAGAAGAAGAAAAAGACGAAGATAAAGAAGACGAAGATAAAGAAGATGAAGATGAAAATGAAGACGAAGAAGAAGACAAGAAGAAGAAGACGAGAAGAAGACGAGAAGACGAAGAAGACGAAGAAAGAAAAATCAGAAGCAAACAGCCGAAGGTAGTTTAAAGCGTCAGCGACGTCGCATTCAGCTAGTATATCGTAATCACTATGAATTGGGTAGTGTTCCGAAGCATCTTCTCATATGGTTGTGCTAAACGCAACATTACTGAAACGCTAATCTCTATCGGGGAAGGGTGAAGGAGACTGGTGGGATTAAAATCCACTATCATCTTTGCACATGAATGCGTCGTTGAAGTGTGAAACAGCATGAAATTTGGTAATTCTTGTTATCAGACATGGTCCGCCGACGCCGTCAATTCCCAATTGTCAATTATCAATGAGATAACTGACCTTCAAGGATCAATTATCATTCACACACTTTATTTCCCACTATACGGAACTGATGAATGTCTTGCTTCCTTAAGACGAAGATATTCATGAGTTCCAGAAGAGGGCGAGGCACTCAAACATTCTTTCTTGAACAGTGTGGAAACCAGCGATTTCTTAGCCTTTAGTACGTCTCGCGCAATCGCTCTAATATTAAACGTATTTTAAAAACGTTTCTCCAATCTTCACGATCCACTCAGTGGATGGCGGTTCCAGTGAAGTGCACACGTGTACGTAAACACAATTGCCTCTAATTCCCTATTAGGCACATTCACATGTCAAAAGTATGGATCAATGGGTATCAATATAATCGGCATGACCCGGCCAGAATTGATCACCATAACACTGCTAAAGGTGTAAGCTAGAACCCTTGTAGACAAATCAATTATCAGATACCCAGTCAATAAAACGTAAGAAATCTTATCCTTTTCATGTGGACTATTTGGTATTGAAACGGGTAGTAGATCGGTACTATCTTTAACATTGAAAGGAATAAAATATAGTGTCCATAATTTCATTATTTGTTTAATTAATTACTAATCCAAATACGTATGTTTTTGCGCAAACATTTAGAAAAATGAAAAAAAATGAACGGCTGCTGAACTCCTCGAGAATGGTAACGCATTAATCGTCCAGCATTTCTTCGAATAAAGGCGCTAAGCTAACCCTTAACTAAGCGGCAACATAATTGAGAAACGAGACCGTTTAGGACTTTCGGTTCCCGCGAATCAGACTTCTTCAAACGCGGAGCGAAGAACTGAATGAACAGGAAGTGCGCGCGAGACTGATCACGCTCCGCCTCAACATACGAATCGAATTTCACTCAGTTGTTTGTGAAACGAGCCCTGAGAGCAACAACAAACGGTGAAATTGGAGGAGAGTGTTTTGTGAGCATTCCCGACAGGGCGTGACGGGTTTCGTTTGCCGTTTGTTCCGCTCGGCAGAAGGATGCGACTGAATTTCTGGGCTCCGTTCGCAACGTCCGGCTTCTGAGGAAGCGGCTTCTTTCTTCTCACCCGTTTCGCGCGCACCGCAACCTCTCGCGAACTCCAAGAAACTCACTGGGGGAAGGGAGGGGGGAGAAGGCCCTGGCATTCCGGGAAGACATACGACCCGCCTCAATCTGCAGCAGGCGCTGGCGCCACTGCACGCGTCGGTTCCCCGGCGCGCCGCTACAACCACTGTGTCCTCTCAAATTTCCCGGACTGCGGACTCGCTGTTTGCCGAATTCGTGAATCCTCTGCGTTAAAACTATGAAGCAAATCTCCAGATAAAAATAAAAGGCGTCAATAATAGAAATTGCGTTGTGGAATAAATAAAAGGCTTTTGCAGATAACACTTATAGTGAGAGAAAATGACAGAAACCATGTGTACCGGCCCGGGATTCGACTCCCGGTCGAGGCAAGACGATAGGATGCGTTTTCCTTGCAATGTCCCAGAAAATCTGTGGTCACGGGGTAAAAGTTCTTAAGTCAATTTTTGGCAAATTTGGGTTAAGTACTGAAACTAGAAGTTACGTATCTATATTTTATTTTAGTAAAACGACCGAATTCAAATGTTGCCGCCTTAACGAGAAAAAATCATTAAAAAATTGCGTTTAGCATAGCAACAAGCGGTGACTCAATAATCTAACCCTTGTTTTCTCCAAACTGAGGTTTTTGACTTACGAACTTTTACCCCGTGACCACAGAAATATTGCTGTGTGACGACGAGAAAATTCACTTCTCAGGTTACGAAGACCGGAATACGGCGTGGACATGTCTACGTGCCAACCACACGTAGCCCATGGCCGCGAGGCAGGGACGTCGCCAGCACGCCTCAGCCCGTTCACGGCCTGTCGCGCCAAGTACATACATGTGTGGTGACTAACAGAATTGGCAAACAGTTCCATACGACGTATTTGTTCTTTTTTTGTTTTTATTTCTTATAGGATTATTATACAAAGTTCAGTTTTTACAACTCTCCATTTGCTTTGTTGACTTACATCTAATACTATAAGCTAAATCTTTTGAACACTACAATTGACGAGGGGACTCACCGAGCACCTCTAAGAAGCATTAATATTTGAAAAAAATCGTATTTGTTCTAACGATAAGAAGATAAAGAAATTGACGAAAATTGTGAAAATAATGCCTTCTATAATGACATTTATAGATTTTATTTTACAGATCCTTTAATGAAGTAGTTATAAATGGAAACGAAATAGGTATTGTTGATGTCCCTGTCGATTACGTTTCCCAATTCTCAGGAGTCTAGGGAATACTTTCTTGTTCCTCTGTGCGACGTGAAGACATAAATGTGAGGACAACAACATTTGTTTATATTCTAACACCTGAAGTCGGATTTCCCAGACCATTTTTTTAAAGAAAAGCTTCACAATTAGAGTCTACGCGGTGCAAGCCTAAATCTGTTGGTCTAAATTGTGCATGTAACAATCACAATAGCCAAATAGGAAACCAATAATCAATGATCCGTGCTTTGGCGCCTACTGCGACTGCGTCTCCAAGGCAACTTACCCCTGTGGCTCCACTTTGGAACCTCTGATAACGACACGAAGACTGTTTATTATGAAGGATATTGAAAACTAAGTACATTTAAGTCAGAAGTTAGAGTGAAAAAAAAATCGTTAATACACAGTCGTAAAGTGACTCTTTGGGGCATGGAATATTTTCAACCTCCCTCGTAAACGTTCTACTTCAGGAATCTTGATTCATAAACTACTATTTTCAAGGTTTATGCTGCCCAGATCTTCCACCTTTCGTCGGCATCTTCACTCGACGACACTGGGGAAATTCAGCTCCGTAAAGTTAGCTTAGCAAAGTTCTAAAAAGATTGGAATTAATCTCAAAATTTGTCGCTTTTTGTTCCTATTTTGTTATACAAAAAAAATTTATCGCTCTTCATTTGACCCTATTATAAAAAATAGGCTAACTTGATATCAATCTAGTTAGCACCGCAATAACAAGAAAACCAAGAAATTACACAGATAAAGAAAAAAAATAATTATAAGGGAATTTGTCGCTTTTGGTCGCTTAAAACTTCTCATAAAATAGAATTTGTTATTCTGTAAACAAAACCAAAAATGTAATTTTTTCGTAAACGCGATTCCAACTAGACGTTAAGTTAGCCGAATTTTTTATAGTAGGGTCAAATGAAGAGCGTCAAATTTTTCTTTTGCGTAACAATTTAGCGACAAAAAGCAGCAAATTTTGAGATTAATTTCAAATGTTTTTGAAAACTTTGCAACGGTGCAACCAGACCCCTGGGGCCGGAGCAGAGGCCGCAGGGTACATCTCTGCAACCGCTCCCAAGCCAACAGCGCTGCCCTCCGCCAATTCCGCTTGGGCACGCCCACAGCGCGAGAGCGTTCATCCGGAAAGGGCCTGCGGACGGAAGGGCCCGCGCCCGCTGCCCTGTGCCCTCCGCGTCCGGGAGACAATGCTGCTGCCACCGCCGCCGCCACACAATGCTTGACCCCGGCCCCTCCAGCCCTCCCACCTCTGCCACTGCCCTCACGCCCCCCAGCGCTGCCTCGTCCTATTCATTGTCCTCCTCCTCCCCAACGTTCTCCGTGATCTCGTCCGCCACCAACTCACCTCCTACGTATATCGCAATCCCACCAACTCACCTAGATATATCGAAATCCCACCAACTCACCTCCTATGTATATCGCAATCCCCTCCTCGTACTACGTAGTACGTAGGTACGAAGGCGGTGCCGTAATCCAAGTAGTCGTAATCCAAGGCGCGTACAGCGCACACTCTCCTCGTCCACCACGCTCATCCTCCTCGTCCACCACCGACTCACCTCATAAATTGCTATCTCCTCCTTTTTCACCACTCCCCCTCATCCTCTCCAACGTCCACCACCAACTCACCTCGTACATCGCTACCCCTCCTCATTTACCACAACCTCCTTCTCGTCTAGCAATGCTTCCTTCCCTTCCTCCGCAACCAACTCATCTGCTACATCGGCACTCCTCCTCGTCTCCAACTACCTCCTACCCCTCGTCCAACACTGCTCATCCCCCTCGTCTATAAGTACTTCCTCCTCGTCGTCCATTAATACTTCCTACTCTTCTTCCACTTCTTCCTCCTCATCCGCCAACGCTTGTTTTCAGATATTCACCGTCCTCTTTCCATCTGTGCTATGCCATTGTGCCTCAATGCCATTGACACCGTCCATTGTCAGAATCGAAGAAAATATATTCTTGACTTTTGATGAAACCTTACTCTTTTTGAAAGCTCCTTTTTGCGACCAACCAGCTTAAAAAACTATTAACCCCCTAAGTGCTTGGGATGTCTCGGAAAGCTTTTGTCCTTACATTCTACTACTATTAAGGACTTATCGAGTAAACGTACTGTTTCACGATCTGACTCGCCTAACCCATGAAAAATCAATGATGCTTATTGGATGTACAACGAGGAACTGGGGAACCACAAAATTTTGCCCAAGACCAAACGAAAGAAAGAATTATCATTTTTAATAGACGACATCCAGCAACTTCATTTCCAAATATTTGCACTGGGCCAGAAATGTTGTGCGCCTGCTTTTTGAGCATGTGATATCCCAGATATTTAGGGAATAAAACTCAATGGTGAAAAAATCAATCTCTCGCGATGAAGTTGAGTGGAACCAAACCTTCGTAATGAAATGCAAAGATATTATTTTGAGGGATTCATTCCTACGGAATTATTTATTCTTTTCAGGCACGAACTCTTTACCATAAAATGTATTCTTTATTTTAAAAGTAAGATGTCGGCATTCATGCGCGTCCTTCTAGGTGCTCAAATTTTTCTTGTCTTATGCTAGTCCACAGGGTCACTGACTGCTGTCTCTCTGCAACCCTTGACCTCTGTGCCCCCCCCCCCATGTTCCGCTCTTTGCTGTATTGTGCGCGCCGCATGTCACTTGTTCTACTCCCGTCACTCATCATCTATGCTGGCAACCAGCTCACTGTCCGTGACTTCCCTTCCTCCATTATATTTTGCAGCGTCGACCTCCTTCCTTGTTTCTGTTGTCTGCTGTTCTATTTCTAACTCACCGTATATATTATTCCGCTATTTCCTTCCTATGGTGTTCAGCTCAATTCGTATTTTCACCTCACATTCGTATTCTTGTTGTAAAAGTTTTCTGATCCAGGTAGTGATGATTCATTCAACCAGGAGGCGAAAATACCCATCGTCAGAATTGGAACATAAGATTTCCTGGGCTCCGAAGCTTCAGTACAGCTACACAAGTGCGTTCTCCAACCCGCACTGTGCTGTCGCTATTCCAGGGTCGCCAAACGTACGAAGCTTCTGAAAACGACCCGTTTTTAAATTCCTACTGCGAGCTACCTAAAGAAACCTGAACAAAACCTCCATTTTCAAATCTTACATTTGTTTATTGCCAGTAAATATGGATAACTTTTTTTCTCATCTGATATACTTGCCCAGAACAGTGAACATACATTTATCCTCTTCCTGTGGTAAAGATGAAATCGGTTTCCCCATTCCGAATGAAGTTGATAAGATTTGTGTTTTTGCTTGAAATCGCCATCATTAGCACAAATTCGTATCAATGAGTAAATCAAACTTTTCGCATTAGCAAATGTTTGATATACTCACGAAAATAAACAGACCTCACGCTCACACGATCAACCCAGATTGTGAGTGACACTACCGCGGTGTATGGACGCTCAGTCATCTGCTTGCTGGACCTGAGTGGAGCAACTCCAGGTTAACCAACTGAGACACTGACAATGATATCTACCGAAAGTTACCTCTGCTAGTAGCTCGCGATCGACGGTTCGGCAATTCTCTGTTCAATCCCTTCCATTTTTGTTCGCGCTTGTAATCCGCCCTCGCTGGCTGGTACCCAATTTACGCCTTGACCCACCCTCTGCACCATTCCTTGCCCTCGCGAACTTTGAACCCCGAGTCCCGTCCCTCGCGAGAATCCTCCCCGGGGCTCCCGCCGCCCAGCCGCAGCCGCCTCCGCAGCCGCCGCCCCCGCCCCCGCCGCCCCCGTCCCCGCCGCCGCCCCCGCCGCTGCCCCCGCCGTTCTCCCCGTCGCGTCGCTTCGGCCCCCCGCAGCCGCGTCCTTCGCGCTGACTCGGCCCGCGCCGCGCCCCTGGGGGGCTCCGTTGCGGCGGCGGCGGGGGCGACGCGCGGTATTTATAGCGTCGGCAGTGGAGGTGGTGCTGGTGGCATACAGTGCCCGAGGAGCATGTGGATATAATGTTGGAGGTGGATTGGAGGTGACTGATGAGGAAAGTATGACGGACGAAGATGGGAGAGGACCAAGACCAAGGGACGAAGGCGGAGGGGATGAAGACGGAGGGGAAGAAGGTGGAAGGGCGAAGAAGGAGGGGAAGAAAGTGAAAGGGCGAAGGCGGAGGGGACGAAGGCGGAGGAGACGAAGGCGGAGGAGACGAAGGCGGAGAAGACGAAGGTGGAGGAGGAGACGAAGACGGGAAGGCGAAGGCGGAGGGAACGAAGACGGGGGAACGAAGGCAGAGGGGACGAAGACGAGGAGACGAAGGCGGAGGAGACGAAAGCGGAGGAGACGAAAGCGGAGGAGACGAAGACGGGGAGGCGAAGGCGGAGGGAACGAAGACGGGGAGACGAAGGCAGAGGGGACGAAGATGAGGAGACGAAGGCGGAGGGGCGGTGACGGAGGGGACGGAAGCGGCGCCTGGGACGATGAAACGGTTGGTTCCAGTGGCAAGAGACGTGGATGACAAGTGAAGCGGTGGGGGTCCCTAGCGGCGGAAACAGAAGAGGTGGAGGGGGCAGGTGGAGGGAGCGGCGGCGGGGGCGACAAGGTGGACCTTGAGAGAACACCCCTGTCAGAGGCCTCGACGGAGGGGGCGATCGGCTCATGTGTACACTGCGCTGTGTGTAACCGGCGACTAGCTTCCAAAGCCTTCTCCAGTTCGTGGAGTGTGTTTCCGAGAGGGGAATAAGAACCAACTAACAGTAACGATCTTGTGTGGAGGGAATAATGGTGTGGTGTTCTGATCTATAGACATATGTTATTTGGAAATAACAAAGTTGCTTGGTTTTAATAAATTGAGAGAACAATGACATACGCCTAGGTCGAAAACTGCTATCTTTCAAAGTCACAGATTTGCAGTATTACACGGAAATAATATTAACAATATTCTTAACTCAAATGTATTTGCGAATATTTTACAGTCGTCTGTTTCGCTGCCTGACTTGATTGAGAACTGCTGTGAGGTAGTCGAAGGTATAAATAGATACAATATGTATAATAAATTAATTTCGTGTTATAACCACTAATAGTTTGAATTCTTGTACAGCGAATACGCGAATGCGTTGAAAGAAAGATGAAATCTTTTTAATGTATTTGAAAAAGGTAAGTAGATTTCTTAGTGATTGGCTCAGATTATCTCCACAAGTCAAAACTTGTCCTTGAAAAAAACAGTATTTTCTTGAGAAACAGTCACACATTTAAGCCTATGTCAGAAGCAAATCATTTTATAAAGTAGGAGGGGTAACAATGACCTAATGTCTTCGACCACTATAGAAAAATCGAAGTATAGCGTTGATAAATGAGACACTAACACCAGTTAATAGATGTAAGCATTCGCATTGTAAACACTACTACATCTCTACTATTCTTTTCATTTGCCGTCAATGTGATAACTCCAAACTCTTGTGCAATCGTGGAAAAACACAATATTTATCTCCACAAAATTTTACCATTATCATTTAATTATATCCTGTATTGTACAGTCACAACAAATGTGTGTCGTTTCATTTCAGCATATTGTTCCCAAGATGGACTGTTGCGCCTTGTTTTTCTTAGTCCCTGCTCAACCTATCCATACATTTTACGAATATGTTTCCCCAGTCTGTGTTTTGTTCCGAAATCCGAAATGTTTTTCTTCCGACACTACGCAAACAACAGGAAACATCACTTCAAAGTGATAAAGAAATAAACACCACTTAGGGCTGATGACGTAAATAAATCAATCGGTCTTAGGAGAAAATACATGAGGGTCTCCCACAAGCTCAGTGACTGAAAATCCAAGTTCAAAAGCCCAAAGTTCAAGATTACAAAATTACTTACAATGCTCGTTGTTTAACATTCGGTTAATACGAATAACATTATTTGGTATTTTTCTTAATTAAGAAAAACTTCATTCAAATTATATATGCCAAATACATTATTTGTTCTATTAGATTAAGCTAAAATCAAGTTAGTTTTATTTATTATTAAGGAAATAACCTCCATCTAGGTACGTAAACCAAAACGCAGTGTCTCAATGTTTTATATCTAGTTTATGAAATAAAAAAATCCAGATACGGAAGAGTACAGTGGAGGGGAAGTAGGTCAATTAACATTTGCTGTAAGTGTCAATTTTGAAATTATCTTACGGTTCTTGGAAAGCATTACGCACTTTCAGTTTTGTAATATTTGTGCAAACTTTCCGTTTCCATAACGGTGACAGTCTGTCTGAAATTACTAAATTTCAAACTAGCGTTCCCTTTCAAATCAGAAGCATTAAACAACGCACGTAAAAATTGGGCACATACATATTTTTAATTTTGAAAAAAAAACTTACATAAAACAAGTTAGCAACACCAGTTACGAAGATGTGCATTTGATTAATCTATTAAGTCACAACATATTGTGGCATAGTGACGCTGTATACATAAAAGACAGGATGTGCCTTTGTCTATGGAAGCCACAAATAGACAGACCATTAGGTTGAGGAGGAAGGGGCGTGTCTAAGATGGATTTAGGCTGAGCCATGAAGTAGAAAGGACGCGCAGGTACCGCCAGGGGGCGGCAAAACACGTCACAGTGGTCTGTTGTATACGTCACAGACGTCGCATACCAAGCTCTGGTAGGGAGGTCACGTGGGGCACCCACGCCACTTTAAATGCGGAGTGGGAGTAGATCAAGTGATCGGTCGGTTATGTGACCGAATCTATATAAGGTGCAGTAAGGGCATATTAGCCAGGATACATTTGCGGCACGGAGCCGAATTGGTATCTTCATTAAGTGCTCACGCACTGCGCTCCAGGGCAAGCGGCCGGACTTGTCCGGGGGAGACGTCAGTCTCATATTTAGCGACGCGGTCAAACGTTCGCTGTAACTTGCGGTCAAGCAAGGGCGGGTGGGGGGACTCGCAAAGCAGTCGCGGATGGCAGCTAAGATAAACTGTTCTTAGGAGGGTACCGTAAAGCACGGATAAGTCTAAATGAACTTGTGCAACATTGTATATATTTCTTTAGTTACAAATAAACTTGTTTTGTTACAAAATCTTCGTGTCTGTGTCTGAGTAATTAAACGACGCCACAATATCCAGCTGGCAAATACTCAATAGCGATGTAAATGCCGTCTCTGCAGAGCCAGATCGAGAGGAATGATCATGACAAGCATTCTCATTGAAATAAAAATGTAATAAAAGGAAGAACGTAGAAGCTCAATTAACCTCGTTTGCTTGAGAAAAACTACTTAATAAACACAAATAAATAATAAATAATTGAACACAACTAATTCGAGATATTAATATGCTTTACTAGTTTCACTTCATGTGGTGTGGTGCCTCCGAAGCGTTAAACAGTTTTAATAGTTCTTTCATATGTATTAATTTGAGGTTTTTAAATGACATTAGACGGATAAGAAAAATGGTAAATTCCCCACCAGGAGACCGAGACGCGTCAAATCGCACTTTGCTTCTCCCAAATGGTGTGTGTGTGTGTGGGGGTGTGTGTGTGTGTGTGTGTGTGTGTAAGGGAATGTGACTGACGGACTGTGATGACTGACGGACATGCGCAGGTTACTCGATTAAGGCCCGCTCACAATGCAAACGTAAACATAAGCATAACGCATAGGCACAAACTTTAACATAAGTGATAGACTGAAGTATTCACAATGTCCAAGATAAGCATAAGCAAAATAAGATTTTCTATTGTCTGTGGGACATTCTAGTTACTATTGGTTAGATGTGAGAATCGATATTATATATTTCAAAAAGATCGTACGCTACAAAACAATGCAGAAAACCAAAAATCAATCAGGCAATCTGGAAAACCAGTCTTTTGTTCGATCTATGGACTTCGATCCCATTTCGATACTCGATTTTGAGTTCACGTACTGTGATTGGTTCATTTCTTATTTCTTTCGTAGGCATAAGCACAGAAGCTTGAAGCTTGCAAGCTATTAAGTTATCGTCTTATGTGTTGTGCTTATGCGAAGGCATTGTGAATGAGTCCGTTTATGAACGTAGTCCTAACTTTTATATTAACGCCATGCTTATGTTTATGTTTACTTTGTGAATGGGTCTTTACTGTTTGTATTTCAGCGCTTCAGCCTCTGATGGCTTATCAGCGGCGTCCCGGCCTTGCGGCCATGGTTTACAGGGTACGTGTGGTTAGCACGAAGACATTCCTACGTTGTATTCTGGTCTTCTCAACCTGAGAAGTGAGTTTTCTCATCGTCACACATCAACATTACTCGGGCATTGCAAGGGAAACGTACACTATAATCTTGCCCGACCGGGAATCGAATCCTGGGTCGCTGACCATGCACGCTGACCATGAGCCATCCGCTAGAGCTACTCGATTACTATATACAGGATATAATTATAATTTCATTTTTGCATGAAAGAGATCTTAATAGACAATAGGCGAAATAATAGGCAATTAAAAAAATACATTTTCCCCCTAGAAATCACTCCAAGTTTTTTTCTTTCTCCCCCCCCCCCCGCCCAGGGATAGACGCTAAATGAATGGCATGAGTTCCATTTTCGGTGAACACACTGAATTTTCGAATACTTGCAAATTTAGAAATGCGAGAAAGTATGTGCTGTTGTATCACGTCTAATATTATTTTGCTTTCGCTGCCTTTTCGTTCAATGAAGAGCTACATTGATTCACTCTAGTACTTGAACTGCATTGTTTAATAAACTACAAAGTTACACCTTCGCGGGATGGCGTTTTGGTGCAGTGAGCCCCGCCCTCTGCCCCGTACGATGGCTCTTTACTTCGGTTTGTCTTTCTTGGCGCACGGGGGGTGTCAAAGAAATGGAATATCTCACGATATTTGGCGTCGTTCTCCGTTTTGCCACCAGCACTGTCGCATGATCGCAAGCACTGCTCGATACATTCAACCCCTAGCGGCACAACCGAGAACGAAGCAAACTATCGTGAGATATTCCATTTTATTGACCCCCCCCCCCCCGTGCGCCAAGAAAGAAAAACGGAAGTATAGGCGAGGCGAGGCGGTCAGCTTGAAGCCGAGGGCGCGGGTGCGGGTGGAGGCTGGGGCGGAGGCGGAGGCGTCGCGTGCACGGAGTAAACACTCCCGAGGGCCCCTCGCCCGCGGAAGAGCGCACGTGCCGCGGAGCCGCACCTTCCCCTTCCCCCTCCTCCGCCCCCCAGCATTCAGGCGCAGGCGGAGACAGTGGGCCCACGTGGACCAGCGGCGCGCGCGCGCCCAAGGAGAAATAAAGAAGAAAAGGAGAGGAAATGAAGAAATGACGATAGGAAAAAAGAAGGAAAACAGGATATATGAAAGAAAGCTGAAAAAAAAGGGGATTGAGGAGAAAGGAATAATAAAGAAATGTCCCATATATCAAAGAAAAAGCATGACAAAGAAGTTTTGTGTCATAATGTATGTATTGTCCACCATTATTGCAACACTATAATAGAAACCTAAAAGAAATGTGATAAAATATGATCATATTAAATACATGCCGGGCCTGTTATTTGTAATTACATATTATCACCCTGAAATTGAATTTAAATTTAAATTTTCAATATATCTGACAATGTGAACATATTAAATACTTTGAATTTTTTAAATATTTTTTTTAATTTAAGGTCGCTAGCTACCCACGTCGCTAACTACTAGGTCATTAGCGACTACTATTGGATTTGACGTTATGGTATGAGGATGAAACGATATGGTGATGATAGAGGGTGAAAGGACGAATGCCTACAACCATGCCCTAGGCGGAACAGCATCTCGAGACTCCTCGGTCCGAGATCACTACAGCACAACTGTCTTAGCTATCTCGCCCACGAGGCCGACATTGTATTAATTGTCTTTTGTATTATTTGTATTTACATATCATCACGTTAAAATTGACTTTCAATTTGAAACTCGAATTGCTGTGCCTGAAGAACAAACGCGATGCGAGGGAGTGCGCTTTTTTTTTCAACTTTCCCCCCGCCAGTAGCCCTGGCGAGGCGGTCGTTTATTGACTTGAGGGAGATACATGTGTGCGTAAGTGTGCGTGTTACATGCGTGCGTACAGTGCGCCCACTGTGTCGAGAGCAGAGACGCGGCGCACCTTCCCCGGACGTTGGCTGTTGCCGCCAGAGCGCGTGCAGTGGGCCCGAGCTCCAAATGCAAGAATATTCGTTTGACGCACAGATTCCGCAGTCTTGCTACGAAAATGACCTGCAAATAAACCTAATGGAAAACGTGGTATATACATGTATGGTTGGTTACTGTATTTCTTTATAAGCAAAAAAGTCAGTTAAAATGAGGGTTCCTAAAAACTCATGCCGCACATGAATGTATTCTATTTTTGTTTTGCTATTGTAATTGATTGTGATTCTTGAGTGACAGCTATTTCTAAAAATAACGTCAATATATGCATACGTTTTTAAATAATACAATCGCTAATTACCTCGCATTTTAAACCGGCTTAGATGGCTCAAGGCAATAATTGGCGTCACTGCAGTGCCCTTGACCTGTAGGCCCTAGAATTCGAGTGCCGACGGTGGCAGGATTTTCGACACTAGCTACGTCAAATTCAGACGTGTGTAGGAGAATTCTAGTGGCCGGCAGTTCTGATCGGTAGTTTTCCATGGTTTCTCCGATCCGAACAAGACGTATGCCTGAGTAGTGTCCTAACAAACGGGCCAGTGATCGCGCGCGATCTTTCCGTGTCCTATCCTCTCCCTTAATTACACTCACACTTACATGCACTACTCTACCATATATGTCGAGAGACCAGTCAGCAGCTCAGAGCTTGTCCAGGCTGGGGCCGTGCTCTGCTGCTGGGAGATACCTCAGTGTGGAAACTCCCGCTACCTGACCTTTAGGTACGCGCTTCGCCATTCAACTGGGGATGATCACCGCCGATGAAGAACGTTTTATTTCGCGATTTTACACGATACTCGAAATTGTATTCTCAGAAATACAATATTTACAGAAATTTAAAAGAAAGAAAAGTCTGTTGGTTGACATGTTTGCCTTAAAACCTCCATCAATACAAATAAGCAAATAAATATATTTCCAAAATATTTAAAATAATTGAATACGAAATATTGAACCTATATTTTTCTTGGTTGATCCTCGAGAATGGGAAAATATTGTCTTTGAAATCACAGAAGGCGTACCACGGGCGCTGCAGCCGCCGTGTAGCCCACTGTAGGCGGAATGTGAGCGGCGGGGGCGGCGTGCTCCATCTGCAAGACAAAGCCGCGGGGGCGGGGCGGGGGCGGGGCGGCCGGAGATGGCTTCGCCGCAGCCGCCGGAAATGACAGGACGTCGATCGGAAACCGCGCGGAGGCGGCCGCGTATCGATTCCCGGCGGGGGCCCACGTCGCCCCCCAGGGAACCCCCTCCCCTCCCCTCCACGCCTCCTTCGGGAGCTGCTGCCTTTCGCCTCCTGCGGTTATCTTCACCCGCGGGCCCCGGCGCGGCACGTTGCTGTTCTGGAAGGCGCTTGCGTGGTACCGTGGGCGGCGAGAACTTTGCTTCAAAACTTACAAAAGTGTGACTGCGGAGGTGAGAAGAAAGCTGTTATTTTGACAAGTCAGTCAGTCAGTTACAGCGATTTTAACATCTTTTCAGGGGATAGACCTCCAATTTTTTAAAAAAATCTATTCATAAATGGACAAATTGACGAGTGAAACTCAGACCAATTTCTGAATGAATTATAATAATGCTCTCAGAAAAGTTCTCTTCCAACTTTAATGATTTGGATAGCTTGATTTGGTGTTTGAACGTGTGAACGTGTAAATCTTAAAAATGCACCTACAATTGGAGTAAACTGCCCCTGACAGGAACGAGTTTACATTTTTCCAACTGAGAACACGAGCCTGCGTATGATAGAAGGATCCCCGGCATCACCGTGTCAATTGGCACCGTGACGAGGGGCTGAATAAGGTCAATTTGCTCTTTAATTGTGCCTAATAAAGTAAGTTTCTTGAAATATTTCAGACCTTCCGCAGCATTTGCAGAGCAAGGAGTATCTATCGCAAATTATTGCTAGTGGATGCATGCCTTCAGAACAGAACATCTATTAACGGTCCTTACGTCGGTCACTATTGAATTCGGTCCTTATGTCGGTCACGGTTAACATTTCCTCTGGAAAACGAAAAGAGTAATTTGAATATTTCCTGATAAAAAAATTCCCAGTACTAGATTCTTTTCGTACAAATGCATGACTTCCCCCTACATTCGGTAACATAGGGCAATCAGTAAAACCAGTCCGCGACTCACTTCAAAACATTGGTAGGGAATGATAGATATCCTGTCCTCTCTCAAATCACTGGGCTGGGCCAGTGGGTTGATCCTACCCTACACGAAACATTTCATAGGATCACAGCTATTAGATCAAAATAGTTATTTTTGTATTCAAATTCGCGAAATGATTGTTTTTTGGGCAAGCGAATTTCAGGACTTTTGCTGAGACCAAAACGTTGAGGGAAAACCAAACGATTGTATCAAAGTTTTCTACTACGATTCAATATTTGTTTTATCTCTACCTTTCATGTTTTCCAAAATACATGAAAAAACCTCTTTTACGTGGATATGTGATATTTTCAATTTGTTTTAACAAAAATTAACTTCACGCACGCATAGCTGTATGTAAAACGCCTCATTTGAATTCGACCATGGAAAAAATTACAGCGGCAAAGATTTAAGAAATAGTTAATGCTACATTTTAATTTTTTGCACACGTTCTTCATTTCAAGTTTAGAAATTAGAGGTGACGCAGTGAAATTCAAGAATTACTCTTTAATTATACTTTATGTAATGTGCAATATAAATTTTATCGAAGCTGTTTGTTGTTGTTTTTTTAGTGAGAGGAAATGAGTCAAGAAAAATGTCTGTAAATGGACTTCATTGCAAAACAAAATTCACGTTAAAGTTTAAACGTAAACATGGAAGGTAAATCTCCCTAAAAATTATTATTAGGGAACGACCCTACTTAAAAGTTTTTCATGCCCCAGAGAAGGTGGCTTCCTCGGTGACATCATATGCCGCGCTGCATCTCTCCCACGCAGACCAAACCAACTTTCGCACCGGCACGTTCGTATTCCTGGAAGACGAACGCGTACTTTTACGGGTCAGTAACAGTAACGACGACAGTAACAGCGAGATATGTAGTTTTGAGAGGAAAGTACGCTGGCAGTAGGCGCCTTCACCCCCAGCACGGCTGGCGCGACCCTTGTTGGGAGTTCCACCCCCGCAGGCACGCCCCCGCACCCAAGAGGCGGGCCAGGGAGGCGTGTTTTCCTTGCGTCTGGCGCCGCGTTTACAAACCGTGTCTGGGGCGGGGGTGGCGGCTGGGCGCGCAGACTTCCTCGAGGCAGGCCCCTCGCGCACCCTCGTCACGCCGTCCTGCCCCCGCCCCCGGGCCCCCGGCCGGTCGTCCTCGCCGCCGCGGTCACGTCGCCTCGCCCGCCCCGCACGCCCCGCTGCGCACTCGGGCCCGGATTTAAGCGGCCGCGGCGATTTGAGGGCGAGTTGGAGCACGCGCTCTTACGGGCTGCTTTGCCCTTTCCCTAAGCCCAAGCCGCATCCAACCTTTCTCTTGCTCCTCCATCCGCTGCTCTTCCTCTTCCACCTGTTTCACCCGCTTCCTTCCCATTCAGCTATGTCTCTTCCTTGTTCCGCTTCTCCTCCACTCGCTTCTTCCCTTCCATCCCATTCTTCTCTCCTCCACACACTTCTTCTTCTCTACCCGCTTCTCTCCTCCATCTGCTTCTTCTCTCTCCACCCGCTTCTTCTCTCTCCACCCGCTTCTTCTCCTCTTCTACCCGTTTCTTCCTCTCTACCCGCTTCTCTCCTCCACCCGCTTCTTCTCTCCTTCACCCGCTTCCTCCTCTCTACACACTTCTTCCCCCCCCATCTCCTTCCCCTCCACCCGCTTCCTCCCCTCCACACACTTCTTCCCCTCCACGCGCTTCTTCCCTTCCACCTACTTCTTCTTTTCCACCCGTTTCTTCTCCTCCACCCGCTTCCTTCCCTCCACCCGCTTCTTCTCCACCACATACTTCTCCTCTCGCGTCTTCTCCACCCGCTCCTCCAGCTACCCGCTTCTTTTCTTCAGCAGTTCGTTTCTCTCCAGCTACAGAGAAAAACTATATACTTTCGCTATACCCCAGCCATAGAGTAAAGATGTACATCCTTAGTCTATGCCCCAGCTTCGTCTGCTTGCGGTCAGAAATGAAAGCAACGAGCCGTCCAGGAGCGTAATATGAAATTTGACCCACTGTCACTAAAGATGTGTACTACAGATGCAGACGAACCATCTGCAAGAAATAATTCGTCTAGAGCACGATCTATTAGTTCTAAAAATAATATCAATACTGATACCTGACGTGAATATTTACATTGTTTTGTAGAGTACTAAGGGCAAGCAGTCAAATACGACGGAACGAAATTAAACTCTCACTTTAAATGAATGAAAAGCACATCACATTCTTCAACAGGTTTTGCGAAACCTACGTTTCACAAAAAGTTAGATTATTTAAGAAATTGAGAAATTGTCTTTTCTTAAACTATTCTAGAGTTAATAAAGAAAGAAAACAATAAAAAAAATCAAATATGTACCCTATTCTTCAATGTAAGTATTCCTTAATCATGATTAAGGAATACTTACATTTCCTTAATCATGATTAAGGAATACTTACATTGAAGAATAGGGTACATATTTGATTTTTTAATCATGATTAAGGAATACTTACATTGAAGAATAGGGTACATATTTGATTTTTTTTATTGTTTTCTTTCTTTATTAACTCTAGAATAGTTTAAGAAAAGACAATTTCTCAATTTCTTAAATAATCTAACTTTTTGTGAAACGTAGGTTTCGCAAAACCTGTTGAAGAATGTGATGTGCTTTTCATTCATTTAAAGTGAGAGTTTAATTTCGTTCCGTCGTATTTGACTGCTTGCCCTTAGTACTCTACAAAACAATGTAAATATTCACGTCAGGTATCAGTATTGATATTATTTTTAGAACTAATAGATCGTGCTCTAGTGCACTTATAAATGAACATGAGCTGAGATGATACAGAAAGGAACGGACTTTCTCGTTGTTTCTTTAGTTTCCGCTAGTTCTTGGATTCAGCCCACCCTCTTCCTAGATGCTTTTTTCAACTTTTTGAAAAAAGTATCTAGGAAGAGGGTGGGCCGAAACCAAGATGCTACCTATCAGAGCCTAGGATAAGTACCGGGACGTCTCGAGGTGCCTACCGCTCCCTGGAGACATCCCCAGTGAAGAGCACGTTCGCGCTCTAAGAACTTCGCTTATGCCTATCTCGGTCTTGTTCCTATTCACACAGCTAGAATGTTTCTTATCTCGCAACCCATGTGGGAGCACCTGCTGTTGGGGTAATTTGGCAGCACCGTATCTTTGCCGACTGTCAAGTCAGGCGTAATTGGTACGTTGGAACGGCAGAGGAGGAAGTGAGCAGTCATAAGCTACTGCAACTCTTCCGTTTTTTTTGTTTTTTTTTTGTTTTTTTTTGTTTTTTTGTTTTTTTGTTTTTTTTCTTTCGCGCCCTTAAGGAGGAACTTCTTAAGAAGAGAAAGTTACGTAATCGAGCACCGGAAAACAGCCAATTTTCGACACAAAATACCTTATTGTCGGGCCCAGATAACGAAAAGCTGGATAAATCCAGTTGCTAAATTTAGAAAAAGAAAATCCTCTAACATGTGGTGTAGCCTGCATCCATATTTTGTTGATTCTTCATACCGAAAAATCTATTGATGGTAAAACGTCCATCCGTCTGTGGTCAACGCTAGCGCCTAAACCGTTCAGACGTTTTTCTCCAAAATTGGTATTCCCCTATCGTGCTGGCTGATGTCGAGGCTTCTGAAATTTGAAGTCGATATTTTAATTTTGGGGGGTAGTTTCATAAGGCCTCTCGGACATTTTCAAAATTTTCAAAAAATTGACTCCAAATTTTTTGATTAAATTTTGTTGTTGAATAGTGCGAAGGACGTTTAAGAGAATGGTGCAGGAATGGAATTGTGCAAAATCTCTAGTTTTTCGAAAATCATTAAAAAATATGTGCTGTTTGTAGCACTACTAGTTTTCAATGAATTTACAAAAAAATCAGCTCAAAGATGGGAATCCTATCGGGCTGATCGAGGCAGGGCAGGAAGAGGTTGGCGAGTTGAACTGAGCTGGGCCATAGGCGGACAAACAAAACGTCTTATTCTCAGATTCTGTTCAGTACGCTCTAGAAATAATATAGGTTATCTTCTCAGGTGCTTTCTAGAAAAGTTTCCGAAATACAATTGATATAATTTCAGCTTTGTCTTTATTACTTTCCTCTTGTTTTTTTGGAGGGGGAGAGGGGTTCTTACTTTTCCATAGGTTTGTGATTTGTTACGCATTTTCATATAATTTGACCCTGTGTGTTCAGATTTGGAAAGTGTGTTCGCTGCCATGACACGCGGGGTAGCCGGCCTCTGAGACGCGAGTCCCATCACTTGAAAAAATTTTCAATGAAAAGTCATATCCAAAAATCGTTGATTTTAATTAGTGGTAGATTAACATTGTTAGACTCTTCGTGTACTGTAATGGTGCGGATCATAAATACATCTAAGAAAGACAAATCCCATATTTATTTTGAACCGAATAATAGTCATAAATTTTCCACAAAATAGCAAAGTTAACACAAATAAACAATTAAGGTGTTATGAAGAACATAAATACCATAAGATGCCCCAAATTCAATGAAATGTGCTCAAATTGATCACATATTTATCTTTTATAAAATCCGTTAGTAATTAACTTACAGTGATATAATGAGTCATCATGAAATTTTCAGGGTAATGCTGTATTTACTTACCTCGAGTATTACGAGCGCTATGACTGGTTGTTTTGCATAAATTTCAATAGCGCACGTTTTAAAACTTGATTACAGAATACAGCACATTCGATCATTAAGGAACAAAACTCGTTAAAAGAGAATTCGTGAGATTTAGAGCACGGAGAAGAGTCAAAATAAAAGTTGGTTTCCTTCCCGTCATCCACGAGGTAGACCACGATTGTCTCCCTCTCCCTGCGCCGCCGCCCCACTTGTCCTCCAGCAGCCCCGCCCCTGCGACAACTTTCCGGGCGCTCTTGTGGCGGTGGCTCGGGGGGGGCGTGCTCTTCGTTTACTGCGGCGCTGCAAGGGCCCTTCGCGGCCGCGCCAAGACGCCGCCCCCGCCGCCGCACCCACCGCCGCCCTCACCGCCGCCCCCGCCAACGCCGCCCCCGCCAACGCCACCCCCGCCAACGCCGCCCCCGCCGCCAACGCCGGCCCCGCCAACGCCACCCCCGCCAACGCCGCCCCCGCCAACGCCGCCCCTGCCAACACCGCCCCCGCCGCCGCCAACGCCGCCCCCACTGCCGCCACCTCCTCCGCCACTAACGCAGCCGCCGCCGCCGCCACCTTCTCAGCCGCCAACGCAGTCTCCGCCGCCGCCACCTTCTCAGCCGCCAACGCTGCTGCCGCCGCCGCCGCCGCCGCCGCCGCCGCCGCCACCTTGCCCGCCCCAAGGCGTCCGAGAGACCTCGAGGGCACCTCCTCCGACGGTCAGGGACGAAGGCAGCGCTGCCGCGGGCGATCAATATGCCAATGAAGAAAGGAGTTCAAGAATGTCATTCATGAGTTTGCAAGCTAAAAATACAAGTCAGGCTGAAATCTAAAATTGTCTTGCTTCCGAAGCTTAAAATGTTTTCGACTTTTTTGAATAATCTTACATCTATCCTTTCGAAATCTCAAGGTATAATTATGATTTTTTAAAAAGTTAGTCAATACTGTGTCAGCATGAAATTAAGACAATTTTTTGCGAGAGATGGTTGTGAAGAAATCTTGAAATTGCGAGTTAGCTTTTATTGGTATTAACTTCATTTTCTTTTACGTAAATGCAAATTAAAGAAAGTTGGGTTCAAATATTCAAATAAATGGGATTAGTGAAGTGGTTTAGAGGTCAAATTGACGGTCATTTTACGGTATCGTCGTTGGTGAGGTTGTGCATCACCGATAGTGAGGTGGAGCATCGGTAGGTGCTGGGGCGTGTAAGGTGGGCGCATCGGTAGGGCCAGGAGCGGACGAGCTGGGTGCATCGTTGGTGAGGTTGTGCATCGGCAGGGTGGGTGAGGTGCATCGGCGGGGGTGGGGCGTGTGAGGTGGGCGCATCGGTGGGGTCAAAGGCGGGGATGGGCCAAGTGGGTGCTTCGCCGTTGGTGAGGCTGTGCATCGCCGTTGGTGAGTTGGTGCATCACTGTTGGTGAAGTGGTGCATCAGCTTGGGCTGGGGCGTGCGTGGTGGGCGCATCGGTGGGGTCAAGGGCGGGGATGGGCCAAGTGAGTGCTTTGCCATTGGTGACGTTGTGCATCGCCGTTGGTGAGGTGGTGGATCGCCGTTGGTGAGGTGGTGCATCACCGTTGGTGAGGTGGTGCATCCTTAGGGGCTGAGGCGTGTGAGGTGGGCGCATCGGTAGGGCCAGGGGCGGGGGTAGGCGAGCAGGGTGCCTCGCCGTTGGTGATCTTGTGCATCGCCATTGGTGAGGTTGTGCATCGGCGATGGTGGGTAAGATAGGCATCGGCGGGGGCTGGGGCGTGCGAGGTGGATGCATCGGTGGGGTCGTGGGCGAGGCGGGCGGGCGCTTGGCGCAGGCGAGGAAGGGCGGGGTGAGCGCGTTGGCGGTGGCGAGGGCGGAGGCGGGCGAAGCTGCTGCATCGGCGCGGGGGGGGGGCGAGCGAGGAGGTTGCATCGGAGGGAGGCGAGCGAGGTTGTTGCATCGGCGGTGGGAGCGGCGCTATTTATAGACGCGGGCCAGCGGCGGCGGCGGCAGCGCGGCGGGTGGCAAAAACGGCGGCGGCAGATGCTCCGGAGACAGCAGGGCGCGGCGGCGCTCCGCTCTGCGCTCTCGAGGGTTTTCCAAAGCCGCGCACAGCGAAGCGCCTTGCGGCAGCCGCCGCCGCCGCCGCGCCGGCGAGAACGACCACCCGCCAGCGCAAGCGAGGTCCTGCTCCACGCTCATTCGGGATGTCTCTATTTCCCCTCCACAGTACCCCTGAAGGTGGCTCCACACATTCGCCAAGCACCACCTCCCTTTGATGTGTCCAAAAGACCGACAGGGTAGGGCGAACTCCGAATGTCCGTTATTCGGAAAATTGCAAGCGAATCATCCACACTACTCGGAATTCGGCGAGCAGTTGATCGCTGTTCGCCGAATCGCGAATGTGTGGAACCGCCTTGAGGAGGCGGGAATCTATTTTTCCAAGTGGTTACAGAGTGTGCTGCTGCCTTGCGGCTTAAGCAGCTGAGAGGGTGGTATTTTTTTCTTCAAACTAAAATGAACTAAAACTAACTTAATTTTAGCTTAAATCTAATTTTCTAGTTTCTAATGTAGCACTTCGGCATACCTAACTTAAACGAATTCTTTTATTATTTTATTTTCATAACCCTAAGTAAAATTTTCTAGACGATGTCTTTGTAAAATGTTATTTTTATTTATTTCCATTCACGCATCATTCATTCTTATTTCATTAACTCGGGATGTTTTGCGTTGCGCTTTTACTGCAACGCGACGTGATGTTCTCCCAACCACGTTTATTGCCACCTAACGTCAATTAATTGCTTTTTTATGTGAAGCGAACAAATAGTTGCTATTTAGAGCTCTGGTACTCTCTTTACTACAGTTTTGATATGTGATTTGTGGTAAACTGAACATGTCAGTTCTTTGACAGTTCAAATGATCGGGCGTAGAAAGCGAAGTTCAAAAAACTTAGGGGAAGGGATTAAAGGTGGTTTTTCCCACGTTTTGTATATATATCTCTGTAACTGTAAATCCTACCGAAACTTATGTTCTACACAAAATTAAAGTAGATAAAATTTCCTATAAGGTTTTACCGTAAAATTAACCTTTCTAAACTTATAGGCTTGGACAGTTCTTACTTGTATATACGACAAGCCCCTTCCTTCATTATTTCGTTTATACGTAAAAAATATGTGATATGTTCAATGCACGGATTTAATTTTATTGTTTTTCAATATTATCAACAATATTTAGTTGCATATTTTGTACAAAAATTTAACATTTTACATATTACCAAATCTTATTTTGTAAATTCTTTTGAGTATCCGAGATTGTTGTGTCCGAGATTACCTCGGGTACGAGGTAATAGTCGTCCATAGTTTATTTGATAAGATACAAATATTTGGTAAAAGATTGTGTACATCAGTACAAACATCCGTATACAATTTTATTTTATAAACATATAGTTATAACTTTTAAGTTTGAGCGTTGACAATAGTAAAGTTCTTTCAATGTAAATCCACTCAAAGTGATGTCTAATTGCGGTTGCATTACTATAGCACACAAAGCGCATTATGTTCCGTTCTAGGCGCGCCCTTACTCTTTGCGGTTTCACAGCTTGACTGATCTTGGCACTTTCGGACCTCTGCAGAGAGATGGTAGCTGCTAGAATTCAGAATGAACCGTGGTAAGTGGACTATGAATCGGAATATCAAGAAAAAGGTGCATGCCAAGTAGCTCTCTCCATACTGTGATTTGGTCGCCGCATCCACGCCCAGAGCATGAACTAAGCAGCGTACACGCGAGGATGCTACAAACACCGATCTTATTGAATTGAATTGCCTTATTTCACGTGGCGAGACTCAGGCCATGAGGCCTGCTCTTCCGTCTCACCACGCAAATTTCGTTACACTCTCACCAACTAGCGGAGAAAGAAGGTATTATCTCGGGCGACGAAACAGGCGATTTCAATTTAGCTCAGAGGCTTCATTTAGGCTTGAGGATCTTTTACATGCAATTAAATCTACTAACATTGGGCAGCCGGCTTTACTTCCCCTCCGAAGGAAGGCGTACGAAGGATTTTTTCGCCCCTAAAAATCCACGGCTTCGATCGGATATGAACCCGCGAACTTGGGTATAGCAGTCCGTTACGCTAACCGCTACATCATCGCCGCCGCCGATCTTATCGGGTCAGAGGTTAGTCAAAGGGCGGACGGACCTTGTCAGAGGCTGGACTCTGGGTATAATTCTTTCCTCTACGCCCAGCGTCCAGCTTCTGACGAGGTCCGTCCAGCCTCGACCCTGAAAGGAGCGGTGCTCGCCGCGTCCTGGGGGTGCTCCAGGTGCGTTGCACCGCGGGAAGTCAATAAGCGGCGCCGGGACCTCTCCCAGCCGGCCGCCCCTGCCCTCCCACCCCCGCCCCACCCCCGCGGCCAGCGCCGCCAAAAGCGAAACGCCGTACACCGCTTCGCAGCCATTGGCTCGCGCCGCGCCGGAGGACCGTCCCCCAACAAAGCCCTTCTTTCGACAAGGAGCCGCGTCTCAACCGCCTGCCAAAGGGCGGCATCGCGGATTTCACGGCTGCCCGACCGCTCGGAGGAGTTGGGGCTGCTGTGACCTCAATTGGCGGCTTCCTGGAAACGGGCCTCGTAAAACTTCCAACTTTGTACTTTCGGGTGTAAACGCACTTTAGCACTGTTCTAAAGAATTCTGTAGTTTCTGTGGACGGGGCCGCTGGGTTGTAAAGTACGCTTCGACATCTGGCAAACAGGCTTTCCTCTTTCTTCCTCGTTTGACGATAGTCACAAATGACTTTCCAAAGAGTGGAAAAGCAGTTCCTTTCCAAACTAATTTGCAGAAATGGTGAGTATGATATCTGGGGAAACGTTTGTCTGTTACATTAATAAAATAAACAACAAAGTATGATTCGTTATTTGTGTCTCGATTGTACTCGTAACGATGTAGATATTTATTGCAATGATCTTGTATACTTCAGAAGCAATAATGGTTTTGAACCCTACATCACTGGTAAGCACATACAATAAGTGAATAAATAAATAGGTGTGTAGAAAACATTGTTTCGCCGAGTCAAGAACGTAATTCAAAAGAGACTTCTAAAAGTTGACTATCATATTTTTTCTTACAAAAACAAAACTTTTTAACCATTAACTAAAACCATTTAAATATAGTGGATTGCTTCAATGTACAACATTTTGATATGAATATGACCATAGGAAATATAAAGATAAAAATGTATTTAAAACGTACGATTTATGTACAATATCCATCAACGTATTCAATGCAAATTGCGAACGGTATATTACGTAGTTTTCCATTGGTCAAGTTGCCGTCGGTGCATTGCAATTGAATCAGCTTTTTTTTCTCGCTATTGAACATCTCAATAAGTGTTTTCTTAGAAATCAGTTCAGGCAGGTAAAAATTCGGAGTTAAAACGGAGTATGAAGCAAAAGTAAAGTGAATATAAAGCACAATTTCTCTTGTACTTACATAGCCAATATTTATTTTGATCCTCTCGTCTGTAGAAAACATGGAATCAAACAGCATACCAATTTTGAGAATAAATTACAGAGCTATAATACAAATGTCCAAACGTCTAATCAGTTCTTGAGGATTGGTGTTTTAAAATAATCCCCTGAATCGGTCAAAAATGAATTATTTATTAGCGTTTTGCCACTATCGCACTCAAACACCAAACTATGTAACAGTGTTTGCATTATCGCACTCAAACACAGTTTTAGACCGGGCGATGCTCCATTAACGTCTCTTGCGTTGGCGGTACCCAACATCCTAAAACCTCGCACGCTCTCCTAGTAAGCCAGTAGCCACAACAGGGCCGTGTGATCGTGCATCATGACGTAATTAGACGGCAAAAACGCCAACAGCAGCAGCGGCCGCAGCAGGTCTGCATCATTCTGCGCGGATGCTAAGCAGACGCCCTGCGGGAGCTGCGGCGCGCGACCTGCATCGCCGCGTTGCATAAGCGCCGCCTGCTCTCGGTCCCGTCTCGTGAACGATTGTTTAAAATCTCGTTCATGCCTAACCAAATTCGGGTCGTGGTCGGTGAGGAACACGTGATTTTTTTTTCCTCGAACGTTCGCTAATTTCTGCTTGGGACGTTTTACTTCCTTCAATTTATTTACCTAGCTAGAGTGTAAGAAAATACCCAATCTTCCTTTCTATGAAATATATTTTTATTTATTTACATACATCATATTTACTTATTATTTGATTAAAATTTAGTACATTGCGAGCATAGTTCAAAGAATGATGAAAGTAAACCACGCGGAATCTTTGGAATTTTGTATTTATTGTCTTTATGTTTACATCCGTTTGAAGACTATTCAAACAGATACATACGCTCGACATGATTTGTATCAATTCTTACAGTATTATTTTCAGTGAAAAACGTAAATCACTCGTGAAAACTATTCATCAGCTTCCATTTCACGCACAGAATGGACATTGAGGCAGCTGGTGCTCCATCACATATGGCTGGCGGAAGAACACTTTTCGTAGAGCGATGCGGTCTTGGGCGATGCTCAACTGTTTGAGAATATGTCTAAAAAATCACCTACAGACCACCTCGCCGCTCCGACCCGGCGCTCTGAGGGACGGGCAAAGGCCCGTCGCCACTCGTGACCCCGCTGACTCACCTGCCGCCTTCACCAATCACCAGCCGCGCCGCTGCTTCTGCCAAGACCCGGCAGCGATGCAGGACTTTCACGTTCGAAGTCTCCCTTTCAGGTTTTCAGTTGGTCTGAAGAATGGCCAGGATGTCAATCGTTTCTGCCGATGGGCCGCTGTAAATAAAAAATACGTCAACTCACGTATACGTAAATAAACTAAAAGAGCGATAACAACATATACTTCCTCATATTGTTTAACGTTTTTGCAATTTTCGCAAATTCAGAGAGTTCAACGAAAATGAGACCTATGGCATTATTTTCAATGTCCCTTGTTCTACTCGCGGACAAAAATTAAAGAAAAAATTTGAAGGGGTTTTTGAGCAATTATTGCTTTTATAATTTAAATTACTTCAAACAAAAAGTGCGCGAAAACTATTTTTTTTTTTCGAAATATCGTACAAGACTTTTTTCAGAATCATTTTTTTGAACAGATTTCGTTTAAGAAAGAATCTTCAAATTTGTGGTTTTGCAATGTTATCTTTTAGCAACTTTCGATAACACGGTGTGTTCCCTACACTAGGGCCACTTTTTTACATAGGAGGAGAAAATTTAAAGAAAAATGAAAAGAAATAATCTGGAGCCGTTTTGCGAAAATAACTGTTTAAAAATTCTCTAGTTTCACGCAAAATTATATGAAAACTACTAATATTTTTGAAACATATAATCTTACAGTATTTCAAGATTTCACTTTCAACAACAGATTTTATTAAGGAAAAAAATATCTTTCATATTGTAGTTGTGTGAAGACGTGGGAAGAAAGAAAGAAAAACAACAACAACAAAAACCGAAAACGAAAACCCAAGGATTTGAACAAAAATTAGATCTGCGCTTTTCTTTTAAGTGTTATATGCTCAAATATGTCCCCCAAAATCGAAATATGTTTCAAATTCTCAGGGTCTTGAATTCCCTAAAACCGATCGAGGCATACCAAATTTGGTGAAAATCCACAAAATGGTTTTGATGCTACCTTTGACCACAGACAGACGGACGGACGGACGGACCAAGTAAAGGTTCCAAGTAAAGACGGGCGAAGTAAGGGCGAGAAATTAAAACGGGTCTCGGAGAAGAAGCGTGGGCGCTGGGGGTTGGTGTGCGCAGAGGAGTCAGCAGCGTCGCTGGCGCGAATGAGTCGCTGGCGCGAATGCCTCCCTGCAGCAGCGAGGAAATAGCGGACATGAATGAATGCTTTTTAAAGGCAGAATGCCTCTGTGAGTACTTCTCAGTGACAAACGAATGCATCACTTTGTGCTATCAGAGTTGCAAAAGTTTGCATTTTGTTATGAATTATGCGATTTTCAGAATGTTTTAACAGAGGCTGGAGGCTAGCAGTTGAAAGGGTCGTGAACTTCAGTGAAACGCTCCGTATCCCATCCCTTCTCTGGCTTTCCACTTCCCCTCCACATGACTTCCCCTCGATGGTCGCAGCTCAGCTCCGTCAAGCGCTGCCATCCGCCACACCACCGCCCCCCGACCCGCGGACCCTCATTCACGAACTCGCCATGGATGCGTTGAGGGGACTTAACGCCGTGGGGTACGAAGTGCAAGTAGTGTGTATAGAGTTATTAATAAGTGAAAGTGATAGGTGTTATTGTGTTGAAAATAAGTATAACATTATTCAAGTGTAAGGGTCTGCGTGTGTGAAAAACAACAAAAAACAACCAAGTACGAATCATGACCAAACCAAGATTGGGAAAATTAGTAACCCATGTATGTGAAACACAGACTACTTCCGTATTTTAAGTTCGTTTAAGTACTGCCTCTTTTCGCCGCATTAGCCAAAGAGCTGTGACTCCATGCCACCCTGCCATTCGACCCCCTCCCATTCGGTCCCTTCCCATTCAGCCCTTTCCCATTCTATTGAGGATAACTGCTCAACGCCGCATCATCCAAATCCTGCCCTTCCTCACTTCGCAGGTCCCGCACGTCGCTCCTGCCCTGAGCGTCGCGCTGCCCAGCCACTGCTCGGCTCTTTCCCTCCATCGCTGCCCGCCGCGGCCTCTCAGGACACCTCTGGATCCGATGCCCTCTGCCCCCGCCCCGGCCCCTGCGGCCCGCGCGGCCGCGCGGCCGCTTCCTTCCTATTTGCCCTCAATTAGCGGACGTCCAGCCCATTTCCGGCGGCGGGGCCCATCCCCTCCCATCCCACCCTCCCCTCTGGCTCGGACCGCTTGCGCGCGCGCCGGATTGGGGCCCAAACGACATCGCGCCCGATATAGCAGCACGAGCGCCCGTTCGAGGGGGAATGAGATGAAGCCACGTCATAAATTGGAACGAAACACATTGGAGTTATTTCGGTAAAGGAGCGAGCGGGTGTGTGGCTGTAAAGAATACGAGTGAAGATTTGTGATAATGAAATATTAGTTATGATAAACAATAAAACTCCTTTTTTACTGTTATGTTTTATCTTTCATATGATTCAAAATTTATAACAATTGCTCTAGGTAAGCTCTAACCATTTCGTACAAATAATACCTAAAATGTGTAACTTATTATGTTCAACCTATTCTGATAATCGTTTTAATTTTTGTTTGCAGTACCTGAAAATGAGGAAGAATGTCGTCGGCACATTATACGTAAAAGAGCGAGGATTATGTCTGTGAAAATAAAATGATTTTAAAGATATAACATTCTAAATCCAATCTTTTTAGCAAAAAAAAAAAAGAAATTTTATTAGACAGTTAGCTATCAATAAACAAAAATTCTTGGGGAAGATTTACCTGAGCCATTATTCCATTTCCTATTTAACTCAAGAGGGAATTTACTCAACATGATGCAGCTAGAATTTGGCTTTTGAATTTTTTGATTAATTTGTATTATTTATTTATTATTATTTAATTCATAATATTTATTTATTATTATTTAATTAATAATATTTATTTATTATTATTTTATTAATTAATTTCATTGTAAAATTGAAGGAGAATAATAATGAGCATGACGGTTTTGAATTAATGTGAAAATTATGGAAGGGAAAAAGTAAAAATTGTGTAAAATTTGGTTTTTACGTAATAACACAACATGACTCTATTGCGCTTCCAGAATTTACTTTGGAGTTGGTTCATTGATCGGCGACTATTTTGGATTGTGTGTATTGATGTTCTGATTATCATTACTCCACTTATATCAACACTGTAATATCACATGTTTTTTTAATAGTCTCTAATAATTTGCACAATTAAAATTATTTAATCTGAAAATAATTGTTATTTTTCAAAACAATCAACATTATTTGCTGAACAAGTATTTGTAATACAATTTGTAATACTCGTGGCTTTCCAAAGCAATGAATTTCATTGCATTCACAAACATGGAACTGATTAATAAAAAAATCGTAGAGGTATTAGACACACTAATGTTTTAAGATACTTGTTTCAAAATACAGATAGGTATGTCGACAGAATGTCTACTAATAGTGTACCACGTTCTATACGTGGAACAAGATGATTTCCTAATTCTTTGGAGTAGTTATTTTACTTCCAGAATGCGGTGTCAGCTTGTTGACTGTGAAATGCGTCACTTAACCGCATTCACTTGTAAATGAGGGTGATAGAACGAGCTGACAAAGCCTTGGGCGCGCTCGTATCTTAAAGTTCGCGCATCTAAACAACCAAATACAAGCCAGGGATAAACAAGGTTTCAAAAGGATGAATCAGAAACGCTGCAGACACACGTCGTAATTATGTCTTATCAGGCTCAGGAGCATGTGAGTCAAAAACGGATCGAGTATCATAACACATTTTAAAACAAATTATTTATAAACAAACAAGGGTGATTCCAACTATATTTAGCCTACTGCACTATTTCAGAAAACAACAGCGAAGTTCCCTTTTGAAATTCAAATTGAAGAAAACAGGAAGATCCATTGTAAATTTAGCATTGTTTCAAGATGAATTTGTTATGTATTTGAACGTGTGTTCTATTAAATGAAATAGATCTATCCTTCATTTGTTTCATTCTCGCATATCGCATGTAGAATGCTGCTGCGAAAAATTGTGATTTTTTGGCTGAAAAATTCGTATTGTAGGTCCCTGACACCGAAGAATTAGATAATTTTTGTTGCTTTGTTTGTTAAATCGACAATCGAATGTGACTACGGAATAGACTTTTCGATTCAGTAGTCACTTTATCTCTTTTACCAGAGAAAATGAAATATAAAATTTCACCAGGGTCTATGAAAGACAAACATTTGTTAATAAATGCGAGAAATGTGTGAAACCTGACCAACTGAAAGGTATGAGGAGAGAAATTGCTTTGTAACCAACAAGTAAGTGAATGAAGTAAGTAATTCAGGGAAGTGAATGAGCCCTCTGCCTGCGGCAATGTCTGGCACCAGTCCATGCGCAGTGGGATTTCCAATGGCAAGTTGGCAGGGCCGCATGTCCAACACCCCTTGGCACTGGGCATAAGACAAAAAAAGACAAAATATATAACATAAATATTTATTTATGCTATTACTTTTTCTAAATTTAAGGTTTTATATGCTTTTTTTTCAAATACTTATGTGTATTTCTGTCTCATTCACAAGTTTCAATATAGAAAATTGCCTCTACATACAACATACATTACGATAATCAATAATAATTGATTAAAATATTTATATTATTATTAACACGCCCTGGCAATATAGTGTATGGCAACAAGTTTTGTGTTGGCCTCAACAGATTTCTAAAAATTATAACAATGACGAGATATATTGAGTTAAAGTGTGATTATTCACTTTTAAATACAATCTTGAATGGATTTTTAAGTAAAATCCTTATAAATTCAAAAATTTAGTACATGCTAATAAAAATGTCCAGTCGCTGTCTGGAGGAGAATTCTAGCGACCTGCTGCTCTGATTGGTATTTTCCGTGGTTTCTCCGATTAACACTAGGCGAATGCCGGAGCAGTACCCTAACGAACGGGCCACGGACCGCACCCCATCTTTCCTTCCCCTTCTTTGTCCTATCTTCATCCCATACTCATCAGCTCGCAATGTACCGTTTAAAAATCCGATCTGCAAATTTTCGACTGCTATGAAGTAGAAGCGCAACTTAACAGAGAGAGCTTGCTGCCTTCTCCGAACAGTCTGAACCGAAACGGCGTTGGCACGCCCTGGGAAATAGCGTAGCACTGCCGCGAGAACGAATTTGATTTCCAATGATAGGCGGGTCCATTGATTTACAAATATTAAAATCTGAATTTAATGATTCCAAATCCAAATATTTAAACATCTGTTTAAGTAGTAAAACAGTTCAAATTTGCTTTTCCATATTCATCAACTAAAAAACTTCTGATTTCTGATTTACTGTGACCCGAAATGTAATGGGACCTCTCAATTTTGGGGCCCTAGGCAGCTGCATAGTTTGCCTAAATGGAAGTCCGCCCTTGTCAGCCGGCGCCGCCGCGGCCAGTGACTACAGTTCCGGCGCTGGGGCAGAGGGACGCGGCGCACTCGCGCAATCAGCCAGCGGGAGCGAGTAATGGAGACGGAGAGGATGACTTCTCTCTAAGCCGGAGTCTTTGTTGGAGACATACGCACCAAGAGTGACGGCAATGGTGAATGTGGTGTGCGGAGGCGTGGGAGGTGGCTGAGTTGGACGGTGGGGGTCGAAAACGTTTGTAGTGGTGTTGGAGCAGTAGGGATCGTAGTGGTGATGGCTAGGGTGGCGAAGGCAGAGATGGCGGCTGCGAGGGGAAGGAAAAGGAGAGACGGCGGTTGTGGCGCGGGTGTACGGACCGCACAAGCAGTAACAGTAAAACTTTATTGTTAATTTTTTCTAATTTTTTTGCTCTATTCAGTCTGAAGCTAGCAGACCCTCGATTTTTAAAATTATTAATTTAAATTTATTAATTTAAAATTATGATAATTTAAGAGTAATTATTTAGTAGTGAATGATGGCATATAGTTTATTGTGGTCCGCTATGGGGCTAGCCAGCTTCAAGGAGGAGGCACTGAGCTGTGGGAGAGGTGGCAGGTGCAGTGGCAGAGACTATAGAGGAGGCGATGGCAGTGGCGGCATTGGCGTTGACGATGGCAGAAGGAGAAGCAGACGCAGTGGCTTGGCGGTGGCAGTGGCAAGGGCGGCGGGGACGGAGGCGGCGTCGATAGTGGCGCGTGATTCACCCAGTGGTGGCGGCGGGGGCGGGGTCGGGGGCGCCTCGCCACATTCCGTTAATCCGGAGCGGCGGCCTCGAGGCGGCCCGCTATCGCTCGCCGCCGCCGCCACCGAGGGCGGAGGGAGGGGGAAGGAAAGGGGAAGGGGAAGGATGGGGAGGGGAGGGCATGTGCGCCGCCCACGCGCCGCTGCCGCTGCCGTCTTCGTCACCGCCGCACCCGATCGCCCAGTGCACGAAACACCATTGCGAAAGGGCAGAACTGGAATATCACTTTGAGGCGAGTGGGTTCGTCCTCTCCCCTACCAGTGGCGTAGCTACGGGGGGGAGGGGGGGAGGGGAAGGGGGGCGGCGCGCCCCGGGTGATACCATTGTAGGGGTGACACTAATTAAAATGTTTTATAGTTGGAATTATACAATTTAAATAATTTACTTAAAAATGTATATATTAATTGTCAATAGAAAATGACATTGCAAGAAGCCTAGATTTTAATGAAGATATAAATAAGTTTGCTGCCCTGAAATCTCGTAAAGAGGTTTTATAAATAATATACATTGGTTTATAAATATTTTAAAATGAAACATAACTTATTTAAAAATTATTTTGCAATTATTCTTAATTACATAGAATTTTTTAATGTCTTAAAAATTAGAATTTTTTAATGTATTAAAAAAATTTAATGTATTAAAAAATTTTAATGTATTAAAACATTCTATCATGTACAAATATGTTTGTATTTTTAATAAAATAATGTACAATTATGCAGCAGTAAATATTTTTATACTTAATTTATAGGGGGTGACACCAGTGGCTTTGCCCCAGGTGACACCAACTGAAGCTACGCCACTGTCCATTACGGGGAAGCGTCCTTGTAAGTAAGCAGTAGGGGATCCGGGAGAGGGGGTATCGGGGGATGTCCCTCCCTCAAAACGCTGTTTTGGGGGAGTTTTCGTTTGTTACTTTGGGGCCGTTCATAAATTATGTAACGCAAATTTCGAGAATTTTCAATTACCCCCCTTCCCCTTGTAACGCACTTCCCTATCTCTGTGTAACGCAGCGTAACGCTACCTCAGACCCTCTCCCTCCATTTTTTGCGTTACGTAATTTATGGATGACATCTTTCCTTTATTTGGCAAAATTGATTTAAAGGTCTATTTCTATTAGAATTACGTAATTAATTATTTAAACAATAATATTGTACACTACCATATTTATGATACAGAAAAAATACACAATATAATAACAAATGTTTATTATTTAACAAAATTGTTTGATGCCCTCCTCCCCAAATGATCTGCTGGATCCGCCCCTGCTTGTAAGCGATGTTTTTTTTTTGTTGTTTTTTTATGGTACTTCGGCTGAACAGTTTCAACAAGGGAACGTGTTGGTTGCGAAATAAGTTCTGGCATAATAATCTCGAAATAATACATGCAAAATTCAGGAAAAAGGAGAAAGGTGGAAGCAAGCTTTTGCCTGTCCACTCACTGCCACGAATTGGCTGAATATGCACGAATGTTACACTGAGAACCGATTGCAAGTATACTGTATAATGGAATGCAAGGATATTATTATGGGACCGCTCGTCTTGTCTTTCAATTTTATTTGTAAGTGGTGTCCATTGCGCCATTCTAGCATTATTTATTATAAAACAATGAATGAATTGAAGTTTGAAGCATTGAAGTAAAAAATCCATTAACGCTTGAAACGTTGAAGGCGCCAAAAACCACCTCGCAGATGATTCGCATCCTAAAACTTACCACATTTGTCTCTGACGGTGTTTATGAGTGAGTGGTAGTGGTGGTGGTCGCGGGGGGCACGTCAGTCGTATCATTATGTTGAAATTCATCCAGTAATTTTAATCCACACATTTGTTTTAGGAAAATGACTTTTGGTTTAAAATATTATTGATTGCACTGATAACGTTGATGTTTCTGTATTATCTAACATTGTCTGTTACATTACTAAACGATAACAGTGTACCCAAAAATTTTTTGCTGTCCCTCAATTGTCAAGAAGTCGAAATTGCATGGGAAATGAATAATAGGAAGTTCCCCCAATTGGTGGGTAGATGTACGGGTACTTCCAAGAGCCTTCATTTTCATATAGTATAATGAAGAGGACCAGATTTAGCATTTTGCTTCCCACCAGAAGTCACTACCACTCTAACCACGACGCAGTCGCCATTGCTGCCGTTCTTGTCGACTTTTATTGACAAAGTATTGCTGAATTCGCGAATAACTGCGACATAACTGAACCATTTTTAGTACACTATTGTACTAAATCTTCTTCATTTCAATAAATCAAGAAACATGTCGTGGCTTAAACTAAAATCCCGTGACCGTCGCAATACGGACAAACATGAAATCACTTCATTGGATGCCCCCATAACAAGCTCATGGTAGTGATAGTTGATTGATTCATTGATTGTTAGTGATTCCGGGCGTGTCAAGTACGGAGGTCGTTAATCCCGTAAGTGTAGAGCATGCTTTATCTCATCGGGAGGTGACGGTGATCTTCCCCCGCTGGATGGCGACATCCAGCACATAGACGACAACACACACAATCATGTCCCAGGCGGGATTGGAATCCACGATCCTTCGGTTCGAGACCGCCAAGGCATGACTGCTTCAGCGATCTCGGCTACACGGATGGGCAATACTCGTATTAAATACATCTATAATTTTTTAGAAAACTTGCATGCTTTTTAAAACATCGTCAACGATGTCGCATGCATACAGGGGTGGTTCCAGCCGATCATTGGGGGGGGGGAGTTATCGTAGATTTTTGTTAAATAATAAATACGTTTTTTATTATATAGTAAATTATTTATGTACTGTAGATATGATACTACTCAATATTATTGTTTAAACAATTTAATAATTTCAACATAATTCAATATTTAAATCAATTTTGCCAAATGAAGGAAGGGAAACGAAAAGTCTATGGTCTGTGGGGGGGGGGCATGGCCCCCATACCGCCCCCCCGGATCCGCGAGTTCCCAGGAGGGATTCGAATCCACTATCCTTCTGTCAGAGACCGCCACGGCACCACTGTCTTAGAGATCTGGGCTACCCGGTGCGGCACTGTTAAATATATCTATAATTTTATGAAAAACATGCGATGTCGCATGCTTATACTTCGGTTTTTCTTTCTTGACCCACGGGAGGGGGGTCAATAAAATGAAGTATCTCATGGTATTTCGCGTCGTTCTCGGTTGTGCCGCTAGGAGTCGTATGATCGCGACTGTATCGAGCAGTGCTGGCGATCATGCGACTGACGTGAGATATTTCATTTTATTGACACCAAGCGCCAAGAAAGAAAAACCGTAGTATAGTAGGAGCGCTTGCTCGCGCCAGTACGGGCGGTCTGGGCGTCGCGACGCGTTGCGTCGCGTCGCTAGCGGCGCCCGGGGCGGCTGATTCACGGGCGGCTTGGCGCAGGCGGGGCGCGGGCGGGAGGGGCTGTGAGTCAGGGGCCGAAGCGGCTCCCGCCGGCGACGCCAACGCAGTGCCGGCGGCGGCGAAGAACACTGCGTCAGCGGCGGCGAGATGAGAAGGATGGAGAAAGGGTGTCAATGATGGAGCCCAATGAACACGCAGGAAGAAATATTGCGGGAAGGGAAGGAAGAGCAAGAGGAGAAAAGAGGGGAAAATGAAGTGGCAAGGACGAGGGTGAGGAAGAGATTAGCGGTCGTCCATAAATTATGTAACGTTTAAGAGGGGGGAAGGGGTCATTAGTTATGTGTTACGTAACAATGATTTTTTTAAAACATTTTTCAACGTTTGCTGAAATAATTCCTTTTTTGAGTCATATGCTAAAACATTAAAATATTAACTAATTAATTTGTTTTATGAACATACTGAAGTTATTGATTGTAAATTGTTACAATAAATGGAAATTTTTTCAATGTTTTTTTTTTAATCTGTAAGATTACGAAGAAAATATTCAAACTAAAATGAAGCAGTGGCGTAGCGTCAGGGGACGCTGAGATGCTGAGCATCCCCGTATATAATATTAATAAAGAACCCTAAACACTGTATTGATGATCTTACAAGTGGTCCGTTGAGCGAAACACGTTTTGGATTAATTTTAAATTGATTTCCTATGATTGAATTCAGCGGGTTGTTGAAGCTGGCCTGTGATTACTTGGACGCTAAAATGCTTCTAGCGTCTGCCTCGAGATTGAGACGAGCAATGACGCATGCGCAGATGGCGAGGTTCCCCTCTCCCCTTTTCATCCCTGGCCCAGGAAACACGACGGCTTTACGCTATCTTCCATTGCGGAAAGAAACTCGTTTGTGCACGAGAGCGCTGCACACTTCAGGCGGTCAGTAAATTCTCTCTCTCTCTCTCTCTCTCTCTCTCTCTCTCACTCAGGAGTCCCCGCTTGGTCATGGGCACAAACTGTAGAAATAGTGCCTGTCTACTATTTATTAATTAATATCCAAGAAATTGAATTATTCCTTAAATAGATTACATATTATTTTAATCTGCAATGTATAAATTAACAAGTGATCTCATTGCCATTCGCGTTTAAGAATTGAAGCTGAACCATTGTATTTGCTTTCAAGACATCGGCAGTTCTGTCTACTGTGAGGATTTTGTGTGAAGCGCCTACGAGCACGATCAGTAAAGCAATCAAGATCGTGGAAGTAGTTCTAGTTTATCTGCCTTGTGTTGCATTCGCCTGTTAGATAAAGTAGTTGATAGTGACATTTTGTGTGTTATTGTTGAGCATCCCCAAACGTGCAAATCACGCTACGCCACTGATATGAAGTATATTCTAGAATCCATTTAAATTGGAGCTCTAGACTCTCGCTCTTGCATCATCCACGATGGCGTGTGCACAGCTTGTGATTAATTATTTCTCGCCCAACTATTCTTCCTTCACTCACAACTCCAACTAATTTCTACTTTAATTATCATCAATTTTAATATGCAACACAATTAAAATAAATACAAATTGTTTTATTGTGCTATAATTTATTCTCACTTCTTGCAATCACAAGGGGGGGGTATTGTCGCAAGCGTTACGTAATTATTAAGAGGGGGGTTCAAGTGCGCGTTACAAGGAGGAGAGGGGGTGTTGAAAATACTCCAAATATGCGTTACGTAATTAATGGACGGCCCCTTAGGAGCAAAAGAAGGGGAAGGTGGTGGAAGAGAGTGCCTGAAGGGTTTTGTAGATTGAAGATACGATGAATGGAAAGAAAAAAGAAAGAGATATTGCCACACCCTATAAATAAGGTTTCATGTGCATAATACGCAGTCACGGATACTGTATGTGAAAATGTGAACGTCAACCCTGGCTAGATTTCTCAACGGAAGAACAAACACGTGACTCCAACTGCGGAATTCCATTACTTCACTGGTTAAAAAGAGGGAAAACGACATATAAAAATAAAAAAATTATTTATGAGTTCATAATTTCGTTGTTTTCACAATTTCGTAAATTCGTTGTCTTCACACAACGAACAAACTTATGTGTTAAAAAAAAGATTGGAGAAAAAATATTGCTCTATTGATGTTCATGGACTGTAAACGCTTTGTGATTGAGAAGTTTCCAAATGTACGTAAAAAATGTCTCTCTCTTATCTTTGAGAAAACTGTTCAAACAGAAATTAGCCGATAATTTTCTATTTCATTTTTATTGCTTTTTTCAAAGAAGGGATTACTTTTTTCTGTTTTGAAATTATCTGGAAATGTTCCGGTTCATAAGTATGCATTAAATAGATAAGCTAACGGTTTTATAATCTTAGGCGTACATGTCTTTAACACACAATCCGAAAAATAATCTAAACCAACGGCTTATTTATTTTTTTTGTTTACTGATTATTTTGAGCACGTCGTAGGAAGAAATTTCAGAAACAAACATCGTGTCGAAATGTTTTTGCAATCGCTTTTGTCAAAAAAATAATACTTGAAGAGACAGTGTTGTCGGATCGTTCACTTCTATACCATTATCTTTTAAAACAACATGTATCAGAACATTCACAAAATGTATTCAGTCTGGGATAATCTTCGGAGTTTGTCTTCAATGATCGAAAAAACGAGTGCTCAAAAAACCGATGAAATACAGGATTATTTTTAATCCATCAATTCCCATCCAATAGAAAGATTATCCGATAAAAGGGTAGTTTGTCAAAATAGGGCGGCAGAGGAGTTGTAATCCGGTGGCGCCCAGTTCTCACAATCGACGTAGTGTTAAGGGCCTCGTTGGGAGCGAGGACAGCCCGAGAGGCATGAGAAGGGAGCGTCGAGGGCGAAGGCAACCGCCTGACAGCCACAGACGGATGACGCGCGGCAAAAAGCTTCGGAATGCGCGGTGGCGTGCGGGCGGGGGGGGTGAGGGGGCGGGGGCTGGGATGAGCCCCCCAGGCTCCCAAACGCCGCTCTCATCCGCGTGGAAGCGACGAACGCAGTCGCTACTTCATGCGGGCCCTACAATTGCCGAAAAATTAGGTTACATTTCGAATTAAAAAAAACAAACTAGTGGTACTACAACAACACGCACTTTCTCGCGCTATTGGAAACAGCTATGTAATATTGAAATATTGCAATTTTCAAACAAAGCGTGCAATATCCGAAAATGGGACTAGCACCATATTTTTACCGTCTCTTATTGCATAAATCAAGAAAATGTTTTTAAAAATTTGGAGCAGTTTTCGAGTTTTTTTTTAACTTAAGCACAAATTACTCAAAAACCACTTGTTTTTTACAAAAAATGTCCATTACTTTTTTAATGAGCTAGTTTTGTACAACAGACTTTGTCTGACGCAAAAATTTCCATCTTTAATTCTGTAGTTTAAAAAATGTTTTTTTGCAATTTTCCAAAAATCAGAGACTTTAGCGGAAACGACATCTGAACCTTCACTTAAACGTCCATCGCACTATTCAACAACAAAATTTAATCAGAAAATTTGGAGCCATTTCTTTCAAAATGTCGGAGGGGCTTCATGTAAAGTACCCCCCAAAATTAAAATATCGATTTCAAATTCCAGAGGCCATGACATCAGCCAGAACAATTGAAAAATATCAATTTTGAAGAAAATCGGTTGAACCGTTTAGGAGCTAGCGTTAACCACGGACGGACGTTTTGTTCGCAATTAATTTTTCGGTACCAAGAACCAACAAACAACGGATTCTGGATACACCATGTAATAAAGGATTTTTCCCCCTATACTTATTAACTGGATTTATCGACTTTTTCGTTTCTCGGGCCCGCCAATAAGAGTTTTTCTGGCGAAAATTTGCCGTTTTCTGCCGCAAGATTACATAACTTTCTCTTCTGAAGAAGTTCCTTCCTGGCGAGAAAGAAAAATTTAACGTAGTATTTCGTTTGTTTCTGAAAACTATCCCCTAATTTAAACTAATTAAAAACAAAAAAATGAAGTCACGTAAGTGCTGTTCCAGTGGAAGACGTATTATTTTCACTTAATAAATAAAACTAAATTGCTAAATTATTTTCTGATATACTCGTAAGTCTAGCAAATTTAAAATTAGTGAAGTAGTGATCATGTAAGCCGTCAATATTTGGATGGATTTACAAAATTAGATATTGCAGAATATTAAAGTGTGAAATAAGTAAATAAATGAATACGTCTGTAATAGATTAAGGATAGATGACTGTTTGAACAATTTATTCATCGACACAAAACTTACAAGAGTGCTACAGCTGGATGGAAAATTACACCCCAGTCCCGCATCCAACAGATTTAAAACGAAGAAAATACATTGAAAATTGACGTACTAAACAGATTACTGCAACACACATTGTAATCATGGACAATTCAGAAACAATGAGTTTTTTAGGAAAACGAATTTGGGGGATAGCTGAGGGATAAGGTGGGAAAACTGACGACAGCTGAGGTGGAGATCATTTTTAAGCAGTGTTTTACCAAATAAAACCATTTTGAACTCTCCATTGCATTTTACTTTACTTTCTATTACATTTACAAGGGGATATCTAATTTTCTGTGCAATTTAATCTTTGTGCGATTAACACTTCGCAGTATTGGAATGGTTATTTTCGCACAGACCCGGGCTTGCAACGACGTAAAACACTGTTCGAGGTTAGGTTCTACGATGGAGCAATTTTCACATTCAACGCAATTATTTACGACATGCGGATAGGCCGAGAGACTTTATTCTTATTTGTGCACTGAACTGTGATTTATAAAATTCAAGCAGACATAACTAGTTCAAATGCAGGGAAGTAAAGAAGCAATGTGGCTGCTAAATATAAAGATGTGTAAACCAAGAAGTTGATCACAAGTATGAATAGGTGTGTCAAATCTTCTGGTTTGTTTGTGGGACAATGATAATACGACGACACTGAAATGGTCTCCGATTTGATAAGAATATAATGCAAGGACAAGGTTGAGATTAGGAAGCTATGGAAGCTAGACATAATTATCAGTCGTTTTTATTGCGAGTCATATCAGAACCCGCATGATTATCTTGCATTTATACTTCACTATTACGAGGTATTTTTATCTCCGTAGTACGCATGGTGTTGCACTATCGCACTTGTGGTATGATTCAGAATTGGCAGGGAGTCGCAGAGAGTTTTCCATTTGATGAATAAACCGAATATACCCGAAAAATAACTTGTGCACAGTAGCGAAACTTGTAGTACCACCAGACTCACAGTAGCGAGTCTGGTGGTGCTCAAAAGGGAAAAAGAAAAAAAAGTCATGATAAAGGGAAAAATCCAGCATTTTTTTCTTACTGGCTGTATATTTTTTGAGGTGTTAAATTCGAATTTTAAGTTCCAAACCGAGAGGTGTCATTCCACGCAGAATATCTCAAAAGCAGCTGAGGTTTTCACTCTTTTTCCAATGTTTCCATATATCTCGAAAAATATGCGGTTTATCGAAAAACATGGCTTATATAAAATTGAAGTTAATCTCTTCAAACGTCTGTATTGCTAATGTGGAGTACTATGGTCCGATTAAAATAAGTGATGATTGACAGTTGTGCTTCTGAAGCTGTAGCTTCATAAAATATGAGGGTATGATTTGGTTACTTTAATAAGTATTTATTTCTAGTGTTTAGTTTCGTGTCCCAGGAACACGTGCTTAGTGGTACGCAACCTGTCAACGTCGCTCCCTTCCATTCGCAATTGTCAATCACCAACTTATTTTAATTGGACTATACTTCTGAATGGCTATCATCGATCTCCGGTGTCGCACGTGATTCATAATTAAATCTATCCATTAGTTTTCGGGCGCAGTGGAGATTTACCACCAGGCAGATCGGACGGGAGTCTGACACATTTTGAAGTGTTTTGATAATTATAAGAAGTTACATAGAAGAGAAATAAGTTCAGAAAAATTCACATCTGCAGAAGCATTTCCCAGCTAATACGGACGATGAGGGACGTCGTGTGCTAGTCTTAGTCTAGTGCTATGCTTAGTGATAATAATTTATCATTATTAACAAATACGCTTGTGCATCGGTTCTTGTTTTGAGTGTGTTACACAAGGGCCAATGCTGACAGGTCTGTGCTAAAGGGACCCAGGTACAGGAACCGTGTTGAATGAATCCTCATGCAGGAACACTACTAAACGGACTATGGTTATTTCTGGCGAAACTTCATCTAAGCACCTCTGCTGAAGCAACGTAGATGTCGCAACCATGCTCCAGGAATCCTCATGTAGTAGGGAAACTACTAAACGGACTGTGGTTATTTCTGGCGAAACTTCGTCTAAGCGTCTCTGCTGAAGGAACGCAGGTGTCGCAACTATGCTGAAGGAATCCTCATGAAGGAAAACTACTAAACGGACTATGGTTCTTTCTGACGAAACTTCATCTAAGCACCTCTGCTGAAGCAACGTAGATGTCGCAACCATGCTCAAGGAATTCTCATGTAGTAGAGAAACTACTAAACGGACTATGGTTATTTCTGGCAAAACTTCGTCTAAGCGTCTCCGCTGAAGGTTCCCAGGTGTGGGAACCGAGCTGAAGGAATCCTTATGAAGGAATCCCACCGACAGGAGTTCGGTTCTTTCTGAAGAAACTTCGTCTGTACTTCCATTTTTGTATCTTTGTCCCTGACAGGAATCAGATGTTTCGTTGCCATCCAATCGGGAGCTTATTTGTCGCTAAAGTGACGTCACTATGGTAAAGTTCAAGCTCTCGTTTCGATGAAACCGTCAACAGCTGATTCCTGTCAGGGGCAGAGTTACGAAAATCGGAGTATGAGCACCTCTGCTGAAGGAACGCAGGTGTCGCAACCATGCTGACGGATTGCTCGTGAAGGTGAGGGAACCCCACTGATCGGCTATGGTTCTTTCTCACGACTCTTCATCTAGAACCCATCCCACGGTGTAAGATATATAGGTGTGTCAACTAACCGCCTTTAAGGCAAATTTTCTGAAGCCAGTTTGAGGCTAGTTTCCTCGCTTGTCCGTTCGGTACGCACGATCGGTTTGGGTCACGGTGTAAGGTATACATTTTTAGATGGCATCTTAAACTGCGACTATTGTTGAGTGTGAACAGTTTTACAAAACATTTCCTACCCATTTTCGTAACTGTTCGCTCTAGACTTCATCAATTCCACCGCCAAGCGACAAATCACTGACTTGAAATTAGAAATGAGCTTGCCACAGAGCTGTCGAATGGATCACGACCAATCACGACCTTACCCTATGAGACCCAAAGATCGCAGCGCTCATATCCGAGAACTGTGAGAAGAAGCCTCACATAAATTTCAGTTTTAGACTGGGAGTGATCACACCTATATATCTTACACCGTGGCCAGTCCGCTGGCGAGGTCGTCAAAAGAGGCGTGCGTCGCGCTCGGTGGGTGCTGCGTGTGAGCGGGGGGGGGGGAGGGCGCCGCGGGGCTCGGGCCGCGCCTCGCAAGAAGCAGCCGCCGCGCGCAAAAAGCGGAAGAGCCCCAGCCAGCGGGAGGCGGCGCCCGAGGCAGAGGCAGCAGGCAACACTTGTCAGCGCCTCGCGCCGTCGCCGCCGCCACCACAACACCCAACGGCCTCTGGAGCTACTGCTCTCATGATTATGAAGTGCTGAGCGACCGGGCCGCTTTTAAATCGTACTGTGAGCTATCAGAAGAAACCAATACAGCCTTTTTCTTTCAAATCTTACGTTTGTTTATTGCCTTCTTCGCAACTGACATTTATTTGCATAGCGCCGAAAACACGCACGTGTTCTTCACTGGGTAAAGAAGAAATCGGTTTGGAATCCGAATGAAAGTGTTTCCTTTTTGCTTGAAATCCCGTAAGCACTATACTTCGATTTACTCATAGTGTCCTATAACAGTTACGGTGTCATCCAATCGAGAGGTTAATCGTCATCGTAGTGACGTCACTGCAGTGCCGTTTAAGCTCCCGATTGGATGACAACGTAACAGCTGATTTATGTCTACACACCCTATGTTTAAATCGAAGTACAACTTTCCTTAGTATCAGTGACAAAATAATATTTCGCAAACAATAGCAAATTCCCCATATATATATATATATATATATATATATATATATATATATTTTCTCCACCTCCCTCTCGTTTACCGCAGCCACAGGTCCCTCCGCCTGCGCCATCGCCTCCGTTGCTATCACTGCCTCTGCTAGAGATCTTCGCTGCCGTCTACAGGTACGTCGCCTCTCTATACCGCGATCACGGTCATCATTCTTCTTCACGATGGAATGTATCACGGCATTTCGCGTCTTTCTCAGTCGTGCCGCTAGATGTCGCATGACTACGCATTGCTTGATGAGGTCGCGATCACGCGACATCTAGCGGCGCGACCGAGAAAGACGCGAAATGCCGTGATACATTTCATCGTGAAGACGGGTCTTGAGAGGCAGCTATGGAAAAATCCGCCGTCGCTGTCTCATTCTCCACCATCTCTTCCGTCCGCGACGTCTCCTCCACTCTCCTCCATCGTGACGTCCATCCGTGCCACTAATAACTCGCCCCTCACACAACTTGTTTTCTTTGACGTCTTAATCGCCAGTCTCCACCAAGACTGCCTCCTCCGACGCTGTCTTCGCCGTCGCCGTTGCCACAACTTCTCGTGTTTGACAACGGCTGCTTTGCTTCGATCTCCAATGCTTTTTCTCCATCCCCGCTCCGGGGCCCCCGAATTATTTCATACTACAGGAAACCCTCGCTAACACGAACTCGCTTAACACGAATTTCGCCGAAGAGACGAACAAAACTTTGGTACCGGCTTGGGATTACGGTAATGCGATCATTTATAACACTCCGAAAACATGAATTTTTATAACACGAACTCCGATTATTTTGATTCCTTGGAATTCGTGTTAATGAGGGATTAGTGTACTTTCAGTGCCATCAATATTGACTCACGACCTTCATATAATACAGATAACTTAAAAAATAATTAATATAAACAAATCTTAAAAGGTGGAGATAGCTCGACTTACAACTTCCAACCGTCAATTCTCAATGGCACTTTAGCCGACCCGCACGAATGATCATTACGAATAATACGATTTTATAGCAATTTCTCAAACAATATTAGATACTATATACATTTTTATTCGCACACTCTTTGACTCACACTTCCACACGTACATTTATATTACAGGGCAACCATACGTTCATCTTTGTTTCATAACATTCACACAATTTGCACTCGCTATGCAAACTGCGCTGCGGGACAACCCGACATCCCTCGTCTGGAGCCCCCGCCGCGCCGTCTCCGCTGCCAGCTGGCGCCACGCGACGGCAGGGGGCGGGGCGGGGCGGGGCGAGGGGCGACGGGGCGAGGCAGCGCGGAGCGGAGCCGGACGGTGATGAATGGGGCGCGGGAATCGATAACTCACGCGCGCGGAGGGCGGCCAAGGGCGGCGACGGGCAGCGGTGGCCGGCAGTCAGCCTCTCCGCACATCGTCGTCCTCCGGCCCTTACCCGCCCTCCTTGCCCTTCCCTGCCCCACGGACGCCGTGCCAAGGGCGGTGAGCCGTCCCCGCGAAATGCTCCCGATTTTGATTGATTGATTATTATTATTAGTGATTCCGGGCGCGTCAACTACTCAGGTGATTAATTCCGTAAGTGTACTGCATGTATATTTCATCAGGAGGTGACGGTGATCTTCCCCTGTTCGATGGCGAGATTCAGCGCCTACCTACCGTCGACTAACGGGGTTTTCCCAATCAGGTATCTCCCATCAGAGGGACACCCCCCCTCAACTGGGACCAGTTCTAAGCCACCTAACCGATCTCCCGGCATGTACATGTTAGTGTAAGTGGTGAGGATAGGACAAGGAAGAGGAAGGATCGATCGCGCGCAGCCCGAGGCCTATTAGTTAGGGTCCTGCTCCGGCACTCGTCTGATGCTGATCCGAAAAACCAGGAAAACTACCGATCAGAGCAGCCGTCTTCTAGCATTCTCCTCCAGACAGCGACTGAATTCGACTTAGCTGACGAGCTAGGGTCGAAAATTCTGCCGCCGTCGGGACTCGAACTCAGGACCTCTCAGTCAGAGGCCGTGCAGAGACATCAGTTGATGTACTGAGCTACCTCTCCCGGTTTCTCAGTCTTCCAATTTTTTAACGAGAGCTCGACATGTGGACTTTTGACTTAACTCTGCAACAAAGGTTCCTGTTCGAAGTTCTTTTTACGTAAAATTTTCTGAAACTCAGTATCGAATTACTGCTTCGTTTTCATTTTACCGAGATGTCAATGATGTTGATCACTTAACATGTGGCAGAAGAGATATGAAACACACTTGACGGTTGCTTCCGTTCGATTTCGCTCATCTCCTTGATTATTTACACTGAGATTCGCGAAAAATAAATTTAAAAAATGCTATTCCATCGAAACTTATACAAGAATTCAATTATGAAATAGTTTTCTTTCCAATCAACATTATTACGTTTGTTCATTTTTAGAGAAACCGGTACACGTAATACCAGTCTGAGAATACGAATGGGCATGGTCTAACTCCGCAGAAAATAATCCTCTTCTTCAGGTAAATGGTGCGAACTCCGCCACATCCTTTCACTTCTCGAAGTCCGAACTGCGCAGAAAATAATCTCCATACCAGGTAAATAGTTCGGACACCGCAAGCAGGACCGGCACTGTGTTTCGTTCTCTTCCTGTGAGCATCGAGAAGAACAGAAGGAAATGGAATTCATTTACAGCCTGCGCGGCAAGAAACTTCTCGTGCAAGATGACTATCAATTTTATAGAGATACGGCGATGATTAACGGTGGCGATGCGTATCCAAATCTTGCAAAGCAAAAATTTTTTTAAGTGATCTGTTTTTCGAAGTGAAATTTCTCACAATCACAATGGCGACAGCAAGATACCAAGACAAACGGTGAGCAATGCGCTGAAGAGGATCCTACGGAAAGACCATGATGTAAATGGTCATTTTATATAAAAATATGAAATAGTATTGCTTTCGTGTTTCCCCATGTAGACATCTCTTATTTCAGGTCAGTTTGACCATTTCCCCTTTGTACCTGCGAGCTTTCTACGGAGTTTCAATGACGGGCGCTAATCCCCTACTTCTGCGCAGTTCGACCATTTCTTTTTGACTACCTGGCTTTGTACCTAAGGCCTTTCTGCGGAGTTCGCCCATACCGATACGAATACGTGTGTGAGAAAATACGTGTGTGAGAAGGCGGTTACGAGTTATGAGTTTTGGGCGTATGTTACGAGTATGTGGCTACTGTTACGAGTAAGTGGCCGATGTTACGAGTATGCTCAAGATTTAGAAGGAAGCTAATTACATACAAACTCTATTCTTGCGGATAATTATCTCACTTTTATCCGATAATTCTAGTTATCAGCAGGGATCATTACTAGAATCATGATTACAGGCCGCAGCTATGTAGAAGGCTAGGCTCATTTGCGTGTGGCAGCGACGCTGCTTCGTAACTTCACCGCTAAAAAGCATCTGCCACGAAAAGGTAATTATTGCACGTTACGCTAAGCCATTCCCGTGTATAAAATAGACGTCAATTTCTTTCTGAAGTAGAAAAGGAGAGAGCAGTAAAAGTCGACACGAAAATAAGACTTCGACTTCTCATCGACCACGACGTCATAAATCAAGGACGTCTGACAAAGGAGCCCATTACGTTATTCGATCATCCGTGAACAATTTAGCTGGTGAAATAGGTGCTTGTATGAACGATTGTGGCAAGTGATGTCACTGAACGGAGATAACGGACATTGAACTGACAATTTTTATGGCTATTATCACGCTAAGGACGAGCACAACGTGCGGAAATAATTGATTGATTGATTCGTGTTTCCGGGCGCGTCAATTACTTAGATCATTAGTCCCGTAAGTGTAGTGCGTGTAGTTTTTTTTTTCTTTCTTTTTTTATTTTTTTCTTTTTTTTTCGGGAGGTGGCGATGATCTTTTCCCCGCTGGATGGCGAGATCTGGCACCGACTTACCGTCGACTAGAAGGGTTTTCCCCTCAATAAGGTATCTCCCACCAGCGGGGCACCGCCCCAGCCGGGACAAGCTGTAAGCTCCCGACCGGTCTCCCGACATGTGTGGTAGTGTAGTGCATGTTAGTGTAAGAGGAGAGGATAGGACAATGAATAGAAAGGAAAGATCGCGCGCGGTCCGTGGCCCGTTTGTTAGGGTACTGCTCCGGCATTCGCCTGGTGTTGATCGGAGAAACCATGGAAAACTACAGATTAGAGCAGCTGGCCGCTAGAATGCTCTTCCAGATAGCGACTGAATTCTACCTAACTGACAAGCTAATGTAAAAAATCCTGCCGCCGTCGGGACTCGAACCTAGGACCTCCAGGTCAGAGGAACTGCAGTGACATCAGGTTGATACACTGAGCCAACTCTCCCGGGATTGCGGAAATAAGTTAGGATGTAATTGATTAAAATGCTGGACTTTGCAGTGCTTGCGCATTTTTTACCTTGCTTTTCCTGCGTACAAACGACGCGAAGTTTTCCTAAGCAAATGGTTCCGCCACTACCTTTTAGTGTCCCTCTCGCGCCCAGACGCCTACAGACCGAAACGTTTACCCTAGAAAGCCGCCTTCGCAACGGCTCGGCGCTGTCCTGGCTCCCACTGCGTGGAGTCTGTGGCAGAATTTCGTGGAATGGAAAGGGGACGTCGTTAGAATTCTTCACCACACAATTTTGGCTTCTCCCATCACCACGTACATCTAATTATTTAATAGTATTCAAACATGCTAAAACGACTTCATTTTATATTAATATAATATTTTTAAGCATTTTGCGTTACAATGCAATATCAAATGAAGCTGGAAGTATTGGAAGGACTAGTGTCGTCTTGGTTCCGTTCCCTAAATAAAGTATCTACTGGAAAGTACTCGCCACCTTAGGGCCAGACTTACACGTAACTGCACACACGAAATGTTTGGAGACAGACAAATATGACACCTTTTACGTTCCTTTCACTCTAACAAGAAATATAATTTTGTAAATACGTGAAGCCCTGACTTCTAAACTAACATAACTATCGATCTTTGTTTGCTCCTAAGATGCAAAAATAAGTACTGGTTCTAGTACTGGTTGTAAACAACAATTGCGAAAATAATTGTTACGTCAGTCTAAGGTTGCGTACTGTAATAAGCCAGGGCTTTCCAACTGGCGACCTGGTGGCCGCATGCGGCACCCCGGATATTTTTGTGCGGCCCGCGATTACTTTGAAAAATGTTATTATACCAACCAAATTCGTTTTTTTAAATAATCTGTTATCAATTTTTATAATTACATAACTGTAATTATAAATGTGAAATAACCCTCAACATTAGCGGTCTACTGAAGGTCTTATGTTGCAGAGATAGCTGATAGACAATAGATTGTATTATAAAGTTTTTATTGTTCGTCGAATCGTTTGAGCTTGCATGTGAATTCCGAAAGCCGTGATCTGCACGCGGATCTTTTCTTTCAGACAAACCAAGAAAAGGGACCTGATTTTTTCAAACTCTTGCATGAAGAAAGATTTCGTAACCTGTGAGACATTGGACTGAGGATAACATCAATGTTTGGCAGCATATATATTTCTGAAAGTGTTTTTTCAACTATGAATTTTATTAAAAATAAAAATAAAAGTAGCCTCATTGATTCTGTTGTTAATCACTTAAAGAGACTGGCTACAATAGAGCTGATGGTGGACATAAATTCATTGGTGAAAGAAGCTGAAGGTCCTCTATCTTCTCACTGAACAATTCATCTTATTTGCATTTAATGATATATTAATTTTCTCGTTGTATGTACAGTAATCAATTAAGTACGTTGAATAAAAGCCGAATCTAATATATATTTGTTTCAGTATAATATCATTAGTTAGGGTAAAAACCATCTTAACGCGGCTTAACCAGAAGCTGATATGTTGGCCCGTAAGCTAAGTTGGACAGCCCTCGTATAATCACACGACTGAGTTTCCGTCGATTAAGACGAGTGGGAAGAACGGTTGCGCGCATTTCCAAGACGCCGCGAGTTGGGGCTTCCACATGAAGAGCCCGGCGCGCGTCGGGCCCCATCGATCAGGCGGGGTGGCGACTGCCACGCGTCGGGACGCCGCTCCGGCGGCAGCGAGGCGGCGGTGGCGGCGGCAGAGGCGGAGGAGGCGGCGGCGGAGGCGGCGGCGGAGGCGGCGGCGGAGGCGGCGGCGGAGGCGGCGGCGGAGGAGGAGGCAGAGGTGGCGGCGGAGGCGGAGGTGGAGGAAGAGGAGGAGGAGGAGGAGGCGGCGGCGGCGGCTGCGGAGGCGGAGGTGGAGGCGGTGGCGGCGGCGGAGGAGGAGGAGGCGGCGGCTGCGGCGGCGGAGGAGGAGGAAGCGGAGGAGGCGGAAGAAGTGGCGGAGGCGACGGCGGAGGAGGAGGAGGAGGTGGCGGGGGAGGAGGAGGAGGTGGCGGAGGCGGCGGCGGTGGAGGCGGAGGCGGCGGCGGCGGAGGCGGCGGCGAGGTGCTGTCCGCGAAAAGGAAATGGAAAACGGCGCCGGCCGCCATCTCGTCTCCCCCTTTCTCCTTCCTGATACATCTTTTAACCCCTCCCCTTCCTGACGTCCTCGTCACTCCGTGCAAACCTGCTCGTCTTCTCGCCCTCCGCCCCCGCACCTGTCGCTCTGGCTCCTTCCCACTCGGGGATTTACCTGCTCTGTCGGCCGCAGCGTTGGTGGAGCAGCAGCGACTTTCGAAGGGCGGGGAGGCCGGGCTGCAGAGAAGGACTCAGCGTCATTAACAGCCAACGGATTTCAAAGGCCTAAAACTAGTCGAGAAGTGAACGTACCAAACTTATCCTTTATGACAGCTCACTGATCTTCCATTTTACCGTTTGTAAGCGGTTTCAACAGACTTGGTATCCTAAACTTGAAGCGGATTTTTTACACGTTTCACTGCTTATGTTTATTTTAAATTCTAAAAATATTCAATTCGATTTATGGTAAATAATCACCAAAATATAAGAAAATCGAAAAATAAAAACGACACAAAAGGGGGGGGGGGAATGGTATAATAAATGGGCACATCTATAATTTGAAAGAGTTAATCGGAATGAATTTTAAATTTAATGTGAGATATGTAATAATTTACTGAAATTTTTATGTTACCATTCTAGTCTCAGGAGAAATGATTTGGGCCTACCACTGCCCTTTCATATTTTTCTGTGATAATTCACTATTTGTTCCCGTCGTGGGACGGGCAAGATACTGCACATCTCAATTGGGCATTTTCTCCGTTATGGATATCAAGTCATACTCAGACCTTCATCAAGTTTAGAATGTGACAGAATGTAATAGTGGTTTCTGGATAAGCGAAAAAGACTCGAGAGTCCTCTGAATAGATGTAATTTATCGCTCTTGAAAATTAATTAATTGTAGTTTGTGCTTCTAACAGTTATTGTACAATCGATAAAACTCAGATCAGAATAAAAACTCTTTTATATTCTTTATGAAGTTCACCGAGCACATTTTTTTTCCTTTTGTCTTCTTTAAATTGCGTTGTTGGTTATTGTAGTATGCGGACGGCAGTTCAAAGTTGCCGCGCTAACTGCGCGGCAAAGAGCGCCGGCAGCATGTTCCCGCCTCCGGCAGCGCGCAGCACAGAGCGTCGGCATCAGGCGCGCTGAGCTTCGTCAAGCGCGCCAAGGGTGTGCTCAGAAACCAGCCACGCCTGTTACCTGGGCTCCGCGCACTGGTGAACCGGCCAATCAGGGGAAGCCGCGGGAAGCCTTGCGCGGGAGCTGGCCCAAATAAAAGGACGCCGGCGGAGGATCACCGGCAGTAGAGCGCTCGGCGTGGTTTCAGCCAGATGGCAGATTGTTTTTTGTATATGAAGTTTTGTGGTAACTGTACATAGCGGCCGAGTTGGCCCAGATTTTTGTAAATAAATATTCTTATGGAAAGTGAGTGTTTTTGAGTTATAACAGTGGCGACGAGTAAAAAGGAAAATGAACGCGGAACAATTTTCACAACTGATGGCGTGTCTACAGCAGCAACAGCAGCAGCAGATGGCGATGATGGTGCAGACATTGCAGCAAGCGGCAATTTCGTCACGACCGAGCAGCCCAGCCCCGCCGTTCGCAACTTACAATGCAGCAGAGGAAACCTGCGAAGAATATGTGGCCAGATTGGAGCAACATTTGTTATGCTATGATATTAAAGAGGAATCTCGTAAAAGAGCATTTTTTCTGGCCACAATCGGCGCACCGTTAAATAGGTTGTTACGTAAGTTAAGCAAGGAAGAAGAGATTTCGCAGGTGTCATACGATATACTTAAACAGCGGCTGCTAGCTCATTTTTCGAGGGAGACGCATTTAGTGGCGGCACGCTACAAGTTTTATTCATCCAGAATGAAGCCAGGCCAAACGCATGCCGATTGGGCGACGGAGTTGAAGGGTTTGGCGAAGCGTTGTGCGTTTGAATGCAACACAGAGAAATCGTATGCGGAGTCATTGATACGGGACATGTTGGTAATGCATACGCCGGAAAAAGAAGTTCGGTGGGCATTATTGCAACAAAACAACCCGTCTTTGGAAGACGCCTTAAAATTAGCAACATCGTATGAGGTAACGAAGCATACGGCGCATCAGATGACGTTAGGCGATAGAGTAGCAAGAGATGTAGAGGAAATGAGTGTACAGGAGGAAAATTGGGTAGCCAAGCCACGAAGCAGGAAGCAGCAGGAGAAGAAAAGTCCTTCCACCAGCAGAGGCAAGCCATTGAAGTCTTGTAGACAGTGTTTTATTAGTCACGACAGGAAGGTTTGCAGATTCCTCAGAGCGGAGTGCTACAAGTGCGGTAAGAAAGGGCATATTAGAGAAGTGTGCAACAGTGGTTCTGCTGAAAACAGACGACAAGAAATGGACATCGATGAGGTGAGCGGGCACGTCAGAGAAGGACGCAGCAGTGGTTATGCCGAAAGCCAGCGGCAAGAAAGAGGCATCGATGAAGGGGATGGTGATTGTATTTATTCAGTTATGCAGTGTGATGACAAAAGTAAATTGTTTGTAAACTTGGAAATAGGTGGTAAATCTGTATTATTCCAGGTGGATACAGGTGCAGCAGCAACTCTAATAAGCATGACTACTTATGAGCAGCTGGGTTCTCCGCCTTGCGCCTCGCTGAACACAGTTTTTTATGGATATGCTAGACAGAGGATCAAGACGAAAGGTAAGATAAGCCTGCTAGCGAAATACAAAGCGATGGAAAGACAAGTAACACTGGTGGTTGTGGACAGTCGTGATGCGGTTAACATTCTAGGAATGGATGTTTTCACAATTTTTGGATTTACGGTTCAGGACGCGTTTGTCATTCAGACTAGCGCCCTGCCAAAGGAGGTAAAGAATGTGATAGACTTGAATTCAGAAGTTTTTTCGGAGCAGTTGGGAAAATGCAAATTTTTTGAGGCGCATTTGCAGTTGAAGAAAGATGCCACCCCTAAATTTTTAAAGCACGACCTGTTCCCCTGGCAGTGAAAGATAAAGTAAAAAAGGAAATCGACAGGTTAGTAGATTTGGACGTCTTGACCCCCGTCAGTACTAGTGCATGGGCAACTCCAGTAGTCATAGTAAAAAAGAAAGACGGTAAAATTAGAATGTGCGGAGATTTCAAGAGCACCGTTAATGCGCAACTCATGGTAGAGCAGTTCCCCATCCCCAGAGCAGAAGAGCTTTTTCAGAAGCTAGCGGGCGGGCAGAGATTTTCAAAAATAGATTTACGGGACGCGTATCTGCAGATCCCGTTAGATGAAGAGTCTGCGAACTTATTGGTAATTAACACACCGTTCGGGCTTTACCGATACAACCGGTTGCCTTTCGGGGTCGCTTCAGCTGCGGCTATTTTCCAGCGCTGCCTGCATACGCTGACAGCCCAGGTGAAGGGCAGCGCCAACTACCTGGATGATATAGTGGTAACGGGCGAGTCGGAGGAGGAACATCTACAAAACTTGAATCTCTTATTAAAGACTTTAAATGAATGGGGCCTAAGGGTTAACTTGGATAAGTGTGATTTTTTTAAAGAACAGATTACTTATCTAGGTCACGTGTTGGATAGCTCGGGGATCAGGCCAACCGGAGAAAACTCAACGGCGATTCAGCAGCTTCCGGTTCCCGTTAATTTGCAGCAGCTACAGTCATTTCTGGGGAAGATTAATTACTATGGCAAATTTATCAAGAACATGGCGGAAATAGCAGCACCCCTCAACGCGTTGCGTAAGAAAGGCGTAAAATGGCATTGGTCGGCAGATTGTGACAAGGCATTTCGGAGGTTGAAAGAGAATTTAATGCAGGCAGTTAAATTGGAACATTTTTTGCCAGATAGAACGACTATACTAGCTGTAGATGCATCAGAATATGGTATTGGGGCAGTCCTTTCGCAGAAGGATGCTAAGGGTGTTGAGCGGCCAATTGCTTGTGTGTCAAAAACGTTGAATGTTCACCAGAAGAATTACTCTCAGATAGAAAAAGAAGCTTTAGCAATTGTATACGGCGTGAGAAAATTCAATGAATACTTGTATGGGTCAAAGTTCATAATCATTACTGATCATAAGCCGTTGGTATCTTTGTTCTCGCCACACAAGCGTATCCCAGATAATACGGCGCGTAAGATGCAAAGGTGGGCGCTTTTCCTGTCTGATTATAGTTACAGGATACTTTACAGATCTACATATCAGCATGCTAACGCAGATGCACTATCCCGTCTTCCGCAAGGGCCGGATGCAACTTTTGACTCTGAGGACATCGCCTGTCTCCAGCTGGACCAAGCCGAAGAGGAGGCAGTATCAGGTTTTCCAGTCTCGTCATATCAAGTGGCAAAGGAAACAAAGAAGGATCCGCAGCTCAGGCAAGTGCTGTACCACGTACAAACTGGTTGGTCCAGCGCGCATAGGCGAACCAGGGCGCTGACGGAATGGTATAAGCTCCAACACAGGCTGTCGGTTAAGGGCGGCGTATTATTACTGGCTAGCGATGAAGGAGTTAGGGTAGTGATTCCGCATAAGTTGCGACCAAAGGTATTACGCCTTTTACATGAGGGTCATTGGGGTATAGCCAGAACAAAGCAAGCAGCCCGCCGTTATTGTTATTGGCCAGGAATAACCAAAGATATAGAGGAGATGAGCAAGCATTGCGAAGCATGCCAAACTAGTCAGGCAGCGCCGAGAGCGGATTTAAGCTCATGGCCCCAACCCTGCGAGCCGTGGGACCGCATACATGTAGATTTTGCGGGTCCTTTCTTAGGGCATATGTGGTTGTTAGTAGTGGACGCATTGTCAAATTATCCGTACGTGATGCGCATGCAACACACAACTGCACCACATACAATTGATGCTTTGAAGAAAGTTTTCGTAACAGAAGGCCTCCCACGAGTATTGATCTCCGATAACGGCCCGCAGTTCATATCAGCGGAATTTCAAAAATTTTGTAAAAGTAGCGGGATACAGCACATTTTGGCTCCACCGTTCCATCCTCAGTCAAATGGAGAGGTGGAAAGATTAGTGCAGACGTTCAAGTCAGCCATGCTTAAAGCAACTAGAGCGGGTGCATCAGTAGAGCAGGCGTTACTTAGCATGTTGACCACCTATAGGACGTTACCAAATATGTCAGGTAGAAGCCCCGCTCAAGTATTGCATGGTCGGCAGCCCCGTACCTTATTGTCCTTGTTATTCCCGGAAGAAGTGCCAGTGTCAACCAAAGGCGCTAAATTCAAGAGAGGAGATAAGGTACTGGTAAGAGTGTACGGAAGTAATTGTAAGTGGCAACCAGCAATAGTAACTGCAGTAAGAGGAGGCAGAGTTTACGTCCTCAGGACAGAAGATAGAGCAATCTCTCGGCATCAATCACAGATTAGGAGACGGTACTACGATTCTGTAGTAGATAAGCAACAGGCGGGGGGGCCAGCGCAGAGCAGGGCAACAGAAAGTGTAATGCGTTTTCCCTTTTCAAGCCAGCAGGAGGAGCGGCCCACACTGGATTCCGGCGCAACCATCGAGGAGCCATCTCTACAGTCGCAGCAGCGGCCGGCATTGCGGAGGAGCAACCGACTGCGTCGTTTCACCCCCTACATCACAACTTCGGTGGGGAGGGTGTAGTATGCGGACGGCAGTTCAAAGTTGCCGCGCTAACTGCGCGGCAAAGAGCGCCGGCAGCATGTTCCCGCCTCCGGCAGCGCGCAGCACAGAGCGTCGGCATCAGGCGCGCTGAGCTTCGTCAAGCGCGCCAAGGGTGTGCTCAGAAACCAGCCACGCCTGTTACCTGGGCTCCGCGCACTGGTGAACCGGCCAATCAGGGGAAGCCGCGGGAAGCCTTGCGCGGGAGCTGGCCCAAATAAAAGGACGCCGGCGGAGGATCACCGGCAGTAGAGCGCTCGGCGTGGTTTCAGCCAGATGGCAGATTGTTTTTTGTATATGAAGTTTTGTGGTAACTGTACATAGCGGCCGAGTTGGCCCAGATTTTTGTAAATAAATATTCTTATGGAAAGTGAGTGTTTTTGAGTTATAACAGTTATTACCACAAATATTTCTACGCTCTGCCTAGGCATTTTAAAGGTATCCTAGACCCTAAAAATTTGATGATTTCTATGTGGATTAAGCGGTGAATAACAATCTTCCTGTTACATACATGAGACATTTTACTCTCAAATATGCGAATAAATTTGTTTTGACACCGTTTCTGAGTTCCCCGAACTTCGTTCTCCACGTTTTATTGCAGGTACTATACAAAGTACTTGAACCCTTATTTGCGCTACAAATGGTATATTCTACAAGATATTGCGAGACACATTACGAACTTATTGCTCAGAGAAATTGGTGAAACAATAATAGTTTCAATAATACACAAAGAAATACAAAGAAAACATGGAGCTACCACGTGAGAGTGACGTTGCTCTTGAAAGTGAGCCCTCTAGATACAACAATTTCGTTCACTTTAAGTGAAATTTACGATGAACGAAGCAGATACGCGGTCGATCTTTCCGAGGAATCAGTTTCCCGTCTTAATTAATTGTATCCTATTACCAATGTTCTGCAACCTTTCTTTTCTGAGAGTCCTTGTCCGAATGTTCGATCTCGCGTGATCTGCTGGTGCTTCCCATCCCGACAAATTCAATCATTCGTTGCGCAGAAGAAGCAAAATCGAAGTTTGTTATTGAGCGATTTACTCAGAAAGAATATTGGAAACTAAAATAAATCCAATATATTTCTTGAGAGGTTTACAAGTTGTTATGAAAGTCTGTTTCAAAATAAATCGAATGTATTCGTGGAACAATCTTGTTTTCTGAAAATAGATATATATATATATATATAGAATTTTTCCGAGCGACAAAATGAACTACATCCCCATGGCTGAGGGAAAATAAATCGACAGAAACGAAGCGCCGTTGGCAATAGTTGTCAATTCATGAAGTCTTTATTAAGTTATTTATTAAGACACACTTGCGGGTTGGTTTGGAACCAAACAATTTTGTTAAGTGTTTTGGGGAAATATCGGCGAGTAGGTCAAACGTTTACAAAACAAACGATTCCGCCAGATGCAAAAATATGCATGATAGAATCCAAGATGAAACTTTTGGGACCATTTCCACGCTTGGATATTGAGGTTCACCTTTTGCCACGTTTTAGAATTGCATTTAATACTGAGTGTATAAAAAATCATCTTGCCTTAAGATTAATCTGCCCTAAGATCGCACTTGTGAAGAAATTGATTCTTTGCCACAGTACGAAAGGTACCTGCACACGTCGAAATGCATATTCGTTGACGAAGTAATTTCCACAAAACAATTAGCTCAGTTTTGATTAGCTCAATTAGCTCAGCCAGAAGATATCTGCAACCACCACGGAATTTATAGAGGAGTTAGTCTAAGAAGGGACCAGTTTGAAAGAATTACACGTAGGACGATGGCATTGCAAGGCAAAGTGATGAAGCCACTTACAAGTAAGCTAACGTAAACGAAACCTTTGAGAATTCAGTGCACGGACATCACCTGCAGTAGTTGTCAGCAATAGACGTACGAAAGATTTGTTCGCCCTTAAAAATCCACTGCTTCGATCGAGTTTTAACCTGCGATCGGGTTTATACTGTGAGGTACTGGAGTGAATGACACAGACACTACGTTCAAGATAGCAATATTTACATTTATTTATAAGAACTTAACAATTAAAGAATTTTACAAATACTATTTAAACCCCGGCAACCTTTTTCTTCCCCTTAGCCGCGAAAACCCCGCGACCGTCCCTAGGCCCTACAGCCCAGTGCCACTGCTCGAAAGCAGTACAACGCATAATGCGATGCAATCAGACGTTAAGTCCCCGGTATACACATACCTACATTGCCTGGCGCCAAAAACCGGTCTCCGGCCCCGAAACCACGTGGTAGAGTGCACTGGAGATCCCACCCAGCCTCTCGGCTAACAACAAGCTCTACGAATCTATATGAATCTCCGCGAGCGCAGAAAGCACCCGCCTCATATGCACTCCTGTCTCCCCCACCCGGCGTCATGCTGTCGGTGTCCCCAGGCTCGATGGCTAGCCAATTCCAGGGGTCTTGCACAATCGTCCCAGACTCGCCACTAACCTTTCTCAACACTTTGTTTGCGTGGGATGTTTCCTGGAGCAGTCACATCCTGTTGGTCGTCCCTTTATTTTTAGGTCAGGTGCGCCCTTTCATTACAGCTTCCGGCTCAGCTACGCCGCTCGCTTGGAAACGTTGCCACGACGCCACAATACTTTGGGCCCCTTCCCACGGCGCTACACAGCAGCGCTTACGAGTGGCGCGACTGATAGGAAAGCATGGGTTTAAATGGAGGTCTTCCCACGAGAGGCGGAGTCGCGCAGCGGTGGCGGTCGGTAGCGGATCCTCGCCACGAGCAGCCCTGGTGGGACACCGCTACCGCACCGCGCCACCACTGGCAAAGTATTTGGTTTACAGTACGAATTATTCAACTCTGCCCCTGGTAGATATCAGCTGTTGGCGGTTTCATCCGATCGGGAGCTTCTACGTCGCTACAGTGACGTCGCCATGGTGACGTTCAAGCCCGATTGGATGAAACCGTCAACAGCTGATACCTGTCAGAGGCAGAGTTGAATAAATCGCAGGAGAAATGGAGTTCTTCCCACTGCGCCATGGCCACAGCGCAGAGCTACCAGACTCTCCCTGCCTTTCGGAAAGATCCTTCGTACGCCTTCCTTCGGAGGGGAAGTAAAGTCGGCTGTCCCATGTTAGTAGATTCACTTGCAGGTAAAAGGTCCTCAAGTCTAAATGAAGCCTCTGAGCTAATTCAAATCACCTGTTTCGTCGCCCAAGTAATACCTTATTTCTTCGCTGGTTGGTGAAAGGACGTAGCAAAATTTGCGTGGTCAGACGGAAGAGCAGGCCTTGCCACGTAAAATAAGGCATCAATTCAAGTCATAAACGCAGTGGTTCGCGGTGGTGGCGGCGTGGGAATGGCTCTGCCCCTTCTCGGGAGCGCGCGGCAGTATCTACGTCGGAAGGGGCCCTTGTTTCAAATCCGAATTCCTGTTATGAATTCAGTGGCTTCCAACAGTTTCTGTTGAAAGATCTCAATACTTCTTGAATGCTCCATTTCTCTGTCCTCCTATTCACTCCGTCTCATCAACACCTTCCAATCTCCCCTGACATACTGGTATCTTGTGTGTCTTCGCGAGCCATCGCGTTTCTTTCGCCTCGAAACCGTTGTCCTCGAAAGCGTTTCAATCTCCTCGCCTATCGCTTCCCTCTTGAGTTACATCCCCGGCCGGGCCGCGTCCTCAGCATTCCTCGTCGACGCCGCCCTCGCCCCCCTCCCCAACCCTCCGACTCTCTGCCCTCGCCGCGCGCCCTTCGTCCTTCTGCTGTTTCTGTGAAGCGGACGACGATAGAACTCCTCTTGTACCCAGAGGCCGGATATAAGCTTTTGAGACAGACTGACGGGGGAGGAGGAAAATGAGGTCGCATTTTGATGTACCTCGATAACGTTATTATGTGGTGTGGGTGCTGGCATAAGATGATTTGCGGGAGGGTGAGGGGTTCTTGAAAATCTGTGGGTATTCGTACAAGGGAGGGGAAAGGGATTGAAGGTATTCTCACGTAAAGATTTGTTTAAATTTATTTTATTATTTCTGTCAATTATTCTCATAATTTGGAATTAATAAATAGGTTGCGTTTTAATTTCAGGCGTATTTAAATATGAAAGAAGCATAATACAATTGCACAATTTCTGTTGATAAAGTTCTTGTTATTTTCTTGTTTACATACATGTAGTCTACATGTTCTTGGTTACATGTTGGCTTGGTAACGATATTCTGACGTTCAAATATCGATTACAGTTCAGGCGCTGCATTAAATTAGATTCCATAATTGCGGTTGAGCTGTGATGTTACTGAAAGATGCCCCTTAATGACTGCTACCTAGGGCAACAACATGAATACTACTGTGGCCAATATACGTTTTCGTCATTTTGGATTTCGGCATCTCTCTCAATTTTAAGAGTAAGTTTGTATTCCCTAATTTGTGGCCAAAAAGGGGTCATCTATAAATTCCGTAACGCTAAAGAGGGGGAGGGAGCTGAGGCTGCGTTACATAAGGGAGAGTGATATTAGTTAAGTGTTACGTAACATTGTTATTTTTTACATTTTTCAACATTTGCTGACAATTTCTTTTTCGATTCCTGTACTAAAACATTAAAATATTATCTAATTAATTTGTTTCAAAAACGTAAAGTTATTGATTGTAAATTGTTACAATAAATGGAAATATTTTTTCAACTTTATTATGTAAGATTACCAAAAAAATATGCAAAACTGATATGAAGTATATTCTAGAATCCATTTAAATTGTCGCTCTAGAATCTCGCTCTTGCATCATCCAGGACGGCGTGTACATAGCTTGTGATCAGCCATTTCTCACCCAAGTATTCTTTCTTCACTAACTCTTTTTTAACTCACTAATTTCAATAACTCTAATTTTAATTATCATTAATTTTAATATTCAACCTAAGTAACATAAATACAAACTGTTTTACAGTGCCATAATTTATTTTCACTTCTTGCATTTACAAGGGGGGGGTGTCGCAAGCGTTACGTAATTATCAAGGGGGTAGAAGTGCGCGTTACAGGTGCGTTACAAGGGAGAGAAGGGGTATTGAAAATACTCCAAATTTGCGATCCGTAATTTACGGACGGCCCGTCAAGACTAATAGATATGACGTGCTACTGCGGCCATGAGCAAAGCAACTGTGTAAGTATCAAAGAGGTGCGTGAATACACTGTGGCGTGAAGCCCGGGGTGGCTTCACGCGGCCGCTGCGCTCTTTAAAAGTGAATCCGCGTTCGCGCCGCGTGGCAGTCGCTGCTTCACCTTCTCGGACCCCTCCTTGGAAAGAAGTACCACTTTAATAAAGCCTGTTTAATGTTCAGACATTAAACGACTAGAACCTGTCAATAGCACGATTATACGGCAGTCAACATGAATTACGGTCTCCTTTACGAGTTTTTCGCGGTTCATGTCTTCACGTTGCAATTGGCGCGCGTTCTCTCACATAAAACGTCCGGGACTACAATTCAACGGCGGAAATAATTTCCACGCCTTTTTGTTCTAGTCGTAACAGCATTCCTGGCCAGGAGATCTCGACTCAAACAGTCTTAATAAGTAAATACCCAGCTTCTCATCCCGCCCCCGGATCTAATTGTTAAAAAAATGTCGTTAATGAAAAAAAAAGTAATGTTGACGAAATTACAAGTTTTTAATAACTAAAAATGCGTTGATGGACACACTTTGTTGGACATAAATTATCTTCTCTCTAGTGTATAATACGGGAAGGAAATAAAATGGTTATGCACAATTCATTAGACTCCGTCGACCCAAGTCCCATAAATGTGCTATTGTTGGATAGGAAATTTCGCCTGGAGGTGCAATAGGAAGACGAATGTAGAATTATGTAGCCGACAGGCGGAATTATGTGGCAGGCGCAAACGCAATACGCAGTGTACGTTGCACAGCAAATCGTCCATAACTACACGTATAAGCCCTTTTTGTGTAGAATTTTGTTTCATAGGCCGTAAATTTTCAAAATGAGGCTTAGCTCTTCTGGGTCCCCCTCCCTTGGTTTTACGAGTGTTTAGTGAAATACGCACATTGCGAAATCAACGTAAAATTGACTATTTGATCTTCTGCGCAACTAAAAGGTTTAAATCTTTCTGATATATACACTTACCAATGTTAAAAAGCTTTCCCATGCACATTGCCAGCCAAATTAATCATAACAATAGTGATTAGTAGAGACCGGAAAAATATGTAGTATAAAACGTCAAAATATGTACATAAATATGTAATGAAAATAGTAAGAATATGTAATAAATATGTAAAATCGGATATAATATGTAATATTAAAATTCTCTAATTAAAAACATTTTCATAGCAAGAAATTACATTTAGAAAAACTGTTCACTTTACATCATAATTTTTTTCTCAATTCAATGGTAAAAGCTTAATCTATTGTAATCCAGGACAGTAGTTTAGCAGCCAGACTATTCGCAATAGAAGCCATCGCACAAACTGGTGAGATCTACGACAAGCAAACATACACTGCAGCATCTTCATCGAAGTGTTGCACGTCAGTGATCGCAAATTTTTCTCGAAAATTAAGGTTACAGATAACAAAACGCTGCGTCAATAATGCTTTGGACACCTAGATTTCCCCAATCATGTAGGAAAAATGCTGATTTAAAAAAATACATCTTTTCATACAAAAATATGGAATTAAATAGAAGAAAATTGATAAAATAATAAAATATATTGTGAAAACAGCAAAATATGTACAATATGTAATATAATATTAAATATGTAAAAATATGTAACGAAAAAATTCTACATTGTGTTAGAAGGGCTATGAATCGCCAAGATCACAATTTTGAGAACAGTAAGTAGAAAAACAAAAAATATGTAATTACATAAAAATCCGGTCTCTAGTGATTAGTGATGGTTTACGCTCATTTAGAATTACTTATATCAAAAGGTAACCGACACATTGTGTTTGTATTATTTAAACTTACATCACGTAAAACACTGTTCTGAGTTCCGGTATGAAGCTATTTTCACTTTTAATAAAATGATTTGTAAGGGTCGAATATTTACACGGAACCAGTTAGATTATTTGAAATGATAAGGAGAGGAAATCATACACTATTAGTTTTTAACTAAGAATTGATAGATTGCTTGACGCAAGAATATCAAAAGGACTGTGAAGTTTATGATAATCCATTGGAGGAGTAACATTTTAGCAAAAATATGAGTTACGCAAAGGATTACATTACATTTAAAGATTAATATAACAACCTTTAATTGTATTATGTTAATCGCACCTGACGTAATGTAGGTATCATTTGAAGAATGGAATGATTAGATTATAATTACAAACATTAAACTCAAAAAAGTTCATAAAACAAAAGAAAAAACTGAAAAAGAAAAAAACCCACAAAGGATCACATTATCCAAGAACCTGGAGAGTCTTACACAAAAACACAGCGGATCTGACACAGCGAATCAAAAACACAGCGACTGATCATCTGAAACAAGACTGTGTAGGCATACTGTTTTAGCTGTAAAATACAACCAATCTTTCTTTGTGAAGATTCATTTGGAAACTCCAAATTGCTTGATTTCCTGGTTGTTATTCAAATCTCCACTACGGGTTTTGCCTAAATGTTGCGTAGCTGTTAACACCAGCCTCAATCTGTTCGTCTCGTGGACGCGGATTTCCGTTTATTAACTCTCTGCGTAATGCGAATTCGTGAATCATTCAGTCGCACCCGGAATCACATATCTGTCAATTCATGCCACTTATTCTCATGCGACTTCACGTGTATATTTATTCTGTGAATGTGCTTGCGTTATCACTCATTAGTTATTTTTCTTGAGTGTAAAAACAATTCTAACAGACGTAAAATCATAAATAAAATAAGTTAATTCTATAGATATTGGAGTATTGAAAAGGATAAAACGGAATTTCAATCAAACTCAATGTAAGACAATATATTTTAATGTAAGGATTGGTAGTCGTATACATCCAGCGAAATTCCAACTATAGTGAACCGCGATCTTTCAGGACTCCCGAGAAGTAACACTCATATTGCTCTGGACACGGATTTCCCACTTATTAACTCCCTACTCGCATCTGTGAATCATTCAGTCGCAACCGGAATCAGATTTTTATCGATTCATGCGGTGTTATGGAATTTGCTTTGAAATCCATATTTTAATTATGCGATACAGTATGTATTTTAGAACATTTATCACACAGGACAGGTACATCCATAGTTACTTTCAGCAACTTCTGTCCGAAAATTTGTGGATCTTATGGATATTCTTTCAGTTCTTAAAACATTATCGTAATTTCGCTTGCCTCTACCACATCCATCGCGGTGCTTGGGCTTGACCAAGGCGCCCGCACGCGCGTTACCGCGTCCCCTGCTTGTTTCGCCAGCGCCGCGTCCGGGCGTCCCCCAAGGTCGTTGTGGGTCATAACGCGTCACCCTCGCCGCGGCCGGAACCGCCAACGGACCAGACGACACGCAGCCGCTTCCGGGTGAGCCCCCGCCCCCGTCCCCGTCCCCCCTCGCCCCGCACGCCCGCGTTATCTCCGCGCACTAACGAGCAGACGCCCGTCCGCTTGTCGCGAAGCCTCTCCATAGCCACCCGACCTCGCCTCCACCCTCCCACCCCCACCTCCCTCTGTCGGCCACCCTCCTTTTTTACAGCCCCCTCTCCTCTCCCCTTCTGTCACAGACACCCTCTTGTAGCATCCCCTCCTCTCTCAGACTCTTTGCTTCTCGTCCTCTCCTGGATAGCGTCTCGGCCTCGTCGTTCTCGCCTCTACTTTCTCACAGACTTTCTCGCATCCTCTCGACCCCTTATCAATACACCCTCACCCTTCCCCTCTCCCGCCTCGCCACTCCCCACCTTTTTACAGGCTCCTCGCCTCTCCCTCCTGTCACAGACGCACTCTTGTAGCATCACTTCCTCTCTCAGGCGCCTTGCTTCTCCTCCCCTCCTGGATAACGTCTCCGCCTCGTCGTCCTTGCCTCTCCTGTTCTCTCGCAGGCGTTCTCGCTTTCTCTCCTCTCCTTATCAACTAAGCCTCCCCTTCCTTTCACAGACGTCCTCGCCTCCTCCTCTTCCCTTCTCTCCTCCGATTCTTGATAACATCTGTCCTGTCTCCTTTACACGTTCTTTGCTCTCCTCCGCCGACAAAATCCCAGCCTCTTTTCTTCTCCCCTCCGAGTCATCCCCGCCTCCCTTACCTCCCTTATGCCGCCATTGCCTCTTCTCTAATCGCTGTTGTGGGCGCCTTCCCTCTCCTGCTACTTCGTCCTTCCCGTCCTCTCGCCTATCTGGACCCCTCTCTCCTTCACAGGTTATGTTCGCTTCATGTTCCCTGTGGCGTCCTAGCTTTTGAATTGCTCACCGCATCACCCTGACGTTTCGCATTCTGCTCTGCTTATTCTCGCCTCGCCTTGTCGTGCCCACCAATCCCCTGCCTCCGTCCAGAAAGAACCACCCACAGTTGGGTCTCAACGTTCCCTATTCTGCTCTCTTTATTTCTCTTATCAGATCGCTTCGTGGTCTTTGACACAACCCTCCTGATCTCCTAAAACAATCTGCATACTTCTCAGTCCTTATTCCCGTTTCCATCATTCCAATACTTATCTTTTCCCATTCTTCTAAGTACCCGTTTCAACCTCACGTTCTTCTCCCTCTCTTTCGCACTACTCACACTCAGAAGATTTTTTCGTTATCTCATTTTCTTAACACTGACATTCATTTTGCTGCAGTCCTCTAATAGGGAGGTCGATTTCATTGCTTCCGTGAACGATTTTTCCAGTGAGCGGATTTGGCTAAGGAATTCACTTATCTTGCACTCAATATTTCGTAATAAATCACAATTAAATTTTCCTAATAATTAAAATCAAATGTGCTTTTCGTTCTAAGCACAATGATTCACTAGTCATAGTCGCTTTAAAATGGAATCGAAAATAAGTCATTGAAACATTCATGCAGTTTGTTGTTATCTGCTTCGTTCACCAGTTTCAGCCTTGTTATCGATTCGTGGAATTCTTCAAAGCATCTCCTGTTTGAAAACATCACAATGACACACGAGACAAGAGTCACCGCAAAATGGAATCGAAAATAGTCATTAAAAAATCCGTCCAATTTGTCGTTCTGTGCTTCGTTCGCCTGTTTCAGCCTTGTTATCGATTCGTGGAATTCTCCAAAGCATCACCTGTTTGCGCCGTCCACTTTGCGTCCGATGGCTCCTACGGCCCCAGCAAGCGGTCGAGGGTCCTTCACCTGAGATCTCACGAACACAATCGGCGCGCGTGACTACTGTAGCGCCCTCTTCACAGCGCGGGCCGCGCCCCTGCGCCCTCCCGAACAGCGTTTCCACTTCGGCGAATTAGCCGCTTTAAAAGAAAGGCCCACCGCCGCATCACGTAACCTCTCGAGAAACTTCGGCCATTAAATTTTCTGTATATTCAGAGCCCGAATAACCACGCGAACAGCGTGAGGGCGCTGTAAATTTCCTCGCCCGCCCGCGCCCACAACAGACATGCCGAGGCACTCTCTCCCACGCCGCCGTGTAGAATCGACCGCCCGAAGCAGGGGGGGTGGCTTCTTTTGAAGGGTAGCGCCGTTCGCAGCGATAAAATAAATAAATAAATAAAAAAGATATATGGAGGGAGCAATATTCTTTCGACTGAGATCTGAACTTTCGTGGCGCGTCTTATTTTTCTTGATGCATCCTGCTCCGATCGTGCGAGATGCATCCTTCTCCTCTTTAACAATAATCCAGATCATTATTTGCGGATTAAATGATCGTTATTTTTTAAAATTTTAATAATCGGCCGGCATTGGCCGGGGTTAATACAATGCTTCCTAATCTCGGGGTCGCGGGTTCAAATGCAGGTGGAAGGGGATTTTCGAAGAGCGGTAAATCCTTATTGTGTAATCTCGCGATCATAACCTCGTGTAATGGGAGGTAAAATTAAAATCTTCCTCCAACTGCCATCCTATCATATCTGATAATCCCAACCAGCCAAAAAGTCAAATAACGGCGAAAATGGAAGAGACCGTTGAGTAGATGTAGGAGAATATGGAAGTTCAAAATCTATTGGTAGCATTGGTACATCAATTTCCCTATTACTAAACAACCCATATCAGAGAAAGCAAATGGATGGACACAAGTTTTTGGAGTCCGTGCATTAGACAAAGAAGTCGTACAGTTATTTTTATTTTGGTTACAACTATTTTCACGCATTTTGATTTTGGAAGTATTTTCCAATTCGATATTCCATATATTCGATATTCGAAATAAGAACAGTCAATGGGTGATTTTGTTTCGTTGTTAAATACTGCCCTTACATTCTGAAACGAAGCGGAACATTAGTCTTAAAAGTAGACTTTTCTTCGGAATTTTTTCGCCGGCCCGAATCCAAGAGCAGGCCCCGTGCCGCCACTGCTTCCGCCCTCGCGCATCAAATCGTAAAGCGAACGGAGCCCTTTTACTGCGCGCGGCGAGACGCCGCCGGCGAGAGTAACAGCGCGCGAGCTCGACGCGCGGGGCGCCGCGTTGGAACAAAGCCTTCACCTCCACGGCGGCACTCGGGCTCGCGGCCGTTTCGCAACGCGGAGGCAATACTCGCACGCAGGACCACTTGCTCCACCGCTCCTGCCAACTCGCCGGTTGAAGCTCGGGCTGTTACACGGTTTTGCACAGGATAGAGCAATTCTCAAGATAGATTTCAAGTTGTAGAAGTATCAAGATAGATTTGTAGTTGTAGAAGATTTCAAGATAGATTTCAAGTTATAGACACAGCATTCATTTGCATTTCCTTATGCTGTAACAAAGATCCTTTCCAAGTTCACGCTTTTTTTTTTACCACCACTTATTTGCTCCATTATAGACGTAATTTGTCATTTTATTTTATTACGTTTACGTAATACGTTTTTTCTGCAACTGACCTTATCTATAGGTTAATTAGATGCTTATTATTATCGTTTATACCCACTACTCGTATTTTCATATTTCAGGCCACGACTTTCCAACTGGCGGCTGGTCGCATGCGGCCCGCCGGATCTTTTTGTGCGGTCCGCGACTTCATTGAAAACTTGTATTATACCACAACCAAATAAAATACAATTGCACAATTCATCTTATTTTTATTTAATGATATATTAATTTTCTCGTTTTATGTACATTAATCACTAAATGTGTGGAATAAAAGTCGTATATAATATATATTTGTTTCAGGATAATCTCAGTAGTTAGAGTAAAACCATCTTAAATTACGGTGCGGAACGTGGCTTAACTAGAATTTGAAATTTGGCCCATAAGCCCTTCTAAGTTCGACAGCCATGTTTTAGGAGTAAGATACAATTTTTATAGTTTAAGATAAGATATTTTTATTTGAACAAAAGGAGAAGGTATTTTTTCTTTCGTTACCTCAAAATCATCAACACGATAAAAAAAATGCTTACAAACATTGTGTCGATGCTTAAACATGGGAGGCTTTGCAAAATTCTGAAAGATTGAATAAATTAAATAAAAAAGAAATGAATAAAATCAAATTCCTAAAGATTAAATAAAAATTCCTAAACATATGAAATGGCAAAGGATTTCAATGAAATTCTTTGGTAAGTAGTTCTCTCTTCAGATTTCTGCGTATGAATGAAAAGAGATAGCCTTTATTTTAAATGGCAGCTTTCAGAATGAGAAATACTTTCCTCTTCGACATTTTATCTAGAATTTGCAGGGCAACTTTAATACTGAAAATAGTGGTCCCGTTAAGTTGGCGCGTTCTTAAGTTCCTCATCAAGCTAAAATTCAACGAGTTTCGGGTCATTATACTCTTTTCCGAACAAGCTTATCATTGAAAACACAGCTTTCTGGGAAGTAAGAACTTGCTACCACCAATATAGAAAGCCTTCACGAAATCTCCAGATTTCTATTTTAGCTTATCTTGGTGAAAAGATAATTGCATTGTTTTTTTAAGACGTCGAATGTATTGATAAGGGACATAGACATTCCAGCTGCAGAAAACAGATGTTCTTGGAAACACAAATTAAAGAAAACGGTAATAGGCGAATTCAAAACGCATAAAAAATGATCGACAGTGGAAAAGGGAAGTGACCTAAATGAATTGTGACAACCAAGTGAATTGAATTAACACTCGAATCAGTTATACAATTGAATATTTTACACTGTACGTCGATATAAATATTGGCGTAGTATGAAATTAAGTGGGAGACTCAGACGCGCAGCTCAACCAACAACAACAACAAAATACTCTCGCATAACTCTGCAATAAATTAAATATTTTAACAAAAAATCTCCTTTACAAATACTGCAATTACAGTACGTACAAAATATAATTGTTCTTTGCATACGAAGAATTTGAAGAAAAAATGCTGTCCTAAAATGCAAAATATGAATTGCAAATATTTGACGGCGGGCGGCTTCTCTGGAGCCTTGCTGTCGCACGATATCAACTAGGCCAGGCGTGTCCAACTTGCAAGACCTCAAGGGCCACAACTAAAACCTTTAATACGGTTGCGGACCACATTATCATTACTCGGGCGATCCACACATGTCCCCTATTGTTGATATTGGCGCGATTGGAACCGTTCGTGATATCAGGCCGCACCATGCATAACACAGTTAAACGCACTGGGATGATTCTGAATTTACATGAAAACATTCCTTAAATCAAAACTTAACCTATTTTTGTATCAAAGGGGGGGGGGTGTTGTCCCTGACAGGTCGCGTGTTCTAGGCGCGCAATGGGTGGACGAAATGGATGCAAGGGACTATTACATTTCTGTGGTCACGGAGTAAAACTTTTTAAGTCAAAAATCTTAGTTTGGAGAAAACAAGAGTTACATTATTATTGAGCCAACGCTTCTTTCTGTACTCAACGCTATTTTCCAACGCTTTTTTGTCGTTAAGGAGGCAACATTTATAGTCGGTCGTTTTACTAAAATAAAATACAGATACTTGTAGTTTCAGTACTTGACCCGAATTCGCCAAAAATTGACTTAGGAACTTTTACCCCGTGTCCACAGATTTGTCTAATAACCTTCGCGGGCCACAATAAATTGCACCGCAGGCCGCATGCGGCCCGCGGGACTCCAGTTGGACAATCCTGTCTAGGCTATAAGCACTGGTGCACTGACTGAGAATTTAGTCAACTTGCACATCATGAGAGGAGATGGAATAACCCAATTAAATGTTTGTTGCTTTCAGTAAAAATCGAATTTGTTTTATGGTTTTTCGATTTCCCACCGAGTTCCTGGGTATCTAAGGCTATCACAGACACTTCTCAAAAGTAAGGTGGTTGCATAGTTTTCTTTAAATTTCTGCCGGCTTTGCAGAACAGTTACATAGGGGAAGAGGTAGGAATATGATAGGGAATAGGATAGGAATAGGATAGAAATATGAGATAGCGAGGTTTTCGCTACTGTATATTCGACATTCGACATTCGACATTCGTAGAGTGACTGGAGAACTACGTAGTCTAGCATCATCATTGTGTCTCAGAGAGCGTCTCAGCAGTAAAGGCCTATATAACAGCTTAACCTCCGCTTAGCAGGGGGACGAATGCTACTCGTGAGCTCGTCACCCGTGTGCACGGACCTTCCACTCCTCCGTCGATTCAGATAGGCCCAAACTGGCCCTGCCGACTTCCCTTCACCCCCAGTTGGTTCAGATAGGCCCAAACTGGCCCTCCCGATCTCCCTTCAACCCTAGTCGGTTCAGATCGGCCTTAACTGGCCCTGCCGACACTCCTCCACCCCGCTAGTCCAGACAGACCCTCCGAGGTCCTGCTAGCAGCTTCCCGCCCTTGCCCCTGATCGCCGTGCACTTCGAGTGTCGCCATGGCCGCTGCAAAGTCGCTCTTCCGGTGGACCGTCCTCGCCGAGGCTGGGCTACGTCAGGTGCCTATGTAAGTAACACCTCTCCCATAAACTGCTGATTGCCATGACTGGGGTCATCCCTGTTCTTATTGCTCCCTCTCATCCGCCTTAGGCCTTTAAGAGAACAGGGAATGGCCCAGAGGGCACCTTCTGCCCTTACCGTCCTTCCACTCCCCTGCACGTGGTGCCAGACCCCTTCCCCCAAGACAATTGCATTCCGTCAACGGCCAGTCACTTCAGTCTTCCAAGATCCCCGAGGTGAACATTTGCAGTTCGCAAGTGCTGAGAAAATGTTTTGTAGCTCTGCATTGACGTGCAATTTTCTTCAGCGTATCTTGTGATTTTTCCAAAAAATTTAGGAGTTAAGTTGACATTCAAATACGACAGTTTTTGAATATCACTGAGGATTTGAAATAAAATGCAATGTTCAGTATGATATGTTGACAAAATCTAAGATGGAGTGGTGGTTGTAATATGAGACACTTAATTGGTAGCATTATGAGACCGTCTCATATTATTACCAGACTGTTTTAATGACTGTAAATTTTCTAAAGATTGTATGGGTGAATTGTGGATTCAGTCTATCTTGTGCAGAATGTGGGCCCACAGTAATTGTGCGAGTCCAGAGAGTGCAGTCTAAGTGTGTGATTATTGTAAAACCAAGAGATTTGTTAACATGTATTTCTACTTACTGTACATAGTGTACACCAATAAAGCCGTAACGTTTTGTAAAAACTGTTTTTTGTTCTATAAAACTAAACAGTCTATTACTATCCGAGTTTCCAATTCACTGATAGGTACACTAATTAGAAAAAATATGTATTAAATACAATCTATTAGTTCTACAACGTTTAGATTCTTACAGCACATTTTATATCAAACATACTACGAAACTGCAATTCACTTTTTTGTTTCGGTTATTCTGACATCTTGTAGGTCCCAAAACAAAAATGGTATCTCATATACCTAATTCTTCCTCTACTGGATGTCTTGGAGGCGACTTTCAATCTGCTGTAAGTGGCCGGCAAGTTGCGTTGTACTCATATAACAGCATGTTTTAAAACGAAAAGATCTGGGCTTGCAAAGGAAAAATTCTTTTACTAAAAGCAATGATATGACACGGACGTTAGGCATTTCTCCCATGGGAATTTGAACAATAAATACCGAAATGTCTTTATGTATTATATATAACCAATTCACTCACACTTTTCACATTCGCCAACAATGAATAATTAAAACGGAAGTGTTGATAAAGTTCTTTAAGTAAATAGGAGTGCCTCTAGCCTAACCCCCATATTCAACGCTCTCCGTAATGCTGTGACGAACGAAACCTGGCTACTCCTGATTTCTTCAGGGTTCAGGGTCTCTGTTCACCCGTCATGAAAACCTGTCGTGTGTGTAAAATAGTGTCGGGTAAAATTTTAAAGTAAAAGGTGAAAGCTGATCCAGCCAGTACGAGTCGCGGAAAACCCAATCGGGTAAAATCCGGCATCTATGGCCTGAGGGATACGATTAATCACAAGATACGCAAATCCGTTCGGGTAAAACCAGGTATTCGCAATCTTAGGAATACTGTTCACACACCAAACAAACCCGTATGTGGAAAACTGTCCATTCCTAGTCTCAGGGATATAGTTTAACACGTAACATTAATACCCTTACAGATAAAACCAGCCATTCGAAGCTGTAGCGGTACGGTTAAACACATACGCAAACCAGTATGGTAATTCACGTGGCATACACCCACAGATCGATTGTTAGTGATTCCGGACGCGCCACATACTAGGGCCATTCGTCCTGTAAGAGTAGTGCACGCATTTCTCAGGAAGTGGTGGTGGTCTTCGCATGAGATCCGGCGCCGACCTACCGTCGGTTAGTGGGGTTTCCCCAACCAGGTGTCTCCCACCAGCGGGGAAAAGCTCTGGCCGGGACAAGCTCTAAGCCCCCCGACATGTGTGGTAGTGTAGTGCATGTTAGTTTACACTACAGTGTGTGTAACGGGAGAGGATAGGACAAGGAAGAAGTATGAAACATCGCGTGCGGTCCGTGGGGCGTTTGTTAGGGTACTGCTGCGCCATTCATCTGGTGTTGATTGGAGAAATCACGGAAAACTACCGATCAGAGCAGCCGGCCGCTAGAATTCGCCTCCAGACAGTGACTGAATTCGACGTAGCTGACAAGCTAGAGTCGAACTACACCAACAGTATACGGGCCATGCAAACCAAAATTTAACTCAACTGAAGCCACTTCTAAATCGCCATAGTAAGCTATCATTAAACAACGCCATCACCCTTTATAAATCAATAATCAAACCTCTAATGCTTTATGTATGCCCCATCTGGATCAATGCCTCTAAAACCAACATCAACAAATTACAGATCATCCAAAACCATTTCCTCAGACTTTCCACTCATGCACCCTGGTTTTTCTCAAACTCTCAACTGCACAAACAATTGAATTTACCCCCTATAGTTCACCATATTGCGCTCCTATCAAACACTTTCCTCCCTTAAACTCAGTAACCTAAGCAACCCATTACGACTTGGCCACCACCTACCAGGTCCCAATTAGAATAAAAATTGATACCCATTAGATTCATTCCTTAGCACATTTTCAGACCTGAATTAATCCCACAGGTGCTCTGTGAATTTCCTATTCATGTGTAGTTAGATATAATTTTAAGGTTAGCATTTAAGTTAAATGTAAATCGGAAAAATACATATGATGTAGTATATGTAATATTGAACTATGTATATTCATTCATTAATAAATGTATTTTTAAAAAAAATGTACGGGCCCTTGGCATTCCGCGTTGCTTTACAAAGCTTCTGGCCGCACCCGCGCCCACAGCCGCAGCCGGCTGCATCGTCTTTAACCCGGCGGCGGAGGATCGCGCCCTGCGCGGCGGCCGTAAAGGTGGCGCGGGGGGGGGAGGGGAGGGTTGAGGGGAGGGGACGGGCGATTGCGTATGCACGCGGACGGCCTTCGGATTTCCTGCGTGCGCTTGTAAAGGCGGATTAGCGGCCCGCGGCGGAGGGGAGCCCGGAGAAGTTAGCCCCTGCGTGATGGCCGCGGAGAGCTTTTGATGATATTTAAAATAATGCACGCAAAGTAAGAGCGGTGCGGGTACAGTCCGGGCGCGGAAAGAAGGTGCCTGAGCTTGGCGCTGGACGCAGACGATCGGTACACTATTAGGTGGGTAGAATTAGGGTTGCCAACAATGTTCATGTGAAAGGGAGGACACTCGTCAAGCACAAAAAACAGTATCAAGAAATTTTTTTATAAATAGTTAATTTAGACTAATATCAGCCCTATTTCTTTCTTCTCTCCATTTTCGATTCAAGCGAGAAGATTTGTTTACGCAAAACGTAGATGAAGATGTTCTGAGCGATTCTTTTTTATTTTAGTCACTAGACACAATCATGCATGCGTGTGTCAGTGTTCAGAAAAAAAGGCTATTCATGTTTTCTATTTACAGTTCAACAATAAGCGATACAATGCAAGAGATGTTAGTCATGTGATAAAACAAATGACAACCAATGTTAAAAATTTACTAAAAGGATATTTAAAATACAAAGGAGGACGAAAGGACAATTGACGTCAATGGAGGACTGTCCTCCCAAATGGAGGACAGTTGGAAACCCTAGGTAAAATATACAGTACATCGTACTTGTTGTGTGGTCTTAAGCAGATCCATGAATCCTCGATTTTCTTCTATTCATAACTTTGCGTAGTTCTATGTAGCGTGTTCCGCCCATTCATTCATCGAATATTTGGATTAACTCATCTAATATTTGCATAACTTCAATGACGTTTATTGGACGAATAATACATTTAAAGGTAATTATGGGCCGCTACTTTTAAAACGACCTGCTCATTTTGTGAAGAGTCTTTCTAGCGTCTTCGCGAAAATAGTAAATGAAAATAGTGAATTGAAGTTTCAATTGAATAATTGTCACCTTAATTTGAGAGGTGTAAATCCTGTATAAAGTCTCTGTTTATGAAAACTGAAATTTAAGAATTACTTCACGATCTTGTTTAGACATTCTGCAAAGCTAATTTTCTTATATTTCTATTCATATTCTTTTTTTTTTTTGAGAAGTTACAATGTTAATATCCCACACAAACTGCCGACCCGATGGAGTCCCGAAGCAGCACATACAGTTAATATTACTTGTGTGAAATTGACAATCTGCTGTAATCTTACGGAAAAGATAACTCAGAATTCGAAAATACTCTGGTTGACCACGCGCCATGCTGGACGTAATTTATAGTCTGAACACTCGTTTTGAAGCAGCTTGCATATTCGTAGCAGTCTAAGCCAGCCGCCTACGAGCTGACGTTCATTTTATCAGCGAGTCAATGTTCATGCACGAGGAAGCGCGTTGGACGGCACCCAAGAGGCTTTCCCCTAATCCTAGCACCAACCTGCGTGCAAGCAGAGCTGCAGCCAGATGGGCGGCATCAGGGGGCTTCAGGGGCAGCGATAAGACAGAATAGTGACATCACCGTACCGTTTAGGAAATATACAAGCTGTTATTTTGATTAGACACCAATTCACATTACCCCAATGAAACAAGGGAAACTTACAATAAATTACTATTAAATTTATAAGATTTAATTTTCTATTTAAATTTATAATCTGTTTAAATTTAAACAGAAGTTATTTACAATTTGTCATATTTTGGAAATTTTGTCCTCTATTCAAGTTTGAGTAATGCATTAGAACTACAATCTTAAAAACCTTTCACAACCTCTTGTGCGAAGAATAGCTAAGGATTGGTGTTGCCATCATAAGTACATACTACTATAAATGCAGCTTTCGCATAAAAAATGAGTCTCTTCTATTGCGGGAGACTATAGACTCTGAGACTAGAGGCAGATCTAGCCCATCATTGGGGGGGGGGGGTCAGAGTTTTGTTAAATAACAAACTTTTGTCATTACATAGTATATTATTTTTGTATATAAATGATACTGTACAATATTTTTTTAAAATAATTACACAATTCCAAATAAAAATTTTAATCATTTTTTTCCAAAGAAAGGTAAGTAACAAATGAAAACTCTAGGCCTTTGGGGGGGGGGCAGCATGGGGGCCATCCCCCACTCCACAGCACTAAACTGACGTAAGCACTGCAGTCAGGGGCGGACTCAGCCGATCATTTGAGGGAGGCATCGGAGATTTTTGTTAAATAATAATATTACATTGTGTACTTATGTATTGTAGATAGAATTGTATGATGTACAATATTGTATGATACTATTCAATATTACTGTTTAAATAATTACATGATTCGAACATAAATATTTAAATCAATTTTTCCAAACAAAGGAAGGCAAACGAAAACTAGACTTTTGCGGGGGGGGGGGTGCATGGTCCCCTGGATCTGCCAGTGCCCACATACTACACTGCGATTTCTCTAACTTAGCCCCTCAAGGCCAGTCAAGGCCCATCTTCGCGATGGAATATCACACGGCATTTCCCGTCTTTCTCGGTCTTGCCGGTAGAAGTCGCATGATCGCAAGCACTGCTTGATACGGTCGCGATCATGCGAAATCTAGCGGAACGACTGATAAAGATGCGAAATACCGTGACACATTCCATCGCGAAGACGGGATTTGAGAGGCCTTGTGGGGCAAAGTTAGAAAAATCGAAGTATTCTGCCTTGTAGTCGAGGAGGAGGAAGCGGGGCTGGGCTGGGCTGGGCTGGGGCTCGCGTGCGCGGCAAGTGTCGGGGAGGGTGCATCGAGGTCAGCGGCGGCGGAAGGAGATAAGATAGTGGGTATCGGCGCCGCTCGCCCGCTCCGCCCCGCCGCACTCCACCCCACCCCGCGCCCCGGAAACCAGCAGCCTCCGACGCGCCGCCGCCGTTTGTCACTTGTCGCTGCTGCGCCTGCTGTTCCAAGCCGCTTATAGTTAGAGGCAATTTTCAAGCTGTAGTATGTGGCCTGTAAGTTGCATTATACCCATATAACAGCATGTTTTAAAACGAAAATGGAAGGGCTTGCAAAGGAAATATACTATTATTAAAAGCAATGATATAGGACGGACGTTGGCATTCCTGCCATGGGAATTTGAACAATATATACCGCAACATCTTTATTTATAATATATAACCAACTCACTCACATTTTTCACATTCGCCCACAATGAATACTTTACAATGGAAGTGTTGATAGAGTTCTCTGACACTGAGTGCATCTAGCCTAACACATTCAGCGCCACTCATAAGAGGCGCATTGGTTTCACATTATATACTGCGATTTTCTAACTGTGCCCCTGACAGGAATCAGGTGTTGACGGTTTCATCCAATCGGGAGCTTGTACGACACCATAGTGACGTCACTGTGGCGACATACAACCTCCCGATTGGATGGCAGGGAAGCAGCTGATTCCTGTCAGGGGCACGGTTAAGAAAATTGCAGTATATGCTCCACATTCTATGAAAAATGAGTGTTTTTTTTAAGTACACTGACAATATTTGAGGACAAAAGTGCAACGAATTGCGGGAAGCTTAAGCAGTTTTGCATTTCATCCTGCTGGGATATGAGCTTCTATCACGACAGTCACTCTTCACGAAATAGAATTCCTAAAATTTCTACTACATTCGCTGAGTACGCCGGCAGCCTCATGGTACTCAGTACAGTTTTTTGCGCAGCGAAGCGTTTGTGCAACTGCGCATGCGCAGAAGATCGATACTGCAATCGATTGTTGCACGCTATTCCGTGCAAAAGCTCCGAAGTGTGTCGCAAGACCTCTCGTGGACGCTACCTGTCATTTCTTGCTCACCGTCAGCGACCTCGCTTTTAAGAGCGGCGATTAACGAAGAAATAATCGGTTTTAGGTTATCGGTTTCCTTTACCTTGAGTTCAAACTCATGGTTATTTCCGCTCAAAATATTAATTTTCTTATTATATATCTTGATGCCGGATAATTATTTACTTTGTTGGAGAAGCGACATTTAATTTTACATTCTATCATAAAACAAAACAAATAATTTTCAAAATTTCCTCATATTGGCTCCAATTTTTTTTTATTTTATTTTTTCTCGAGTAGAGCAACATTCACTTAAAAGGATGATGGCGTAAGTTGCATTTTCGTTGAACTCTGAATTTTCGAATATTGTAAAAGTTCACATTTTTTTTCGGCGTCTTCCTACTAACTAAAATATTGATGATACAGGCCTTCTACTGAATGAAATCCGTTCAAAACAAATCTTTAAATCACGTCAAGTACAATTTTTCGTAAATATGAGTGAGCTTGTGTGATTTTGCGGTTGATATAGGTAATTAAAAAGAACTTTCCTCAGAAAACAGGCTCCCCCCCTTTTTTTTACAATTTTTCTCAAATAATACAAAGTACGCTCATGAAAATGGCATCGGTATAATTTTCGTTGAACGCATTAAATTTTCGCAAATAGAAATATGCAAGAAAGTTAAAGCTCCACTTCCTTTTACACGTGAAATTATTCATCTTGCGTAATGACAGGTTTGACTTCTAAAAAAAAATACAATACCCCCTTAATATTTACTACTTGAATTTTTATTCATTTTTTCGATATTTTTTTAAATAACAAATTATAATGGAGTAAGCTATTTCACCTATTGCATTATGTATCAATTATTTTATTCACAACATTACAAAACACCAATACCTATCTTGTCTATAAGTGAATGTTTTTTTCCTATTAACATCATCTATAGTTTCAATTATCAATTGTGTTAAAGGTCTCTTAAGAAATGCAAATGTTTATGTTGAATTCGAAAATAGTTGCGTCTAGAAAGATCGAATAGAATTGACTCGACTGGAATCGCTTCGAATCGCCCGTCAGGTTCTCCCGAAGTCCCTCGATGAGGGAGAAAATTGGCGCCAAGAGCAAACACGCAAAGCGACCTCTGGCGACGCCACCTGCGTCGACGGCTCCACTTCGAGTGGGCGCCGGTGATTGCGACGCGTCCGTCGGCAGAGGCGGCCGGAGGAAGGACCGCCACCGGAACGACCGGGCTCTCGTCTACGACGTCGCCCTCGCTCCCGCGGTCGCCCTCGCTCTCGCTCTCGCGGTCGCCGTCGCTCTCGCGGTCGCGGTCGCCCTCGCTCTCGCGGTCGCCCTCGCCCTCGCTCTCGCGGTCGCCCTCGCTCTCGCGGTCGCCCTCGCTCTCGCTCTCGCGGTCGCCCTCGCTCTCGCTCCCGCGGTCGCCCTCGCTCTCGCGGTCGCCCTCGCTCTCGCGGTCGTCCTCGCTCTCGCGGTCGCCCTCGCTCTCGCGGTCGCCCTCGCTCTCGCGGTCGCCCTCGCTCTCGCGGTCGCCCTCGCTCTCGTTCTCGCGGTCGCCCTCGCTCTCGCGGTCGCCCTCGCTCTCGCGGTCGCCCTCGCTCTCGCGGTCGTCCTCGCTCTCGCGGTCGCCCTCGCTCTCGCGGTCGCCCTCGCTCTCGCGGTCGCCCTCGCTCTCGCGGTCGCCCTCGCTCTCGCTCTCGCGGTCGCCCTCGCTCTCGTTCTCGCGGTCGCCCTCGCTCTCGCTCTCGCGGTCACCCTCTGACTTCGTCATCAGCCTGGCCGTCAGCCTCCCCTCGCCATCATTATCACCTGCGTCTTCACCATCATCCTCATCATCACCACCGCCATCCTTCTTAACTCGTCATCATCTTCGTATCCACCATCATTCTCGCCGTCCCCCTCACCATCGCCTTCACCTCCAACTTCACCTTCGCCCTGCCCCTCGCCCTCGCCCTCTGCCCCTGTCGGCCCCTGCGCCCACGCAAATTTCCCCTGGGCCCCGGCGCTCGACCGCCGCGTGGGCGCCGGCCGCGGCGGAATGAGGCCCCTTCGGCGCAGACGGCGGAGATTCTCAGCGGGAAGAGCTACAGACACGCCCCTCCCACACCACAACCAAAAAATGACTTCACATAGGTTAACCGTCGCACGACCCTTCAGAGGAAGGGAGCAGCAGGGAAGAGGCAGTATACGCGATGCGCGCCAAGTTCTAGTCCTAATTTCTGCAATTCTGCTGTTGGCAGAACTTCACCTTTTCTGCGGAAGAGTGCACGGCAGTACAGCAGAATGCACGTCTTTTGTGGTAGTACACCTACTTTGTACTATACATTACAATATTTGATAATAATTGGTCTGCCATTGCGAATTCTAAATCAATATATCTTGGCTGGGCGTTTCAACGTTGGTGAACAAGAACTTCTGGACAAGACGAGAGACGCTCCGAAAATCGAAAGTTATAAATAAGTTCGGACCAAAGAATGTAAACGTTTTGTTAGTAAAGAGAATTCGTATCATAGAGTAAAAATTAACTCCTGAGGTAATTTGGCTGAATTCTATGTATTTTTACAGCTTGTCTTAATAGCATATCGAATTCAATTGACTACATTCTGTAACGACAAATCGTTGTGGATGTCGACCGATTATTTGCTGAATTTGTAATTAATGATCTCAACAGCATTCAAGTTTTTCAAGATATCTGCGACTGTAATAACGTCCAATGGAAAATTACAACAGGAAAATATTAACAGGAGGGTATCTCTTTGCCACTTTTAGAACCTGAGAGTAACACCGAAACATATCTGAGAAATTGCAGGAACGCCATCCCAATATTTTATAATTTCTTTAGTAATCAGTGTCCACATTTAGCCAACATGATTACATTCAATATAAAAAATGAAGTTTATAAATTTCTAAAGAAAACTTGCAATTAATTTATATAAAGTATGTTTTTACTAGGTATGAATTTTGTTCCACTAGTAAAATTGTTTGTAAACTCTCTTGCGTGTGTCTTCAAAATTGTCTGCTTAGATTGTTTTTTATTAAGTTATTTGCATTTTGTTTAAAGCACAAGCCTTATCTTCTTCGGGATTGAGCTCCTCTAAGCTCGCGTAAAAAACTGTAAAAAGGAACAGCTCAGTAAAATTATTAGTATTATTGTTTTAATCGTTCACAATTCTCCGGCTCGTAAACAGAAATCTCACAGGTTTAGTTTTGGCGTAGGTTTTTTACTTTTGTACCGATGCCCAGAATGCTATTAAATAAAATTTAAGAAAAAAGTATGGTTTGTGTACATGGCATGACCACCAAATTATTAATACATTTTATATATTAATTCTTTATCAATCAACAAACTTGACAGTTATCATAGAGACTACAAACAAATGATTATTCATACAATACAGAATATTTACATTGATGTTTCTAGAACCTAAAAACTTCCATTGCTTTCATGAAATATCCCAATCAATGAACGCCTACTGAGTAAAACAGATTTCTGGAGACTGATGATGACATTCTTCTTAATTCTGAGGGTTCCTAGTGAGTAGTATTAGGTCTTCGGAATGACGCCTGTTGCTGAAAGAACGAAAGCGACCATCTTTGTCTCTAGGATGTTATACTGGTCCCTCACAATAAGGGTCAATTCTTTGTACTTCTAGATCTTCGCCTGATACACTGTAGTAAAATTCGATGACTGCCATGTACACAAACCATACTTTTTCTTAAATTTTATTCAATAGCATTCTGGGCATCGGTACAAAAGTAAAAAACCTACGCCAAAACTAAAACGAACAAAATAATGGCTAAGGATCTTTCTCTTTAATTCTCATAGAAAAATAAATTCGCATTTACACAAAGACAATGATGAAGGCCTGCAAGGCAAACATGCAAAAAAAGCAAATAAACGCATTTTCATTCGATTGTTGAAAACCATTTAAGTTCACTGTTCTTCATTATCTCACAAGAATTTTCGTTGCGAAACACCTTTTTAAAATACGAACTCGTATCTTGAATACAAACAATGTACAATTCCGAGGATGCACAATTAATAGATGCTCTGAATAAGCAGATAAGTCTGTTGAGAGAGCGGAGCTGCTTCCATTGTTCACCATTCAAGCGACCGCCGCGTCGCGTCGCACAGACAAGGCCTGTGTTCGTCGCAGTGCCACGTGCTCTTAGTCACCGCTCAGATGTTTTGTTCCGTATCGTTTCGTGATGCGCTGTTCAGCCCGCTACAATGCTGCTTCTCTTTTCTTCGCCCGTCCTTCCTTTTTTTTTCTTACTTGACGCTCTGAAATATGGCTGTCACGCATTTACGACTTCTCTGGTGCCTCTAGTTGAGCAGATATGAGTCCTAGTCCATCGGTAAATTTAAAAGCTGCAGCTTAACTCGGTTCACGGAAAGGCACGTGAGCATAAACTCCATCAACAAGCTTTTAGAAACACCTATATTATCCGTTTTCAATCTACTGTTGCTTCTGGGAAAGTGGGCACTTGAAAATAACTCGCTTTAGAAATGACATATTCTGTGACGATACTCATTTCATTACGGTAAATGCAATGTCATGAAACTACTTTAAATCTTAATATTATTTTTTTTATTTCATTTACCCTTTACTTAAGATATCAAATTCTTTTGTTATTGTAAAAAGACTTTCTGATTCGGCAAATAACATCAAGAAACAATTTGAATCGGTAAGCAACATTAAGACAATTAACATCTATTTTGCGATTCTGGATGAAAATATTCTAGACAATCTTATAATTTGTATATTAAACTTCTAGTTTACATCTGCATTATCCGTTTTCAATCTTTTACTGTTGTTTCTGGGAAAGTGGCATAAGCCACTGCTACAAAATGGCATAAGCTTTCCAGTACTAGTTCTCCTTTCTGCTGATTCGGGGATGTTTAATTAGGGATGATTAAATTATTGAATCTCATAAATATTGACACATATTCAAGATTCAAAAATTGGAATCTTTTCAAATTGGACTTAAGAACTGGAATTTATTCATTTCGTCAAAGTTTTAAAATCATTTCTTATTTGCTTCCTGTAGTCTTTTAGGAGTTTCTTAATTTAATACATGGTAGAGTTTAGCGTTTAGGATGATATCCCGCACCGCTGTCAAACGAAAGAAACTGAAGCACAGGAGCTTAGATACGTCACAGGCGTCACAATAAAGTGGAAATATGTCCCAGACAAGCAAGAAATACCACACTACCACACATTATCACATGGTTGGCGTCCTTAATTTAACAAACTGCATATCTCGATTTCACAAAGTTCAAAAAAACATGTAATATTTGTGATAATGAACTATAACAATTTCATTATTGAAAAAAATCACAAAATCGGTTACAATACAAATGAAATAATAAAAAATAATAGAAGATGAATTTAAGAAATTCGAAACTCCATAACTCAGTAATATGTAACTTTTATACATAACATAAAATTTTAATTTCAGATCTTTTCCAATGGTGTTGAAAACCTACATCATGCGCGATTCTCCTCTTAAGATGATTGACATCTTTGCGAGGCGAGGATTTACAAATTTGGCAGAGCAGGAAACGCAGAAGCTCTGCAGCTGGAGAGCTATTTATCAATTCGGTGACACAAAACGCCGAGGATTTGCACTCGCCATCTCTACGCGGCTGCGGTAAGCGACGTGAGAGTTCCACAATGCTCTCTGTCACAGCCAACGAACTAAGGATACGCAAATTCATCGCCACAAGTTCACCGTCCGTCACACATTTTACGTCATTGTCAGATTCCTGAAGACAGGCGAGGAACTCCTTGTGAAAAGCTTGCAAATTGTGTTGAGATTAAATAATTCTAAATCGTTCTCAAAATTACCTATTTTCCAAATGTTCGGTGAAACAGAAAAGGTATTGGAAAAAGATGATTTGCATTGAACAAGAGGATGAAAGAATCACTTAAATGCTTACAGAATGATAAATTCCTGGAATTCGTTGTGGAAATAATGACGTAGGATTTCGAATTCTAAGAAAAAGTTGGCGCTGCGATTTCTTCTCAATCTCTGTGGAAGGGATAATCGAGTCACTGATTTTGAAGCAATTAGCCTCGTTTCAACCTTTGTGACTTATTACTGTTGGTCTAAAATAATCAAGAGAGCAACGCAGGCGAAAAAGAAAAACATTGCATTTCTTTTATTTAAAAGAACAGTGTGACTCATTTAGGAACATTGGCATGTATTTTACAAATGTACAAGCGTACCATCCTTACTGAGAAACGAATGAGGTCATTAATGAATTTTTCAACTCCATCCACAGCATTTTTTCATTAGATACAACCGATCGACATCCAATCTAGTGATCGATGAAATTTGTGTGTCAATAGAGGAATGACAATCGGCCCATATATCCTAGCTCACAGAATACATCGTGCTACTCTTCATGATACTTGAAGAAGCAACAGACTTCCACTTCCATTAATGACGTCTTTAACGATAGCTCTAAACTTTTAGATCTCCCACCACAGCAGTAAAGTCCTTACTTTAGTAGCGCAGTGCAGGCATTTATGAATGCTGTTCCCTTCAGTCTCTGCTTTGGAACTATAACACGTACCCGTTCTGCTTCACTTATTACCTTGGTAATTACTGCGCCAGTACTTCGCTAACTACATCGCTCCGGCGGAGGCAATGAACAGATGAATTTACAGGCAGTTCCGACAGGAGATTACGTTCAGAAAAAAAGATGTCGGTTCCGATTGGGCAGACGATCGCAAATCGTTCCGGCCGAAAATTTTGGGGTAGACCGTCATGTACAACCGTACTGATTTTTGTTTTGTACTGCTTACGCATGTCTTAATATTTATGTTTTGTTGTTGCTGTTATTGTTGAAATTAGGATGCTTCGGAGGCAGCTGCGAACGAACCTTTTGGATAGTTGCAGAGGTCGACGGGACAGCGTTTCTACGAATAAAATATGTATCGATGTACGGAAGATTTTAGAAGGAGAGTGTAAATTAGATTGCATAAACGAATGTCTTGTTTCGTTATTGTATAACAAGTATAAAAAAGAACATACATAATTTTTGTAATAGACAATGAGAAAATATAATACACCTTATTGATAAAAATTAGCGCAATTGATCATGCTATTATTTTCAGAGGTCGCTGAATAAATCTTCGTGTTTCGAGAATTATGAAAATGTTAAGTACATAAAGTATGATTATACTCGTTTCGTAGTTTAGTAAACCATACGTCGGTTAGGTTGAAGAATAAACGCACACTGTATATAACTATTTTGCGGCTGATTACTGTACAACCGAACAAAATGACATTGAATTAAAATGCAATTTCCTTTATTGAAATGTTTGAGGTAAAGAGAAGACTGAGAGATGGTGTTGCACATAATTTTTTTTATTGGTATTTAGCAGATAGTCTCAAAATTACTATTTCGTTGAAATTCAATTTTCCTCTTCCAAACAATGACATTTATCTATCACACGTCGCTGAACGAATGACTTGAGAAAGTTTATACATCATTACCACTGTTCAATCTTTGTAGGGTCCTTAATTTCCCTCTAACACGTTGAAAGTTCGTTTTACATCCAATCGGACTTTTTCTTGTTGTTCTAATGTGAAAAACGTCAACGATGGCAAGAGATGATAGTACTTTGAAAGAAATACGTACACGCTCAATAGCTCTCTTGTGATCGTATTTCTAAACCAGGGGTGTCCAACTTGCGAGGCCTCAAGGACCACAAGTTTTAATCTGTTATATGGTTGAGGGCCATACTTACATTATTCGTGCGAACCACACCTGACTTCCCCGCATTGTTGATCTCGTCACTTTACCTGGTTGCTCTGAAATGGACGGGGGTGCAGTGAATGGATCTATGCGTGATATCAGGCCGTACCTAGCATTACACAGAGTAACACATTCGGAAGATTTTGAATATTTGAATTTACTAGAAAAAAATCCTTGAATCTAAACTTGGCCTATTTTTAGATTAAGGGAGCGTTTACCTTGACGGAGCGCATGCGATAAGCTAGCAATGTTCTCGCCCGTCGTCGATGCAATTTCACGTTTGACTGATAAGACTTCGCGGGCCGCATGCGGCCCGTGTGCCGCCATTTGGACAGCCCTGATCTAATACGTCCACGAACGGCAGTGCGCTCTCGGTCCGGTTATTTTGGGGTCCCTCCCCCTCAAATAAGAGAATTGCGGTTTTTTTAGATAAGATGTTTTTATGACTATACAAAGTTGCGTGATTCCATTGCTAATGGTTTTTCCACAGACACGTTTACTTTTTATTAATTTTAATTTCACCAACAGACATAAGTGACTGTTATTAACAATAATGTAAAAATACTATTTATTGTATATTCAAAATTAAGACACGTTAAATGTTTCAAACAATGTTATCGACTCAGTGTTGCAAAACGAAAAGAAAAAGCATTTTATTGGAGGTTGGTTGGCACATCTTGTCATGATGATATTTAAGAACCCTGAAAGTACAGCAGTAAAAATTTTATGAATAAAAAACCTGCCATGAGGTAGCTTCATAGATATAGTTTTCATAGACTGGCGTAAAAAAACCGGATTTGCTTAAAAAATATAAACTGCCAAGTAGTGCCTAGCAACCACGGCCACCCCACGCAAAAACATAAAGAATTCAAAACTTTAAAAGCTGTACTTAGTATGTCATTGTGGTACGAAATGGAGTGACGTTTACGATATTTGCGTAGAAATAGATTTGAGGTGTTGTTTTGTCGTACGTGTTTATTTTGGCAACAAGCTTTTTCGGTCGGATTGCGGTCATCTCCAGTGCCACAAAAAATAATAACAATATATCTAAATTACAAATAAAACATAATCTGTAAGAGATAATATTCTGTAATAGATTATATTTTATTTGTAAGAATGTAACTGCTTCATAAGTGAAAGGTCAGCCAACTGCCTGTCTTATGGAAGGCGTTTGTGGCGCGGGAGCAAATGTTGCGGGGGTTGGGGGAGGGGCGGGGAAAGATGCGTGTAGTGGTGTTAGGTCTGCGAGGATGCGGGAAGTGGCTGAACGGCCGGATCGCGAGGTTGGGGACAGAGCTTCTTCAAAACCCCGAGCGCTGACAATTGGTTTCTCCCAATAGTTTCTCCTTTGGGGGGGGGGGAGGTCTGCAAGATTGTCGTGTAGATAGCACTCCTCTTTGCTAAAAATAAAAAGAAACTAATACGCTATGACAATGCACTATTTATATACTAATTTTGTAACGACTTTTAAAAGTTTACTTGTGTAGCGTCGCGAGGTAGCGCACCCGCGTTTCGGCGTGTCGCTCGGGAAGCCCAGTCTTAAGCCGGATGGGGGATGGGAGTGGAACGCGGCGGCGCCTCGCCGGCACGCGCCGGGCAGGGAAATCCCGGCACCTAAAATAACTTGGACAACAGGGCGCGCGCGGGCGCGAGTCTAGGTGATGTCGGTTGCGCCCTGGAGAGGGCTGGCCAGCGAGCCGTATGACGCCCGCCGCTTGTAGAGTGGGGGCGAGCCGTCGGATATTTAAGGCGGCGCCGACACGCGCCTCGCGGGATACGCTAGAGTGTCAAAAGACGGGTGGTATCTGGTATCTCCATGCTATCTTACACGTGATCTTCGGGTGGAAGATCGGTTTTGGCGTCAGGCCATGTAACTTCTCTAGTTACGGGGACTCTATGTCCGACAGCTTCGCACTTCGCTTTGCTCTCTCCTGCTCTCGAGCAGAGGTACTGGGCTAGGCCTAGGGACGGTCGCGGGGTTTCGCGGCTAAGGGAATTGAAAGGTTGCCAAGGGGGTTAAATTTTGTATCTTAATCTTTATATTATAATTGTAAATATATTGTAAATACCAAACAGAATCAGTCGTCTGTGTTATTCTTGTCTAGTACGTCACACTTGCAACATGATTGTGAATATTTGAGAACTGAGATTGCCAGCTTGACAGAGGTCAGATACGGGGCTAGTCGTGACCCATTCGATTAATATTTACCGAAGATTTAATTTCCACTTTTGATATGAACCATGAAAAGTTAGAGCGATCATCAGACGAACCGCCTGGCGACTGTTTAGATCAGGGTTGTCCAACTGGCGGTCCGCGGTGCCATTTAATTGCGTCCCGCAAAGTCTTATTAGCCAAACGTGAAAGTCCCTTGCATCCATGACGGGAGAGAAAATTGTGCGCCTATCGCATGCGCCCTGTCAAGGTAAAAGCTCCCTTAACCTAAAAATAGGCCAAGTTTAGATTCAAGGAGTTTTTTCTAGTAAATTCAATTATTCAAAATGTTGCGAATGTGTTACTCTGCGTTATGCACGGCACGGCCTGATATCACGCATGGATCCATTCACAACACCCCCCTGCTCGTTTCAAGCAGCCAGGTAAAGTGCCGAGATCACAATCGGGGAAGTCAGGTGTGGTTCGCACAAGTAATGGAAGTATGGCCCTCAACCTCATAGCAGATTATAACTTGTGGCCCTTGAGGCCTTGGAAGTTGGACACACCTGTATTAGTCTTCCAGCTATATAGATGGGGTTAACAGAGTCTTTCATGAAACAACTGTCCAGACGGCGTCATTTTGTATATGACTGTTTGATCGAAGTGTTATTTTCCTTTTACTGTTCTGGTGTATCGCCTGCGAAATGGTTATGGCAGATTTGAAAGAACAAAGTGTGTTTGAAATTTTTTTATGCTTCAAAAAATTCTTTATAAAACAAAATTTGAAGAAATTATTCAGTCTTCCTTGAGAGTTGAGCTTTCCGCTTTCCTTGATAGTCACAAAGGTTTTTACCCTTAAGAAAGCCAAGTAAAGTAGTGCGAAAATACCGGATCGGGGAAGTACAAACCTACTCTTTGCAATATTGTTTAACTTTCTTTGATTTGTTATGAGAAACAGACTGAGTTTTGGAGAGTCAGGGTGCCAGCTTGCTGGGGCGCGAAAATTGAAAAATTGTTTGTTTACTAAAAAGTATTGGATTATTTTTTTGCGTTCTTACGTACCTCAAGAAAATAAATTTCGAGCCAAAAATAATCAAACTAATATTTTTACCTTTGAGTAGTAAATACCATTTGTTACCATTAGAAATAATTTAGTAGGCAATATACGCTTACCAAATGCTTCAATAGGCTTTCAAAGAGGACGCTATTAGCCGCACACAAGTTTTTGAATAGTTTGGGCGCTTTAAACGAGGTGAAATGAGTGTTGACAATCATGGTTGTTCTGGGCGCCTTTCAACATCTCGAGACGATGAAAACGTTGAGAAAATCCGCCACAAAAATCAACGACGATTGTCGTTCCTCTATCGACGAAATTTCAGAAGAAACAGGAGGAAGTTGAAGGTCATGGAGTGAGTTTCAAGACGTTTGTGAGAGGATGTGCGGAGGAAACGTCCAGACCTTGGGCGATCAGGTGATTCGTTCCTTTATCACGATAAAGCCCCGCACACACGTCCTTATATGTAAACCACTATGTGTGAACCACTATATGTGAACCACTATTTGGCCACTCAAAGGTGATCTGCCGTTCGCCATCTCCCTTTTCCCCGGATATAGCCCGATGTGAGTTTTTTCTGTCCCCAAGAATGAAGAAAAATCTAAAAGGGAAGCGGTTTGATGATGTGGAGGCAATAAAAACGCTTAGCATTGGACACAAACGATATCAAAGTTGAAGAGTTCAGGGGTGGTTCAAACAATGGAAAAAAGACTTGACAAATGTATCTAACAGAGAGTAATTTAAAGGGGACTGAAGAAATTTTATAAAAAACGTTTGTAAATAAATTTACAACGACAATCTTTCTTTTGGATGACCCTTCGTAGTCTTCAGTTTTATGACTTCAGCCACTAGTTTCCCCTATCCTCCTCCGTAACTTGAGATTCAACGCAACAAAGATACCGATGCAAGAAATGGATGTAAACGTATTCAATGGTCTAAAAATACTATGAAAGCTTGCAGTTGAGCGATCATTGTGAGCCCGCAAGATACCAAATCCGCTATCTCGTGTTATGAGCATTGGCGGATTCAGTCATAAACCTCTCATTTACATTAACGCCTGGTATCATGGCTCGGCAGTCAACATTATCGTCATGCTTATCAACATTGGCAAGTGTGCGGGATCGACAATTAATCGATGAATACAGACCGGGATATTTCCTTCGTAACTATATTAATGGTTTTGTATTGGATGAGTTGGAATACAATATACTACTTGTACTTAGGAGTTTTCGATAATTGATCTATAAAAACGCCTCTCAAAAATTAATAAGGGAATTAAATAACATACTTTTTCTGGTGTGTGAGCACTCGCCCGAACTCACGGTAAGTGAACTACTCACCATGTACGAAAGGCTGTAATACTGTCCAGGTACGTATCGACCCTCTACTTTTATAGAAAGGTAAATATAACCCTCATTCGACGTACACGTGAGGGCTGCACGACATTTTTAGGACTGCTCCTACCTTCACAAAGAAAGGACACACGCGCTCATACAAACGCACTTACATGCACACGCGCACGCGCATATACAAGTGTACACACGCGTACACGCGCGCCCGCTCTCACACAAAAGCCAACGTCTTTCGCCTGACGTGAATGAGAATATCCTGGACTTCCCGCGTCGGGCTGAGCTACTGCCAAAAATCCCGGGCGTAAACCGACTACATCCCAGGATCATCTTTTCCTAAACCGTTTACCTACCTCCCCAAAAAGGTATAGCCCGACTACATTTCGTTCTGTTTTTCCTTCGAGTGACAATTGTTTTTTGGTTTCCCATGGGCTGCTTACAATCACATTACTCGATTATAATTTATCCACTTTAATCTGTTTTGAAAGAAACATTTGCAAGTCATTTTAGAACCCCGAAAACGTTGAAACCAACGCCTAAAAGTCTGTGGACACAAAACACGAAACTTATCACAAACATCTTCGTATGTCGCTGACTTAACCTAAACAATTCAGAAGAATCTGCCATTTTCACTTGTGTTCCAATTTTTGTTAATGGCGCGAGAACATGTATATGGGCTACTAATGTATGCAAACTTAACTAAAATGCTTTCTCCTTTCGAAATACCAGATGACCGAAACGGGATAGAATCAGACTATGCCTTGTCAGATACGGGCAAGTGAAAGGGGATTAGCTGGGAAGTAAGCAAATTGTTTATTTTTATACATCCCAATAGAATATTAAATAAATCGTAAATTAGATTAGATTTATTATTAATTCTGCAATTAAATATCATTACTCGGTGGCAGAATATATAAATTACAAGAGAGTAGTTAATTTAGAAAAAACAATAATTAAGAATATTAGTAATAATTAAGAATATTAGTAATAATTAAGAATATTAGTAATAATTAAGAATAATAGTGATAATAAGGGTGAGGGAAAACTCACCGCGGGATGCAATCGCGCGATTCCTAAAATTCTTCCCTTCAGCCGTTGAGCTATCGATAGGAGGGATTGAAAACCGGCCATCCCAACGCCGCGGCGCGCGGTGAGAGTGAAGGAGCGGAGGAATGGAGGGACGGAGGGGCGGATTGGGGGAGGAGGTGTAGAGGAGTGGAGGGGACAGAGAGGCGGAGGGGCGGGGTGTGGGTGCGGCGGGGTGGAGAGGCGAAGCAACGGAAGGGGCGGAGGGGTGGAAGGGCAGGGGTGGCGGGGTGGAAGTGGCGAGAGTTGCGGGGTGGAATGAGCGGGGTGGCGGGGTGGAAGTGCCGGGGTGGAATGGGCGGGGGATGGTGGGGGGTGGAAGGGGCGGGGTGGAGGAGCGACGGAATGGAAGGGGGATGAGGGGTGGAAGGACGGAAGGGGCCGTGGAGCGGAGGGGCGGAGGGATTTGGGCGCGAATCGCCGTTCGCGCCGCGCGCTCCCTGCGGAGGCTGCGCGCTCGGGGCGGGGAGGGGAGGGGTGGGGAGGGCGGGGCGGGGAGGGGTGCCGCTAGGCGGGGCACCGCTTCTTTAACGAGGGCCCCCGGCGCGTGCTCTGTAAACAAATATTTCCTCGGCGCTATCTCGCGGAGGGGCGCCGCACAACGAGAAGCAGGGAGCGCCAGGGGGAGCGAGGGCCGCGGCAGCAGCGGATGGGGGTGGTCGACGCGACGGGGACGGAGGCGACGGAGGAGTCCGGGTGAAAGGGGAGCAATCGAGTCAGGCGTGGGGGATGTGGGATGGCGGTGACGCGGTGGGATGGAAATGTAAGGGAACATTTTACGTTTTCTTTGATTTTTTGTTTTGGTACATATTTTCAAATTGTTTAAACAATTTATTGTTTCAATGATGTTAAAATAAAATAATTAAATAGCAATTAATAATACTTTATTGTTAATTTTTCCTAGTTTTTTTTTGCTTTATTCTGTTACGTGGGTAGCTAGCTTCAGTCTAAAGCTAGTTGACCCTCGATTTTTTTGGAAAACGTCTGGCGTAATTAATTTAAAATTATGATAATTTAAGAGTAACTAATTAGTAGTAAATGATGGCATATCGTTTATTGTGGTCCGCTATGGGTGGCTAGCCAGCTTCAGAGAGGTAGGGAAGGCAGGAGAACGCGCGGGATGGTGAGTGCCACAGTGGAGGGGGCGATGGGAGCGAGCGCGTAATAGGGAGCGGGGGTGGGGATGGGGAAGATGGTCGGGACGATGGCGAAAAAGAGTCAGACTCGGAGGAGAGGCAGAAGGCGGATGAGCTTGCGTGGGGAGCGGCGGAGGTGGTGCACGAGTGAGGAGACAGTTGCAGAGTAGGTGGATGTGGGTCCTGGAGGGCGCGCGAGTTTCTTACTGCCGATAGGCGACAATGGAAGGAGTAGGCATGCGGAAGGTCATCGATGACAAAATGGAACAGGGGAGAATAAGGTGAACTAAATCGATTAGTTCCATCGTTTCTGATTGAATGCGAACCAGAATCAAACAAGTGAGGGCAATTTCTACGAAACACATGTGTTTAGTTACACAACTACTAGTCTGAGGTACAAATGTGCCTCACTATTAACTTTGCTTACTATAACAATGCCTTACTATATTAACTGGAGAAAATAGTATAGTATTATGAAACGATGAAGTAAAGATGGGTATTAAAGGGCGAGTGTGAAGAGAGATTATGAAACGAGCGAAGAACGAGCAAGTATTGTAACTTCATGCGAGTGTATAATGGCGGTATACAGCCAACGCTTCCTGGCGGACAACCTCTTAGGTGTCCCTGGTGGCATTTGTTAAGGATAAACATAATTCGTCTTCAAATGAATAGTACATGAGATAAATTAAATTCACTTTTTTAAGAAATATCGTCAAAGTTCAGTATGTTCTTTTTTCTTATCAACATAATAATTATTAGTCCTCAGTAGGGCAGTATTCTGATAGACTTCTGAGTTTGGGAAACGGGAGGGAGTAGGTGCAGTTTGCGTTGCCTCCACAAGGGTTGTCTCGAATTACTAAACATACAATCCAACAAAACTTTTAATAGATTGATGACCATTGGTTAATTACTTCTCGACTGTAAATTTCCCTGAGATTGCTCAAACACCTGTACTACAATAAAGCTATATCTTAATTATTATCATTATGCAACGAGCTTCAACCATTTAATAAGAGACTTATACAATGAAAGTGAAAAAAAATATTTGATGAAACTAGGGGTATATAAAAATGTGTGCATCTCCTCGCCACCAATCTTGACAATCTTTGGAAGAGCACAACACACTTAAATTCCGATCTGTATGCGAAGTCACCGGCCAACAGAATTTTAAACATGAATTTTGCGATGGAAAATTCGAGATCGTATTGTTGATGTGATTCTAATACTTTTCCTCCCTTTATTACTTAATAAAATAAAAATTTACAATTTATAGTTAAAAAAGGATACACTGTAAATGAGAAAAAACTGAAGGAAAGCCGAGGAGCCGTATCACAAGATAAAGTAAACACAGGAGTGTAAAGTTTAGACGGGAGGAAGATGCACAGTCTAGAATAAACTGTGGTAAAAGTCCAGGATTGCAGAACGATAAGACGCAACCCTTCCCCCGGAGGCACCGGAGTGGGGAGGAAGCACAGCGGTGGGGGGGGTGGAGGTGGAGGTGGGGGGTGGAGGTGGAGGTGGGGGGTGGGGGTGGAGGTGGGGGTGGAGGTGGGAGTGGGGCGAAGGTGGGGGTGGAGGTGGGAGTGGTGCGAAGGTGGGGGTGGGGCGGGGGTGGGGGCGGGGGCTTGGGCGGTGGCTGGGGCTGGGGCGGGGGCGGGCGCTGGGGCGGTGGCTGGGACGGTGGCTGGGACGGGAGCGGGGGCGGTGGCTGTGGCGGGGTGGGGCAGGGTGGGGCGGGGGCGGGGGCGGTGGCTGGGGTGGTGGCTTGGGCGGGGGCGGGGGCAAGGGCGGGCGCTGGGGTGGTGGCTGGTACGGTGGTTGGGGCGGGGGGCGGTGGCGGTGGCGGGGGCGGGGGCGGGGGCGGGGCTCAAGCAGCGAGCGCGGAGCGTGGAGAGCAACTCCCCTCACCGCGAGTGAGGGAGACCCTTTTGTAGACCGCAGAGAACCCCCCGGGACATTCGGCGACGGCGGCGGCAGCGAGATGAGGATGGGAGCGTGATGAAGGGTGCGGGGGAGGGGAACCTCTTATGGCGACAGCTGAAAACAAGGTCAGTAGCGTCAGCAAAGTCGCACAAGAACAGCCCGTTAGAAAGAGTGGTAATGGCGGACGAGACCTGAGGAACAGAAGTAAGGAACAAGAAAATAAGTTAAGGTTCAGGGGCAAACATTTTGGAAATAGAGATTGACGAAATATTAAGGGATAAGATTTACGTGTGGGAGATTCGGGGCTAGAAGACTGGATAAATGAAAGATATTACGGAATAGTAATCAACTGGCAAGAGAGTGAGCAGATGAAGGGACCGTGGTAGAGTGAATGTAAGGGTGTAGGGATGGTCTAACGAAGAGTACTCAGGTCCTAAGGCAAGGGTCAGGAGATGGATAGTAGTTAAAGTCTGCAACTACGGGTCAGTAGTGAGGCGACGAGTCAAGGACCGGGATTTGTCCGTCTCGTTGGGCAGCAAAACAAAATTGAAGGCTTTTGCGTTTTAGGAGAGAGACAGTGGTAAGGAGGCAGTTCGGAGGGCAGTGTTACGGAACTGTAGTGGGTAACAGAGGGGGCAGATTCGGAAGAGGAGGGACGGCGAAAGAGCCTCAAAATTTGACAACAGCGGCGAGGTGCCGGAACAACGGTGACCACCGGACATGACGATGCGTAATAAGGGTTTTAGGGGAGCGCTGAATCGATAGGTAGGTGCTGGGTTCGCTGGCGTGTCATTGTTTCCTGTTTTCAAGAACCTTCCACGTAGACTGGATGAGGATAGTAACAAAGGGACACGCTCGTGTAGTTACGCAAAGTTCCATAATCATAAGACAACATTCCTGGCACAAATGAGATTCTGATTGTAATTGTACGTTTGATCAGAGATGCTGAATTCGGCGGAATTCCGTCAATTGGGTGACTTAAATGGCGTCTACTTATGGGAACAAAATGCAATTTACAGAATTCCGCCCAATGTGCAGAAAGCTTTATTTGTTCGAAGGACTTTAAGTTATATAATTGTCGTTTTTGAATCACCTGTTTACTTCTAAACACCTTGCAAACAATCTAATGTGAAATGAAAGGCCACAATGTCACAATCCGCATTTGGCGTTTGAATAAACAGGGATGCATTTCCGAGTCTAAGTGTATCAATTAATTGTAGAAATATTGATGGCTTTCGCAAGATTTGTTTTATACACATGTGCGCTTAGTCGTAAACATACCTATCGTATCGTAAACCTACAATTACAGCACTTCTGAAAAGATTGGCACCGGCGTCGGAGCTCTATTCCTTCGCTTTCCGATTCGCTCACTTCGCGCAATTAGGCATATTAGTAAGTATTAAAATTACACATTGTGCTCCGGTGGCGAATTTCGCCATAAGGACATGGCAACCCTGAGCTAATCATTGTGTCAAAGCATAGATGAGTACGAACTTTGAAAGAGGCCATCTATATTACACAATAAAATACGTTATTTCCGTAAATACGGTCAATTCCTGTTAGAACCTTTTTTATTGTGACAATTTGTGGAATTGCTAGACGTTTAGAGAAGAGCATCTCCAAGCCATTTGGAAACCTTGTAAATGATTAATTGTAACAATAAAGTCATCATTTCATTCGCCTTGTTGTAAGTTTTATTTACTGTCTTGTGAAACATGTCAAATGTAAATAAAAAGAAGTTTCGTGAGAAAAGGGACACAGAAATTTGATTACTCAACGTACGGCTTGAGGCTGCGCAAGACCATGTGTTAAATATATGTAGTGCGATTTAAAAATACTAGAAAAATATTTGTTTATTTAATATATAATTCCAAATATCTATATGAAAAATGGATTTATCTTTTAATCGAGAAATTATTGTTTTATATACAGTTTTTATCAATGTAATAATATTTATACCAAACTTTTAATGCATTATCTCATTAATGCTGAATACATTATTAACATTACTAACAATATCGTTAGTGAATTTTCCCCCCAAAATATGTGTAGGTGATATAAAATCTTTATCAAATGTCTTGATATGAGGTGAACATGGATTTGAATTTGGCAGTGATATTTTGGAACAAAGGTTATCTGTTGATAAACATGTTTACCACGGCAAAGCCATTCGTTACCCGCAGGGCGGGAACGGGGTGCGGGGAGTTGTGGGCGGGGGGAACGGTGGACTTGGGTTCGGAGCAGGGTGGGCGGGGAGCGAGGGTGAGGCAGAGAGTAGCGGCTGGGGCGAGGAGCGGGGTTGGGGAGCGGGAGATGGCGGAGGCGGAGAGCGGGACGGGATAAGGGTTGCGGGGAGCGAGGGTGGGAACAGAGAGCGGAAGCTGGTACGGGGTGCAGGGAGCGGGGAGCGAGGGTGGGGCGCAGAGCGCTGGCTTGGGCGGAGAGCGGGGGCCGCAGGCAGACGCTGGGTCGCCACGGTCCAGCGAGCGGGCCGTGGCCTGGGCCGGGGCCGGCGCGCGGGCGCCGGAAGCGGAAGCGCCGCCCCCCCCGCCCAGTTCCCTGGCTGGCGGGCGGGTGCCATCCGGCGGCGCCGCTGGGCACCGCGCCGGGGCGGGCCGGGCAGGTTTCGGGCGCGGAGGAAGCCAAGGCCCCCGCGGCACCTGCCGGCGTCGGCGCCAGCGCGCGCGGCGTCGTGGGCGCTGCGCCGCCAGCGGGGCCTATCAGAGCGGAAAACACGCGGCCGCGATTTCTCATTCAACCACCATTAACGTTGGGGGTCGCAAAATCCCTCCGGCTTAGGTGGCTCAGCGTCTCCATAAATTGAGGACGGGGCCTCTGATCGGGAGGTCCTGGGGTTCGAATCTCGACTGTGGAAGGATTTTCGACACTAGCTAGATAGCTACGTCATGCTCAGCTTCTGTCTGCAGGAGAAGTCTAGCAACCGGCTGCTCTGATCGGTAGTTTTCCGTGCTTTCTCCGATCAACACCAGCCGAATGCTGGAGCAACACCTTAAAATATGTGCCACGGATCGCGCACGATGTCTCCTTTCTTAGCCTTGTCCCGAGGAAAATATCCGCCACCTTTCGTAGAAAACTGCACTACACTTATGGACTAATGACCTTAACAGTTGACACGCCGAACCGAAATAATTAATCACGCGAACATGGTAATATATTTCCGGTGAAATACAATCCTACTGGTTAAATTTCAAAATTCGTAATATACAGCATTTAACATATATTAAATAAAAGGAAAGTACTGGCATGCTTTTTGAGATGCAGAGAAGTTAACATTTTATTATACTTCATTTCTTTAAATAAAAAATATAAATATAATCGTCATCTGTGTGCGGTTTTCAACTATCTGTCTGTAAAGGTAGGCAAAAATGTGAACAGAAGCAAAAGAGGGACAGACGTACGCACAGATTCTCACTCACACATACACAAAGAAGATACGAGCGATGGAATCAAATAATTCAATGAGTATAATTAAATTGTTTTACTAGAGAATGCGATTAAGTGCATAAAGCTCATTCATAAAATAAAGATGGATAAGTACTTAGAGATAAATATATGTCGAGAGGGAAAATAAAACTAAATGACGAGAATAATTATGGTTTCCTAATCCTCAAGCAAACATTGTCTCAAGCTGTAAAAGTGTATATGTTGTAAGAAAAAGGGCTGTTGTAAATGTGTCTGCGGAAGTAAATAATAGCAAGTGCAATTTCCTTGTCACCTGACACTACGACAAATTGAAGTGTGACGTCCAAAATATCATTTAGACTACTTTTCCAGTTTCGTTTTTTTTAAATACATATTTATTTTTCAATCGGAAGTACATAGTTCAGTATACATTCACCTCAGTTTCAATTCTCAACCACGTTATTACGTGGGATATAGAGATAAGTTAGAATTACCTTAAAAATAATAAAGGAAACTCATCTCAACTTCTCATCACTTCAACGTATCATGTTCTCGTTGTTTGATAAGTACTGTTAAAAATCTGAGTATTCAAACTATAGATACCCTTAAATTTTAGGAGTTTCTGCACTTGTTTTATAAGCGCTCTAAACCACGAAATACTGTATATAGCATTGTTTGGGCTACTGTTTAAGGCACATTCATGAAATGAACACAAACATGTATTGCACTCCTCTGTGCAAATAAACGAGGAAATTATCACACGGACGGTTGATAATTATCCGCATTACTAATGACTTGTTTACCACTGAGGATATCGGCACGGTTCTTGTTTCTACCCACTAAGCCACGCGCGGCGCAAGTGAGGCTATAACACCTTGGGAAAGGTAAGTTCCTTCGAATGGCTCCACATTCCTGACCAGTTCTTATGCACAGTCAACTGTCGTTTTATGATCCGACATCAGATTTTAGCTGTGGCTTGCAATTCCAATTCATCTCAAACGATATGTTAAAGACTTGGATTTGTGGTAAATAGAGAATAGGGAATTGGACCCATTACTATTGGCATGAGATATAAAATGTAAGAATGGTAAAAATATAAAAAATTAAAATTATTTTTAAAATATTTAATGAGAAGTATTTTTAATATATGTTAGTATTTTTAGTATATCTCTTGTAAAATATTTACATAATCTTCGCGAGGCAAGATTGTTTTTGTGACAGTTATATTGTATAACCTAACTATTCCTTTTTAGAATTTTTATAACATTTTGAATCGATGAGATTATTCCAGAATATTTTCCTTACTAATACCCATTCACTCGGCTGTGATATTTCCTTCCCTTCTACCAGTCACATATCTGGTTTCCTACTGCACAAAAATAGCACCCAATACGCTTTCTTAATGCATTCTTTATTCGTCCCACAATAGTAACATCAACACTCAAGTAACCCTGGACTCATAGTCCTTTTTTTATACTAACAGTTAGTTCAATTTTCCTGTAGCGTCATAAAATTATCGATTAAATACTTTGGAAGTCGAGTTGCGGCCAACGGGAGCGCTTTAAAATTATGTTTCTTTTCCCAGACTGAGAAGTAACGTGGCGCAAAATTTCATTTTCCTGATGATATCAAATTTTAGTAATTATGCCTGTGTGCGAGGGTTCTCAAGAACCTTCCCATCCACACGGTGGGACTACACGGACTTGCATACATTTACCAACACATGTGGTGAATATGTCTTAATGCATCATAAATAAGCAAGGTGAATATGTTAATACTCCCGTAAAATTACAATTACAGAAATAACGCGTGTAAGAAAATCTCCAGGTAGTCGCATTGGATATCATCTTTAGATTGCACCAGGAATCCTGGTTCTGTTGAGAGAATTACAAGATCCCATGTCCTTCCGTGTGGTTTTAATGAGGAAGGTAAATGAAATTCGTAAACTTTGTGTTCAGTACGTACAACTTTCCAGTTGTCAGTCATGTCATATTTTTGTGATTTAGTTCACTTCTTTATAAGCAATTTAAGTGTATGCTATTACGTTACATTTAAAAATAAAAAAAGTGCTTTTCCATTTTTGAAATAAACGTTCTCGGAATCCATCTAATTTGTAATTTGAAACTAACAAATTTGAATATAATTTCAAGAGAAAGTATATACTAATGTAGAGTTAAATAATGAAATTATTTTATTTGCCAGTAATTTTGAATGTTGAAGCCATATAAATCAATAAACTTCATTTAAAAAAATGAACGTAGTTGCTTAGTTCCTGATTTTTAACGCGACTACTTTTAATTTTAATCTTCTGTTTCTGAGTGAGCGATGATGAGAAGTGGTGCAGTTAAAGGAGAGGAGGAGAACAAGTGATGTAACCCAAACACGTTCTTTGTTAGGAAGCATTGAACACTCAACGTACTACTCTCCACTGAAGTTCGTTTTGACTCATGAACCAATGCCGATGAAGAGAAGGCAAACGCAGCGATTTTTGTCAATGTATGCCAGCAGACTCCATTACTTCTACCGTTCCTCTGAATTGAGAATATTTATTAGAAAATACAATCACTTTGAACCGACATGACCAGTGAAAAGTATGAGTGAAGAGGTGTCATTGCTCCAGCTGTGGTACTGATATTACGCGTTAGATGCACAAAGGAGATGCAAAACTCGATAGTGCTGTCGATTGCTGTAACGCTTAACCGCGCAAAAACTCACTATTTGTTAACTTCATTGATACTTGAGCGGTGTGATGTAAATAAACAAAAACTGTTTTTAGTGTCGAACAATGCACCACTGACTGTGTTGTTGTAAGGTTTCTTTTACTTAAGTTATGTTAACACTCTTCTAGAGCTTTGCGCGTTAATTGTGAATTGTTGAATGTTTTCTGAGGTTTATATTCTTCGCAGCAGTAGCCAACATCTCGCATTCAGCAAGAGCAAGCCCGTGGCAATGCCTCTCCCCTCCCTCACTTGCCGCGAATACATAACTCGCGATCGAACAGAGGCGGCTAGTGAGTGCGCGAATGAGTCGCGGTCCCTCATTAATTCCAAGGACGCGCGGCGCGGATGGAGGAGAGGCGAGCGGGGTAGGGGCGGGGGCGCGGGCGGGGGCGGGCGGGCAGGCATGGGCGCGGCGCAGGTGCGGGTGCGGGGACGTGTGCGGGGACGCGGGCGGGCAGGCGGGGGCAGGGACGGGGGCATGGAAGGGGACGGAGACGCGGGCGGGGACGCGGGCGGACGGGCGGGGATGCGGGTGGGAGCGGGAACGCGGGGACGCCAGAGGGGGCGGGCGGAGATGGGGGCGGGGACGCGGGTGGCGGTGGGGACGAGGGCGGGCGCGGAGGGGCGGGGACGGGTGGGCAGGCGTGGGCACGACGCGAGGGCGGGGACGCGTGCGGGGACGCGGGCGAGCGGTTGCAAGGACGGGGTAGGGGAGGGGGTAGGGGACGGAGACGAGGGCGGGGCGGGGCGGGAACTGGGAGGCGGGCGGGTGGGGGCACGGGTGGGGGCGGGGTCGGGGACGGGTCGGGGACGGGGCGGGGTCGGGGGCGAGGACGGGGCGGGGTGGGGTTGGGGGGGCGGGGATGGGGCGGTGACTGGGGCGGGGGCGGTGACCGGGGCGGGCGGGAACGCGGGCGGCGGGCGGGGACTGGGTGGGGGCGGAGACGGGGCGGGGCGGGGACAGGGGTGGGGAAAGGGCGGGGACAGGGGCGGGGACGGGGACTGGGGCGGGTACGGGTGGGTGGGCGGGGGCAGTGACGCGGGGGGGTGGGCGGGGGCGGGGGACTGCCGCTGCCAAGGAGCGGGAGCGCTCGTCCGCAGAGTGCAATGACTGCTCCTCCCCTCCCCTCCCCTCCCTCCCTCTGCGCTGACGCATCCGCACGCGCGGCGGACGCGCTACCGCCTGGAATCTGCGCTCCCGGGGCGGCGCATGAGCTCACGCCCGGCGATGCGGCCAACGAGCCAATCCAGCCGTGGACCCTGGACTTCACGTGAACATAAGTAAATACAAATATTAAACTTTAACGACAAGAGACAAAACATATTTTAAAAACAATACTTTTGAAATTTCTCATACGAATTAAACAAATTTGTTATTTATTTAAGAACCAAAGCATCAATTATAACGGCATAGAAACATGTTTCAGCAATTCTTTCAACACACGCACAGTCGTGATTTCATCAATTTCCTTAATTATTACCGAGATACGAGTACGTCAATTTTTTCGAATTATTTATTTAAGGTCGCTTTTCAACTGCTTAGTCAAATTGCGACCACAGTAATTTTAACATTGGGGCTAACTGTAAGGGGAGCACGTAAGGACATGAACACACACATTCATGCCCGGGCTGGATTCGAACCCGTGGCCCTTCCAGCCGACGCAGCTACGGCCCTCCAGCCTTACCACAGTTGTCAGGCCGACGAGTACGTCCTTATGACTCCTAACAAACAACAAATAATGATGTGCATTAAGTTTTCTTTGTATTTACAAAATAAATACAATTTGGTTAACAATTTTCTTCTTTTTTTCAAAACTAACTTCTGAGTTTAAGTCATCCTTTTTCTCATTTGTTTGATCTTGTTTTTTTTTTAATTGATGTGCATAAACAATTATACTGGGCACATAGGCTTGTCTCACATTCAGATGTGTAGGTTTTCTTCACGGAGAAAATCATGTCAGGCAATTAAATACATCACCCTATTTTGTAATTACAAATTTCTACAACATCGTGAGGAATAAATTGTCTGACTTTTACTTTAAAGAAAAATAAAAATAAAGCTCTTCATTAATGTAAAAATCTCAAATGTCAATTTTTGTTATTGCATTAGTTTCATATCAGCCTCTGTTTTGAGGGGTCGTAAGCAAAATTAAGCTGTGGGGCTTCTAGTTCGATTTAAACATGAACATGCATAATCAAAATGAGAACGATAGAAAATAAACCAGAGAATAACTCTTGCAATTTAAAACAATGAAATTTACAGAAAATTATCGCAATACAGAGCCTGGTTTTCGCCAGAAAATGTACATGTTGAGTTTTTGTACTCAGATCAAACCTATGTTACGTTCTAATTTTTTAGCTTACACCTAAACGTAAAAATTAAGATTTGAAAAATGTTTACACTAAAAAAATTACTTTTTTTACAGGTCTTGGTATTGAACGTACCATTTCACCAAAGGGGAGTTTTCATCGCACGTGACGATGTTTGGAATCAGATAAACTTTTCATCATAGTCTCCCGATGAATAAAAGAGGTAAACAAGAACGATGAAATATTCATTTCTATTTCTCCGAACTGAAACCAATGGTGCAAAGTATTCTTCATAAAACAGTCACGATGCAGCCATACGGTGTGACGACACCGCGAATTCCAATGCATTTAATATATGGAAATGCTTAGACTTCCATGTAATTGTACATGACTATTCCACTCGTGAAATTAAAACCAATAGTGTTTAACCAGGAGAAGATGGAATAAATAATGAGCTCATTAAATATAGAGGAAAAAACGTATGGAGAGATATAACTAAACTTATTAATAAAATTGTACATAATGCAACAATACCAAAGGAATGGAAATCAAGCATTCTTATCCCTCTATTTAAGAAAGGAGACCAGCGCGATCCAGATAATTATAGAGGGATAAACCTCCTGAGTAGCTCATTGAAAATCCTCACAAAGTATATAGGAAACACTCTTATGAACATGATAGAATGGGAAGAACAACAACAGGGGTTTAGACGTGGTTGATCACGCACTGATGCAATTTTTATCATCCGACAAATCAAACAACGAAACAACAAAAGATACCCTCTAACCTCTTAAAACTAATAATTGATATATATATATATATATATATATATATATATATATATATATATATATATATTCAGAAAACAAAGTAAAAATTAAAAATCAGGGGAAAATATTACCTGCTTCGAAAGGAATAAGACAAGGAGATTCATTAAGTCCATTGTTATTTAATGTAATAATGAATAGTATTATAAAACGTCTAAAAACAAAAAAAGGATATAGTATGGGAAAATATAATATAAATATTTTATGTTACGCAGACGACACATTGTTAATAGCAGAAAACGAAGATGACTTACAACGATTGTTGTATGAATTCAGTAAAATTTGTAAGAATTTTAATTTAAAAATATCCACTCAGAAAACGGAAGCTATGACAATTGCTAAGAATCCGATTAGGTGTAAATTGGTGGTGGATAATCAAATAATAGAACAAGTTCTAGAGATCAAGTATTTGGGAATAACTTTAACAAGCTCAGGGCAACGGAGAAAGAAATCAAAGAGCAAATCATAAAGGGTAATATGATCGCTGGCTGTCTCAACTACTCAACATGGTACAATAAACATCTAAAACAGGACTCGAAGGTTAGAATATATAAATCAATAATTAGACAAATACTAACATATGCAGCAGACACAAGAAGCGAAACAATACGTACCCAACAACTTGAGGTTGCTGAAATGAGAGTTCTCAGGAAAATTGCAAATCACACTCTACTGGATAAAGAAAGAAACAGAAACATTAGGGAAGTGTGTAAAATTAAGCCAATTACAGAATGGGTAGCAGACCGAAGAAAGGAATGGAACGATCATATTGAGAGAATGGAGGAGAAAAGAATCGTGAGGATTGCTAGAGACGAAAGGCCGAGGGGAAGAAGAGAATTTGGTAGACCAAGGAGAAGATGGAAAGACTCGTTATAATTCTTGGAAAGGAACAAGTCTTAGACTTTTTAAGAAGAAGAAGAAGTGTTTAACTATACATACAAAAAGCTCCAATCAGGGCGGTGTATCTCAAAAACTTTATCGCTTCCTCTACTCGATTTTTCTTACCGCTTCTCCCTACTGGCCAATCATAAACTGTGTCTCATCATTCTTAGGAGGCGTTATAAATCGAGCGCTATGTTGATATCCAATAAACCGCGTATGTACTGTCGCATAACCTCATTGATTTTAATACCTTTCAGTTATTTTCAATATTTGGCGCATTTTGGAACTCTGTTGGACATAATTTCACTCGTGGAACAGTCCTTTTAAATACCATGAGTGCTTTGGAAATTCTCAGATAAATCCCCTCCTCGCTTCGTGACTGGAGATTTATTGACAATTTCCCAAGCACTCGTGGTATTACCTATGATATAGTCACCGACACTAATCATATTAATTATTAAGCTGTAGGTTCCTGAAATTGTAGTTTCTTCAAAACGTTCCCTTTTGAAAGGTTTTCGTCTTCTATAGATCTCCCAGAAATTCATTACGGGACATCAATACATTACTTCTCACGTAACTTTGCAATATCAATATATTAACGATAAACATTGTTTATAACATGAAACACATTGCAATGCTCGCAATTAGTTTGAGTCATAGCATTAACAGTTTAATACAAGTTTTACTCATAAATAGTTTGAATCACTGCATTCCCACCTCGGGGAAAGATTGAATAAGGTGTATTTGAATGACAATGACAAACAGTCCTCAGCGGAGGGAAGAGAAAAATAGTCGTTCACTCCGCTGTGGGAGGCTGCGACTGTCTGCACTGGTCTGCCCAAAAGGAATGTCACAATTTTAAATATTAATTTTCTTGATACCCGAGTTTTAATAATTGTAGTAGTTCTTTACAAATCATTCAATTTTGAAGATAGGTGGTTTTTTATCACACAGTACATACAGATACACACAAAACTGTTTCATGGAGATATATTTGATTTTTTTGTGGGGGGGGGGGATTCCTTCTTACGTACAGAAATTCGTTTCAAGCAGGCTTTACTGTTGTATGAAAACCAAAAAGTGTGGCAATTCTGGAAAGTCTATTCGTTATAATCTGTGCCTGATGGATTGACTTACTGGATCTATCAGTCATTTATCAGGTGAAATCATATGAATGATCGAGCAATAGGGCAATGAGAGCGAGCGAAACGGAACCTCCCTCCCCCCCTAAAAAAAGACACCAATTTTGTCTGCGACTAATTGAGGATGGACCGACATGTACGTGAACCCCAGTACTCAGGATGAAAATCGAGCGCCCTGGCCACCACGCTATCCAGTCTAGGATCGACCCGCAGCTACGGAGCCGTAGACATACAAAACATACTTGTATTGTATTTGGCTGACACGGTGATGTCTCCTATTAGCGCCAGCAAAGCAGAAATCTTGCGACCGCCGCCATCTATAGACTCGTAACATTTTCAGGTACCATAACTCGTAACATCTTCAGGTACAATTCGTTCGCTAGCTGTTTAGAAAACGTTAGTTTTATGAATTGTTCCGACAATGAGGACGTATGTTGGGTTCAGTTGTCATTTTTTCATATTCGCGTCCCAAGAGAGAGAAAAAAAAGTTGCAATGCGTCGATACCTATTGTCAATTCCAAAAGTTTTCTTTCAGGAATATTAATTCTGGTTCATTATTCCATTTTACTTCTTAACAACTGCGCACTAAAAACGTAAGACATTACACGTAGAAATATGGAGAATCTTTAACGACAGTAAATAATATATTTCGGGCTAACGGGGCTTGGTCAGTAGGAGCAAAAAAATGTTTTAAGCATGCTTGTATGCCAACGTTTCGAAAAGTATATTTCCATAGCAATGAGGATTCCCATAGCCCACAACCACGTTTGAAACATTGTTTTGCTCCTACTGTCAAAGCCCCATCAACCTGACTTCAGTATTTCTCGTACACGTCGAACAAACAAGTGGACGCAGTATAACTAGTGGAACTATAGGGACACCAACACTATAACGCAGTGGAACTGTAGGGACACCAAATAGCTGCGCGGACGAAACGCCCGTCTTCACGTTCGTTGCCATTGGGGCAGTGGGTGCGTGGCGGCGCCGCCCCGGCAGCTGGAGGGACTCGAGCTCCGTTGCGTCAAACAACATCGCCCGCGGGCGCTCTGAGTCAGCGGACGGTCTCGCCCCGCACCGCCCCGCCTCGCCCCGCCCCGCCCCGCCTCGCCCCGCCCCGCCCCGCCTCGCCCCGCCTCGCCCGCCTCGCCTCGCCCCGCCTCGCCCCGCCTCGCCCCGCCTCGCCCCGCCTCGCCCCGCCTCGCCCCGCCTCGCCCCGCCTCGCCCCGCCTCGCCCCGCCTCGCCCCGCCTCGCCCCGCCTCGCCCCGCCTCGCCCCGCCTCGCCCCGCCTCGCCCCGCCTCGCCCCGCCTCGCCCCGCCTCGCCCCGCCTCGCCCCGCCTCGCCCCGCCTCGCCCCGCCTCGCCCCGCCTCGCCCCGCCTCGCCCCGCCTCGCCCCGCCTCGCCCCGCCTCGCCCCGCCTCGCCCCGCCTCGCCCCGCCTCGCCCCGCCTCGCCCCGCCTCGCCCCGCCTCGCCCCGCCTCGCCCCGCCTCGCCCCGCCTCGCCCCGCCTCGCCCCGCCTCGCCCCGCCTCGCCCCGCCTCGCCCCGCCTCGCCCCGCCTCGCCCCGCCTCGCCCCGCCTCGCCCCGCCTCGCCCCGCCTCGCCCCGCCTCGCCCCGCCTCGCCCCGCCTCGACCCGCCTCGACCCGCCTCGACCCGCCTCGACCCGCCTCGCCCCGCCTCGCCCCCCCGGCCACGCCCCGCCATGCTCCGCCTCGCCACGCCCCGCCACGCCTTGATTATTCTCACTCATAATCTCATTGGTCTGAAGAACGTTCCATTTATAAATACCAGAAAATCTTAACTTTTTATATGATGATTTCATTAAAAAATAAAATATCGTCCACACAAAAACATCGAACACAAATCATTGTTATTACAGAAAACATTGGCTTGAAAAAACGATATTAAATCCACGAATGATTTTATAAAAGCATCGATGTTTGCAGAACATCGACATCGACTCCGTACCCGTAGTGCAGGCCCGAGTAGTGACAGCAAATTTTGGCAAAACATCGATACTTTGATATATCAACCAAAAGTTTTCCGTATCGATGAAAACATCGACAAAAAACATCGATACTTAAAATATCAATGTTTTAAATATAATGAAACATATCGAAGTAAAATGTCTTTATTCTAATGTGATATATAGCACGTTAATATTAGTTTACTGTATATTCATCCTTAAATGTGGCTGTCATATTAATTTTCTAATACATTTTTTATGTAGTTAAGATTCAAAATGCAGTTTCACAACATTAACACGTAAAAATAATAAAAAAAAAGTAATAACACTGGAGAAAAGTAAGGAATAGAAACCGGTTTCGTTCCGTCTGGGGATCGACAACAGTGAGTTGTGAATGGCCATTGATTGCAAGCAATCCACAAAAGAATTAGATACTGTGCGAAAATGTATTTTACGAAATACGAAAATGTATTTTTATCATGAGAAGTTTTTTTAAAAAAATCGATGTTCTGAAAAAATATATCGATCTGAAGAAAACGTCGAAAGCGAAACATCGATGTTACACGACCCATGTTTCTGCTCGAGAATATTGATGTTTTAAAAAACTATGCTCTTTTGCCATCCCTTTAGTGCGTCTTTTATAAAGCTGCCTCTCAAGGCCCGTCTTCACGATGGAATATATCACTGCATTTCGCGTCTTTCTCAGTCGTGCCGCTAGATGTCGCTTGGTCGCGACCGTATCAAGCACTGCTTGATCGGCACGACCGAGAAAGACGCAAAATGCCTTGATACAGTCAACTCCTGTTATAGTGAACTTCAGGGGACTAACATGTTTGGTTCACTATATATCCGAGGTTCATTATATCCGATGATGTCAAAATTACAATAAATATAATTTCTGCACATTGATTGATTTTATTAATATAGAGATACAGCAAAATTCGTTAACAACATGTACTAAAAATATCAATGTCTTTATTTGACCTTACAATTATCAATTATTTTCATTTGTTAGCCTCGTACATTTTTCATTAGTAATTTCTCTAGATCCTTCTCCAGAGTTCGTGTTTTCTCCATTGTCCTCTGTCTCTAAGTATCGCAATGTGATCTTGACGCCCTTCAATACCTCTTGCAATTTTGGAACACCGTTCCACTCCCCGAAGTCTCTTTTACTCGCCTAATAACATACGAGATCTAATTAATTTCTCTGACTTACTTCCTATGTTCACCATAGCCGAGGTTCAGGTTCCCTATAACCGAATCTTCTTATGCTTATTTGTAAGGAGCGGATTTCTAGGATTTTGCATATTTTTGTCCGTTGGTTCAGGGCATAGCTAAGTGAAATTTCTCGACGTTTGGTTAGAATATGATGCTATATAGATTTACATGTTAGTGCATATTTGTGTATATTTGGCTGATTTTTCCTGTTAGTACATATTCGTGTAATTATAAGCGCATATTTTGCATATTTCGTTAAAAAAGAGACTAATCTATAAAACGTTTCATCTTCTCAAAGAATCTTATGTAATTGTGAGCGTTCACTGATTCGAAAGACAGAGTCACATTTTGCGTTTTTGTTTTCTGTAGATGATAAAATACTCGGGCAAATGTGGGATATTTCTTGAGAACATATTTTTTAAACCAGTCAGAAGAAATTCTATAAGACATACAATGTACTTAATGAAGGTGAATATTTACTTCGATTATTCCTCTCGCGAAGTAGGGTAGATTATATTACGTTTGCACAAAAAATCTCTCTTTTCATTTCAAGCAAATTTTCATTTCATTCCAAGAATTTTATCAAGATGGGTTTTCATAAGAAATGAAATACTGTTAATTTTAAGTGCATATAAAAGGGCATATTTCACAATTTTTAGGTCATAAATGCATATTTTTAAGAGCATATTTCAAGACTTTTAGGGCATAAAAATCCGCTCCTACTTATTAGTAATGTAAGTGAAACGGGTCCAATGACTTAAATTCACTATATCCGACTGCATTATAGCCAGGGTCGATCGCCTAGTCCATCGTGAAGGCGGGCCTGGAGAGGCAGCTGCGGAAGAATCGCAGTGCAGGCCCAGTGACGCAGCGCGGCTGCGCGGGAATGCGCCAGCACAAGTGCAGCGGAGGCGCCGCGCGAAAAACCGCAGTCTCCGAGGCGGCGCGCGAAGGGAGAGGGGGGGGAGGGGAGGGGCTGAGTCAGCCGTCCCGCCGGGCAGGGCAGGGCCGGACCGGGCCGCGAACCCAGGCCCCACGCGGGAAGTCCTATGCGCCCCCGCCGCCGCTTCCAGGAAGGCGGACGAGGGCGAGACGAAGGCGGACGACGCATCGCGACGGCGCCGGTGGGGGTGGAAGGGGTGCAGGGGCAGGCGGGGTGCGGGGGAGGCAGGGTGCGGGGGAGGAAGGGTGGGGGGACGGGTGCGGGGGAGGGGAGTGGAAAGGAGATGATGGTTGCGGGGGGAGGAGGGGTGGACGGGGGAGGATGGTTGCAGGGGGAGAAGGGGAAGGAGGGTGGGAAGGCCAGGGTAGACGAGGGGTGGGCGGGGTGGTGGGGAAGTAGGGGAGGTGGGGAATGGAGAGGGAGGGGAGGTGGGGGGAGGGAGTGGGAGTTGGAGAGAGGGGGATGTGCTCCAGCGGTGCAGAAAGCGCGGGAGACGACCGCACGAGAGTTACGACGCTCGCTTTGTGATTCGCCGCGGGACGAATTTTGACTCTGACGCAGTGCAAATTCGTTCGGAGAAAACATAGCGCTTCGAAAGAAATGGAGCCACAATTATTTGTGGAACAACAATTGTTCACTCCATAACTCTTTTAATACTTTTTGTTTTGTTTTTTGTTTTTGAAGATCGTATCAACTTCTAGGTCATTAGCGACCACTACTGGATTTTAACGTTATGGTATCTATGATGAAACGATGTGCTTATGATAGAGGGGGAAAGTGCGAACACATACAACCATGCCCGAGGCGGGACCCGCGACCCTTCAGTACGAGATCGCTACTGCACTACTACCTGAGCTATCTCGGCCACAGGGCCGGCAACTTAATCTTTAAAATTCTGAACGAGCCCCGAAAATAAACAGTATCACAGACTATTCAATTCATTAAAAAGTAAACAGAAAATGCTCATTCCACTGAGACAACCACTTCAAATTCGTCTTCCGCGATCAATTCCAATCCACATTCGGCAACGGTTTCCAGTCGTCTAGAGTCCAATCGATGTGGTCACCAGTCCATGAGAGGTGCTGCAAGCGTTGCCCTGCTATTAGCAAAGGCACTTGTGTCGGTCTTTTGGTGGCATGTACGCATATACTTGGCGCGACAGCCCGTGAACGGCCTCAGGCCTACCGGCGACGTCCCTGCCTCGCGTCCATGGGTTAAGAGGGTAGGTGTGGTTAGCTCGTAGACACCCCACGCCGTATTCCGGTCTTCTCAACCTAAGAAGTGAATTTTCTCATCGTCACACAGCAACAGACAGGGTGAGTCACGTAACTTTAGCACCTCCTGTAACTTTTGAACGGTTGAAGATATTGCAATGCAGTTTTCACGGAAGTGAATGAGGGAATGGGGCTAATTGATATGTGTATTGCTTTCTCTTTTATCACTTGTATTTTACGAGATATTTGAGGTAAGTTTGTTTTTTCAAATGAGACTATACATATTTTTTCAGTCTATCATGACAAGCGTAAAAAGACAAATCCAAAGATATAAATATTGTTATATAATAGATAAGCATCTTTTTGAGTAACTGTGATTATTTTGCGACTTGTGTTTAACGGATATTTTCATTGTAACTGTCTGCCCCACAAGGTCACGCAGCGCTCCCCCAGCAAACGCGGGGTCGGAGAAGGGAAGGGATTTTAGTACTTGAGGATACGAAAAATATTCACATAACTGTTGCATTTTTTCCTGAACTGAACTGTCTTTTCCATCCTGATCCATTTTCAGATATTTTGTGTTTCTTAGGGATTGAAAATACGGATTTGTCTTAAGTAGTATTTATTGAAATAAGAGTATTTCTATTCCTAAGTTATTATTATATTCTTATTAACATTGAAATTGTTTGCTCAAAATATGCAATATTTTTTGTACAGTTTTAATTATTTATTTTTATTGTGGTTTGTTTCAAGATCCCATTAATACTTACCTTATGAAACCCCATTAAATGGAGTTGAAGTTATAAACAATTTTATTACGATACAAACTTATGACAAATTCTTATTTTCCATCCTTTAATTCCTTCAGTCAAAGAAAGACGAAAATCTGAAAATGCGGAAGGATGGAAAGCACAGTTCAGGAAAAAACTGCAATGGTTTTGTGAATATTTGGAATACTACGTTTCGTATTTTCAAATAAGATCCCTCCCCTTCCCTTCCTTTCCCCGGGCGCACGTGTGCTGGTGGAGCGCTGCGTGACCTTGTGTGGTGGACTATTGAAAATGTCCGTCAAACCCCAGTCGCAAAAATCAAAATTAATAAAAAAAATGCTTATCTAACATATAACAATATGTACATCATTGGATTCGTCTTTTTACGCTCGTCATGGTGAACTGAAAAAATATGTATAGTTCTATTTGAAAAAATAAAGTTACCTAAAAAATCTCGTAAAATACAAGTGATAAAATAGAAATTAATGCACGTATCAATTAGCCCCTTTCCCTCATGCACTTCCGTGAAAACTGCATTGCAATAACGTCGACTGTTCAAAAGTTACAGGAGGTGCTAAAGTTACGTGACTCACCCTGTATATTGGGCCTTTGCAAGGAAAACGCACACTATAGTCTTACTTCGACTTCGACTTCGGGAATCGAAGTCGGGGCCGTGCAGTGGAAAGCGAGCACGCTGACCAAGAGCTAGCCGCGAGGCCTTGTGGTAACATAGCCCATTAAAGCCAAATTTCGCCGCACTGCCCCAACGGATTCGTTCGCCGAAGGCCGTCGACCACACCGTTGACCGCGGAGAGAGGTTACGCCTGAAATTAGCTCGAAAGTGGACGCGTTGGCGCACAGCGTGAGCCATAGGCGGATATTGTTGTGCCGTTTCCGATAGAGAGTCGAGATTCGTTATCACTTCGTGTAACCTTTCAGTGTAGTCTTGGCTTTCCGTGTGTGAAGTTTCGTTGTCTTCACTCGATCCTGGGTTGAATTATTGGTGGATTAGCCACTGACGGACCGTCTATCGCATACTGTGCGCCGCGCGTAGAGTTCTGTAGTCTCAAATTATCCTTCTGTTATGGACGTTCATCTCTCCACGTTGACGGAAAAAATCCTTTTATACTCATTGTACGCAAACAAGTAAATTCAAATCGTATTCTTTTGAGAAACAATAAATTGTTGTTGTAGGAGTTATTTCGAGAGAGAAACCTGTCGCATTACAACACTTTTGCTCGAATACGAAGAGGAGGAATTAGTGTCTTGTAATGAATTGACTGTGCCTTTAATAATTGACTGTGATGATATTTGCCATAAATTGAAACACAAATATCACAATATAGGTGCAGAAAAAACAGAAATGTGCCCGCCGCACTCCCTGTGCCGCGCGCTCACATATATTCTGAAATTTAACGCGCGCGCTTAAGGGTTAGGGATTCTCGGCGCACTGTGGATATGGATGTAGAATATTAAATTCCCAAACGATTTCCGAAATGAAATGTCCGATGCGTCTAGCTCTGTCTACCAATCCACGTTGGAAGTCTGTTAATTTCCGTCTTGTAGCCATAATCACGTCAGAAACCATTCACATGAATCACTAGAGAACAAGTGAATGCTCTACCAATACACTGCTCTTTTTTATACCTTTTGTAAGCCATAACACTGCCATCTGTTTATTAGCACATTGCAATTCCATGACTTTTGCTACCTCCGTGTATTTACTGTTCCTTTATTACAAAAATATGTCCGTAGCATCAGAAAAGAGAACTGTTATTGCGTTTCGAAGCGCCAAGGGCATACCGTCTCTATTGAGAAGGAAAGGCCTAATATCGAACTATGCGGGACCCCACGAGTGAAGTACAATGAGCAGGAAAGGTGAGTAAATAATGTCCCTTCATTGCAATACAGTATATCTACTCTCTGAAATCGTTGAATAAGGTTCGAGCGTATCCAATGTAGAGCAATACCACTAATTCCAAACAAAGGTAATTATGAAAGTAAAATGTTATGATCATTGATATGAAATGGTTTTGAAAGATCAAAAAATATTCCAATTGGTGCTTCACTTTCATCCATTGATAAAACGACATCTTTAAGAAATGAAAATATGGTTGTTTCCATATATTTTATTTTCTAAATGTGTGTTGGCAAGCTGAAAATCTTATTAATGAGAAAAGGTTCCATTCGTATGTAAAAATAATGTCTCCAATGTTTTTGTTAAAACTGACAAAAGAGAAATTGGACGATAATTTTGAATTTCATTTTTGTTGCATTTTATAATTTCAATACGTGTGCGAATACGTTACCTATTTTTTCTAATTATCCTGTACAACACTCACATAAATTGAATTGGTGGAACGCACTCAAGAAATGAAGCTAGATTGAAACGTTCATCAGCGAAATAAATAAGAACCATGGCTGTAAATATGTTGAAGGAACCTTGAATCACAAATATGGAATAGGCGTTATTGAGAAACAATATTTATAATAATTCAATGTTTAAAACACACACGTATGTGCTTCAGAAAATATTAAGAATACAATCTACAGAAAAAAAAATTGATCAGTTATCTGTTGAAGAATCAATTCAAAATAGTACTACCCAGACACAAAACAGTTCGGAAGAATTTTATTGTTGACAAGTAGTTCTCTGCAAGGAAACGTTGAGAGAATTGCTTTTCGTTTTCTAGATGGATAATTTAAGTATCCGCCGCTTTTATCTTTCGCACGGAATATGATGCAGAGTATTGAAATGAAGTCCGGTGATTTATTGGCTACGAAGGCAGAACACGACTTCCGCAATAAAGTAAATTAGTGAATCTTGAATCCTTGAATCCTATTTCATTCCACTTCTATAATTTATGACATTTGCTTTCAGGTTTTATGTCAATAATATTTCTTTTTACTACAAAAGTGTAGTTTAAATGTTAAAGCAAAATACATGTTTGTTTCACTGTAGCATACTGTACTATCGAAAACTGCATCTTACTACTGTGCTATCGAAACTCTTAGAAATGCACTAGCTGTACCCCTGAGATTACATTGCACATAAAATCGAAAACCCTTAATAGAGTTAAACAAGTTTCAGAACATGTTATTAAAACACATACATCTGTTCTATACCAACACATTGATCTGTTCAGTATACTGAAGTGGAGAATTGTAGGAAATATTGCTATAAACCCAACTTAAAAATGTAATTAATCAGTTATAATGTTTGTAAAGAGACACACGTAAGACAGAATGCTGGGCATAATTTTTATTCAACATTCTGTAACCTTTACATTTAAAAACTGCCAATCTTCGAAATTAAAACACTGGCTACCGTTGCTTGCTGTCTATAATCTCATGGTACAAGTAAATCCCTGTATTGTTTTGCAGTTTGCTTTGAAATTGACTTAATGAACAAATGACGACCAGTAAATGTTTCTTCAAGTAATTTTACGTTATTACAAGTTGTTGTTTATGCTAAATAACCGGTAAACAATTCCATGGGATAATACATTTCGGAATCACTACTTTTCAATTAAGGTAAAAATTACGAATTTTCTTTTAGTACAAAGCTCAAATTGCTTCCTAAACGGAAAATCTTTAGCGCTTTAAATACACTAAATAAGTGCGAGGTAAACTATTTACTATAACGTCAGTGATCACGATTAAAATCAAAACTCAATTATAATGAGGAAATAAGAAAATAGGTTTATACATAGATTTAGAACTTTTAGAAGCCTACTTTCGAACCTACGTCGAATTTAAAGCACAGTGTATGAAATGTAAGGCATTTTATAGTACATTTCCCCTCCTTTTAAGACCTTTTATTAAATGTTTAATTCACCCTCTTACAATAACCTTTTTTCCCTTTTCTGCAAATTTTATGAGACTTTTAATGTTTTCTATGGCGTATTGCATATTCATTTTATCATATGTATTGAATTTGTATTGTTAGTAGAATCAGAGGGAATGCGGAAGGCCCATCCCAACTGAACTGAGACAATATTCAATTATTGCACTGCAAGAAAAGTAAACTGCCTTGATATTTGTGAATTAGTTGGGTGTTTACAATGAATTGTTCGTATTTCTTTAATCCATATGCCTGAAATAAAGGTATATACTGAAAATGTTTCCACTTCCATATCGTGCAAATGGTTAATGTCCAGTATAATTTTTAATGCACCACCTATGGAGAATAATTGAAATGCCTCGGTACTCACGTTACTTTACACACCACTTTACCTCGGTACTCACGTTTTATTACTCTTTACAAAAACTGTTCTGCAATGTATTACAATTCACGAAGCGAAATCAACTGAATAATAATAATAAATTCTAACAATAATTTCTAATTTTAGAGCCCTTTCCCTCGGTTGTCTTGATATTTTCCTATGAAAATAACCTCCAAAAAATCGTTGCTCCATTAATAAGTAATACAGTAAAGTGAAAAATGGAAAAGTTTGTTGTAGGTCTTGTAGAATTTTTGAAACGAGAGAAAACGAGTTTCTTGGAATGCTCGGATGTGCCGAGAAGGAAAGTGAGATAAGAAACCCCGTTCCGGGCGAGAGAGTTCTGGAGAGCCGGGACGTCTGACCCATGGGGAATTCAATACATCACTGCCTCGCCCCTTTATGCAGCCCGCCCCGTCCCACAAAGAGCACACAGGCCGCCGCAGGCCGAGACCGCCTCTGCCCACGCTGTCCACTCACTAAACGTCAGATTTCCTACAAGGAGCCATGAAAAATGAAGTTTTCTGTTTCCGCCAAACGAATTTCGGCCCGGCCCGGCGCTAAGGTACAAAGTAAATCCTGCGTCCCGTTTTCAATTCTCGCGTCGTCTGCTCTACGGCAAACTCTGGAAGGACGTACACCACGAACTATTTGTTTCTGAGGAATTCAGAAGCTTTCAGTTTCCACCTCTTGAATTTTTCTATGGTCATTGGTTCAGGAGTAATGTTTCAACTGGGAATTCAAGATCACAAAATCTACCAAAACATTATTTTTGTTTGAACCTCATTTTGGTGAGCATTTTTATAACAAATACCTTTTATATGAAGATATCTGAATGTAATTATTTAGTAGATATAATCAAAGTATGTTCAAGCTCATTGAAGTACCCTCACTGCCCTTGGTTGTAAAGAAGGGTTTCTTTCGAACAACTGTTACAAAAAACAAAGCATTTAATTGGAAAGATAAGTTTTGTCGGTCACCCACTTCAATCTCCTCAGTTATGTTAATCTTATTAAAAGATTAATTTAATTAATTTAACTAATTCTGATCAAGAAACCTTTCATCAATTCAGGTCAAAAGATAAAATAAAAACAAATAATAAAAACAAAACAATACTCAACAATAGGACAAGAAAAAAAACAAACAAACGGAACAACGTATTTATTCGCGTCGTTTTAAATCATACATCGTGACCTTGCTCTTAATCTGATATGCATTTTTCGCAGTTCGCAGCGAAAATAAATTTCATTGAGCTGACGAGCGGCGATAAAAGCAAGGGGGCTCATTCACGCCACGAGAACTCTGCTTAGACAACCAACGTCCGCGACGCGACGCGATGCGCCGAGGCGAGACGTTCCGAGGCGGTCACTGACAGAAGCACGGGCGCGGGCGGGCGGTCCCGACCTCGAGATAAGGCACAACAGCGGGCATTTTTGTGCCCTGAGATCACGGCCCGCTACCCTTGGACCTCGCGCTTGTAGTAATTGTCAGTCAACTGCGCGTTTATCGCCTCGCGCGCCAGAACACATGCTTCTGCTCTTGATATTAAAATGTTATGTTGTTCTTGAAAGGGTCGTTTTAAACGGTGTTGCAATTTCAAGCGAGTCATGCACGCTGAAGAGTGTAATGTCTTAATCGCTTGTTTCGAACGCAGGAGAAAGCTTACAAAATGGAATTCTCTTCGAGAAGAAATTACTTTTTGGGAAGTTTGACAATGACACAATACTCGAAATGGCGAGAGAGGGAGTGAGAAAAAAGAAGCTGTTGGAAGTAGTGGAGAAAGAATTTGATCGCAGAATCATGTTTCCAAAATGTCTTTATCTATTGTTTTCATTAGAGATTCTACTCCAAAGTCACCTCAACTCCAATTATTACAATAAATGCACTACACTACCACCCATGCTGGGAGACCGGTCGGGGGCTTAGAGCTTGTCCTGGATAGGGCGGCACCTAGCTGGTGGGAGATACCTGTTTGGGAAAACCCCGCTAGTCAATGGTAGGTCGGCGCTGGATCTCGCCGTCCAGCGAGGGAAGGGAAGTGCCACCTCCCGGTGAAAAAACATACTAGACTTACGGGACTAATGACCTTCGAAGTTGACGCGCCCGGAATCACTAACAATTCTGATTCGATGGTATAACGGCAGACCTGCACAACGCCTGCTCCCGCGGGCATTCTGCACTTGCGAGCCGGTCGTCTGCCCGTGGCAGCGCCGAAAGTGCAAGTAGTGGGGAGTAGGAAGCTTTGCGGAGAGGGGAGAAGTCTGACGTAGCACGACGCGGCGCCCAGATTGAAAGGCTGGGCGTCTAATAATGATCTATGCTTCAAAATTAAATGCCCACTTGTTTAAATGGATTATGTCTAGTATTTCAAGTTACCAGGGTCATAATTCACTGTTTACGTTCTGTGCACTACTGTATATCCGCCTTTGTATCCACCACTGTATGTATTTTCATTTTCTATTTTTTTTAAAGAAAATAACATGCTCATTGTGACTCTTACGCAATATTTTAAAGCAATAGCTTTAAAATACATGCTTATATATAAGAAAACATTTTATTTAATTCTATCTAACACAAAATTTCAATTTAATAATTGATTGTTCACCAGGAATGTTATAATCTCCAAATCATAGAAAAATGAACAAAATCATGAGAGCAATCTCTCACATCAAGATTGACATAAAATAGAATATGTGGCAATTCCAAGAAGGGTAATGTTTAATAGCACATTTGTGATCATTTTTCCCTATTATGAAACTGAATAAAAGAGATCAACGAGCAAACTTTTCTGACGATATGTTACGGACAATCATAAGATAATCATGGGTATTGGTTAAATAGAATGCAAAGGGCTTTATATTTTTATACGATCTCGTACACGACTCTACTCTCTTGTCAGAAATTAGAACAGAAAATAATCATGATTTTTTAAGAACAATATGTTTTGCTTTGAGAGAACCGTCTTATTCAATTAAACATAGTTAATAAAAAATAGTTTATTGCTGTCATCATCAAACAAACACAATTCAGCATCAAAATTTTGTGTTTAGCACAACACTAAATTTTTGATTACATCGTAGCAAAGCGAATGACATTATAAGCCCTACAAGCAATTATAATACTTGGTGTCGAAATCTAATATGTATAATTCGTTGTAGTTTCATATTTCGCCCTGTCATATACCGAGAACAAACATTTGCAATATATTACAAAAGTCAATATTATTTGAACTGTATATGACCGTCATGTTCTTGCCGATTGCTCTTTAAATTCACGCGCTCTCTTTCGAATTGCGCATTCTGATTTTGGTCCCCACTCCTAGATTGGGTCTCATCCCCACCCTTCATCGATTTTCACATTTGCACCCGAGTTGCCTGCACGCAGCTCCTGAGGTCAGTGAAAGTGCAAAATGCTGTGCAGTTCTGTATAACGGTATACGATGGTATCGGATTGTTGTACTCAAGATTGCGGGTTCAAACACGATCGAACCCGTGGAGTTTCGAAAAAATTCCTTCGTACGCCTTCCTTCGGAGGGCAAGTAAAGCCGGCTGTCCCATGTAGTAGAAGTACTGCATGTGAAAGATCCTCAAGCCTAAGTTAAGCTCTGAGCTAAATTCAAATCGCTTGTTTCGTCGTCCGAGATAATACCTTCTCCGCTAGATGGTGAAAGGAGCGTAAAGAAATTTGCGAGGTCAGACGCAAGAGCGGGCCTGATGGCCCGACTCTCACCACAATAAGGCATTAATTAACAATCAACCAAGGGCATATGAATGCTTACCGCGAGTTTCCATGCAGCTGCGTGGTGGAGTGGGACGACGCGTCGGCGTCGCGCGGCGCTGCGGGTCAAGTTCGAGTGGGCGGGGCCGGAAGCATGGCCGAGCGCCCCCTGCGAAAAAAAAAGAAGCGCGTGTGAGTGAAGGCCCGTCCCAGAGGGCGAAAGGGGCAGAGCAAACAGCAGAGCGCGAGGGCCCTTGCTTGCTGTAGGAGCCTGCCGAATGTTAGAGCTGTGCCTCGGATGGAATATTTGGTTTCCATTTACGTAATCGAAAACTCCAAATAGAATTTAATGAATGAATTGTACGAAATTTAATGAGTGAAAGACAAATATTGTAAAAAGTAGGCACAAAAACAGAGGACTCGCTAACTGGTAGAATCACCCGACGGAATGGTTAAAAATGCACGATTACTTTTCTCATACAATACAGTTTTATCGGAATAATTTTCACATTGTAATTCATCTTGTGCGCCAGCGATATTGTCATAGATGTCAAGAGGTCATTGTCGACGGTCAATCACAGTCGATGGTCTGTAATTCAGGTCATTTAATTTCAACTCGTTAACCGCCCAATCAGATCTACACACTCCTAGAGAAGAAGCTCTTATAAAAAAAGTTCTCTAGTTCCCAAAAAGCACCAAAGAGTTCAATTACTTGTTGCCCAAATATTTGAATTGAATGTACAACTACTGCTTTCCATCTACTAACTAAAATTCAATATATTCATATTAATTCTTGAATATCTGATAAAATGTTTCAAATTGAACTTTCCAAGCTCTTAGAAGATCCTTAAAATTCTCCACGAAAAGGTAAATTCAATAATCCATGTTTGGTAATTAAACTCAGCTCTCAGAAATCCATACTAAAGTGCTGTTAAATGTGGCCCCCACAAGCAATCAATTGTAGCAGCGTTGGCGCAACCGTTGTTGGGAAGGGCCGAGTTCTCTAGCAAGGGCGAGTGTAGGGCAAGGGGGGAGGGAGCGAGGACGAGGTTCGCGAGGGCCCAGGTGTGCCAGCGTCCCAGGTGGGCGGTGGGCGGTCGCAGCTGGCGCCGCCTTTGTCGCAGCTCTACCTCCGCCTCCGCCCCCACCGCCACCGCCCCACAGCGCAGTGGGCAAATAAGCCAAAAACCACAAGAGCAAAGGAAACGATTTTCTAGTAACAGATTTTAAACGAGATAAAACGAACAAGTACAGCTAATACTTCTCTTTTTTAGCAATTATATTCTGATGGAGAATTTTAGATAAGAATGTGGAGCGAGTGGTAATTTGTCTTTCGGTCTCACACCAATGGTGACTAAAAATATCCACGTTGTACGTGAATTACGTTTTACGAGGCAAGATGATAATCTTGACGCTGTGTTTCTGCCGGACGTCGATATACATAATTTAGGTCGACAAAATAGACATTACTAAAATGTATAAATTTTCTTTCCTTTATCCTTCCCATCCGTTTACGTCGTTAAAAGATGACAGATTACAATGACAACATAATTTTAAATTCACACACTGATTCAGGAGGCCCAAACTGTTACATCATAACTTAACTGCTTTGTCTAGAAATTTGAATAAATATTATGAAAAAGGAGCAAAATAGGTAATTAACTACCAGCAATCATATATAACTCATTCAATTTTTTCAACAAGACGCTTTATTATTATATGATGTAACTCTATATGAATACAAATGTTCTAGGTTCACATACAAAATGAGAAACAAGTAATGTAATTTGTCAACACTGCAATTTGCTTAAAGTTTAAACAGAAAATGTCATGAAGATATCTCTGAACTATCAAACAAGCAACAAATGTTTATAATATGTATAGAAATTATTTCCATATTTCAGAATCGCACATTTACACATTGAGGTTATGTTCCAGTATTCGACATCGTTCTCCTTCCCCATTCTGAAACTTTCTATTATTTTTTGACTCTCAGCTCCTAAACATTTTCGGTCTTGATATGAATGGTTTGATGGATGAGTGATATGATTTGAGCAATGCAGTAATGGCAAGAAACAGGGAGATGGGAATGTGTGAGAGATAACTTGCCGCGAACCCATTTTGCCCACCACACATTCTACATGAATTTCAAACTTGCTCCATGCAGGTGGAAGCCAGGCGGTCTGACCACCAGTTGCGGCCGGTGGGTTGCGAATTGGGAGGGTGGCATGTATGTTCGAACTACCATGTACATTTTACCTCTTCAAAATATTTCTTGAACGAGGAAACCTATGGCAAAGGAATGTAGAATACAACCGATTTTCCCGTTTCGGGGTTTTAATCCTTGTCTAAGACAACTTTTACGTTGATAACAAAAGGTATAATAGTGCTCATGCAAAAATAAGATTTTTTAAAAAAAATATTTCCAGCAAATAAAACTAATTTATAAAATAAAATGAAAGGGTTGGTATTCTTAGCTTACTTTATAGCTGGGGACTCTGCCGAACAAACCCTAAAGGTGGCTTCACACATTCAGCCTTCGCCGAGCAGCGAGCTACTTCTCGCCCGATCCCGACCAGCTGATGTGTGCGGCAATTGTTCGCTCCCTTTGATGTGTCCAAAAGACCGACACGCGGTGGGTAGGGCGAGCGCAGAATGTTCCGTCACTCGGCAAATAGCAAGCGACCCGTCCACACTACTCGGGATTCGGCGAGCGGTTGCTCGCTGTTCGGCGAATAACGAATGTGTGGAGCCCGCTTAACAGGAGCACGCTGCCCGCCACCCAACTCACAGTCCCGCTCTTCCTCAAGCTTCCATTTCCTTGCATGCACCAGCTACAGGCGGACTCCCGATAGTCCACGATACAACCCATTCCAAAAACATTTATCTTTCGCGTAATCGGGAAACTAAATTCGTCCTCGAATATAGCTCTGGTGGTATTCACAAATTAAACTAGTCCATTTCTTGCAAGTTTAATACTTTCTGCACCTTCCCCAAAGGTTGGTTTTTCCGCGGAGGGCGCCACCCTGGAGTCCTTGCGGAGCAGCCGCCACTGCTGATTTCTATACCAGGGGTTTTCAAAACTTATTTCGTCCACGGCTCCCTTGACCTAAATGACACTTCCCGCGGCTCCCCTGGCAACGACAAGTTTCAAATATAGAGTTAATATAGGCCTACTAAAGATTCATCACAAATGCGTAAGTGATATAATAGACTATTTTATTTCTCCATTCAAATTAGGTATTAAAATAACACATAACACTTTTTGTCCGCCGCCGCGCTCTCGCGTGAGTACGGAAAATCGTGGTCTGCGTAGGTAGAAAGATTAAATATCCGCGGCCGCCGTGTACTTTAGGGATGTACGTCGATTCTAAAGAAGCCACAGAAGCTTATTGGTTAAGAAATTGCTAGGTTCAATTAACCCACAATTAATTATAAAAATAAATCTTTTATATTACAAAACACATAGTATGATAGTACAGAATTATTTGGTAGACATAAATGACCCGAGGATTGAAGTAAATCAAACCTAAATATCAGTTTTAATAAATCACCGCGATGCCCCTACCATATGGCCACGACGCCTTGCACTAGGCCGAAGTTTTCCCCAAAAAGTTTGACCAGTTTGGTCAAAATGGTGGCGTCGCCATTTCGACCCACTGAGCGTGCTACCGCTCCCCTTGAGGCTACGCTGATCCTCTAAAGAGCCGCCCCCCCCCACTGCCCCCGCCGCCTCAGCCCCTGCCCCCACCCGCGCCACCGCCGCCGCCTCCTCCGCCGCCACCGCCTCCTTCTCCGCCGCCTCCGCCACCGCCCCCGTCCCCACCCCCGCCCCTTACCCCGCCACCCCACTGTCCCGCCCCCGCCACCACCACCGCCCCCGCCACCACCACCGCCCCCGCCACCCCACTGCCCCGCCCCCGCCACCCCACTGCCCCGCCCCCGCCACCACCACCGCCCCGCCCCCGCCCTGCCTCCGCTCCCGCCCCCGCCATGCCTTCGCCTCCAGCGAGCGATTACATCGGCACCTCGGGCCCGGCACGCGCTTTGTGGCGGCGCGGGCTCACCCGTTCGTTGCCTCAGCCGCCCGCCGCGCCGGGGCCCCGCGCCCGCGCCCGCGCCCGCGCCATGACTAATCACCCGAGTGCTCCCACGTTCCCCGCAACGCAATCGTCTCGCGTCTCTCGCCACTTTCGCCACGATTTGCCTCTCGATTTGAAAATGTTGTTGTGTGATTCTAACGCCCCCTCCCTCCTGCATATTATTTCCTCCTTGGGTTGCATTTTCTACTTCTTTTCGTATTTTCATTCCCTGCCACTTTCTCTGATTAATCCTCTCTTTGTAAAGAACCTAACGTTTCTTTCTGCATTTTTTAGCACTTTTGTCTTAAGTGTGCGGGTCTGAACTAGTACTTGGGCAATATTTATTTGTTTCTCCTATAAATATCTTGTAACTTATTCCAGTAAGTACTTTTATATCTATATCTGTATTTATTTCTGTTTGCTCTTCCCGCTTCCCTTCATTTTTTTCCTCATTCCCATCTTTTGATCAGTCCTTCCACTTTCCCATTATTCCTTCTCTCCAAACCCCATTCCTCTTTCTCTTGTTTCCGTTGATTTCTTCTTTTCCTCTTCATTTTTCTTCCGGAGTCGTCTTTGCCTACGTCCGCCCTCACGCGTCACGTGTCAAATTGGAGGCCGTAATTTCGCTAAAGTCTCCCGCGAGTGGCGGCGGGGGCGATCCGAGCCCCTGGGAGGCGAACGCCGCGCTGCGCCGCGCCTCGGGAGTAATCGAAGCAGATTTGCCGCCCCCCCCCCGCCCCTGCACAGCTCCGGTCTCCGCCCCGCACCCCATCCTAACCCAAGCCCCTGTCCCAGCACAGCTCCGGTCTGCGCCCCGCACCCCATCCCAACCCCAGTCCCGGCCCCAGCCACCGCTCCCGCTCCAGCCCGGGCCTCCGCCCCCGCCGGGACCAGAGCGAGTCGCCCGATACCCACCCCCACCCCCGCCCTCCGCCGCCAGTTACGCGATTCCGCACGCGGCGAGCGGCTTCTGGAGACAGAATGAGGTCCCTAGGGCTCGCGGCAACCCGCCGCACCGATGAGATTCGCGTTGCCACCAAACTACGCGAAAACTACCTTCCCTTGACGCTTGACGCTTTCGCTATAAATAATTACCAATTAATCATATTTTTGTCGTATTTTCATCTATTGAATCATTACGTACTGTTTTTCTTTAAATTAAAGCTGTTGGCTCAATAGGGAAAAAAAATATCTTCAGTGAACAAGAAAAGTAGCACGTAAAAAATAGTCATTTTTACTGAAGTGGTTAAATATATTTAGATAATAGAGTTTTTTCAATAAATAAAATGTCAAATGATACTTTACAAGGTTGTCGGTGAAACATCTAAAATTATCACTTTACTGGAGAACGACTTTATTGTGAGCACAACCGTTTCTTTTGCGGCCGAACTTAAAGCATGTTACTATCTGCGAGTCCCACAAAATGATCCTTTTCGAGATGTGTTACTCTTTTTTTTTTGTACATCAGCGATATGGATTTTAGACTTTATGTATGTCATTGGTTAATAATTTTACAATTTCTTGAATATCCACAAATAAATCAAAAATATAAGAGAGTGAAAGATAAAAAAGTAGCATAAGAGCAGTTATGCATTATGCATGATCATGCATACGTATAATCGTATTTGTGTTTAATTAAACACAAACTTACTGGTTCACAATTTCAATTGTGATTTCAATATAATCAAAAATATAAGAGAGTGAAAGAGAAAAAAGTAGCATACGAGCAGTTATGCATTATGCATGATCATGCATACGTATAATCGTATTTGTGTTTAATTAAACACAAACTTACTGGTTCACAATTTCAATTGTGATGCTTTCGTTGCTTCTCGCCTCCCTATTGATATGCTGGATACAAATACTCAATCTTTGCTCACTACTTTTCTTTTTTGTGGACGACAAATATGATCGTAACTTACAATTTGTCGTTCACGTTTCTTAGAATTGCAATTCCTCTTCAGAATTGAGCATGATTACTGAATTCACATGCTTTAAAAAAGAAATGTTTCCCAGAGTTCGCTACATTCCGTGAATACAGAACGAGATGGATATGTCGATTCCAGAGAACTCAGATCGTATTGAAGTTTCTCTTAGAAGTTGCCAAGTTTTAAAGAATAGAATTCCTTTTTTCCGACAATCTGGAATCTTTTCACATATTTTCTTTCTCCGTGAAGCCGGGAAGAGAGTTCACATTTCTATTATGGTATGCATATATACTGGTAGTAATTAAGACGATCTTCAACAATTTTACAATAACGGAAGTGGATGACTATCCTTTTCAAGCACAGTTGAACAACAGAAGTATGTGCAGCGGTTAGCCAGTACATTGGTCGATGAGTCAGTCTCAAACAACTTAAGAGAACATGTCGGTTGGAGGTGCAGGTAGCCTGTCACTTCAACTGTCAGAGCAGACAGCCGGTAGACAAGCTAAGAGCGGGTTTTGTTCCACCACAAACTGGGTTCAAACGACTAGTGGCATGCGTCCCTCACGTCATTTTCGCAAGGGGTAAATAATATTACAAATCGAATCAAACTTAAATCATATCACAATACAATATTTGTAACGTATCCTGCAACTTTGTTTCATATTAGATATAGCTTCATCTAGTTCGTGTATTATAATTCTCTAAAGTATATACGGTAGGTATTCCATTAAAATAATGAAGTGCCAATGCTGAAACTCTCCAGTTCTCTTAATAGAAGCAAAGTAAGAAGGGATATACTATTAGATATTTGCATGTAAAGCATCCACAACACCTTATTCGACAAAAGAAACATGTTCTTATCTTTAAAATCCCAAGATATATGAATGTTTAATGCCAATAATGAGACTGAAAAGTCACGATGTGTGACTTTCAAATCAATCCTTGATGAACACTTTATATAAGTTTCAAAATAATGGGACAAAAGTAACGCATTAAAGCAAGTAACACTTTCAATGGTCAAATGTTTAAACAAATATCGTACTGAAGTATTCCGTAAAGTTAATTTTATCCAAGAACGGAACAGTAGCATTTCGTGGATACTCACTGATACGTCTTATCATGAGAAGAAATAAAATGCGACAGATGGTGACTACAAAAGGAACTGCGTACAATTTTATAAAATCTTTTTACAAAAAAGTCGAAAATGTAGAATGAACATTATTCAATACACCCTACAATAGCACGCTTAAGCAAATCAATGTCACCATTACAAATTCGAAAAACTCCAGTCACGCTTTACAAATTAGACAGATTATTCTGAAATGAACATGGCAGACAATACGCCGAACGTGGAGGTGTAGGATCGATTCCCTAGTTTCCTGTTCTTACTGGGGAATCGGTTAGTTAGTTTCATACTTACAATTCAAGGAAAAATTCCAAACCACTCGGCAGAAAGTCGATGTTTCGAAACATCGATGTTAATAAAACATTGATCTAAAACCATCTATGTTGCTAAACATCGGTGTTTTTAAAACTGCACTTAGTTAACAATTAGTAGCCATTGAAGCTCACTCGGGGAGATTAAATTTGTACGTGGTATCGTGTATTACTTTTTAATTGACATTCAATTGACAAAACAAAGTCAAAATATCATCAGGATAATATTAATAACACTTGGATTACCTGATTCAGTAATTCAAAAAGTAATATAGGCTTCGAAAACTAGTTTCTATTTATTTTTCATTCTTAGTCACTTTGGTCTGAGGAATATTCAGATTACCGTTATCTGAAAATTATTATAGAATTTTGTTATGATGAAATTTTTTCATTTAAAAAATCGACCCGCAAAAACGTCGAATACAAAACATAAATAAAAAAATTGCTTCAAAAAATCGATACATGGATGATTACATGGATGATTTTATAAAAACGTCGATGTTTTGAAAACATCAGCCTCAATGTCGCTTTCCTCCTACTGCAGCAACCAGTGGCCTGGTGCTGTGGTCGGAGTTGTGCCGTAGGCTATAATTTTACGTTTATGCGTGCTTTTTACACGTATTCTACGTGTAGTCTACGTTACTCTTCTTAAGTGTAAACTACGTAGACAATATAATCTGCGTAGAATATTTATTTTTTCAAGTCAATCAAAAACGTTTCTAATAAATAGTAATAGTAGAACCATGTTTTAATGTAATATTAAAAAAATATTAATAAACATTAATTAATATTAAATAACTATTAATAAATATTAATTAACCTCCGTATCCATCCAAGAAACCAGTAGGGACTTGTTCCAAAATGCATTCCTTTAGCTCTCCTTTAGATGTGATCCAATTTTTAGTATTGCTTTGGATATATTGACTACAATTATACATAAATTTTGGATTTGGGAGTGGAACATGGCCCTTGTGGATTCGCCCCCCACAAAAAAGATATATTACAGTTGTCTACATAAATTACCTTTGTCTACGCAGAATTCGATGTCTACGCGATGTTTACGTGTAGACGTAAACTACAGTTCTTTACTCGTAGACGCGTATCACTGGCTGTGGTGGTCGGAGTGCGATGCGATGCGCATGTCTGCGCCGTGCGTGGACCCGGATGCACCAATTGCGCGGCCCCTGCCCTGCATGCGCCCTCAATGGCCTCGCGTCCGCTCCCCCCTCCCCCTGCCACGCCCCACTCCCCTAGACGTCTCAACCCGGCTCTGCACGGAGCCAGCGCCAGTGATGTGCGTCTACGCGTAAAGAACCATAGTCTACGTCTACACGTAAACAACGCGTAGACAACGGACGTTGCATAGACAAAGGTAATCTATGTAGACAATAATATAACATACCTTTTTTGTGGGGCAAGGGCGAATCTAAGAGGGTCAGGATCCGCCCCCGAAGCCAAAATTTATTTATAATTATTGGATCACAACTACTGAAAATTGATTGGATCACATCTAAAGGAGTACTAAAGGAGTGCAAGTTGGAACATTTTCCTACTGGTTTCGTGAGATGGATGCGGAGGTTGTCTTTTCTTCGTCAGGAATGGTATTTTTTTTTGACTTACTGAATCGTAAATAATTATTTTTATATTACATTAAAACATGCTTGTACTATTACTACTTATTATAAACTTTTTTGGAGTTATTCGATGTGGAGAAATAAATAGTCTACACAGAATACATTCTCTACGTAGTCTACACGTAAAAAGAATCACGTAGACTACACGTAGATTACGTGTAGAAAACATGCGTAGACGTAAAATTATAGTCTACGGTACAACTCTGGCCAGCGCTGCACAGCATTGGGGCTGCACGGTGCGCGAGCTTCATGAATTTTTACTTTGCATGGTTTTTCGGCGCTGTATCAGCTACTATCTCCTTTATTCAGCCCTTTTTCAGTGGGGAGAAGGCATTTATCTTTCAAAGTCGCATCACGGAGGAAACATTTGGGAGCAGATATTGGACGTAAACAATACATTTGAACTAAAAAAAGTTTTATTTTAGATCTGAAAGGTCTTAGAAAGATCAGCCCTCGAAAGACTTCGATGACTGATTTGGGGTCTTCCGATGACTCGCATATCTCTGCTAGTTGATGTACCTTTGAAATTATTTTGGATAAGGGTTTGTAAGTAACTGGAAATCTCAGATTCAGATAGGCGTCCACGAACTCTGGCTAGCATTTTGAGTTATTGACGTCTAGTAATCTCATTATTAGTATTTTTAAGGTAAATAATAAATCTATTGATTCCACAGAAATTCATCTTTACAAAAAAGAAACTAAGCTAATGTTCAATTCCCTGCTTACGTACCACTGAACATGAAACTTTTATCTTCTTAATTCCTGTCGTATTTATCACCAATTTCATTATCAATACTTTAATCTAGAATATCTAATACCATTGTTCTGAATTACATATCATCATTCCCATATGTAAGACAGTACGAATGGAAACAATAAATACCTCTCCCCCCAAAAAATATACACAGTACTGGAACGAGAAATTTAACATGGCAGTGGGCGCGTCATAGAAATAATCTCCGGTCACCACAAATGTTTACGAAATACGCCGTCACCGGTCGAGGTTTCAACTCACTCTGCTGTGCAACTCATAATCACTTCGAAAGGTATTTGCTTGAAGGCATCGAGAACAACAGTTACATTCTTAATCATGCATATTCTTAATCGTACCTCATCCACTGGCGTGCATTCCATGGAATGAAGGGAATGAGTCATTCCCCTAAGCAAAGCACAGAAAAATCCTTTCTATATTTAAAATATTATTTGCTGATGGCCAGAGCAAAACTGTTTACTCAACTCAGATTCTGAGGTACGTACTAGTGGTTTAACCGTAACAATCGATGTTTTCAAAACGGTGTGTAAATTCGTCTCGTGAAGTCAGAGAAGCTTCGTTTTTCGAAGGTGCAGGCGCTCGACTTCGTCATGCCTCGTGCAAAGTCGGGTCGGTCCGTGAGGGCGCGAGGATAATGAATATGAGAATTCGTTCCGTTGTGATCGAAAGAATTTATTATTTTGGCTTTTTGAGGGTATTTTACGTACGTGCTAACTACATTATAATACAATGAAAGTATAATGCACCTAATAATATCGAGAACGTTTATATTAAGTTAAAGAAAGTATTCTAAACAAGCTAATTCTTTGCGTACTGTTCTGCAGTTCTCCCTTGCGAGAAGAGAATGCAATCGGTGAACTCATTCCCCGCAGTAGTCATGGCATCTAGCGAGGAAAGTGGGAACAACCCGCGTTGACAGGCAGAGCCGACCGCGCGGTGCAACGCCCACGGATCTCTTACAATAATCTCCGTTTCCGGTGGTACATCCGCAGTAGGCACGGTCTACTTTCATAAGAATAAAACATTACTGATATTTCGAGGAATCGCCACACACGATAATTACAGACGGAAGTTTGGAACGTATTCCTCTTGTTCTATTATGAGATGAATTCTACCAGGATTGTTACCATAAATAATACCAAAAATACCAAGTTGATACAAAAAATAATACAATATTTGCACTCAGAGCAAAAACAAGAAACATAAGATGCAAGAAAGAGAACTAACAGGACGTGAAATTTGTCCGAAGAATTTAAACCGCAGAGCATCCAGAGAATGTGAAAAGTGCAAGAAAACAGTAGAACGGACATCATATCCATCGTATAAGTCGTGAAAAACATTATTACTGAACTCTGTAGATACATTTTCAAATTAACATTCACCATATATTAAAGTTTACGCACTTATTTTTCATTTTATGAAAGAAACAAAATATGATTTAATGTATTGATGGATTTTAAAAGTTTGTTAATAATTTTAAATAACTAAGTACTCGATAAATAAGGGTAAGTTGTAAGTCACATAAATACCGAATTATATTTGTTTATAATGTTCGAAGGCATTTAGCCAAAAAAATTTTCCCTGGGGTCTGTTTACTCCCGGGCGACCATTTAGGTTCGTATGCCAGACGCCCGGGTTAATATTCACATTTTGTTATTCATCATCTTTTACTGTTTTAAGTTTTTTTTTACCTTGGACTTCAAAAGTGCTTCCCCTACTAAAATTATCACCGCACGCCACTGACCTCATCATTCCTATTTGTCAGACAAGTACATATAGATACAATAAATGTTCTCAAAAAATTCACAGTACTGAAACGAGAAATCTAACATAGCAATCAGCGTGTCATAGAAATAACACACAGGGTCAGCACAAATGTTTACGAAATACGCCGTCACCGGTCGAGGTTTCAACTCGCTCTGCTGTGCAACTCATAATCACTTTGAAAGGTATTTGCTTGAAGGTACCGAGAACAACAGGTACATTTCCAGTTTAACAACAAAATGACGACCAAACAAAAATAGACCCTGAGGCAATCACCGCTCAGCTTTCGCTATTTCAGCTTTCGTATTAGTTTAAGTTTCACCAGAACAGTTACGTCACGTTAAAATATTACAAGATATCTCATAGTCAAATGGAGTATTGAAACTTACGTTTTATTTACATTGTCATAAAATATGAGATATTTTCAGACAATACATTTTAAATAATGTATGTACTTCAGTGCTCATAAATCCGCTCGAGTAGAAAAATCGTTCACTAGTCGTTCTTCACTTATTACTCACACATTCACTCTGAACGGTCATGGGAAATTACGTTATGATCTGAAGAGATGCCAAGAAACAGTGTGTGACACACATCCTTTTATAACTATCCCACTTGATCTCGACTGGGAATAAAACCACAAAAGACGGAACATTTGAGTTATTCCTAGAATAAGTATTTCCGGACAAGACCGAGCTAATCTCAACGAATTATCTTAATCACAATTCATCCCTAAATATAACTGTCAGCATGTAGAGTTATGGCAGTCCAAGCATTTCCCGACGATTAGACTAACGTAACTTACCTAGGATTTTTGATGATTTTTGGTAGAGAGCCGATATTTTAATGGCTGAAGTTCTATTACGTTCATTGCCGATCATTTTGATTTATGATGATTTTCAATAAAACAAAAAAGTAGTTTTATTTGCTGTATTATTATAAGCGCATTTAAATGTCCTATTTCGGAAATAAAGAGAGGTTATTCGTTAGAATTTTCCAATAAAACCCAATTTAAAAATTTTAATGTTTTCATCAAAGGTCAAAATGTATAAAATTCAAAGGGTATTTCTTGTGATTTTAGCGAGGAAAAATGACGATTTACAGTATTTTTAACTAATACATAATGCGTTTTGGTGACACGAATAAACGGATGAAAGCCATTATACCCTTTTGTAAAAGAACGCTACAAACTTTTTCCAAAAGACAGTTCAAAGCCAGAAATTGTCAATTTGTTGGTTAATCAAATTCGTATTTGAAGGATTTTGGGCAATAATATGGTAACCCACAATTTACAAATGAAAAGAATAGTTATGTGTAGAGCTTAGAATTCTCTCGTGCATCGAAAGTTTTCGTCTTGGGATATATTTCTCGAGAGAGTGAGACAAATGATTCTTAAAACAAAGTTTTAAACAAAATTAAATTTTCGCTTAGTTCATTATTGACGATAACATCGCTGTTCGCCCCGTTCTTGCCCATAACCCTTCAAATGAAATGCGATAAATGTAAAAAAGTCAACAATAAAATAATTTCGACCTTTTATACTTCGGTTTTTCTTTCTTGGCGCACGGGGGGTGTCAATAAAAGAGAATATCTCACGGTATTTCGCGTCGTTCTCGGTTGTGCCGCTAAGAGTCGTATGATCGCGACTGTAAGGAGCAGTACTGGCGATCATGCGACGCCTGGCGGCACAACGGAGAACGACGCGAAATACAGTGAGATATTCCATTTTGATGACACCCCCGTGCGCCAAGAAAGAAAAACCGAAGTATAGTATTAGTCCAGCGGGAGGAAAGAGGCTGTGCAGCCCGCGCGTAACCAGCAGCGGCGATAACAGCGTGGGGTCAAGGAGCTAAGGCCACTGATAACTCGGATCAAACGCTGCCGCCACCGCTGCCCGCCCTTCGACTCCGCTCAGACGTTCGAGCGGCGTAAATGGAACTTGCACCGCCCGGGGCGGGCTGCCCCGCTGCCTAAAAACACTCAGTTGTTTCGGTGTTACTATATCTTTCTGTCGAAACATCCGTATGAATAGTATCAAACAAACTGCTTTATCCCGGTGTCGTTGAGGAGGTAGGTGAGAGGGAGGATGGTGGAGAGGTTGAGAGGAAGGGAGTGAGGTTGAGAGGGTGTGTGAGAGGCAGGAAGTGAGAGATAAATTATTATCATTATTATTATTATTATTAAGACCTCTAAAGGCGTTTCAACATCTAAGGTGGCTGAAGGCACATTGGTTCGCAGTTAGCAATTTTTCTTGTTTCAGGAACCCGACTACACAAACGGATTTTAATTTTCTCTAATAGCTTGTAGACAGAGATAGTAGGCGAGATTGGATGATAATTTGATGGGATTGTTTGATCCATTCCTTCCTTAAAGAGTGGATGACAATGCTCAGGAATGGCATGCTCGACCCAAATTAGATTCAAGAGGCGAAAGAGGAAATAGCATGCTCTTTCAGGTAGATGCTTTAGCATTTGGTTGTGTGTTTGCTCAGATCGCTGAGCTCAATATTTTGCGCGAACAAGAGCAGGGTTTCTCCACGGAGAAAAAACATACTACTCTTTCAGGGCACTCGAAAAAATCAATACACATCTTTTATTAGTGAGAAAGCTCCAAGTATGAAGAGAGGATCGGGAAATGCTCTCATAGTAAGAGGCCAGTTCCTCAACTATAAGTATCTTCCGGGGAGGTGAGGAGATTTCCATCTACCAGCAACCCTGGCTCAGCCGATGGGGGATGTTCCCTTCTGATTGTCTTACCTTTCGTCTTACAGCATTAGGGAGGTAATGGCAAGAAAGTAAAGAGAGATAGATTCTCCAGGAAGCTGCTTTATTTTCTCGAATGACCAATCTAGCTCTACCCGGATTCTTTTATAACTAATCAAATGTTTGGTGGTGGGGAATCTACTGAGTTTCGACAGAGATAGCTTCCGTTCGCGCACCGCGGTGGCACAATCCGCATTCGGCTTAGGTGTGCGAGATCTCTTACAAAACATCGATGTATTGAAATATCGATGTTCAAAATTTAAAAATCTATGTTCAAATTTGAAAAATTGAGGTTCAAAATACATCGACCCAAAACCTTCGAAGTTTTTAAAACTATTTTCGTTACCTCTAACATTAGTTTTCACAGGCAGGGAGAGACTTTTCATGACCGGTGGTTGTGTTTATTAACTTGTAATGGAGATTCAGATAACGAAACAAAGTCAAAATATTCTCAGAACAATTAATAAAATTTTATTATCTTATTGGATAACACCAAAATAATACACTACATTTATCAAGAAAAATTCTACTTACTCATGTTTCAATCTTGGTAAATTTGGTCTGAAGAATGTTCAAAATATAAATATCTGAAAATTATTTATTTTTTATTGTTAAATTTTTTTCAGACGAAAACTACGTATGAACCAAGTAAAAACATCATCCTCAAAACATCGATCATAAAAAAACATCGGCGTCAATAAATAGAAGTTAAATCTGTCGATGTTTGTATAAAAATATCGATGCGTTGGGAATATCGATATCGTTGTCTCATCCCTAATTCCACCAAGGCGTGGAAGATATGGCTGGTCCACCGATTTCAGCATAGCAGTACAGACCATGTTAAGAACGGCATCGATACTAGCAGGGGTGATCATGACATTCATGTCGGATGTAGAAGTTCCGTTTCGAAGATATTCCACTTCGCGCGATGGTTTAACCAGTGACGCGAACGCTCAACGTACAAGAAATATCGAAGTGGATCAGAGCAGGGTAATGGCAGATCATGAACAAGAAACTAAAGTAGAAAAGATTGCATGGATTGCGGAGAGCCAAATGGAGAAAAGAGTGGAGTGAAAGTGCTCGAAGGCAGGAAGAAATTAGTGGTATGGACAGAAATAAGAAGAATTAAGTCCTATGGTCGATAATGGTCTCAAGAATGTTACCTCTCCGTGAGCACCTTGTGGCACCCAGACAGTGGGGACTAGAGATACAACGATAAAGATGCAGATGCAGCTGGGACATGTCAAGTTTCTCATTGATGATTACGGATATCGTCCTTTTCAACTATGCATTAGTCCTGAAATATAGTGCATGTTGTATCCTAAGACGTGGCCCGCTGAGATCTGGCGTCAACCTACATTCGGCTTGCAGTGTTTCCGTAAGCATTAGGCTTCCTACAGGCCTCCTGACATGAGTGGTAGTGTTGTGCAGGATCAAGTCATTCATGCAGTACGGTTTACTGTTCGCCGAGCTTCAAAACCCAGCGGAAGCCCTTGCGAAATGTGAGGAGCGCAGGACCGTTTCTCGTGCGAGCATATTATCGCTAATTTCGAAGCCTTTAGTAGTTTTAGAAATGATGTCAACATTTCCGTCGTGCCTTATTGCATTTCGAAGTCTAGGCAAGTGAGAGAACAAAAAAAGTAATACTTCAGTACACATTTATAACTAAAGTTTCTGGGTGTAAATACTGGTATCTCAGCTTTTCATCGAAATCGTGATTATTATGAAGAAGAAGTACCTCTTTGTCTCAAGCGTTTTCATGAAGACATTACAAATGACTGATCTCCCTTCAATTGTCAATTGCCGAACAAGGCGCTCTCGTTTCGTGTCCTCGTGTCTTTTGTCCCGCGTTAAAACCATGATTTCACATTGCACATCTCTGCGAGTCGTCAGTTACCTTTAGTCACACACGAACGCCTCAATTCAAAAGAAATAAAACTTAAGTTGAAGGTTCATTGAATCTGGAAATGAAGACTATTTTTATGCAGTTTCTTCCAGTGCATGAAAAATAATTTGCTACATATTTCATTTTCCTCCTATACATTTCCTGATAATTTGATCAGAGTTTAATCTCGGTTAATAAATATTTTGGTATGTAGGTACAAAATACTTTTTTAAATATCGATGGCAGCAAACCAGACCGTTTTAAGTTCAATTAAATAAGATATTTTTGTTTAATTGTGTACAGAGTCCCTGTCTGCATGAGTTTATCAAGCAATTGCAAATATTTCACTCCTTAAGCATGCAACCAACTCATTCCGTACTAATCCATATTCCATACTTACCAACTACATACAAAAACTTTAAATGACTCTCCTGAAAAATTTAGTAAAATGGTCTAGTAGGACAGTCTGGTTCTCAGCCATCGACATAGAAACACTCAGAATCTCTTCCAAAACAACTTGCCAGCGTGAGGCAGGCGCTGCAATGTCTGTTCTCTAAGATTTTTTTCGTCCGTTGCCGCCACTAACAATGCGTGGAGCGGGCCTCATTCCGCAGATGAATATTTACAAGCTGCGCGCGCGCCCAACGCGTCCTGAAGACGCGCATTGCGCGAGGGGCGCGGCCAACGAGCCAAATTACAGCAGGGCGCACCTCATCTGTACCCCCGCCCCAACCCCCCCCGCCCAACCCCCCCCCGCCCAACCCACCGCCCAACCCCCCGCCCAACCCCCCCCCGTCCAAACCCCCCGCCCCGCCCCACCCCCCGCGATGGACGTCAGAGGACCTGGGTGCGTTCGCGGAGGAGACCGGCTGAGGTTTGCGGTTGGATACGCACTACGCGGTGGACGAGAACCGGTGCTTTCAACGTGGTGTAGAGTTAGGCCAAAACAAAACTTTACGTCTTAGGATTGAGAAAAAAATAAAACAAAACCCTTGAAGTTAGGTATGCCAAACTGCTACGTTAATAACCAATACATTAGATTTGAGGTTAAGTTAAGATAGTTTTAGTTAATTATTAAGAAAATCCCTCCCTCTCAGCTGCTCAAGCCGCAAGGCAGCAGCAGCTTACGTGAATACCAGTTAAGCAAATAAATTCCCGCCTTCTCAGGGAATATTAGGGAGGGGAAATATTTAACTACACACAGCAAGTGGCGGCTTCGTAATACACACAGAGGTAGAGTCCCTCGACACAGAAAGTAGTTCCACCCTTCCTTCCATTTTATATCGAGTTGCCAGGAGAATTGGAATTCTGTTAGTTGAAAACCATGAATCTATCCCAAACCAATATAAAAAATCATGAAAATCTCGTTAATGTCACCAATTATTCACTTCTTCATCTTCATTCCTTCATCTTCTGATTGCCTGGCGATCATCGGTTGAGAGGATGCAGTCAAATTGCTCAATGCCCCTTCTCGACCCCAACAATAAATTATAAAAATTAACTGACCATATTATATAACTATCTTCACAATTTCACAATCTCATTAATCTTAAGCAGCAATTTGCAATGGCGGGGATTGCGCTATTCTCTGTATCGAAAGACTTTACACAGAGGTATGGTTAGGCATAGCTGGTGCTGCATTCTCAATAACTGGGAACGTCACGAGGAGTAGCGGGAATAACGCTCGCTCCTTCTACCGCTGTGTGCTCAGAGACAGCATCGTCGCTGTCGATGCAGCGTCTCCGACCAGGACGTTCTAGAGTTCGAGTACTGACGATGGTGAATTTTGACATTAGCTAGGACGAATTCAGCCGCTGCTTCGAGGAGAATTCTAGCGGCCGGCTGCTCTGAGCGAAGTTTTCCGTGGTTTCTGCGAACAATACCAGGAGAATACCGGAGCAATACCGTAACAAACGGGTCACAGACCGCGCGGGATTATTCATTTCTCTCCCTCGTCCTTTTCTCAGCCATTGCGTACACTAGTGCACTTACACGTACTACATTACCACATATATCGAGAGATCAGACGGGAGCTTAGAATTTGTCAGTTCTGGGGTAGTGGTACTGGTGGGAGGTACCTGGAGGAGGAAAAGGCCGCAAGACGATGTGTAGCCCAGCGCCCGAACTCACCAGCCAGCGGAAAAGGTAACCGCCACATCCTGTCATAAAACATACACAACACTTACGGGGCTAACCATTGCAGACTACTCTAGTCTAATCTACTGATCATAGCAGATGACGCGTCCCGAATTATGAAGTAATTAATCAGCCTTGCATATAACGGAAAACACGAAAAAAACAAACAGGAAATGCAAAATAAAAAGAGAGAGAGATTAAGAGATTAACCAGAGAGATTTTACTGAAACCTCAAGTACCGTAACTGTGCGATACTTTGCCTCATTATCCAAATAAAATTATATAATCACTTTCCAAAAATTTCCATTTTTCTTAAATCTTTTCAGGAACCTCTTATCTTCCTCTTCCTTGCATTATCATCTCCCCTTTACACATACACACACACACACACACACACACACACGCACACTTAAAGCACTACTCTACTCGACATGTCGGGTGACCAGTTGGGAACTTAGCTCCGCCAGTCGTGTAGTTCGCGCTGGATCTCACCCTCCAGCGTGCGAGTTACATCGCCACTTCCCGTATAACACATTCTCTACTCTAAAGGGACTTAATAGTTAACGTGCGCGGAAACATCAATCATTCTATCAATCGTTTTCCACCGCTAAACCTGTGGTACAAATCCTGGATTTTCTGGATCATTTGGATTTTCTGTTGAAGAAAGCAGCTTTGCAGCAGCTTTTCTCAGGATTCTCTGATTTCTCCTGTATTTCATTCCACTATTGTTCCATCGATATTCATAATTCACATGGGCGTCTTTTTTTGGGGGGGGGCGGGAGCCTCTTTTTGGGGGAACATCAAAGGAAGAGTGTATCCCCGTGAAATGTTAGTTTAAGCCACAGCCATTTTATTGATTTATTGAACTTAATAACGCGCACGTGTACAGGAAAATAAGTGAAGTAACGTCGCAGCCATTCGCGAAATCAATAATATTCTGTGACAAATTTAGGGAACGACGCCAGCCCCGAAGGTGAAGGTGTCTGCGGTAATAGAGCAAAGCATTTAGGCTCCTACTCTTCGTTAGACACGGAAATGAAAGCTCGCGGGGATAGTTTATCCCCACGGCCAGCTCAGAATCATTTGAATTACATTTTTAGCCCATGCATTTTTTACTAACAAAGGACGGCAATCCTTCTTGTGAACATGTTTTGATTTCATAATCTAATCGTTCTATTATATCTATATATAAATAAAAGGAAATGTGTGTGTGTGTGTGTGTGTGTGTGTGTGTGTGTGTGTGCGTGCGTGCGTGTGTATGTGTCGCACAAGAAGCAAAAACTACTCGACCAATTTCACTGAAATTTTCACACTTTATTCTTATTAGTCAAGAGAGTGTTTAAAGAGTGATTTGAATGCCCAAATTTGAAAGAGAATGTTTTAACAAAAGGGTACTTGAAAACCATGACATGACCAAACCAGGACATAGAACAAACACATACAATACTTGCGAGAAAGTCATCTTTACAGAATTTTGCAGCATAGCGTAAAAGTGATTAATAATCACATGACCAGGAGCGTGTGATGTATAATACAATGCATTAGCGAAGCATTGCAGGGGCCAATTGTTACCAATAAATGCCATCCTTATAAAAGGTTATACTGAAAGTGTCATTAGTAAAAGAAATAAAATTTTAATAAAAGTACTCGATATTATTGAAAATGTTGGATCCATCCCTTCAGAGATGCTCATGGACGTTCATAATTGGATATCCACGACAGTCATATACTCCAGCTGTAGACATAAGCTACAGGCATAATATTATTTTCAATAACTACAGTATTTCTCTGGCATTGCTCCATACTACGAGTATACTAGCCCTTCGTAATTCAATTTGAAAACTGCTCAAATCAAAACTTTTCCTGTTGCATATAGCATGATAGCTACCTTTAACGCAATAGGTGCCTAATGTTTTGAACAAAAATTTAACAATACGAAAGAAAGAAAAAATCCATTGTTATTTATTGAATAAAATAATATGCGCTTTCATAACCTGAGTAATATTAAACTCAATTATTTAGTAGTTTACGCCCGAAGACCAAGACCGAGTTTTCTACGCCCCTATTTGCGGCACTGGAATAAATAATTGATAGGTATTATTTTCCGGCTTGGAGACCAGGCTCCATTGGAAAGCAAGTTTTCATACGAAAACCTGGAAACATGCTTTCCAATAGACTGTGGATTCTTGTCCGGAAAATAATTTTGATTATTTATTCCACTGTAGCAAATAAGCGCCTAGAAATCTCGTGGTCTTCTGACTCGAATTATTAATAATTATGTTTTATTAATATTACAGATCTCCCCAAACCGAGAAGAAAGGAAAACAAATTAAGAAAGACATTTGGAAAACCACAAAATCACTGCAAAATTCAGTAGCAGCACTTTATCTAAAGGTTGACGAAACTCGTACGTTCTAATTTTTTATGACATTTTGTTGAATACTTGAGTGTTGGATTCACACTTCTACAGTGTAAATTAGATGACTAAGGTGAAACAGCAAGTTTGTTTCTACATACTTGTGGTTTTTCGCTTTAAAGAAGGGATTCTCCGAAGCTTAAGTTCCTTTTCTGCGCAAGTAGTGATAAATGAAATAGCTTAGTGACCTAATCTCTTAGCGATTCCAGACAGGTGAAAGTATCAATCGAGACCGGACCTCACAGGAAGTGACTTAGGTACATACGAAACGAGTGCCAAGCCAATTCCTTTAGCAGAACCGCGAACATGAAGCATAGGTGCACCTCATCAGATCGGAGTGCTCACGGGCTGGTTCTCGCGAAAGGCGGTGCGCAACGGGGCACCTAAGTATAGGGCGGGCAGGCCAGGCGCTTTGATGACAGGGGGCAGCCTCCATAAATTCCGCGAATCGCCTGGCCATCCCAGCGGCCCGCACACGTCACGTACGGGAGAGAGTGCAACGAAGGCGATCGTGTCGGAGGAGAAATTCACTGACACAGCTACGTAATCATATCATTTCTCTAATACTGGAATATGTTTATGAAAACGTTCGAAGTGTATGTTAACCGAATTTCGTTAGATGTTTTTAAGGCAACGCGTTCAGTAAACCTGTCCCAAGAAACAATGTTACATGTCATATATTTTAGATCATATATTTTTGCATGCTAAGCTTGCACAACCCCCAGACCATCGAAACAATAATATGGTGAGAGTATTTAACATTTCCCTTTAATGACGTTCAGTATTCAAGATATTACAGAAATATCGGTGTATATGAAATCATTTTGGAATCAAAGAGTGCCGACGAGCACTCTCTCAGGTCGGGTGCTCTCCCAGGCACTGCACTATTTGATTATTCAAAATGTACGTTTGACGAGATCTTTGTGTGAAGGTGGCTGTTCAGGAAGGAAGTACCTCTTTCTGTCCCTCTTCTGGTCACGGTGTATGGACTGATCTTCCCGGCAGCAGTGACAGTTAGTCTGCGACCGCCATCGTCAATACAAGTGTGTGTGTTAGAGTGGAAGAATTGCCATTGTTGTAATATATTATAGGGTAGTGAAATTTTCGAAATAAAATGATTTTATTACGTTTTCATCACCACTTGTGACAGCAATAACAACCAATATCTTGAAATGAACTAGTGTAAAACGTGACTGAACAATAGTGCTTGTTGCAAAGTACGGAGTCGCTGAATTTTCGAAACCTAGTTCGTGTTTGTTTTGTATGAATTCTATATCTGGCAACTGTCTCAAAGCAGAATTAGTACAAAAACTCGGGTGCCGACTGGAAATCGAAGACAGAACCACATGCGTGGTAGGTGAACATACCTGACACGCACACTACGTAAAAAAGTATGTAAGTAATGTTTGTAGTATATTTACTTTTATTAAACTTATTTCTAATTAATTTACATGAATTGCTTGCATTTTATTATACCGCATATCAGTGATCCGAATTTTGGAAATTGTATTTCCGTCATTCGATGGAGCAGCAAGCCCCAGTTTGTCGGGGCACCAGCCGCCACCAGCCACAACCACCCTAAGTTGATGAAGTTTTATGCAAATGTTTTGTAATTTATTTTCGTTTAAGAAAGTTTGAAACACAAAGCGAAAACACACAGTTTTGAGCAAGTGCCTGCTACAAAACACCGTGTAAATATTTCTTCAAATTTCCATTCTGCTCAACGTCCTAAAGAACACACTAATATAGTGATGTTTTGCAACTATTTTTACTACAATCTTCATCATCTGTAACTATTATTGTATTGTTTTATGACTAAAATCACGCAGAGCGGAATTAAAATGAAATGACAGTGATGAAACATGCTAATTGAACTTACCCAGGAAAATAAACCGTCGTCTGCCTTCTGTTTAAAGAAAGAAAAAAAATCGAATTAAGTTGGCTCTGAGGAGCAGATCGTTAATATACTATATTCGTATTTTTTTACCATTTGCACCGTGTTGTAGATATGCAATAGAATCCGCTTGTGTACTTTGAACTTTTGTTACGTGAACTGATCGATCGAACTGTCTATACCAGCTGCGACACATGTCACATCACAATGCGTAAGCTCTGGAGAATATACGAACTCGTACTTCAGGGGGATATACTACAAAAACGTTTCAAAATGTTTTTTAAAAATTTCATCGCTATAATTAATACAATCAATCGCACACTATAACATAAACCGTAAAATAGTAATCTAATAATAATAATAAATTTAAAATAATAATAAATAATAATAAATAAATAATAATTAATAAATAATAAATTTAAAAAGAGGCAAACTGACAAATTTAAAAAGAGGCAAACTGACAACGTCAGAGAGCATTGAAGTTGATATGCACACTGTGATTCAAGATCTTGAGCCAGGTAAAACTTACAAATGGGTCAATCCATTTGTACGTTTCCAATGTACCATCAACGCAAAAAACATAAACAAAACGCTGAATTTATTTATTTGTTGTATTTTATAAATACTTTTTGTTTTAAGCTGTTCAGATTTCAAAATCAAGATAACCATTTTTCAATTACGGACGTAGATGTCAAATTGTAAGTTTGTTTTAGAGTAAAGTATACGTAATATTGCAAATTATATATTAGGCCACTTTTATGTATATTAATTATTAAGTATAATTAATTATTTTAAATCAATGTAGATTTTAATTCAAAATAGCTTCAAAATAATGTGATTACTACTTGGCACAAAGTATCCTCAATGGGGAAATGAAGCCTTTTTTTCGTAAGTTTTCAACTTTTTAAAAAATACTTCGAGTTAAATCTAAAAGTTGTAATTTTTACTGAAGTTTGGTATGATAACGGTCTAGCATGTGTGCAATTTTCAGATTTTTATCTGCTCCCCCAACAGAGATATTACAGTTCAAAATTGAGAAAAAATCCAAAATTCCAATTTTCAAGACGATATAATTTTCAAGGGGTACGTTATATACCAATGATATTTTACAAAAAATAACTATACTGTTGTGTGTAAAAGCACCGAAAAAATTAAGGCTTAGATTCTATTCCTTCTTTGAAAAAATACTCTCTGAAAATCGAATTTCGTTCATTCGCGTTCCATAGATTTGGTTGCAAATATTTCCCAAATAAAAACATATAAAATAGGTAAATAATATTTCGATTTGCAGGCCAAAGTATGCTGAATCGATGATTTTTATTCTAGAATGCTAGAACAACCGAGAGCTGAGCAATTTAGGAAAGAGTAAAGGTCTGCGAACACGAAAAATGGCGCACGGCGCGAAACAAAAATGGCCGCCATTTGTAAACCAGGTACAATAAAAAAAAGTTGAAGATGGTTTTGAACAGCCAAAACATAAGGAAATTTATGCACAAAATATGAATTTTTTTCAAGATGGTCGAGTGACCAGTGCTGGACCACTTAAAATGGATTGACCCAAATATCTGGGCATTGAAGAATGTGAGACAATTTCGAACGACCCAATGAAAGAGAGAATTCGCAAGGAGTATTACAGAAGAGTGAGACTTGTCCTGCAGTCTGCTCTTATCTCCAGGAATAAAATATCTGCAATTGGTAGTCTGGCGGTGCCTGTAGTAGAGTACAGTTCCGGACTAGTGGACTGGACTGAGCAAGAAATCCGCATCATGGATCGAAAAACCAGAAAACTGCTAACAATGCATCATGTCGCCCACCCTCGAGCTGAAGTACGTAGACTTCATGTATCACGTAAGGAAGGAGGAAGAGGCCTCAGACAAATTGAAGCCTCCTGGCACAATGCAATAGTTGGAATGGGAAAGTATGTAGCCAGTCATCAAGATGACTCTCTAATGAGGCAGGTCATGAAATCTGACCGAAGAATGGGAAACAGAGGCATTGTTAGTGTAGCAAAAAGCATTGCAAAGAAAACTATGCAAGACACGTCAAATAACACAGACACTGAACTTCTGGTACTACTAAACATGAAATGTGAGACACAAAAAATGTTAAAGAACTCGTGGTGGGACAAACCCATCCATCTAAAAAGAATGGACAAGGTGCAGATCAATAAAGATCAATCATTTATGTGGCTTTAAAGGGGAAGAATGAAGCCAGAATTAGAAGCAGTTCTAGTAGCTTCTCAAGATCAGGCGTTGAGAACACGACATTATGATAAAGCGGTTCTCAAAATTTCCCAAGATGACAAATGCCGAATTTGCCAGGAGCAAGTAGAAACCATTGATCATATTGTCTCAGCTTGTCCAATCCTAGCAAAGACCGAATACTTCAAAAGACACGACAGGGTGTGTAATTACCTCCACTGGCAGATCTGTACCGCCCTCAAAGTTCCAAACACATGCCTCAAATGGTACGAACACTCACCAAAACCGGTGACATCGGTTGGATTGTGTACAATATTGTACGACCAACAAATTCAAACGGATCGCACGATAGCAGCAAACAAACCGGATATTGTTATCCGGGATTTTGAGAAAAAATCGTGTCTACTTGTGGATGTTGCTGTGCCTTGCGATCACAATGTCGTAACCAAGGAGGCAGAGAAACGTCTTAAATACAAGAGTTTGGAAATTGGGATCAGCCGAATGTGGGGCGTAAAAGCACAGGTCGTACCAATAGTTATCGGAGCTCTGGGATTTGTTCCGCAAAATTTGTTTAAGAACTTGGCTAAACTTCCAGGTCATTCAAAGGACTGGGAAGTGCATGAAATTGCTTTCTTTGGCACAGCTCACATTTTGCGCAAAGTATTGTAGAGGCACCGACAGTCCCTAGATCTGCTCCTTAGGTAGCTGGTTGCAACCTGGAGTAGATTTTATACTCAGCCGACTCATAACATCTGTAGTCGTGATATGGAGCAATAATAATAATAATAATAATAATAATAGCAATCCAGGACCAGGTGATTGCGACAAGAAATTATCTCAAGCACATTATTAAAGACCCCGAAGTGCCTTCGATATCTGCCGGGCTTGTGGTGAAGGTCAAGAAACGATCCAGCACATCACTACGGGTTGCAGCATGCTTGCCCTAACGGATTATAAACAGAGGCACGATATTGGTAGCACGAATCATCCACGCCAAACTTGCAAGGAAATGTCGAATTGCTGGTGAATGTGATACACCCTACTACAAGTACCATCCAAAAAATTTCATCGAGAACAACATATATAAGCTATACTGGGACCGAAGCGTACTAATCGACAGAACAGTCCATCATAACAGGCCGGATGTTATTCCCTGGGATACATCTAAAAGAAAAGTATGGCTGATAGACCTAGCAGTTGTAGATACCAGCAATCTCGACACAACACACAAAAAGAAAATTCAAAAATACAGAAAACTAACACAAGTTGTTAAGAAGCAGTGGAATGTATTAGACATGGAGATTGTACCATTCGTCCCCTCAGCAACAGGTGTGATACCTACCGTCCTGAAGCACTGAATAAACTGGAGATGGAGACGAACATTATCATCAATCTACAGAAAGCTGTGATCCTGACCACGAGTTCTTTATTCAGAAGATTTATGGGTTCCTAAATAAATTTATGTGTTAAAGAACTATTTACTTTTAATTTGTGAATTAATTTAAGTGTTAAAATTTATATCTGTAGAATTGTTTACCTCCTAATTATTTCTTAAAATGTTTGTTAAAATTATTGTACTACGGAAATCATGCTTTGATAGAAATATCTGTATGACACCTAAAACATGTACCAGAAAGCTGTGAAAAATAAACAACAACAACAACAATAATAATAATAATAATAATAATAATAATAATATATAAGAGTTTGGAAATCGAGATTAGTCGAATGTAGGGTGGGGGATCACAGGTCGTCCCGATAGTTATCGGAGCTTCCGCGAAATTTATGTAAGAGCTTGGCTAAACTCCCAGGTCATTAACAACACTGGGAAGTGCAAGACAATGTTTTATTGGGAACAGTCCACATTTTGCACAGAGTATTGTAGAGGCACTGATAGTCCATAGATCTGCTCCTTAAGAAGCTGCTTGCAAGCCGGAGTAGATTTTATTTTCAACCGTCTCATATCTTTAGTCGTGAATTAAATAATAATAGTAATGCACTCTGTAAGGAAGGTCTAGTTTGGTCACCAAAAACCGCGATTGAGTGGAAGAGATTCGAGGGAGCGAATTCTTCTTGAGAGAGAATACATACTGGCAGAGTATATGTTTTGTCATCTTTACCTTTGGCTTCCCCGACTATACGAAGAATGCAGCGGTTATAACGTGAGCAGTTAGATGGTCATGACTAAACATCGGATGTTTAGGCACTAAAGATCGCCTTTTAGGCGCCTAAATAGGCACTGAAAAAGTCAACAATAAGGACAAAAAAAGGCACTGTCATAAATTACATTCACAATAAAATTAAAATTGAAAAACTCCGTACATATTTACAACTCTTCGACATTTTATTCTTAATAGTTTCCATTGCAATACATTACCAGTAACTTTTCAAGGATCGCAATTCCAAATCTGCAACGATTGGGAGACAAAATCAGTTTGAATACAGCGAAGAATTTCTGAACATCTACTGATGTGTCTGGCATATATTTTATAAGTGCAACATTAGCAACACAGAAACCTTCTGGGAATTTACATTTATTTCCACTCAAAAGGTTCCCTCGGTATATTGTCAATCGACCATTTTCTCAGAACATGGCTAGTATTTATTAAATAGGGAAATGGAGAAAAATGTGTTGGTATACTTTCAGGAATCCTCTCGTATTTCAAAATACAAATGCGTGAATTGAAGGTTTCGTAATGAATGATCAAGTTGGATAATGGCCGATTTTCTGATATCTTAGCATTGCATATAAAAGTAAAACATAAAAGGCAAAAACATGCAGTAATTCTAAAGAAAAGGCATTTATGCAAAAAAAAGGCATTTATACTAAAATAAGCAAAAATAAGCATTATAAAACTTCGTCATATGTCATCATTTGTCATGATTCGTGCACATATATTATCAGCCTTTAAATAAGTTTGCTAGAGAAAAATATGCATTGCCCTAAACATCCGATGTCGAGTCATGATTATTGAACGTTTGTTTAGAACTATAAAACGTGAAATACTTTTTACGTTTAGCACATTACTATTTACGTTATAAAACATCACGATTAACAAATATCTAACATTAACACAAAGACAGCAGTAGAATATAAATCATTATGCGTCACGCTCCGGGCTCTGGGGCTGCAAACACGTGCTGTTGTAGCTTAAGTGAACGTGCAGCTGTTAACGGTGAGTTCTGCACCGCAATTTTCCGGCTACGGCGGGTGAGTGCTATTGAGTGATGCAGCAGACTGCTGTAATGTGTCTAAATACGAGGTAAGTAAAGGTTCTCAACAGATAAACGGGAGTTTTCTGACCTCGCAAGGTGAAGAAATAGCGAATGTCTTCCCGCTCCTGTACTTCTGTAGTCTGTGCTTATTGCGACTGTGTTCGCATCCATGAACAATGCACATACAATATGCTTCCCATGCACACAAAATAATTAGCAAATTTCTTCCTCATCGTGCCGCGAGGTATCATTGACCACATAAAGTGATCGTACTTCATAAATGGTGATTCATCTGCCGGAAATGTCCAGGAAAAATATACAAAGAAGTCATGGAGCATACTTCACATTCTGCGTGTTTGATATAATGAGCAGGAATCGCTCAAGTTTATGCCTTGTTCGTGGAGCTGCGGTTGAATGGTGACCTTTAATAACCGGAATTTCAGATGGAAATCTCGACTGAGCAAATCTCATAATATGTACATTTCATTATCAAGTGTTCAGTAAATTCACAGTTGTTTAATGTGGTGCCATGAACTAGTACTTTTTTAATCCCACCATAACAATCTTAAGTTCGAGAAAAACAAATACACAGTTAATTTTATAGTAAATTTTGTAAAGGTCCTTTTAAGAGCCACTATTAGCGATATGTTACTCTTGAAAATACGGCTGAAACGGGACATAATCAAAAACATCGGCAATTAAGATGTTACAAAAGAGAATAAGGAGGCTCCTTAACATCTAAGTGCGATGTTCTCTGCATTCTGTGGCGTTGGCTGCGAATAGTACCGTTCCAGGTGGTTCGCTTGCTGGTTATTGGTCTCCATTAATAAAAACCCCCAAAATCCAGATTATTTTTATGAGGTGGCGGGCCTCCTCGTGGACTGCCGGCGCGTGGCTTTGATTGATTGATTCGTGTTTCCGGGCGCGTCAGTTACTTAGGTCATTAGTACCGTAAGTCTAGTGCCTGTTTTTTCTCGGGATGTGGCGATGATCTTTTTCCCCTCTGGATGGCGAGATCTGGCGCCGACCTACCTTCGACTAACGGGGTTTTCCCCACAACCAGGTATCTCCCACCAGCGGGACACCGCCCCAGCCGGGACAAGCTCCCGACCAGTCTCCCGGCATGTGTGGTAGTGTAGTGCATGTTAGTGTGTGTGTGTGTGTGTGTGTGTGTGTGTGTGTATGTGTGTGTGTAAGAGGAGAGGATAGGACAAGGAAGAGGAAGACAAGATCGCGCTCGGTCCATAGTTAGGGTACTGCTCCGGCATTCGCCTGGTGTTGATCGGAGAAACCACGGAATACTACCGATCGGCGCGTGGCGAGCGCCACCTCCAGTCCTCCACGCGCCGTGCGCTCGCGTCTCTGCGGCAGCGGCTGCAGTGGCGCTTCGCGGAAGAGACGGAGGCCGTGCCGGCGGCGGCGGTAGCGGCGGCGTGGGCGGTAGCGCCGGCGGCGATAGCGGCGGCGGCGATGGCGGACGGTGGTGACGGTGGCGGCGGTGGCGGTGGCGGAGGTGGCGGCGGGTGTGGGGTGGCGGCGGGGGTGGCGGTGACGGGTATGGCGGTGATGGTGGCGGTGGCGGTGGCGATGGTGGGGTGGCGGTGACGGCGATAGCGGTGGCAGTACCGGCTGGGGCGGGGGCGGCGGCAGGGGTGGCAGGGGCAGTAGCGGTGGCGGGGGTGGCAGCGGTAGCGGCAGCGGCAGTGGTGTCGGGGGAGAGGGAGGGACGGCGAGTGACGAAGCGGCGCCGTAACCCTGAAATTCCAGGCGGGTATCGATCCCGGCTCCCCATTCATCACGCGGCGGCGTTATGCGGCGCGACGCGGCGCGGCGGAGTATGTCAAAGGCCCCCATCCCCTTTCCCCTCCCCCATTCCACCCACGCTCTCACCCCTCGGCCGGGCATCCGGCGCAACGCCAGCCTAGGGGGGGGGGTCCGAAGCAGCACCCTCAGGGGGAACGGAAGGGGATAGACAGGGATGACGAGGGCGGGTTTTATCTAGACGATAATGAGGTCTAATGACCCAATGCCCTGACGCCCAAAAAGTGGCCGTCGTGTTCACTTTGAGAAAAGTCGTGAAATGATCAAATGGAAATGCAGTAACAGCGTAGTAAAAAAAAACAGTCGAGAAACTATTCAAAGACGTGCCGAATGCCGATAACTGACACAGTGATTGTGAGTGAATAATCTGCTTACAAACATCACCGCTGGCAGGACCCCTTTGCATGCTTTCTCGGTTTTTGTGAATATTCCAGAACATGGGGTTCGTCAGATATCACACAACTGGAGCTCCTGCAGTATTGCCAATGACCGCAAACTGAAATGAGAAACTTGCAAGCGCAAGAGGCTTCTCTTCTCTGACGTCATGCGGTTGGCGTCTGAGGCGTGTGACGCCATCGCCCTTGGCTGTCACGGGTTCCATCAGTCAGACAGTAAACAACAGAAGGTCTTACACCGGCCATAGAATTTTCCACAAAACGGATATTTCCCAAATGTCTAGAAGAATTCAAGTTCCTGCAAATTTGAAATGGATCTAATTAATTTTTGGTGGATAATTAACGTTTACATGAAGGACATTTTCAAAACGTTCCCAAAATTGTTCCAATTGTTTTGCTCCAATGCATCAAAGGGTGCTTAAGTCATAATGGCAAAAGTCTTATTTTCATTAAAACCTATGAAATTCCAAAACTTTTTTTTAATTTCAATTTCAATTTTCTTCGAAACTTTCCTTTACATCCATGTTTGAAAACGACTTTGAAATTGAAGCAACTAATTCAGATTCAATGACTACTTCTTTCTTAATGCACTAAATTCAAAACACGCAATTGCCTCTGAAATCGTGACCATTTTCTACAAATAACGAAAACAAAATTTTGTTAACGGTTCAATTTTCTTTGAATCTTTTGCAAGGAACTATCACAATAATTCATAACTTTAATTCTAAGGCACACGTACAACTTCAATTACAATTTTTAATATTAAAAGTTGGGGACACAGAAACTCCCGCGTTTCGTTTCGTGAGAGATTTTCAAGGGAATTGCAGGGCCAGATTTGTGACCGAGGGGACCAAGCGGCACAACATTCAGGGGCCCCTTTCGGTACACGATTGTTTACAGACTCATATAATGGTGTAAAGTGAACTGAACTTGGAAATGAAGGTAAAATGGAATTTCGAAAACATTTACATACTTTGCATGTTTGAGAATCTTGTTTCCAAAAAGTATCAAATCCCAGAGGACAAATTTTACAGTGAGAAAGATAAACGTACTCTAGCTAAAACAGCTAGCTAGCTACAAGTGGATAAAGTTGGATTTAGGTATAATTAGTGACCAAATAACTATCAAAATTGATTTTTTATAAATATTTAAAATGAACATCTTCATTGAAACATGTTTAAATTATTAAAAATTCAAAAATAATGAAACTTAGCTTTATCCAATAATTATTTTCATTCATCGAAATATATATCAATGTTTTCAAAAATCTTCATTTTCATCAAGTAGCCTATATTTTCTTTTAATACAGCTTAAGATTTTGCAGTGAAAGGTGAAGTGGATTTGGTACGTTCTACGGCGAAAAGAGAATTCTGAACGAGTTCAATGGATGAAAAGAGATCAATGAACGAGTTTTGGAAAGTTTTGAAAAAAATAATATTGTACTCGTTTTTTAGATCTTCACACACATGAAATATGTGTTGAGGCCTATAGCTCTATTTTCGAAAATTATGGAATTAGTACCTTTTGGAAACTAGCTCATCATTTAAGAACAACTTACAATATCAATAACGTCAAATTTCCCCTTGATTTTTCAGCAGAAAATTGTTCGAATACTCCATTGGGAAAAGGAAAAGCGGGCCTTAGAGGGACCAAATGCAACATTTTTAGGGTGCGTTGGCGGCGGAGTCTTTCTCAAGAAAGAAAAGGTAAGAACAATATCTGTTCAGAGAAGTTTTATGTTGTAACGCAATTCCGCCTGTCCAAAGCTTGGCCCCAGTGCCACAAGCGTTCAGTCTCTGATTAAGCCATAGACGCTTTCTTTAAGTACCCCGGATTGAGTGTGTACCTTCCGGGGGACTAGTTGCTAGCGCAATGTCGGATTCAGATGACATTGAGCAAACTCCGCTAGCACAGCTAGTGAAAACTGACGCTACGACAAGTGGTCGGCTCCCACCTCCTCGCGGTCTGGGGCCGGGCAACGTCTGGCCTCAAGGGGCAAGCCGGCAAAGAGGAGCCAATGATGGGTCCAGAAAGGACTCTGAGTCTAGTAAAGACTCTGATAAAGAGGCCAAAGAGAGTGAGATAGAGGGAGGAATCTCATTGTGTGGAAATGTAATCTCCTTAATCAGAGGAAAGAGCAAACTTAACACTAGTGACAGAGCAGAGATCATTGACGCTTTTGAGACCCTGAAAGGCATACTCCAAAGAGCAGGAGTTAAAATCTATGACAACTATAGTACGTACGTTAGCACCGTTAAAGATGCTATTCGAGATACGGTGCAAGAAATAATAAAGCCATTTGAAAACAAATTGAGACTATAGTTTTTACAAACAGTAGTTACGCAACAGCTGTTAAACAGCTTGTGCTACCTAAAGACGTAGATGTTCTGAAGAAACCTAGAAGAGTGATAGAGAAAAGAGACTCGGCGAAGACAGTGGTCCTCAAAACCAAAGGTGATGGTAACCCACTCAATAAGCAGGCAATCATTACTGAAATATTTAAAGTAATGAAAAACAAGGTACCCAGAGTAAGAAGCACCAGATATATTAACAAACCTGGACTACTTATTGTCGAAACTGGGAATGAGGAGACTGCTGAAGAAATCAAGCAAGCAGTTAAGGCATCTAACTTAATAGAAGAAAAAGAAGACAAGAAATATGCCCCTAAGTTAATAGTACATGGCATTCCCAAGGGCATGGAGGAAGTGAACTGGTTAGAGGCATTAAAAAGAAATAACAAGGATACCCCGCTCGAGAAAGACTTCTCACAAATTAAAATATTGTTCAAAATGGGAAGAGGCAGTGAGACCAAGCAGTTCAGGAGGTGGGTGCTGCGAGTCACGCCTGCGGTCTGGAAGTATTTCAGCACGCAAGGGCATATCTATGGAGACTTTACTTCGTACACGTGTGCCACTTATATTGCAGCCATGCGCTGTCTGAAGTGTCTCAGATTTGGACACCGCAAAGCGGTGTGTAAAGAAGAAAGAGTGTGTGCCAAATGCGCGGAGAAACACGAGGGAGAGTGCAAGAAAGACGCGCCCAAGAAATGTATCTGTTGTGTAAGGGCCAAGAGGAAAGCAGATAACCACCAAGCGTTCCATGAAAAATGTCCGGAGTTGTTAAAAGCATTGGAGATTGAAATCTCAAGAACTGATTATGGGGATTAATTTCCTACAAATCAATCTAGCGAGGGCGAAGTCAGCAATGGCTACGTTAGAAAAATATATAAGCACCAACTCTCCAGACATTGTTCTTGCACAGGAACCTTACACTGTGAACAATAAGGTGTGTGGAACACACAAATCCATCAGAATAGTGGAAGCTAAAAGTGACTACAGCACAAGAGCCGCTGTGTTGATTGTTAACCCACAAATCAGGGCTCTAGCTCTTACCAATCACATAACTCGTGATATTGCAGTGTGTGAGCTCAAGGCACCAGGACATGAACCTTTGATTGTCATCTCTGCGTATATGTTGCCACTCGAAAGTATTGAACCAGTTGCAGACAAGTTAGAGGCGATTATCCGTTCAATTGATCGGCATATGCCGATAATTATTGGAATGGACTCTAATGCCAAATCTCAAGTCTGGCACAGTGACATTCCGGACACACGTGGAGAACACATTCAAGATCTGCTTCTGCGTAACGGGCTAAACGTGGCGAATGAGGTCTCCGAGTATCAAACATTTTGTAGAATCATGAGAGTAGGCACAAGCTTTAAGCAGATTGGGTTCAACATTGACCTGACCGTGGTGAATGACAAAGCGGCACCCTACCTCCTGAACTGGACGGTCCGTGATGGAATCATATTAAGTGACCACCGGGCCATAACATTTAACATTGACACGGAATATTCCGAAGGTGATGTGACACCAGATGAAAAGTTTAGAATAAGAAGGGCAGACTGGAACAAATTCCAAGAGGCCCTCTCAGATTGGCTACAGACTCATCCGCCTCCTGAAGAGTCGTCAGAACCTGACGTCATAGTTACTTACATTAGCAATGCTATTTTAGCAGCCGCAAAGTCCTCAATTCCACATGGCATTGTTAACAGACCCAAAATTGCAAGTTGGTGGAATAGAGAGCTCACTCTATTGGTTAAGCAGAGTAAGAAGTATAGGAAGAGGTATCAAAAACTAAAGCGGAATAACCACCCACTGACAGACATCGCCTTAGTGGATATGAAAATTCTTAAGGATAGGCTAAGACAGACTGTCAGAAAAGTTAAGGCCGATTCATGGCGAAAGTATGTCAAGAAAGCAACTGAGACCGATCCATGGGTGTTCCATATAGAATTGCTTCAGAAAAAAGGAGAGTGATGGAAGTACTCTCTACTGTAACCACCACGCAATCTGACACTGACACATGGACGGACTCGTGTAAGGTTTTGCTAGAAATCCTACTACCTGAAGACACTACGGAGGATGATATCCCATATCAGGCAACTCTGAGGGAGCGGATGGGGACGGTGGACAATCATTTTGTAACAGAAATTTTCACCCTACGTGATTTAGAGGCAACAGTGGGTAGCCTTAAAAAGGGGAAGGCACCCGGCATTGATTCCATTCATGCTGAAATGGTGCAAGCGGCGTTGCCATATCTTAGAGCTTTACTTCTTCGCCTGTTCAATAAGTGTGTGGAACATAGTTACTTTCCAGCCTCCTGGAAAGTTGCGAAAGTCGCCCTTCTTAAAAAGAAATGCGATAAACCAGATCCTAAAGCATACAGGCCGATCTGTCTCTTGCCCATTATAGGTAAAGTTCTGGACAAACTGGCAATTTTTAAGGTCCAGGAGCATTTCAGAGAGAGGGGGGACCTATCTCCTGCGCAATTTGGGTTCAGACCTGGAAGGTCTACGGAAGATGCAGTAAATGAGCTCATGAATATTGTGCGAACTGGTGATCAATCTAAGTATATTTTGATAATTTTTGTGGATATACAGGGAGCTTTTGATAATGCTTGGTGGCCGTTTCTTTGGCATGTACTGGGAGATACCTCCAGCCCTGTTAGGGTTGTACAGAAGCTTCTTTGAAGGCAGAGAAGCAGTTTACAAAGAGATGGACTCTGAGGTAAGGCATCAGTTATCTAAAGGATGCCCGCAAGGGTCAAATTCGGGCCCTATTTTCTGGAATATTATTATAGACCCACTTCTGAGAACATTGGCAACTGAAGGGTATAAGACAGTCGCATATGCCGACGATCTTGCCCTAATAGTCCAAGGAGGCTCTAGATCAGAAGCCGAAAGACAGGCAGCACAGGTACTGGAGGTGGTCTCTCAGTGGTGTATGACTGCAAAGCTCAATCTCTCAGTTGAGAAATCAAAATTCATGGTTATGACCAACCACATTAAAACGGCGCCTGGAAGGAAGCATCCCTCTAAAGAAAGGCCTCCCACAGTGGTCTATAGGGGGCAAAAATTAAAGGTCACCTTCTGCCACACATACTTCGGTGTGGATATTGATCCACAATTAAAATTCAACGCTCATGTCAGCAAAGTTTGCACTAAAGCAAAAAATCTATTATGAAACTCAGAAGGCTGGCAGGGGTGTATAACGTAGTAAGTCAATCTGCCTTATATACAATTTACAAAGGTGCGTTTTTACCCATGATCTCCTACTGTGCATCAGTGGGGGAAGAGAGACAAGCAAAGTATTAATCCAAAGGGCACTCAACAAGGCGCAGAGATCGGCTTCTTCTCCTGACAGGAGCATACAGAACTGCATCCACTGCAGCGCTCCAGATTATTTCCGGGCGAATGCCCCTTGATTTAGAAATTGTAGCTGCTAAATATAATAGAAGGAACCTTGTAAAAGAAGCCTGGATCGACGGGGATCTCCTTGATCTGGGTGGTCAAACAGAAGTAATCAAGTTGGTTAAAGCCAAAACAACTGAAATTTGGCAACAAAGATAGGGGGCATGAAACCACTGGTAGAGATACCTACGCGTGCCTGCCAAATGTCCAAACAAGATTAGGGCTTAAGCATTTTCGCCTTACTCCCGAAATGGCGCAGATTCTTACGGGTCACGGCCCATTCAGAAGTAAGTTGTTTCATCTTGGGCTTAAGGATTCCCCGAATTGCATGTGTGGAGAGGAAGAAACAGCGCTCCATTTACTATGTGATCGTCCGGTGTGGTGGTTGCGCCCACATCACTTTGAAACCAAACATGGAATTCAAATTCAGAAAGATACAATAGCAAGATTGTTATCAATAACTAGAATCTATTACGATGCACAAGTATTTGCAAAAGAGATTGTTAATAAAAAAAGCAGAACAATGTGTAAGATAAATAAAATCTCTAAACTGTTAAATTGCTGGATAGTAGTGCCCACCCGGCTCCTCGTGCCAGGGACGGTAACATGGGGGCGAGTACTCACCCGCCCCCATGGCCAAGTGGTGGGAAGTTGAAGAGTGATACCAAGGATAAATGCCATCCTTAAATTATGTTTGTAAATAGTGTAAATATCTTTGTAAATAGGCTTAGAATACTGCAAAATGTTGAATATTGAGTACAAGATGCAAAATATTTATTAATTATTATGTATGTATTAACTTATTGTTTATAATGCTGAATTGTTAGCGATCGGAATAACATGATAGGGGCTAATGCCCAGGAGCCTGTTATTCCGACCGCATTCTGGTCGAAGTATTCGACTCATGTATAAAGAAGGTATCATAAATAAATACAAATATATGTCCAAAGCTTACCCGGGGTTCGCCCCCCAATAAAGTACAAGTGCGAGGGGTATCATTTGGCATGCACCACCTCTCTCTCTCTCTCTCTCTCTCTCTCTCTCTCTCTATATATATATATATATATATATATATATATATATATATATATATACCCACACACACGTCCAAAGCTTCGCAGCCGGATGCAAAGCCAAATGTGCCTTGCGCGTGCAAGCTCGTATTGATGAGTTCGCGAAGGCAACAAAGTTGAGTGCAACATGATTCCATTGCTGATGTCTGGGAAGAGGAACCCAGCAATAGCAAACATCAGAAGGAAAGTCGCTTTCAATGTAACTGCAGCAAGGGCTACTGGCCGCTGAATATCGAGTGGCCTCTTTTTCGAGCGCCTCCTCCATTCAAGGGATTTCCATGTTTACATACAGCATATTACAGCATATGTACACTGTACAGTTATACATAGCATTTATGCACAGCGTATTTACACACATCGGTTTCAGTTATTTTGAAATGAATTTGTGGTGTCGTGCCCTCCATTGAGATAATTACGTAAATGTATTATGAAATACTTGCTTTCTGGGCATATATCAACTATTGTAATGAGGAAAAAATTGAGATAAATATTATCAAATATTATTATACTGGTGATGTCGTAATATAGGTTTTGTTTCGTAGGAAAAATGGAGGGTTCGTTGACGGATGATCAAATAACTGGTGTTCTTATGCAGGAAATTTTGAGAATGAGTATGACGAACATGGTTTCTTTGGAAGTGGAAATAATACTGGCTCAGAATTTGTAGCAAACCACACGGACACAGAATCTGAGCAGAGAGTGACGACAATGCCGAATATGAAAAAGAAAATTCTTTGCTTACGATGTTCGGAAGGAACAAGAGCAGTTGGACAACGAAAAATACCAAAAAGTAAAGGTAGACGTGGAGCACACCAAATTGTCAAGGAATTACCTGGACCTCAGAAAAGCATGAAAAAAGCTTGCATTCCCATCACAGCGCCCCATACAGACTTGCTCCCCTACAGATATCCTCCAATTGATCGATATGTGCGCAGATTATTCACTTGACCTACTTGCGCAAGGATTCCCCACCTATTCGACCTGCTCGATTTCCTCAATTATATCGACTCGTAAGATTATTCAGCTTGCTTGATAATCTACACTTGAACGACTTTAGGAGATCCTATTCTCGATCGACATATTTGAGATCCTCTACTTGATGGACTGGACTGATGAAATCTACTGGATGATGAAAACAGTCTACATTATTGGCTTGCCAAAGGTCATCCTTTTTCGAGCCTCTTCCTCAATATCATTAACCGAGATGCCCACTTGATCGACTTACGCAGCGATCCCTACTTGCGACAACGACCAGCTAAAGCCGTCGCAGTCGTCTTGTAGCGGCTACGAGAACGATTTCTTTCCGTGTTTCATTAATGCTTTAAAAAGGTACAGTAATCCCTCAACATTCGCGAGAGTTAGGTACCCGAAAAACATCGCAAATGTCAAATCCGCGAATGTTGAGTCTATCTTTTAATGAAAAAACGAGGGTTAGATTCCTGGATATCGATAAATTGTTTAAAAAGTAAAGAAAAAATGAGAAACAATTTCAGTAGAACTGAGTAAGCACTACTACAAACAGAATTCACAATCATCATCGCAAAGAGAATAAATAAAACCATATTTGAAACCTATTTCAAAGCTGAAAGAGATTGGATATAGGATTTCTCATTCAAATACCTCATTTTATTATCCAAATGTGGTAAACTCAATGTTTCTATTTCTCTCTTCAATTTCGAAGTAATTTCCAAGTTCGGATCATATTTAAATGCCCAAAAGGTTTAGAACGCCATTAACAGTTCTAATATTGATGTTGCTCCAGGACGCAGTTTCGCTTCCTTTAGTTCATCATTACGTTCGAGGAGGCTTTCTTCGCTGATTATTTCCCGAAGCTAATTTTCAGTGAAATTATTCCAATGTGAGATGCACAGATTCTGAATGAATTTTATGAACCTGTGGCCAAAACCCTTAACTCCAACTTAACGCATCTGAATGGAATTCTTTTAGAATTTTCTATTTCTATTTATGTGAATCGACATTCCAAATTTGACATTTTTGCGGAACGTGAGACTTGGAGCTCCGGTGTCTGTCAAGTTCAGTTCCTACATAATGTTGATAAAGCAAAAGAAATGTGCTTGCCTAAAAAAAAGTACGACTAAAAGACTCGCACTCGCGAATGCTGGAGTCGCGAACGTTAAAACTGGTACCATTTCTCTAATCGCGAATGTTCGGAATTCGCGAATAGCGAATCCGCGGATGTCGAGGCATTACTATATTAATAAAGAGGCTCAGAAAGCACGTACACAGCGTCGTATGTGCACGCACGTACATACATGTCGCGCATAATGTGCTCGGACGGGGAACTTGGGAATTCTTTTGAGCCAGCAGAGCCCCTGGCGGCATGTAATGGCAACTGGCACAGAAACACGCAGAAAACGTGCTGACAGTGCAAGCCCAACTTTTGGCTCTTATACTTCTAGTTTGGAATCTTGAAGCTTCTGTGTGAGATCTGCACGAAAACTATCTTGTGAAAAGGGCTTTAGAAAACAAAATACGTTCTAACCCTCGAAAGGAGATATATCTTAGTAGTTTGTTATCTCCGTAGTCAATTAAATTAATTTTTTGTATTCCAATTTTATAAACATTTTTCGTTATCAGAAATCATTCATAATGACCTCTTACGGCACAGATTATGATGTGTTGGTCGTTTATGGCCCGAAGAACTGCGTCATCACACATTCAGCCAATCGCATGGGGAGAATCGTGGGAGGTGACAGAAAACTACAGCGACCACAATTTTTTCGCACAGATATGAAATACCCGTGACGTTGCAATAAAGTTGTTTTCAAAAAATAACGTTCATTTTATCATAAATTTGTAACGCTGTTATGCTGCGGGCGGGCGGGACGGCGGGACGGCGGGACGGCGGTGAGGACGGTTGGTGCTGAGGGCCCTCACTGCCTTGCGAGAGGCCACGCGGTGGCGCTGGGCTGCGCTGTGAAGCGGAGGGAGCGGCCGCTGTGTGTGCACTACGAGCCCGCTGCAGCTCCGATTACGTTACGAAGGGAGATGAGAAAGGGGGACGCACGGGGAGTGGAGGCGCGGTGCAGCGCGGCCCCTGCGCTACTCGCGCCGCCGCACAGTGGACCACAGGCGGAAACGGCGCGGAAGACGTCGATTCAAATCGTAGGAACATGCTGCTCTTTTTGCTTCTAAGTTCAAACGCAAGTGGAGGTTCCGGGAGCCATCTAAAGCTAGCAGCGCCCAGAAACCAATCTCAACCAAACTATATCCAAAATTTTAGGCTAATTTTAGGCTAATTAAATGCTCTATTCCCGAATTTTAGGCTCCTCTGGATTTCCGAATATCGTGGGCGCTGCTAGCTTTATTCTAAAGCTAGCAGCGCCCACCCAGAATCTATCTCAAAATCAATTGTAAAATCTGAAACCCATCCCAAAATTTAAGAATAATTTTAGGCTCTTGGAAAAAAATTATCCCCGCCTTCAAATTCCAAAAATCAGGGCTGTACAAAACGAAACAATTAACATTGGTTCTTATGGGCGAATAAACATCAAAATCAAAAAACCTTAGGAAAAATCTGAAACCCCTCCCAAAAGTTAAGAATAATTTTAGGCTCTTGGAAAAAAATCAACCCCGCCTTCAAATTCCAAAATTCAGGGCTGTACAAAGCGAAACAATTAACATTGGTTCTTACGGGTGAAATAACACCAAAATCAAAAAACCGTAGGAAAAATCTGAAACCCCTCCCAAAAGTTAAGAATAATTTTAGGCTCTTGGAAAAAAATCATCCCCGCCTTCAAATTCTAAAAATCAGGGCTGTACAAAGCGAAACAATTAACATTGGTTCTTACGGGTGAAATAACACCAAAATCAAAAAACCTTAGGAAAAATCTGAAACCTCTCCCAAAAGTTAAGAATAATTTTAGGCTCTTGGAAAAAAATCATCCCCGCCTTCAAATTCCAAAATTCAGGGCTGTACAAAGCGAAACAATTAACATTGGTTCTTACGGGTGAAATAACACCAAAATCAAAAAACCGTAGGAAAAATCTGAAACCCCTCCCAAAAGTTAAGAATAATTTTAGGCTCTTGGAAAAAAATCATCCCCGCCTTCAAATTCTAAAATCAGGGCTGTACAAAACGAAATAATTAACATTGGTTCTTACGGGTGAAATAACACCAAAATCAAAAAACCGTAGGAAAAATCTGAAACCCCTCCCAAAAGTTAAGAATAATTTTAGGCTCTTGGAAAAAAATCATCCCCGCCTTCAAATTCTAAAAATCAGGGCTGTACAAAGCGAAACAATTAACATTGGTTCTTACGGGTGAAATAACACCAAAATCAAAAAACCGTAGGAAAAATCTGAAACCCCTCCCAAAAGCTAAGAATAATTTTAGGCTCTTGGAAAAAAATCAACCCCGCCTTCAAATTCTAAAAATCAGGGCTGTACAAAGCGAAACAATTAACATTGGTTCTTACGGGTGAAATAACACCAAAATCAAAAAACCTTACGAAAAATCTGAAACCCCTCCCAAAAGTTAAGAATAATTTTAGGCTCTTGGAAAAAAATCAACCCCGCCTTCAAATTCTAAAAATCAGGGCTGTACAAAGCGAAACAATTAACATTGGTTCTTACGGGTGAAATAACACCAAAATCAAAAAAACCGTAGGAAAAATCTGAAACCTCTCCCAAAAGTTAAGAATAATTTTAGGGTCTTCGAAAAAAATCATCCCCGCCTTCAAATTCTAAAAATCAGGGCTGTACCAAGCGAAACAATTAACATTGGTTCTTACGGGTGAAATAACACCAAAATCAAAAAAACCTTACGAAAAATCTGAAACCCCTCCCAAAAGTTAAGAATAATTTTAGGCTCTTGGAAAAAAATCAACCCCGCCTTCAAATTCTAAAAATCAGGGCTGTACCAAGCGAAACAATTAACATTGGTTCTTACGGGTGAAATAACACCAAAATCAAAAAACCGTAGGAAAAATCTGAAACCCCTCCCAAAAGTTAAGAATAATTTTAGGCTCTTGGAAAAAAATCAACCCCGCCTTCAAATTCTAAAAATCAGGGCTGTACAAAGCGAAACAATTAACATTGGTTCTTACGGGTGAAATAACACCAAAATCAAAAAACCTTACGAAAAATCTGAAACCCCTCCCTAAAGTTAAGAATAATTTTAGGCTCTTGGAAAAAAATCAACCCCGCCTTCAAATTCTAAAAATCAGGGCTGTACAAAGCGAAACAATTAACATTGGTTCTTACGGGTGAAATAACACCAAAATCAACAAACCTTACGAAAAATCTGAAACCCCTCCCAAAAGTTAAGAATAATTTTAGGCTCTTGGAAAAAAATCAACCCCGCCTTCAAATTCTAAAAATCAGGGCTGTACAAAGCGAAACAATTAACATTGGTTCTTACGGGTGAAATAACATCAAAATAAAAACCTTAGGAAAAACCTGAAACCCCTCCCTAAAGTTAAGAATAATTTTAGGCTATTGGAGAAAATCAACCCCGCCTTCAAATTGCAAAAATCAGGGCTGTACAAAGCGAAACAATTAACATTGGTTTTACGGGCGAATAAACACCAAAATCAAAAAACCTTATGAAAAATTCGAAACCCTTTCCAAAAGTTAAGAATAATTTTAGGCTCTTTGAAAAAAATCATCCCCGCCTTAAAATTCCAAAAAGCAGGGCAGTACAAAGGGAACAATTAACATTGGTTCTTACTGGTGAATAGGGTATGTTGTATTCCTAACGGGAATTTCCATTTTTTGGATAGGGAAGAGAGAAGGCCAAAATTATTTGTGGGTTTTAATAGAATTCTCTATAATGTGTGGAATATGAAGTTCAATTTTCAGAAGCTAAGTCGTTGTAGTTCAGGTGTTATAAGAACTCAAATATTGAATATCGAAAAAAAGTGGGTGTGTTTCGATTAATATTCAATTTTTTTTCAGTCAGAACTGTGCTAGCCCTAAATTATTTGAGATTGGCATATTGATATGTATAGTATGAGCAATTGCTAATAAATTCCCCATTTGAATTAGTAAAGTAGTTCAGAGATTATTTTGTGAGAAATGAAAAATTAATCGAAAGGCATGTTGTAGTTCTCACAAGAATTTCCCATTTTTTGGAAAAGAAAGAGAGAAGCCCAAAATTATTTGTGGGTATAATACTATTCCCTATATTGTGTGGAATATGACATTCAATTTTCGGAAACTAAGTCGTTGTAGTTCAGGTGTTATAAGAACTCAAATATTGAATATCAAAAAAAGTGGGTGTGTTTTGATTAATATTCTATTTTTTCAGTCAGAACGGTGCTAGCCCAAAATTATTTGAGGTTAGCATATTAATAGGTAATAAATGGGCAATTGCTAAGAAATTTCTCATTTGAATTAGTAAAGTATTTCAGAGATTATTTGTGAGGAATGAAAAATTAATCGAAAGGTATGTTGTAGTTCTCACGAGAAGATTCCATTTTTTGGAAATGAAAGTGAGAAGCCCAAAATTATTTGTGAGTATAACCATATTTCTTATTATGTGTTGTATGTTACGCGCCTTTCCAAGGAGCCAAATCCTTGTAGTTCAGGTTTTATAACAATGGAAATATTAAATGTTGGAAAAAAATTAGGAAAGTTTTTAGTAATATAAATTTTTTTCTAATAAGAACGGCTCTAGCCCAAAATTATTTGAAATTGTGATATTAATAGGTAATGTATGAGCAATCGTTAATAAATTTCTCATTTAAATTAGTAAAGTATTTCAGCAATTTTTTGTGAGGAATGAAAAATTGGTAAAAAGGTATATTCTAGTTCTCACGAGAATTTTTCCATTTTTTGGAAAAGAAAGAGAGAAGCCAAAATGATTGTTAGTATATCTGTATTCCGTATCATGTGTTGTATATGGCCTTCAATTTCCAGGAGCCAAATCGTTGTAATTCAGGTGTTATAAGAACGCAAATGTTGAATATCGAAAAAAATTGGGTGTGTTTTGATGAATATTCCAAATTTTTCCAATAAGAACGGTGCTAGCCCAAAATTATTTGAGATTGGCATCTTGATAGATAATGCATGAACAATTGTGAATCAGTTCCTCATTTGAAATATTAAAGTATTTCAGAAATAATTTTGTGAGGAATGAAAAATTATTTAAAAGTTATACTGTATTTCTCACGAGAATTTTCCACTTTTTGGAAAAGAAAGAGAAGCCCAAAATTATTTGTGGGTATAATCGTATTCCTTAATATGTATTGTATGTCACACCCAATGCCATGAGCCATATCCTAGTACTTCCGGTTTTATAAGAACGGAAATGTCGAATATCGAAAAAAAAATAAGGACTGGTTTTGACTAATATCCCTTTTTTAATACGAACTAATATAGCCCAAAATTATTTGAGATTTGAATATTATTAGCTAATTTATGTGCAATTGTTAATAAATTCTTTATTTGAATTGGTACAGAATTTTGGGGTTTACTTTTTCAGAAGTGGAAACGTGGTGAAATGTATATTGTAGTTCTCACGCGAATTTTTCTTTTCTTGGAGAAGAAACCGCGAAGTTCAAAATGATTCATGAGTATAGCCGTATTCTCTATCATGTGTTGTATATGGAACTTTATTGCCAGGAACGAAATCCTTGTAGTTCAGGTTTTATAAGATCGCAAATATTGGATGGCAAAAACAAAAGTTATTCTATTGATTATTATTCCTTTATTTTTCAATAAGAACGTTTCTAGCCCGAAATTATTTGAGATTAGCAAATTGAGAAGCAATGTATGTGTAAATGTAAATAAATTCTCTTTTTGAATTAGTAAAGTATTTTGGAGTTTATTTTGTGAGGAATGAGAAATTGGTCAAGAAGTATATTGTAGTTTTCACGAGAATTTTCCATTTTTTGGTAAACAAAGAGAGGAGCCTAAATTTTTTTCTGAGTACAGCCGTAATCCTTATCATGTATTTGAAAATGACATTATCAAACGCGAAATACCTGTAGTTAAGGTAACACAAATATTGAATATCGGAAAAAAGTTGGGACTGTTTTGATTAATATTCCTTTCATTTTTAATAAGAACGAATCTAGTCCAAAATTATTTGGAGTTGACATATTGATGGCCAATGTATGAGCAATTCTAAATAAATTCCTCTTCTGAATTAGTACAGTATTTTGGAGTTTATTTAGTGATAAACCAAAATATGATCAAAATTTATATAATAGTTTTTACACTAATTTTCCAATCTTTTTAAAACAAAGTGAGTAGACCAAAATTATTAGAGAGTACAGCCGTATTCCCTATTATGTGTTGTATATGACATTAAATTGCCCGGAACGAAATCCTTGTAGTTTAGGTTTTATAACAACACAAATATTGAATTTTGCAGGAAAATAGGGTGTTTTAATTAATATTCAATTCTTTTCAAAAAGAATGCATCTACCCCAAAATGATATGCGTGTCGCGATTTTTTTGCCATAATGTGCATGTTATTTGTAGAACATTGAATTGATTGAAGCGAAATACCTGTAGTTTAGTTTTGAAAAAAACCCAACAAATATTTGAGATCGGTAAGTATTTCGGACATTTTTTTTTACTTTGCTTTTCTTTTTCATGAAAAACATGGCAATGCCCAAATTATTTCAAGATCGCATCTTATTTGTTGGTATGTGTTCAATTGTTAGTAAATTCCATATTTACATTTGTTAGTTAAGTTTGTTTTCTTTTTTTTTTTGACGAATGAAAGATTCAGAAAAAATGTAGTTTTGCCTTTTATACTAGTCATTATTCTTTTCCCATTTTTGGATTTCTCTATTATTGATTGTGATTTTAAAATTGTAGATGTATAGTTAAATAACTATTTTATCTTTTAATTCGTCGCTGCTTTTTGGAGAGAATTTTTCTTGTATGAAATATTTAATAAGTCCATATTGGATATTTACATAGGAATGAATTAAAGTAATTATTTCAAAGCTTGATATTGATCCTGTCCGTATAAATGGTAAAACTCTCAACAAATACATTTTTTTCTTTTTTAATGTTGGAAATACACGTGTACGGTATAATTCTCCCAGAATATATGTGAAGTTTCTCCGGATTTCCTAGTTTTGAGATAGTGAGATTCTAGCTTCTCCATCCTCGTTTTGCTAAGTTGATTTCGGGGTGTTTTTTGATGACACTAATGAACCCAAAATTATGGCCCAAGATTTTTTGAGTTGAGTTGCTATTGGGATGGTTTTAAATATTTGTTATCGTACGTAGGGGTGTGTTTCGAAATTTTGAAAAGGAACAAAAATTTCGCACGTTTACGACCACACAAATATTTTCGAATTTTCAGTACGGGTGGGTGTTCAATTAACAACCCACAATTTTTAACCTTAATTTCGGAGATTGTAGGGTACCAAAATAATGTTTCTGGTGTCACTGAAGAGCCCAAAAATATCCCGAACTTATGGTGGGAGAAATTTTGAAATTTGAGAATTAGGAGTGGTTTTGATTTTTTGTTTTCGTATTTAGGGTGTGTTTCGAAATTTTGAAAAGTGGCCCCCAGAAGCCCAAAATTCACTTGTTTTGACCGTGCAAAAAAATTTGAATTTTAAGTAAGTGGGGATGCTAGCTTTACCGGCCAAAATTTGAAATCGTAATTTCAAGGTGTTGGGAGGTAGCCCAAAATTTTTAGAAGGGGGCTGAAATTAGCCCAAAAATAGCCCAAAATTATGGCGCAAGCATTTTTGAGTTTTGAGAAAGTGGGGGTGCTAGCTTTACCGACGTAGTGGCGCCTGCTATTACAAGCACACCGTCCAGACCTGGTCCCTGCCGAATACCGCCGTGTGTGTAAATAAATAAAACTGTGCCCGGCGGGGGCCGCCTCGGCCGCGGGCATCGTCTGGCGTAGACCAATCCGCACCTAAAAACTCCCGCGCCACCACCCGGAGCCCCTCGATGCCCCTACACCCTGTCAAAGAAGATGGTGCAGTGATGGAGCAGTTAAAATGTAAATAGTGTAAATAGTAATCAGTGCACAACAAGGACGTGACAGTGACACCTGTGCTTAGTGTCAGGTCATTTCAGGATAAGAGAATTTCGAAGATAAAAGCAATAAGGACGCGACAAAGTCGCTTATGAAGTAATTGTAATTAGATGTAGGTTGTTGAAGTAATGATAGTGTAAATAAAACAAAACAGGTGCGTCAGTTACACAAGAGAGGAAAATCCTCAGACTATTATAAATAACGCAAGAGAGGTCAAAGCAATCTTGAACTCTCCAACCATCCAATATATACATGGTATGTAGTGCAAAACTACCACCATGTATAAAAATTGTTCTGTCGACAATTAACGCTACTTAAATACAGAGTAATATACGTAGTATAGGGAAAGTTACATAATGCTGCGGGGAAAATGGCGAATTTTCGCCAGCAAAAATTAGTTGTTTGGTCGTGATGACGAAAAACTGGATAACTCCAGTTGCTAAATTAAGAAAAAAATCCCTTAACACGTGGTGTAGCCAGAACCCGTTTTTTTGTTGGTCCTTGATTCCCAAAAACCAACTGAAAGGAAAACGTCCATCCGTCCGTCCCCGTCCGTCCGTCAACACTGCTAGCACCCTAAACCGTACGTACGATTTCTTCCAAAATGGATATTCCCCGCACGATCTGGTTTGAGTGAAAGCTTTGAGATTTGGAAAAAGATTCTATAAAATTTTGGGGTACTTTACATGAAGCTCCCCGGACGTTTTTAAACTTTTCTCAAAAACTGCTCCAAAATTTTCCTTTAAATTTCTTGTAAGAACAGAGTAAAATGCACATATTATGGTGACATAGGTACGATGCTCACGGTAAACTAAATTTTCGAAAATTGCAAAATTTTGAGATTTATTCAACGTCTTCCTCCAACTACAAAATTGCAGATGGAGATTTTTCCTTCAAATGTATTTTTTTTCTTCATAGTGAGTTCTTTCATAGTGAGTTGTGTTTATTCGCACATAAGAACCAATGTTAATTGTTTCGCTTTGTACAGCCCTGAATTTTGGAATTTGAAGGCAAGGATAATTTTTTTCCAAGAGCCTAAAATTATTCTTAACTTTTGGGACGGGTTTCAGATTTTTCCTAAGGTTTTTCATTTGGTGTTATTTCACCCGTAAGAACCAATGTTAATTGTTTCGCTTTGTACAGCCCTGATTTTAGAATTTGAAGGCGGGGATGATTTTTTCCAAGAGCCTAAAATTATTCTTAACTTTGGGAGGGGTTTCAGATTTTTCCTAAGGTTTTTTGATTTTGGTGTTATTTCACCCGTAAGAACCAATGTTAATTGTTTCGCTTTGTACAGCCCTGATTTTTAGAATTTGAAGGCGGGGATGATTTTTTCCAAGAGCCTAAAATTATTCTTAACTTTTGGGAGGGGTTTCAGATTTTTCCTAAGGTTTTTTGATTTTGGTGTTATTTCACCCGTAAGAACCAATGTTAATTGTTTCGCTTTGTACAGCCCTGATTTTTGGAATTTGAAGGCGGGGATGATTTTTTTCCAAGAGCCTAAAATTATTCTTACTTTTGGGAGGGGTTTCAGATTTTTCCTAAGGTTTTTTGATTTTGGTGTTATTTCACCCGTAAGAACCAATGTTAATTGTTTCGCTTTGTACAGCCCTGATTTTAGAATTTGAAGGCGGGGATGATTTTTTTCCAAGAGCCTAAAATTATTCTTAACATTTGGGAGGGGTTTCAGATTTTTCCTAAGGTTTTTTGATTTGGTGTTATTCACCCGTAAGAACCAATGTTAATTGTTTCGCTTTGTACAGCCCTGAATTTTGGAATTTGAAGGCGGGGATGATTTTTTCCAAGAGCTTAAAATTATTCTTAACTTTTGGGAGGGGTTTCAGATTTTTCCTAAGGTTTTTGATTTTGGTGTTATTTCACCCGTAAGAACCAATGTTAATTTTTCGCTTTGTACAGCCCTGAATTTTAGAATTTGAAGGCGGGGATGATTTTTTTCCAAGAGCCTAAAATTATTCTTAACTTTTGGGAGGGGTTTCAGATTTTTCCTAAGGTTTTTTGATTTTGGTGTTATTTCACCCGTAAGAAACAATGTTATTGTTTCGCTTTGTACAGCCCTGATTTTTAGAATTGAAGGCGGGGTTGATTTTTTTCCAAGAGCCTAAAATTATTCTTAACTTTTGGGAGGGGTTTCAGATTTTTCGTAAGGTTTTTTGATTTTGGTGTTATTTCACCCTACGAAACCAATGTTAATTGTTTCGCTTTGTACAGCCCTGATTTTTAGAATTTGAAGGCGGGGATGATTTTTCGAAGAGCCTAAAATTATTCTTAACTTTTGGCGGAGAGGTTTCAGATTTTTCCTAAGGTTTTTTGATTTTGGTGTTATTTCACCCGTAAGAACCAATGTTAATTGTTTCGCTTTGTACAGCCCTGATTTTTAGAATTTGAAGGCGGGGTTGAATTTTTTTCCAAGAGCCTAAAATTATTCTTAACTTTTGGGAGGGGTTTCAGATTTTTCCGTAAGGTTTTTTGATTTTGGTGTTATTTCACCCGTAAGAACCAATGTTAATTGTTTCGCTTTGTACAGCACTGATTTTTAGAATTTGAAGGCGGGGAGTGATTTTTTTTCCAAGAGCCTAAATTATTCTTAGCTTTTGGGAGGGGTTTCAGATTTTTCCTGAGGATTTTTTGATTTTGGTGTTATTTCACCCGTAAGAACCAATGTTAATTGTTCGCTTTGTACAGCCCTGATTTTTAGAATTTGAAGGCGGGGATGATTTTTTTTCCAAGAGCCTAAAATTATTCTTAACTTTTGGGAGGGGTTTCAGATTTTTCCTACGGTTTTTGATTTTGGTGTTATTTCACCGTAAGAACAATGTTAATTGTTTCGCTTTTGTACAGCCCTGATTTTGGAATTTGAAGGCGGGGATGATTTTTTTCAAATAGCCTAAAATTATTCTTAACTTTTGGAGGGGTTTCAGATTTTTCCTACGGTTTTTTGATTTTGGTGTTATTTACCCTAAGAACCAATGTTAATGTTTCGCTTTGTACAGCCCTGATTTTGGAATTTGAAGGCGGGGGAAATTTTTTCCAAGAGCCTAAAATTATTCTTAACTTTTGAAGGGGTTTCAGTTTTTCGTAGGTTTTTGATTTGATGTTTATTCTCCCATAAGAACCAATGTTAATGTTTCGCTTTGTACAGCCCTGAATTTTCGAATTTGAAGGCGGGGTTGAATTTTTTTCCAAGAGCCTAAAAAATTATTCTTAAATGTTGGGATGGGTTTCAGATTTTACATTGATTTGAGATAGATTCTGGTGTTGGGCGCTGCTGGCTTTAGACTAAAGCTAGCAGCGCCCACGATTTCGGAAATCTAGAGGAGCCTAAAATTCGGGAATAGAGCATTTAATTAGCCTAAAATTAGCTAAATTTTGGATATAGTTTGGTTGAGATTGGTCCTGGGCGCTGCTAGCTTTAGATGGCTGGTTCCGGAGAGATAGTCAGGGTAGCATTGATGTCATTGCGGTGCCCAACGGAAGTATTAGTCACCCAGGCGGAGCATTAGAGCCAATTGTGAAGTTACTGGGTGAATGACACAGACACTGCCTTGAAGATACAATATTTACATTTATTTACAAGAACTTAAACAATTAAAGAAATTCTACAAATACTAATTAGACCCGGCAATCTTTTTCTTCCCCTTAGCGCGAAAACACCGTGACCGTCCCTAGGCCCCTACAGCCCAGTGCCACTGGTCGAAAGCAGTACAACGCAAGATGCGATGCAATCGGACGTTAAGTCCCCGGGATCCAAGTACCCACATGCCTCGCCCACAAAACCGGTCACCGCCCCGGAAAAACACGTGCTGGACGTGCACTGGAGATCCCACTCAGCACTCTCGGCTAACCACAAGCTCTACGAATCTATCTGAATCTCGCGAGCGCAGAAAGCGCCCGCCTTATATACACCTCCGTCTCCCCACCCCGGCGTCATGCTGTCGGCGTCCCCAGGCTCGATAGCTAGACATTTCCAGGGGTCTTGCCACAATCGTCCAGACTCGCCACTACCTTTCACAACCACTTCGTTGCGTGGGATGTTTCCGGAGCAGTCACATCCTGTCAGTCGCCTCTTTATTTTAGTTCTCAAGGTGCGCCCTTTCAGGCTCATTTTAGCTCAGGTACTACAGCTTCCGGGTCAGGTATGCCGTT